>CM045770.1:113572875-114772875 GCA_025200525.1 Camellia lanceoleosa | reverse complement strand
TGACATCAAAGGCTGGCCACCAACCAGCCTCTTAAAACCTGGATTGACGAAGAGGGTACTACTTCTTAGATCAGTCTGTAACTCAAACAAAATTCAATAAACAATTAAAATTACAAAATTCAATAAACAATTAAAACAAAAACACATGTTGCCAAAAAAATAAACTGGAAAGTCTTGCCAACAGCATAAGCTTGCTTAACAAACTACCTACACACACACTCACACACTCACATGAACTCTAATGAAAATGCTAATTTTTACTCCGAAATTTAGAAGCTCAGACTACATATCAAAATTAGGCACTATCTTTAGCTTAATTAAGATTTTAAAAAAATTGCAGCATTCAACAATAAAATTTTAAAAATATATTCTTATTGGGTCTTAGTCAATGGACTAACTGTCCTAATAATTGAGCCATATTTGTGAAAATGAAGTGTACCATGTAAATTTAATATCCTTCCTCTGTGGTTGAATTTCAGCTCATTGGCGAGTCTCTGGTAGGTGACCTGCAAAAACATTTCTTGATTATTATAATATCCAACTTTTTTATAGCAGACTTAACAGTCTTCTTGAGGATAAAGATTTGTCTCAAAACTGTTAAGAGGCAAAGGGGCCAAGAGCTCTCTCTCATTTTCTGGTAGATTAGCCTGAAAGTTTAAGGTTATGTTTGGATTATGGATTTTTTTTTTTTTTTGATAAATATGTTTGGATTATGGATTGGGTGTGGACACAAATGAAGTAGGAATTTGTTGTGGCCAATTGTTGATATGTGATGCTCCAATTTGTCATGACCATGCACATCATAGAACTCAACTAACTAGACTGAACCTGAAGCCAATCAACAAATAAGTAAGAAGGAGAAAGCAATCTAACTAGAATGGTTTAGAATGAACCTGAATTTGTCATATCTACTTCTTCTTCTTCTTCTTCTTTTCTTTCTTTGATATGTGAACCTGCATTTGATGAGAACAAATAACATGAATAAAATGTCATATAAAAATTTCATAATTAACTATTTACTCACTTCCTCGGACGAACGATGGCAATTAAACGATGAGGTGTATGCATGGGATTGTTGTTATGAATGCACATGTAGTAGTGCAACAGCCCACCCATGGCTGTTGAGACTCCAATTGCTCTATTCGTGCTTGTTGAGCTTGGATTGTGCCTTGCATCTCCATTTGTACTTTCTGTTGATTAAGCATAGCATCCATCATCTCTTTCATTTGCATCTCCATTTGTGCTTTATATTGGTTAAGTTGCTCTTGGACTTGCATTTGGATGATACGAGTTTGTTCTTGCGATTGGCTATATCGGCCTCCAAAGACATCTGTCGGAGAAGGACCCAAAAGGTCTTTCTTCACTAGTTTGACATTCCGACACCGTTTACATGGACATGTGACTTCAATTGATAGAGGATTATTTTGGCATGCAAGTTTAACAAATTCCTTAACCCCTTCTATATATTCTGGATGCAACCTATGTTGATTTATCCAACTTTTATCCATCTGACTTCGTCTTACACTACAAATGTCACTGTCAAATCAACAAAGTTTAAAATTATCATTTCATTTTAATTATTCTTAACCTCAATTAAGTACCTTATAATGCATGCGACATGACACCATTCACCTCTAACTCTTCTCTAATAGGTTGGTTCATCCTACTTTCTCATTCAGGAATGCACAGTCTATATTGTAAAAAGTAGCTCATACCGCTCTATCCATCTCTAATGAAATTTCGGCAGCACCTCCCCATGGTTCTCCGAGTACACTACACAGACTGGGTGTATTGCTACACCTTGTCTAGTATGCACCCGGAGAACATGAGGAGCTATTACACGAAATCTCTACGAGATGGACTATATTTAAGCAGTAGAACTACTAATTACAACATAGACTTATGCTCTCAAATCCTAAATCGACAATCCAAGAAGAGCTTCATCAAAGATGACTAGGTATCTCTGATGAAGATTCTTGGACTGGTCTATGGCTATTTATGCATGCATGGATAATTACTTGCTAAATTAACAACTGTCATGATTTTTGCATCCCGGTGGTGCAACTTGAATCAACACTATCAAGCATACTAGAAGCATTTCTAGCATGAAGCATATTAATGAAGAAACTAAAAGTTTCTACAATGCTCTTGATAGATTATGATATAGAACTTCATCAAGATAACTAGGTATCTCTAATGAAGATTCTACAAGAACAACCAGATTATCCTGATTGATCACAAGTAAGCAACAAGTTCATCAGATATCATGAGCTACTACACAAAAAATATAAGCACAAAAAATATAGACCAAGCACACTTGCCAAATAGATAAAAACCAAACCTTATCTTTTTTTATTATATTGTGTGTACACCTAAAGTATTTGTCCGAAGTATTTGTCCAAAGTATTTTAAAGCTGAGGCAAGGTCGGCCGTTATATTTTGGCTTTTGGGAGGGGAGACCAAGTAAGAGAACTAACGAGAAATGAATAATGAACTTTTTGATTTATGTATATTATCATTGTAGTTTACAAAATATATATAAAACTAAATGAGAATTGACCCAACATGTTAGAAATTAGGAAAAATAGTATCACAGTAGGGAGCATAATGCTACAAATGAATGTCCTCTGCAATGGGACCAAAAAACCAAAAAGTCCATGTACATAAAACCAGTGACTAAAGCATAATTTGGTTGGACATGTTCTAATATTATAGTAGTTAATAATAAACATGTATTTGTATACGCAAGCAAAAAAATGAACCAGAGCTGCAACGATCACAAAGCTGCGACGATTACATAAAACCAGTGACTAAAACATTGATTTCAGAGCTGCGACGATCAGACCATCGGCCGGAATGCAGGGGCCTCTGTGTGTGTGTGTCTCCATTCCCTCCTCTCTTCTCTCCCTCTCTTTCCCTCTCTCCTGTCCTCTCTCTTTCTCCCTCTCCGAGCTCCTCTCAGAGGACTTGGGACAAGTAAAAAATTTGTCCTTTAATTACTAGGATCCTGAGTTTTTTAATTTAATTGGTATTGCTTGTGGAGATGTAAATGATATATTGATTACAAAACTAAGAATTTATCTAATTTATTTGAAGCAAGAATGGAAGTTAAAGGTTTTCAACCTGGGTTCATTTCAACTTTGTCCCTAAAAATGCCTTTTTCCTGGTTTGGGTTCATTCTAAGGATTTGGTCATTCTGTCGTGGGAAATAGGGGAATATTTGTTTTTGGATGGATGTTTGGGTTGGGCACGATTCGTTTTGTTCTCTGATTACTATTCTCAGGTTACTGTTCATAGCTATAGAACAACTTCCTTTTTAACCTTGAAATTCTTTCATATTAAGACCTAATAAACCGTAACCTCTTATCCTATCTTCGACCTTGGTTTTAACCCCAAAACCTCACAGTTTGGTTGCTGTCCGGAGCGTTAAAATCCCAAGTCCTCTGAAAAACTTACAAGCTGCAAGTTTGAATATCAACCTAATTTTGCTTTTTCTTCATCTACAAACCCTGCACTCTTTCTTGTATCACTTAAACTCGTTGAAAAGCCTTCTATATTTGAGTATTCAAAGCTGTGCTACATCACCGTAACTCGTTGATCTTCACAATGCGGGGTGCCGGCTGATGGATTGGGTCCAAAAAATAGTTTTATTATTGCCTGTCCCACTAAATTTTGTGTAGTTCCCTTTTGTTATAATAAATAAATAAATCGTTGCTTATGTTTTTGGAAAACTGAAACTGAATATTTTAGATTGTTATGAATGTAACAAACCTAATCATTGGGTTGCTTAGGTCCTCTGAAATCACAAAATGAACCAGAGCTGCGACGAATGTCCTCTGAAATCAATGTTTGTTGTCTCTAAGTTACCTTTCAATGAACCAATTAAAGTGTTTACATAATACACAGTAACACACACACATGTATTTGTATACGCAAGCAAAAAAAGTTGTTCTTCTAGTGAGCAAATGCTTTTAAATCACAAAGTGTTTTGAGGGCCATGAATGCATAAAATGATAAAGTAAGTCTATTCATCTAATTGAATCATGTGCATGTCTATTTGCTTAAGCAACATACTCTAGTTCTTCCATTGACTTCAATACAGTTCTCATCAATATCATGAAAGCAACAAGACAAACTTCTATTATTGTAGAGATAAGTTCTTGTGCAATTTATGCCATCTGTTATGTTAAAGCATATGGTTAATAGTCAAGGAATTCAAAGTACAACAACCTGAAAATGTGCTTAAATATATTCTAGTGCTTAAATATATTCTGAAAATGTGCTAATAGTCAAGGAATTCAAAGTACAACAACCTAAAAATGTGCTTAAACCTGTAGTCCATAAACACTCTCTTCAAATAGAAATTGTAACTACTATAGTATTATTTGAGTACTCTCACTATTAGCTCTGTTTCAACGCACAAATTTCAGGTGTCACCTTCACAGGTGTTGGCTGAGAGCCCAAGTAACATTGAACCAAATAGCATGGAGAGAGAAAACATGCGTACATTAATTATGTAATTAATATTATTAACATAAGAATTCTAAGAGATAATTGGTAAAAATCAAAAGGACCTCAATTCTAATGCATGCTTTATTATGTGTCAACAATGCAAGATTCAGGACAAGAATGAAGCAGCTCTTAGAGATGAATACTTACAAACCAGATTCAGGACAAAAATGACGCAGCTCTTAGAGATAAATACTTACAAACCAGATTTGATCGATCTGGTTCAACGATCTGATCTGATCTAATCTGAAAATGAAAAAATTAGAGAGTAAATCAGTCGAGGGCTTTGGAAGAGAGAGAGAAAGAGATCCAGAGTTCGATCTCTTTCTGATCTAATCTGAAAATGAAAAAATTAGAGAGTATTAAATTGAGTGATTAAGAGAATGAAAATTGTACCTAAGCTAGGAGCAACAGAGATCGATCTGGTTTGACAGATCGATGAAGAACAACAGAGATCTAGAGTTCGACGAGAGAGAGAGTGTGTGTGTGTGTGCGCCTTTGATCTGGTTCGATGAATATCAGTCGAGGGCTTTGGAAGAGAGAGAGAGAAAGAGAGAGGGAGAGAGACCGACAGAAAGTGAGAGACGGAGCATGGACGGTGTCAATATAGACACCCAATACGACGTCGTTCAACTGAGGTCTAAGACAATGTTTTGAAAACGTTGTCTTTCATCCATCTATAATGGCGTTTCCCAAAACGCCATAAAAGAAACGTTGCTGTAGGCTGGTTTTCCTGTAGTGACAACAGATGGCAAAGTGGGTAAATTGTATTGAGGGTGAATTTGTCCCTAACTACTTGTGTCTTTTTTTATTTTCTATTTGTACCCAACTATAATTTGTCCCCAAAATATAGAAGGTGCAAATTGTTTTGTGGTGAGGTGCAAGTGAAAACTTGTGTGGGCTTGCACCCCTTCATATTTGTGTAAATTTTTCTTTTCTATTTCGTTGTAAAGTAATTTCCCCAAAATTAAAAAGCCAATTAAAATAATTACTTCCTAAAACAACATGAATATCTAAAATAAAATCATAACATAAATACAATAATAAGTAACATTTTTCCAATAACAAAGGCATTCAATATCAAAGTCTACAATACTTTCATTGTATCTCCGTGTTAGAAAAATAATTAAATAGGCAAAAATCGAGACAACCCAATTGTAAGATTACAATGAAACTAAATAAAAGGCATCCCGTTATTAAAAATGAGAAAGATGAGAGCCTTTTGAATTCAGGCTCTGTTTGTTTCAATGATATTCTACTAAATTTAGAATAATAAAATCAGCTAGATAAGTGATAAAGTTACAAAATTAAGGACAAAATTTACTTCACCTTGATGGGGTTTGGCTTGGAAATTATCTATTCCCATGTTGTTTAAAAATAGCAAAAGAGGTCTCATACGATTTTAGATTACGACAATTCTACGTAGCTCAAATTTTGTGACTCAAAAATGGCTCAAATGGCCAAAACGACGTCGTTTTGAGTACAGAACAACATAAAAATGGCCAAAACAACGTTGTTTTAGCCATTTGAGCCACTTTTGAACCACAAAATTTGAGTTACGAGACATTTTCCTTTAGATTAATATGCAACCTTAACTTTGTTAACAAGAAGTAAAAAAATACGTTTTACCCCATCAACTTTCTTCTCTTTCTCTCTCTTTTATTATACACAATTTTTTAACATACTCACGTATTAACTAATTAAACCTTATATTAACCCAAATATCCATAATTTAATGACTTAATTTACTATTTAATCATATGTGTAATTATACATATGTATACATACTATGGGCTGGTTTGGCTTATCCTAAATAAGTCAAAAAGCTAAAAAGTTACTCCAAAATTCAAAAAGATATCACTATTCACCCAAAAAAGAAAATTAAAAAATTAATTTTTCTACAAAAAGTACAATTTGAATTGATGCTTGTGCAGCGACTGTGCAGCGGTTGTTGGCAAAACTGAAATGATTCGGTGTGATTTTCACACACACTGTTGTTCAGCCCGTGGAGGCCATCACGGGTCCCATTTTGATAATCTAAACCGTTCAATATATAGAACTCGTTAAATATTATATGTCTGTAAAAAATTACATTGATCTGATATCGATAACTATATGATCAAATCAGTTATGTACAACAAATGGATGGTGTTATAATTAATGATTGAAAAAAACAAATCCAATCAGATAGCTATCGATATCCGATCAACGTGATTTTTTATAGACTTATAGTACTCGACGATTTATACACATTGAACGGTTCAGATTATCAAAATGGAACCCATGATAACCCCTACAAGCCGAACAAAACCATCCAGTATAATGCCCGAGAAGTAGTCAATAATCTCCTACCCACCCTCTCTGTCGTGCTGCTCTCCACCGTACGCCTATACCATTACTTTATTCCCCTATACAATTATTTATACAATTTTTTAATACACATTTTTTCATAAAAAGTCAAAAAGTTAACACAAACCTCCATATTTTTTTCTTAACTTTTTTAATCCAAAAAGACAAAAAATACACTTTTTTAGGACATCCTAAACCAACCCTATATATCCAAGCATAAAGTATAACTATTTTATGCGACATACAATAAATAATAACCCAAACCATTATATCCACATTCTCTCCGATTCTTAATTCTGATGAAATTCACATTGATCATAAACTTCACCTCCTCAAACTTCTATCTCTCTAGTTCCAGCAACACAAACACCCGTTGGTTACACACAGATACATTGATCAGCTTGATCTCCTACACTACATTTTTCAAAGAGTCAAAATCGGGGATATTGGCAGTGAAATTGTAGTACTAAGTAAGGTAAAACAGGGTGGCGAGGATGGTGGGAGTGGAGAGAGGGAGCGGTTGAGGTATGAGAGATGACAAGGGTGGTCGGTTAGGTAAGAGACGGTGACAAAGGAGGTGAATGGTAGTGACAGGAGGTAGCTAGAGGTCCTTTAAAGTTTTTAGTATTAGGGTTAAGTTTTTCATAAGAAGATGGTTGGGAAAGAAGATAAAGATAGGGACATACGTTAAGTTTTGACTTTGATTGAATTTGATTTCACGTCAACTCTCATCTTAGGGGTGTGAGACACAAATTCCATTAAGTTAAATGAAATAAAATGAAAGTAAGGAGTTAGGATGTAAAATGATCAAAACCACTTGAATGAGAATTGACTATTTTTAAAAGACAAAGGGTGAAATGCTTTGAATCTAAACTATAAAAGCGTAAATGATTTTTTTCCTAAAAGTAATTAACATAGAAAGATGCAAAACAACATAATAGCACTGGCACGAACATATTAAAGCAATTGAAACAAATATGTACTTAAGCTATACTTATGTTTTGTTTTATAATTATCAACTTTTAACTTTTGTTTTGTAATTATCAACTTTTAACTTAAACTAAGCTACACTTAATAGGGCCAATGTTAACAACTAGTGCAATAGCCAACAATACCAAAACAAAGAAAATGGCAACTGCCTCAAAACTAGAATGCAAACAAACAAAACAACTAGAACAAAATATACTAGCAACAACAAGAACAACCAAGCCCCAACATCCTTCAAAAATCTTCACAACCTTTCAAATATCCTAACCATTATGCTTTTAGACTTCATATGCACTAACTTCATTGGCCTTTGAGTGGGTGCATGGAATCTTCGCAACGTAAATTATGTGTTGGGTTTTCATGTTCTAATTACATATGTTATCAATTACTATTTAATATGTCAATCGTTAATTTCTTATTAGGTCTACCTATTATCATTTATTTATTTAATAATTAAATCTTTTAATTGGAGGGTAGTTGACTAAGAAATCAATGTTAATCAGTTCTACACATAATAGTATTCCAACTTATTTTGTCACACACTTTTGATGTGACACATTCTCATCTCCAAGTGGGGTGTCACATGATACCTTCAAAGGGATACGACTATGGGTTTTGCTAGAATGTTGCTTTGTAGTTTTTAGTACATATATAGTAAGAAAATTAAAAATATATGATCCATTAAGTCAAACTGTCAACTAACTAGTCTCCTTTGTTGGCCCCACCACACTGGGAGTCTCATTCCACACGCATTAATGCTAAGGGTCATTCTTTGTCTCGAAGGCCCGCAACCCGACCTAGGCCCCCTGGCTTTTACTTTGCTCAAGTTCGTATCCCAAGTGGGTTAGGTTAGTTCAAATAAGGCTCCTTGGTGTTGAAACTTGACCTGACCTATTAACTTAGCCCATTGGCCCGTGAAAGAAATCCCATTGACCCAACAATTAATTTTAAAACAAAAAAGAAAAAAAGTCCAAACAAAAAACCTAGAAATAGTCCTGAATCTCCAATCGTAGTCCCAACCTGCTAGCCTATCAGAGCTAAGGCCAATAACTCAACCTTAACAAAAAAAAAATCTCAAGCAATCTTGGACAATAATTTTACAGGCCCAGCCCCATGCCAATCCTTAATTGACACTACACACTCAAAAATAAATAAATAAATAAATGCACATAGAATGTTTAGAAAATACAATAATATGACCAAATTCATTTTGAACCTAGCAAACAACTTATTAATTTGTGAAAAAAAAACTATTATGCACAACCTCTATAACTGTAATTAAAGTTCAGAATGTCAATAGTATATTAAGGCTATGTTTGAGAACAAGTTAAATTAGTTTCAAATTTAATACCGAAAGTCAATTCTTTCTTTTTATTTATTACACATTTTTTTTATAAAAAATAAAAATATATATTTTTCAAATGAAAGATAATTTACTTGTGTAAAAGTTACAAGTGCACTACTAAAATGAAAATTAAGAATTATTGAGATTAGATTATAATATTGAAAAATTTATCCATAAATCCCATATTTAGGAATTGTAACCTAGCCAATGTGGTTTTACATAACGAAAATAACATCACACCTGTGAATGTGTAAGTTCACACTAACAAATCCAACACACCAACAAAAATTACACATTCAACAAAAATTAATTACATTACAAACAAAAATTTCATCATACAACCTAAAACAAGAGTGATAACCACACGTCAATTAACCAACCCAAATCTCCAATACACAAATTTTAGTCATTGATGAAATACACATTTTGGTTACAAATCGGCAAACACATTCATCACATACGTAATCAAATAACCTAACAAAATGTGGGACAATGATGGTGTCACATAATTGAAAAATCACATTAACAATTCTTACTTTTGTACTCCGTTATGTGTGTGAGATTAGAAAAATCCTCTCACATAGATTGTAAAGATCTGACAAAGAGATGAGCTTTGTCCTTGTAAATCTACAAAAATGAACATAGTCGGTGCCACCCAACTAGGGTTGTTGGCCGGAGACACTCCAATGATAAAGTTAGCCACTGGAATCAGAGAAGGAAGATGAAGAAAATCAAGAGTGTTCAGTATGCTATGTGGTGCAAAGAGATGAGACATACCTTACTCCTTGGGATGCCCTCCATTTATATAGATGGGAGATGTGATATTTGTTTGGTGGGCTTGCTTGTTTGGGTTGGGCCCATTGTCAGGCTTTGTTTGGGTTAGTCTCAATAAACTAATATATTTATTTTTTCTGGCTCCCACAATTGTGCCAAAACTTTCATTGTCTGCTGTAGAAGGAATAAGAGTTTTTATTGCCGAATTACGTTGTTCAAATAGTTGTTAGGTTTTCTTGATAAAGAACATTCTGGATAAATGAATAAAATGAATGAATGAATGACTATATGAATGCATATATGCTTGAATGTATGTGCAAATATATGTATAAGTATATGTATATAAGGGAGATGGGTGAGCTAAAACCCAGTGAGTAATACTAATATAGAAAGGTTAAATGAATGATGTCTAATATAGGGACCCCTTGGGTCTACATCCGAGATCTTTGTAACAATGGGCTACGGTATTGTTATCCCTAGACGAGGGCTAGGTTGTGGTATTATTACCCCTGGGCGAGGGTCATAGGCCGCAATATTATGACTCCCGAGCAAGGCTCGTAGGTTGCGGTATTATGACCCCCGGGCAAGGGTCATATAACATAGGCTATGGTATTGGTACCCCCAGTTAACGGCTACACTAAGGATGCCACAATTATTATATATATGTTTTGCTCCAAATTCGGAGACTTTTGCTGATAGCGCTCCATGTCGAGTGCGAAGATTGCACCGTATTTAGAGACTCTTGCTGATTTTAAGTGGCGATCAATTGCCAACATTACAAGGATTTTGACTAATGTATCCCATGTCATTAATTGCATGTACCAAATAAGGTAGACTTGTTAATCACAAATAAGTGGAAAGTGGAAAAAGTACACCAATGGTAGAGCATGAAAAAATAGCATTGCCCATTTGTAAGGAATTTCTGAGTATAGTTTGGCAGCAGATTGAAGTAGATTGTAGATTTATTTAAGTTTCTTTTTATTGTTGCTTTGTTGTCCAACATATAGTTGCCCCATTGTTTTCGAATGACAGTTGGTATGAAGAAGGAATTCAGAGTGGATGTTGGCCAACATTGCCGAGGAGTAAGCTGAGAACAAATTGGTGACGCGGATTCCGTGCCTCATTGCTGTCGAATGAAAGTTGTTATTCGGAAGGAATTCAGAATAGACTTGAGCAAAAGTATTGTTTGAGCGGCGACGGAGATTGGGCAAAAATTGACAAATTTGTGGTATGGAATTGGCAAAATCAAACTAAACGGATGTGTTCAGAAGAGTCCAAAATAGTTGTAAACGACTATTGAATCATTGTAATCGGACTCCTGATGGCGTCATTGTAGCCAAAATGGATTTGACGTCTCAGATTGATGGGAACCGGTGCTCCGCAAAACACTAAATAATTGCTCTGATATATGTTGAGTGGGACAGCTCAACTCAAATTGATGGGAACTGGTGCTCCGCGAAGCACTAGATAATTGCTCTGATATATGTTGAGTGGGACAGCTCGGCTCAACTTGATATCTTGCGGCTCGGCTCGGTGGCTTTGGCAAAAAATAAGAAATAAAGAAAGATGGTGCCAACAAGACTTAAACCCTTACCTTTGGAATAAAGAAAGAGCACTGAACCACTATGCCAAGACAAAGCCTTGTGTTTGTATTTTGCAAGTTATATATATTTGAACATGAGTGGTGTTCGACTCTTACGGGATGTAACTTATCCGCAATGCACCGAATAATTTGTTATATGTCCAACATTGGGTCGTCTTCTCCCGAAAAAATAGGTGAATTTCTGGGCAAACTTTGACTAGCTCGTACGGCTTCGTTTTAGCTCCGATTTTGATGCGATTGGTTGTGTTGGACTTGGCTTAATGAGTATTTCACAGTAGTATGGCAAAAACTTGATTTTGACAACTTTTGAAATTTCAATTTTATGAACATGTGGTCCGTTTCGCAACTATTGGTAGACTTCAGATAAATTTGGGCTCTGTTGGTGAGTCTGAACTCCTCGAGTCGGCACAAACCTTCCAGTTGGCCAAGTAATTCTTGTTGTATTGCCAAAAAATTTTGCGTATGAAGAAGAAGATAGACCAAGTATGTAGAGAGAGAAAATGAGCACGTAAACGCGATTGGCGACGCTTTGGCTGGCCAAAACACTTGATTCTCAACATTATAGCTAACAATTAAAGATGCATTGCTTATGGTGGTTATCATTGCCGACGAGCTTGAGGAGGGAGTTGTAGTGCCGAGATGCACTCGGTGGCACTTGTTTGGTGTTATCATCTTCTCGGCATTATAGTTCAGAAAACGTTGCATGGTTTGAGTACTGAATTGATAAATGGGGACAGGTCATTTGAGCGGCCGGTTAACGCAGAATAATTGTCGAGTAATGTGAAGGGCCATGCATGGTCATGCCGAGTAGCCTTCTACAAGGTTCACCGCGACTAGACTGGGTTGCCGAGATGCCGAGTTGTGATGTAACGATGGGCAGCTTGGGGAGCGTAGTAATGCCAAAAAGGATGGAAAACCTACCGAACAGCTCCATTGTTGGTTTGCCAAACAACCTTTGTTGGAATACTTGTGATTCTAGTGTCAACCGAACTGATTGGAAAGCCGAGGAACTTGAGTTATGTGCCGAATAACTAGCACCAAAAAACCTGGATCCATCTCATTTGTTGTGACTTTGCCGAGAGCTTGGTCGGCAAGACTTCTTTATACATGCAACATCTTCAGTTTTGCCAAGATTTTGTTCGACATCAACATGAGCCGTTCACGACAATTGAATTCTTATGTTTGTATATATATATAGATTGCCTCAGACTAGCACAAATTATGAAGTAAAAATCTTAAATTATTTTTTCTAATAACTCAAGGCCCTATTTATGTCAATTTCGTCTAGAGAGAGAAAAAGTGAAGACCAACTTTTTTAGCATAGGTACGCGTACATGTTAAGAATCAACTTCAAGATAAGTTTTGAGAAGCAAAGAATAAAAAAATAAATGGATAGACCACGTATGAATTCACCTGAGCAACCTCGTTTGTAATGTCGAAAAGATGTTTTTACCAAGAAAAGTATGAAACCCATTTTTAGATAGAGAATGAAAACGCAAAAGTTATCCAACTAATATGTGCTGACTACTCTTCTAGAGAGAATGTCGAGATAGATATTAAACAAGTGTTTGGACCAAATCTATGAGCATAAATATATACACATATATATATATATGTATATGCATATAGACAACAAGATTGAACTTCAAAGATAAATTTAAACAAAGAGGAAAAAGACAGGATCAACCGTGGGTCTTGTTTATAGTAACGTGTAATGATGATCTGAGCATCTTGAGTGTGGTGTTTATTATCTCCTTCATTGAATTCTTGCAGATGATTTCCACAGACGGTGCCAATTGTGAGACCAGGAAAATCCTCTCACATGAATTGTAGAGATCTAATGAAGAGATGAGCTTTGTCCCTGTAGATCTGCAAAAATGAACATAGTCGACACCACCCAATCAGGGTTGCTGGCCGGAGACACTCCGATGATAAAGTCAGCCACTGGAATCAGAGAAGGAAGATGAAGAAAATCAAGAGTGTTCAGTATGTTGTGTGGTGCAGAGAGATGAGGTACACCTTACTCCTTGGGATGCCTTCCATTTATATAGATAGGGGATATGATATTTGTTTGGTGGGCTTACTTGTTTGGGTTGGGCCCATTGTTAGGCCTTGTTTGGGTTAGTTCCAATAAGCTAATATTTTTTTTTTCTGGCTCCCACAATGTGTATCTATGATCTGACCGACATCTCAAAATCCACAGACGACAGCAGCTACGACCGAAATCGAACGATGACTGTGAGTGTGTGAGCACAAACAAATGTGGGAATGGAATGATGTAGTGGGTAGAACGGGGATTATGTTTCAAATCCGAATGTTATGATATGGATTGCATTGTCAAACTCGCATCTACAAATCTGGGCACGATCGGTAAAGTTGGCACTATGAAAGAGTTAAGAGATAGGCGGGAAAGGCTTTTGATCCCAAGTGCTATTCAATTGTATGATCTTCAAGACAGGCTTGGGCTTAATCAACCAAGCAACGTGGTTGATTAGTTATCAAATGTTACTTCCACCACTGCAAATGCCAAATTTTGGACAAAACCATCAATAAAATGGTTTCTGTTATGGGCATCTTCTTGTTTTGGAATGGATTGGGGCGTAGAATTTTTCTAGAATATCAAAATAAATACAATAAGGCTGTGTTTGGTACAGCTCTGGAACTCCAGAGCTTGATTTGAATAGGGCATTTGTTTACGAATTTCAAAACTTAATTCCATGCTTACTTTTGAAAACGCAGTCGAAGGCGAGAAAATTTAGACTAACCGATCATCTCACCAAACATCCCACCGATCGTCCGGCCAATTGATCGAAACAGTGCAAATATTTTTTTTTTGAAATTGACACATGTTAATTTTTATATATTCAATAAAACATATTTTCTAAATTTTTTTTTTAAAAAAAATTATGAGCTTTCATAGAATTTTGAGTTGTGTGTTTGGTTATGAGTTGTAAGTTTGTATCAAATATCATATGTTACATCAAAAATTCCCCACTCAATTCAAAACTCTTTTCAAAACTCATTCACCAAACAAATTTTTCACACTCAAATCATAATTCCAAAACTCACAAACTCAAAATACAACTCTATTATCAAATCATATTTAGAAAACTCTACCAAACACAACCTAAGTCTTTCCCGTGCAATAAGTTTTTTAGAACTAATTGATTCATGAAACATTAAAATAAGCTTTATTGATACTTTTCCGTATAATATTAAGGAATTATTTGTGAAGTGTTAGATTAATATACTTTTTAGCTTTTTATCAAAAAAGTGACATATGGGTTAGATTTAAAATGATGTGATAGAAAACTAATCAGTGTGTTTGGTTTGAGTGTTTTAGATTAAATTTTTTGAAAATTGATTTTTTTGGTTTTCTTTTTTTTTTTGTTTTTAGTGAATATTTTTAAATTTTTAAACATTTTTTTTAGATGTACCTTACTTAGATATATCTAAAAAATAAAAAATTTGTAAAAAAATATTTTAAAAAATTAATAAATACATAAAAATACAAAAAAATGTACTAAATTCTTGTATTTTTTATATTTAGTGAATTTTTAAAAGATTTTTTTTTACAATTTTTTTACTTTTTAGGTGTATTTATGTTAGGTATGTCCAAAATGTTAAAAAAAATTGCTTAAAATATTAAAAAACTCAGTAAAAACAAAAAAAATACGAAAAATAAGAAAGTAGAATTTTCTGAAAAGTGTTTTTAGAAAAATGGAACCAAGCAAGCTATGATCCAAATAAAATAATATGTTGAAATATCACATAGCACATGCCAAACAAAACCTAATTACACAATTATGATCATGTTAGGCAACATTATTTTCCGTACATACCTTGTGCCCAATCTCTAACTCAAATTCCCAAAACGCATCCTGCTTTTGTGGCCATTTGGAAATTGTCGTTAGAAATGGCAATGGGGCAGGGCGGGGCTGGGCTGGGGACTACATTCCCCGTCCCCGATCCCCAAAACTGATAAATTTTCCATCCCCGCCCCTGATCCCCGGCGAGGAGCCCATCGCCCCCTGCCCCCGATCGAGGATCGAGTATCCCCGAACCCGAAAAATTCCCGAGGTGCAATACTCTGATACATTCAGATTGATACAGCAACAGAACATATTTACACTAAGATTGTCCAATACTCTGATACAGTGATACATATATACATATATATATATATATATATACATATATACACTAAGATATGTATATACACTCAGTATCCATGAAGAAGGAAAAAAAAAAACAGAGGTCGAAAATAGGGGCATACATATATATATACTCATATATACACTCAGATCTGAAACTGAAATCCCTAGATCTAGTTTAATGTGTGTGTGTGTGAGAGAGAGAGAGAAAGAGAGAGAGCATTTTGATGTAGGTCATGCAGAGATTCAACTTTCATTTTCTTTCCCATTTGTGGGATCATTCAAAATCAGCAAAAGTACAAAAACTAATATATAAACTACATAAAGGAAGCATTTGATTTTGTAGGCATACATACAACCACGGGGGAGGATATCAGTTCCTACTTAGCATAATCCTTTTGTTTAAGTGATAAAGAGGAACTTCAAGTCTACCTCTGTGAGCAGTAGTCGTCAATGTCGTGTGTGTGTGTATGTGTGTGTGTGTGTGTGTGTGTGTGTGTGTGTGAACAACGGCAGTGAGGGAGAATCAGTGGTGAGGGAGGAGAGAGAAGAGCGGCAATGAGAGTGAAAGTGAGAAAGAGAAAGCAGCAGTAAGGACCTCTCTTTTCTTGTGTTGTGTTATGATTGATTCAACCAAACCCTAAACATAAACATATATATAAACAGGGATATACTTGTAATTTTATATCGGGGCTAGTCGAGAGCGGGGACCGGGGGCGAAGCGGGGCTGGGGCTTAGAAATGTATCATCGTCCCCCGCCCAAAAATCATCGGGGATTGATTTTTGAATACCATCCCTGGCTCGTTAGGGGTATTTTTTCAGGAAAAACCCGCTTAATTCGGAATCGGGTCCCCGTCAGGCCCGGTTCAGATTGCCATCCCTAACTGTAGTAAAAAGTTGCATTTTGCAACTTCACAAAAACGCCACAGCAGCTACAAAAGTAACAAAAATCATTTCGCAAGTGTGCAAAACGCAGGATGTGAAATTACGTAACTGCCCTCTATGTTTACATCTTGAGGGCTAGGGCAAAATGCAAAATGTAAATTTCCTTAGTTGGATGGGGTATTTTGGTCATAAACATCATAAACAAATATTAACGTATGCCTCATCTGGGAGTAAGGTATTTTAGTAACTTTTTGACTAAAATATGAGGTAAAAAAAACTAGTATGTTTATGATAACTTTTTAATTTTTTAAGTAAAGAGAAAAATGAATCTTTGACTATTTGGTATAGGTTGTTACCTTTTTAATTTTTTCAGTTATTTTTTAACTTTTTAACTAAAATCATCACTTAAATGAGGCCTTAAAAACAAAAAAGTATCATTTTTCCAACTTCCGAAATCGCATCCAAAAGCTTAATTAAAAGAAAAAAGTTAACTTTTAGCCATATTCTCAAAACACTCCTTTGTCTAATTTGGGAATTTGATTAAAAATTAAATTTTAACTCTTAATCTATTTTTGACTATCTAAAAAAAAAAAAAACTCTTAATCTGTTTTAAGTTACATTATATTTATACTTTTTTTTTTTTAATATTTTTTTAAACAATATCGAAAATACCTAAACATTACTTTTAACCAGCATCCAAAATAACCCGTCCTCATTCTCTCCATCACAGCCCCAACCCGAAGCTTCCCTTTTCCACCCTCTCTACATATACATATGTACATGCTTGTGTGAGGAGGGAGGGAGAGAGAGGGAGAGAGAGAGAGAGATGGGGGTGGAGATTGTGGAGCCAAACACATGCATTCGGGGTTGCTGCCGGAGCGACTCAATTCCTCTGCATCTCCGACCTTCTTCCTACTCTCTCTTAAACCCAATTGCTAGAGGTATATATGTGTGTGTGTGTATTTGTTTTTGTGTTTCTCAATTGCAATTCAAAGAGAAAGCTTAATTTGTGGCCCTTAATTTGTACCCCTCTTTGGCTTTGCTCTCACGTTGGCTTTGTTGTTGTGAATGTGAAACTGAATTGGTGTGTATTCATTCTGTTTCAGGAGCAGAAAGTGTGGTTTATGAAGCTGTTTTGGATGGAAACAAGGTTGCTGTGAAAAAACCCATTTTGTCTACCTCTGATCACATTGATAAATTCCACAAGGAATTGCAAATGCTATGGTCATTTCTACTCTCTCTCTCTCTCCCCATATATATAGTAGCTCATTTTGTCCTATTTAGCACACAAATATTCTCCACCTCTTCTCCCTTTCTATCTCTGCCTTATGGGAATCCCAAATTAGCAAAACCCCTTTTTGTGTGTATATATATGTGTGTGTGTGTCACTATGTAAGTAACCAACTATAGTGCGATGATCAAGGCTGGCCCTGAGTTGTTGGGCGCCTAAGCGGACTCCTGAAATTGGAGCATTTTATATATAATCATTTAAAAAATTGTAGGTAAAATAGTGAGTCCTTACATTATATATATATATATATATTTAAATTTGCTATTACCCACATAAATTTTGCTTGCAGATATAATTACTAAAATTTACCAACACAAATTAAGACATGAAGAAAAATCATTACAAGAGCTCAAAATGATAAGAATATTGTCTCGTTAGTTTTATAATTTAACAAAATTCAGTTTACAAAAAGGTATCAGTTAAATAATACCAAATAAAAATTGAGCCAACTACAACCATGTATCAGTTAAATATTACTTTTCTCACATTTTTTGATGCAAAATTACTAATTAAGCTTGCATAATCTATAAGGACCCTTTAGTTTAGATTGTGAACTTAGATTAGTTGTACTGAATCCTTATTTTTGAGCCTACTAATGCTATAAGAGTTAAAATTAATTAGGGGCCCCTAAATTTTGTTAAAATTTCGAGGCCCTTGGTGGTCTTGCCTCAAGGTTGGGGCTGGCCATGATGCATTTGGGGGACGAGAGGGATATTGGTTCTGGAAAAGGATGTTGAGGTGGTTTTAGGTAGTTTTACCATTTTATCATTCTATGCAAATCAAAATAGAATCCAAAGATGTTTGAGCATGGGGTAATTCAGGCATACTAAAAATCTGTCAGGGACATCAATTAAGGTGTTACCTTCTAATAATAGTATAAAATATGCGCTTATATATGAATTTGTGTGTCTAGATGTTTATGTATGTGTATTTGGTTTGTTTATTTGAATGTCTACATGTGCTATGCGGGATTCTTTTTGACAATTTGATTATATGATGTGATGATGAAGCAAGTTAGATCATCCAGGAATCGCTACATTGGTTGCAGCACACGCAAAGCCTCCAAATTACATGTTTTTCTTCAAATTCTACGAGTCCCTAAATTTGGCGGAGAAACTACACGTGGAAGAGTGGAATCCAACTTTTGATCAAGTGCTCACCATCTCAGTCCAGTTAGGTATTTCTTTGATGATCTTGGCTTCAGTTGAGTTTGTTTTAATTTTGTGAAGAAAACATTAATTCCTTACTCGTCATTGAAATTCTTTGTATTTTCTTTGTGATATTATGTGCAAAATTCCTCTTATTAAGGGTAAATAAGTAGAATAGATTAGGCTGAACATGACACTCATAGACTTATAGTGTTTTATTACATGTTATGATTAGTTTAGGTAATATGAAATGCTTGAGATGATACTTATAGGTGCTTAGTTCACATTGATGACATGTTAGTGACGTCGTGTAGATTTCAAGTTTAGGTTCCTAACTACTGTAAACTTATATAGTGAATCTTTCCATTGGTGGTTTTCTTGCTTGAAGTCTCTTTTTGCTTTGAGTGTTGCTAATGGTACTGCTTGTGCTCTGTCACAATTATTACAAATGATGAATTTTCGGAATTCTTGGACATTTAGTCTTTTTTGGAAAACTAATAAATAAAGAAATGTAGTAAATCCTTTAAACAGAGCCTTCTATTAAACCTAAATTGTTTTTAAAGCATCTTTTCAATTCTGGATGAAAACAAAAATTTTAGCCCTAGTTTTTGTTTGGATACAATTGAAGGAATAAAGTTGTAACTTAAATCATAGATTTGTGTCAGGAGCAAAACTCCAACAACCCCTACCAAAAAATAAAATAAAATAAAATAATAATAATAATATTTATCAAATAATAATAATAATAATAATTATAAAAATTAAGCCATTAAACAATAAACACCTATGACACACGGGTACTCCAAAAATAGTGCCGTACGAGTACCGGATACTTACCGGGTGCGGATATGCGTACCGATACGACAGTACGCATACCGGATACGCTGAATACATGTCGGGTACAGCAAATACATTTGGGTACGTTGTAAGTACGGCATGGGTACGACACCGGTACGGCAAAATTTTTTTTTTTTTTTTTTTTTTTCCAGATGCTAGAATTTATTGCAGCCTTTATTATTATTCTTTCAATTTTGAAAATATCAAGTAATTTATTTCCAACACTCTTTACCCATGAGTCATGGTTTTGCTATCTTTTGTATCCTGTTTTAGACAATCAAAAAAGAAAAAGAAATAATTATATAACTTTTTAGACAAGTTGTTCTCTTTTTAATTTTGATATTGAAACTTTGATTTGTATGTTGGATGTTTAGTTATAAATTTTTTTTTTAAATTTTTTTTTTTTTTAAATTGACGTAAAATTGACATACCCAGCCATACTAGTTCCCTACTTTTTAAAGAATGTGTCATATCAGCGTATCCGTATCGCACCCGCACCCGTGCTTCATAGATAAACACTTAAGGCTGCAAATTACTATTTGACGATTGTCACCGTCTAGAGGGAAAAAAGGTAAAAAAAAAAATGGTATGAAAGTCAAAATGTAAATGCTTTGCTATGTAACTTTAATTTGTTGATTAAGGTTGGAGTTCTCTATTTATTCGGAAGGCTTTTATAGGAACAAATGAAATTACAATGGACTTCATTTGATTGAAGGGTTGATATCATGTCTTTAACAAATCAGGAGCAATCGAAATAGGTGCATGCCTCGGATGCGCTTCGTTAATGTCATCTCACCTCAGGGATGGCAATGGATCGGGTTTTGAGTGCAAATTCTTGCTTTTAAACTCAATTATTTTAGTGATACAATTTTATACTTTACTTTATTATAAACTTGACAATTTTGACCTACCTACCACTATAGTTTACCCTACCCAATCAATGCTCTCTCAAACAATTTATATTAAAATCAAGTTGGCACAAACAAATACAATTGAGCCGGGGAATTTTGCCATCCCTCAAGTGCACCTTACTGGACTTTGTGCCTAGGTGCATGCCTAAGCACGCTTTCGATAGCATTGGCTTAGATTTTACACTCATTCCATAAAACATACGGTGTCAATGATTAAGGATGTGCAATCTACTACCATGTTGTGTTCTTAAGTATTGTTTTTTTCAACATATAGGAATTAGTAGTGTTTTTTGTCAATTTTGAATAGATTATTCCTGCTGCATCTAGAGAAGGGAACCCAAACTTAGATTAGGTTATTGACCATTGACCAAAATAAAATAAAGAGATTAACTTATTGGTAAGTTTTAGCATGTTGCACAAGATTTATAAGAATGTCTAAACATATGAGTGATGATAATGAACTATTTATGTCACAATGGACATAATGCTCTTCAAAAATTTTGATAAATATCCTTGAATTTCTGTAAAACATGGGAATAGCTAACGTGGAATATGATTTCAATTTCTAAAACATTCATGAATAAATAATGCAAATAATATCAATTTTTTAAAATTATTTCCAAGATCTCACCAATTTAACCCACATGGATAGCCCAGTAGTCAAAGGAGTGAACTCTAGGATGAGATATAAACTCGGATGTTTTGGGTTCAGCTCTTGCTGGCATCTAGACCCTGTCTTGGAGAGGTTCTTCATCATCCAAAAGCAAAAAAAGCGTCACCAATTTTAAAATTTGGTATTGCTACTCAGCATCTTAGGTAGACTCACTTTCTCCTAATTAGATACCTCTTTAAGTTTTAGTTGAAAATTCTTGGAATTACTTTATGGATTTAAAGGTAACTACTGAACCTCTTCAAATTACTCCTCATTAATTTAGAAATTCCAAATTTGTTTTGGTTTCAGCTCTCGCTTCTTCTCTGTTTCTTTCTCTCAACATCTTCTGCTTCCTTTCTCTCCCTCCTCTCTGCATATTCTTCTCTTTTCTGTATCTTCCCTGGTTCTTTCTCCTTCTCTGCATAGCTTAGCTTCGCTTCTTCTTCCTCTTCTTTACTGCTTTCTTCTTCTTCATCTTCCCAGCTGGTTTCTTCTTCCTCTCCTCTGTTGCTTTCTTCTTCTTCTTCACTGCTGTTGCTTCTGTTCTCTGCTTCTTCTTTGAATCTACTATCTACTTCCCTGCATCTGCTACCTCCTCCTTTCTTTGCTACTACTCCTGCTACTGCTGATCTGTCTGTTATCTGCTGTAGCTGTTGTTTTCTCTTCTCCCCAACTGTTGTTGGATCTTTCCTCTGTCACTGATGTTGCCTTCTCTCTTTCTTCTCTGCTGCTGCTGCTGCTGATGATGATGATGAGAATTTCATCTGTGTCCAATTACTTTTTATTTCCTCTTTGCTTGGTACCACATATGTTTTTTGATGGAATTCCTGTGAGAAACTAGTTTACTTGTTTGGGAGTTTGGGCTGAATGTGGTAAAGTTCTCCATTTGAGTTATATCACTTGAAATTTTTTCTAATTAAAGCCAAACTAAGCTAAATCCAAGTACATAGGAAGGAGAAACTTCGGAGCAATTTTTTGAAACATTAAGGTAGTGTTTGGTAGAGTTCTCTAAATATGATTTGAGAATAGGAGTTGTATTTTGAGTTTGTGAGTTTTGGAATTATGATTTGAGTGTGGAAAATTTGTTTGGTGAATGAGTTTTGAAAAGAGTTTTGAATTGAATGGGAATTTTTGATGTGACATATGATATTTGATACAAAAACTTACAACTCATAATCAAACACAACTCAAAATTCTATTCAAAACTCATAAAAATTTTAAAAAATTCTGAAAATATTTTTTATTGAATATATAAAAATTAACATGTGTCAAATGCAACAAACAAACAAAAAAAAAAAATTTACTGTTCTGGCCATACGACCACTTAGCTCAAATTTTCACGCCTTGGACAGAGTTTTCAAAATTAAATGTGGAATTAACTTTTGAAAACCGTAAACAAATGTCAAACGCAAATAAAGGGGTAGAAATATATTTAGAAAATACAACCAAACACAGCCTAAACATCTCTTCAAACTCAAGATGGGTTTCTCCAACAAGAGGGGTTTGATGTAATGTGGTCCCATAGGAAAAGATTGATTGTTGATTACTGGCGTTGGATAAGCTTATTGCTGTATGTCTGTTCCTTTGTTTTGATTCTCTGTTTTATGAATGTATGATAAGGTATATGCTAAAGTTATAATGATCATGTGTCCTATTTTACAGCTAAAGCTCTGCAACATCTTCATAAACTTGGGATTGTACACAGGGATGTAAAACCAGCAAATATTCTTGTAAACACTGTCACCATTTTCTGATTTGTTTTGTTTCTGATCTTTTTGTGGGTAAGATTTTGTGTTTCCTATTGAAGTGGTTGAATAATATGCTGCTGCTGCTGCTGCTGCTGCTGCTTCTTCTGTTTTTTCTTTTTTCTTTTGGCAGCTTGATGAAAACCTTCGTCCACATCTGGCAGACTTTGGTTTAGCAGAATATAAGAAAGATCTTAAACGAGTCTCTATGGAGAACTGGAGATCATCTGGAAAGCCAACTGGTGGTTTCCATAAAAAGAATATGGTCGGCACACTCATTTATATGGCACCTGAAATATTGAGAAAGGAGATACATAATGAAAAGTCAGATGTATATAGTTTCGGTGTCACAATAAAGTAAGAGTCTGACATAAAATTAATGATTTTTCTATGCTCTCTGCCATTTTGAATTATAGCAAATCGAAATGCTGTTTTATCCTTTGTACCTGATGATGTTGTGTTATGAGACGGATAAGAAGTTTTTTGAAATGCTATATGTTGATGACAAGTTAGTGATCATCGAACCATGCTTTCATACTGAAATACATAGCCTGCACCTGTGCTTGTGGACTCTGGTAGCTCCAACAGGTTTATTGATTTTGCTCTGGTAATTGTTGGCAGAGATTGCAGTCTTTAGTAGCTAGTACCTTGTCAGTTAACATTCTTGAGAAGTTGATGACGGATCCAATGATACATGTTGGCATGTCCAAATATGTTAGTATTTTTTTAGATCCGGACACATTTTGGACACTCGGGGGACACGTGTCTCCATCACTTAGGAAAGGTGATAGAATTTTGTTAGTTAAATTAGTCATTGGACAGAATATAGTGAACGTTATTAGTGCTTACGACCTCCAAGTAGGATTAGATGATCAGACTAAGAGAGATTTTTTGAACCAAATGGATGAGGTATCATAGGAAATACCCGTATGAGAGAACTTTGTTATAGGTGAATATTTCAACAGCCATGCAGGAATAAGATAAACTAGGTTATGAGAGGGTGCATGGTAGGTATGGTTTTGGTGATAGAATGAGACTGAAGAGAATATTTTAGATTTTGCGTTGGCTTCTAACTTGGTGGTAGCCAATACTATGTATAAGAAGAGAGCCTTAAGAGTGGGTCAATTGGGAGCCAAATAGATTACTTTCTAGTAAGAAAAGTAGACCACTTAAAATGCAGCAACTATAAGTTGATTCCTAGAGAGAGCTTAACGTCTCAACATAGGATGTTTGGTACTAGATTTATGCTTTAAAGGGAAACACCAAGCTAGG
Organism: Camellia lanceoleosa; assembly: GCA_025200525.1. NCBI lineage: Eukaryota > Viridiplantae > Streptophyta > Magnoliopsida > Ericales > Theaceae > Camellia > Camellia lanceoleosa. The sequence goes on along the minus strand of CM045770.1, from coordinate 114,748,413 downwards.
AAGAATATTGGGCGCCGTAAGACGAGATGGTGGGGCCTAAAGGGGATAAACTAGAAATATTTAAGAATAGAATGAACGAAGAAGGTACTTGGGATTTGGAAGATGATACTAACATTATGTGGAACTTAATGGCCAATTGTATGAGGAGAATCTCAAGGGAAGTCCTTGGAGAGTCGAAAGGAAAGGGATCCAACTCTAAGGAAACTTTGTGGTGGAGAGATGAGGTTCAAGCAATAGTAAAGACGAAAAAAGAGTGCTTTAAAAAGTAGCAAAAAGATAGAACTAAAGAAAATCTTAAGAGCTGTAGGTTGGCTAATCAAAAGGTTAAAAAAGTAGTGAGAGAGACTAAGTTGAAAGCCTATGACGACCTATACATTAGACTAGATAGTAAAGAGGGAGATAAGAGAATATACAAACTTACTAAGATAAGAGAGGAAAATAAAAGATTTTAATCAGGTTAAGTGCATCAAAAGTGAGGACTCTAAGGTGTTGGTAAAGGATGAAGAGATTAAGAAAATGTGAAAGAGCTATTTTGAGAAGTTGTTAAATGAAGAACAAGGAGGAAGGTTAAAAGGGGAGGAAGTAGCCAGTAACAAGGAAAATCAAGACTAAGGCTTTAAGACCTTTGAAGTGGATATTGCACTTAAGAAGATAAAATTGAATAAGGCTTTAGGATCCGATGATATCCATATTGAAGCTTGGAAATGTTTGGGCAAGAAGAGGGTTACTTTGTTGAATAGGCTATTTAGCAAAATTTTGTTGACTAGGAAAATGGAGTGGAGGAAGAGTATTTTAGTGCCAATCTATAAGAATAATGGAGATGTCTAGAATTGTAACAACTATAGAGGAATCAAGCTGATGTATCATATAATGAAAGTGTGGGAGAGAGTGATGGAACGTCGATTGCGAGATATAATAGAAATGTCAGATAATTAATTTGGATTTATGCTCGGTAGGTCAACAATGGAAGTGATCTATCTTTCAAGGAGAGTAATAGAAAAGTATAGAGCGAAGAAAAGAGACATTTATATGTTTTTTATTGATCTTGAGAAAGCATATAATAGAGTCTCTCGGGATATAATCTAGTGGGTGTTAGAGAAGAAAGGGGTGGCAAAAGGTTACATTGATGTGATTAGGGATATGTATGAAGGTGTGGTGACCACTATTAGATTGTCGGCTGGAGAGACAAGTGAATTTCCAATTACTGTGGGGTTATACCAAAGATTAACCTTAAGTCCTTATCTTTTTGCTTTAGTTATGAATGAGTTGACGAAAAATATTCAGGATGATGTGCCATGGTGTATATTTTTTGCACATGATATTGTGTTAGTGGATGAGAGTAGAGAAGGAGTTAACACTAAGTTGGAGATTTAGAGAGAAGCATTTGCATCTAAAGGATTTAGGATAAGCAGAAATAAGACAGAGTACATAGAGTGTAATTTTAGTAATAGTAACATTGGAAATAGAGGAGAAGTGAAGATTGAGAACCAAGAACTACCTAAGAGTGAACATTTTTATTATTTATAGTCGATTATCACAACTAAGGAAGTTGGAGAAGATGTGGTTCATAGAATTAAGACAGGGTGGCTTAAGTGGAAGAATACGTATGGGATACTGTGTGATAAACGAGTACCCACTAGATTAAAAGGAAAGTTCTATAGAATGACTTTTAGACCAGCAATGTTGTATGCGATGGAATGTTTGGCAACTAAAAAACAACATATAGATAAGATGAGTGTTGCTGAGATGAAGATGCTAAGGTAGATGTGTGGCAAGACTAGAAAAGACAGAGTTAGGAATGAGTATATTCGTGAATGGGTAAGAGTTGCACCGATAGAAGATAAGCTGAGAAAGAATAGATTGAGATGGTTTGGTCATATACAATGGAGACCAACAGAGGTAGCAGTGAAGAGATGCGATATAGTGACGGTAGAGGAAAGTGTTAGGGGAAGGGGTACGTGGGCTAGTAAATAGAGATATGAATCTCCTTAATTTGACTAACAAATGGCCTTTGATAGACTCGAGTGGAGAAAAATGATTTATGTAGCTGACCTTATTTGATGAGACTTAAGACTTGGCTTGGTTTGGTTTGGTTTGGTATGGTATTAATTAAAGTATTCATATACATGACATATAGTAAATCTATAAAACTATTTATTTTGCAGGTGTCCTTCACATACTGCATATTGCATTTTTGAAATTTGTTGTGTTAGCGTGTCCATGTCATATCTGTGCCGTGTCTCTTGTCCATGTCCATACTTCTTAGAGTGTCTAATAATGGATTAAACACTATTTTCTTGGGCTGACTATTTTCATGTCGTACTTGTCAAAAAGCAAATAGAATGATTGGTCATCTTGATCATTCATGAATGCCTTAATTCACTTTATCTAACAAATTTCGTGGCAATGTAATAACAAGAAGGGTATGCATGTACTTTATATTGTTAGATTCAGGGATAACATTTCAATGCTAGATAGTATGTATAGACCGAGTCTTTTGCTTTGTTATCTAGGTAGCTTATTTCTCTTGCAGTCCTACCTTGTCGTAGAACTTGGCATTTGATAGATCATTATCATTTGCAATGACACGTAGAAGAATTTATCCTATATAATTTCATATAAACATGAAATTTGATTTCGATGTGTTGCAGTGAACTGCTTACTGGTGTTGTCCCATATACTGATCTCCGTGCAGAAGCGCAGGTTTGACTTTTTCCTTTTACTATAACTCACTGTTTACATGGCTATATGGTTGTTAAATTATCACTCTTGCTAGTGGAGGTGTAGAAATGTGTGTGGGCCAGTAATAGCATAGATGAAGTAAATGTCCGAGGAGTTTGGCACCTCCTTGACGTTGATGTTACGTGCCCGAAAAGTGCTGGTGATGTAGGGGGTGCTACCTCCTATTTATAAGAGAGAAAGAGGGGGGGGGGGGGGGGGGGTGTGGGGTGTTTCACAAGACCCATAACAAATTTCCTAGATATTTCTGGATTCCATTAGGATATGCCACAACATGTGGCAGTGTATCAATCCCTTAGGATTTGCCTCAATCCCTGAGCATCCACACAAAAGGTCCAATGGTGTGGTATCTCTCTCTCAGTAAGGCTGGCTTAAGTGGCACTCATGGGGGTGTCATAGTGATCGACACTTTAGTCTCTAGCCTCCAAACCACAAAATCTTCCGAGGTGCTATGTTGAATACTTTAGCATGTACAAGTTCTACCTCTTTGACTTGGCTATTGGACAAATGGCAGAGTGTTACTATCGCAGAGTTGAAGGACACGTAGTTTGACCACCACGGTGATTAAGACAAGTGGAACACTTGAATCCTGCAGTTTAACCACAGCAGTATCAGGCAAGCGTGGCATGAACTCATTTTCTGGGACTTGGGGTATATTTCCTGCCACTCTGTGTTGAAGGTCATGTAGTTTGACCACCACGCTAAGCTCTCTCATTTTCTGCCACTCTGCGTTGTTCAATCTCATTTAACATCTAGTGGGATTTCTCTTCCTGCTTTCTAGATTACTTCTCATACCATTCCTCATTTTTCTTGTCATTCAGTTTATGAGCGCACATATGTTCATGCATATAACTGCTTATCAGGGTTCAGGTTTCCCATATAATTTTCATATTCTAAAAATTGTATTAAAAAAAAAAAAAAGTTTTCTGTTGAAGTTCAGTTTCTTCTGGATGTCCAATTCTTCACAGGTAATATCTTACATCGTAATCTGACTGAATGCCCCCTAATCATTTGACCTGTCAACTATGCTTTTTAACATGGTTGTGCCTCATCGGTGCATCATGTGATCTGCTTGCAGGCCCACACTGTGCTGGAAATGAACTATACTGAACAGCAACTTACAGCAGCCGTGGTGTCTGAAGGATTGCGACCTGCTCTTGCTGGTCACAGCTTGTCTGCACCAACAGGTTTCCCGTCCTTGATACAGAGATGTTGGGATGCAAATCCCCAGAATAGGCCATCTTTTGATGATATTATTCTGGAACTTGATCCCATCTTGGAATGCAGAAAGAGAGCAGAGGAAGACGAAAAGGAAAAGGCACTTGTTGAACCTTCTATCCCTCTTGGTGATGAGGGCATCCCGAACCTTCTTGCTTATCAAAAAAGTATTAACTGGTTTACTGAGGGTGAAAACTTGTCAAAGAGATCTTGTCTCGCAGCTGATTCTGGTGTCAGAATTTGGCCTGATCCTTTTACTGATCCTTCAGCATACCATCCAGTGTTGTCTTGGGGATCCTTCGGTACTTGTGGGAGAAGGGAGACAATGGAGGACACGCACTTTCTAATGCCCCATATGTGCGGTGAGAAGGATATCCATGTGTTTGGAATCTTTGATGGTCATCGAGGTGCGTCATAAATTAAGAGCTACTTATTTTCATCCTATTGGTGTATTTGGGACCAAACTCAAGCTACAGTGGGTTTTAATGAGAACTAAAGCTCATGTGGGTGATCACAATAGTAATTAATAAACAATTGCTTGGGCATCACTTGAAGTGTTTCTTAATGAAACCAGAATGACATAATGAGCATTACAAAGCCCAACTATTACAAAATGGAATTATTTTGGAAATTAGTTTTAAGAAATAAATGTTTAAATTCTTGAAGAATTCTTTTTTTTTTTAAATTCTTTTTGGTTGTTTCCAAACATAGCCTATGTGTTGTGCATTAGTTGCTCTAGATTGCGATAAAAATGGCAAGATCAAATGCAGGTGCAGCAGCTGCTGAGTTTTCTGCTCGGGCTCTACCAGGATTTTTGCAAAGTCTTGGTTCCATAAAAAGGTTTCCTCCATTCTATTATTCTTGTGGGCTCTTTACATTCTATAATCTATATATGAATCTATTTAATAAGTACATATTTTTATTTTGTATTTGATAACAATGCAGTCCATCCGATGCATTACTAGAAGCATTTGTCAAGACAGATGTTGCATTCAGGAATGAATTGGATTCCCATCGTAAATCTAAGGGAGTTATTCAAAAAGACTGGCATCCTGGTTGCACAGCCATCGTGGCTCTTATAGTCAGAAACAAGCTTTTTGTTGCTAATGCTGGTGATTGCAGGGCAATGCTATGCCGAGCTGGCAGTGCTTATGCTCTAAGTAAGGTGAGATCGGACTTGATTTATCTACTAAATGACTGTGTAGTTGAAACATTCTATTAGAATAAAACATGGACGTTTTTTAACTTATTTTATTAAAAATTGTCTCCTTTGCTTACCCAAATGGGTTAAATTGTTCTCCAACTAATTCAACTTGACGCTGTAGGATCATGTTGCAAGTTGTCCTGAGGAGAGAGAACGTATTATCAGTGAAGGGGGACAAGTCAAATGGCAAGTTGACACATGGAGGGTTGGGCCCGCTGCTCTCCAGGTTTTCTTCTTATCCTTTGCTTAACGATATTCCAGAAAAATGTGTAGACTATTGTCTTCTAATATGGTTATCTATTGTGAGGAAGTATATAATATAAACTTATTTGTTTCATCAAATTCTTTTTGCACCAAGTGTTAAGACACATGGACCACCACTACAACTCATATCTAGGGATATCTTGAGCATTATGATTACCAAAAATACTTATGATCACTAAAACATTGAAAATATAAAAGGTAAGGAGTTGGTCCTCGCATCCTGCTCCAACTTCTGAGCGTTGCGAGGAGGCTCCTTGTGTCCTGCTTTGGCTGGTAGTTGTATGGAGGGTTCATCAGTTGTCACCATGAAGAGGAACATTATGCAAGTTGGGCTGAAAACATTAGATGTGGTTGTTGACGGGGTTGATCGCAAGAAGATGTGGGTCGCGAAAAAGGGTAGATCTCTGCAAAGATCCCTGATGTTGGGATTTGAAGTTCCTTTGTTGGCTCAAAGGAAGCTTCTTAATTCCTGAAGAGAGGAGGTCTTTTGGGCAGTCTCAACCTCTCAGAGGGCGCATAGGCTTTTGGAGGTCTAGAGACTGGTGAATAGGAGTGGTTGCTCCTTGAGGTTAGGATTTTTGGGGCAAATCAGTGTCAGGTTGTCACACCCCAATTTCAGATTAGAAATCAAAGGCATGAGGGTTAAGGGTTTAAGGCTAGTTAAGATTATTAAGTTAAAATAGTGAGATCTTCTATTGTAAGTTCATATTAGATGTGGACTGATTCAGAAGAGTAGGCTGATTGATGTATGTTTTAAAGCCTAATTTAGTGTTCAAGGGTTCAACAACAAAAATGGAAACGAATAGCAAAGCAAATGATTTAAATTTCAATAACAAGACTTGCTTCATATGTGTGTGTGTTTGTAATCCTAGTGGATAAAAGTAGCACACACCGGACTCTCTTTCCTCCCCACTCAAATCCCATTACATTACACAGAAGAAATAGTACAGGTACAACTTTCAGGTATATACATTCCACTTTACAATCAGCTCACAACAGTACAATAAAAAATAGGGTAAAATTGCAAAAGTCATTAAAACTGTTGACAGAAATTATTAATTTACCTTTTACCCTTCAATTATATTGCTACCACCAGACTACCATTATCTTCTTCAACCACTACCTAATTTCTTCCAAACCCTAATCAAATCAATTCAATCCCAAACCCTTAATTCCAGTGTCTCCACAATTCCGATTAACAAACACAACAAATTCATTTGACAAAGGGAGTAAAGTCAGCCACTGTGAATCACCACAACAATCCCATATTTTTGCTGGACCTAATGATCAACAAAGGGAGTGAAGTTTGGGGATGGCAAGGAAGATAGGGGTGTTGTTTAAAGGCTTAGGGTTTTGAACTCATTGAAGAGAGAGAGAGAGAGAGAGAGAGAGAGAGAGATGAGGGGTTGGCGGTGGCGGTGGCTACAACAGCTTACGGCAATGGCAATGGCAATGGCAATGGCGACAACGGTTGTTGAAGACAATGGCCCACCTCTCTTCATCTCACCCGCCACATGCAACTCCTCTTCCAGCCTACACCAGCTCCTTTTTTTCTTTCTTTAACCAATGGCATCTCCTTCATTGTTCCTCCCTCCTCCCATCTCTGCACCACCACCTTATTTCCCCACTCACCACCTCCCTTCGATTCCCTGGCCAAGAAACCCTTCCCCATGACCTCACTCCCCGATCAAACACCCCAATACACATTGAAACCCCTCAACACTAAAAACCCTATATTAATTCAACATGTGTCCACTAAAATCCCCCCACCTAATCAACGTATCACCATCAAAACCCTCAATTCTTTTGCTGTGAAACTTTTTTATCAAATCATAATGGCTTGGCTAATAAGGGTTCTCTAGTTGGTATTAGCCATGAGAGTTTCTGGTTATGGCTTGGCATTCCTGGCTATGTAGAGTTGCTGGTTGTGTATATATATACAATGTATGTATATATAATAACGCTATTTTAGTCATAAATTTTTAATTACAATATGATACATTTATGACTACCAGTGTGATGACAGAAGAGGTTTAGAGTTACAAAACAAAACTATAAGGGGGTTGAGTGTTGAATTTTAAACATTGATTTTTAACTTGAAAATGGGTCATAGTTGAGGGGGGTTTACTATAATTTACCCTAAAAATATGTATGTATATATATATATATATATTAATATAATTTACCCTAAAACATTGATTTTGGTTCTTTGTGTGGTGTAGCTAAAATTAAATACAACAGTAGGTTGAGTATAGGAAGATTCATAATTCTCAACCAAACTTGCTAGCATGTCCACCAACAAAGCACACCTACAGTAGGCAAACATTTTTTCTTTAATTTGTTAAAGTTATATTTTCCTTTTAGATTTTTATTTTTCCTTCATGTCTTGTGAGGGCCTGAACCTTGCACCTTATCTTTTTGGGTATTAAGAGATAGCACTGAAGCTAATAGCTGATATTTTATTTATTTTATTTTTTAAATTCTAAATAATGAATTAGAAACAAAAGGTTGGTTTCTATTTAATGAGGTTTCTGTAAACTAGATTTAAAAAAAAAAAAAAAAAAAAAACACGAAGAGAGTGGGTAAACAGGAAAAACATGGTCCCTGCCCGGCCCCACTCTTTTCCCGTGCTTCCATATTCAACATGATGTGAAAGCAATAATCAATAATTTGTGGTTGAATTTGAAGTTTATGAATCACATTTTTTTTACAGGTTACGCGGTCTATTGGTGACGATGATCTGAAGCCTGCTGTGACTGCAGAACCTGAGATAACTGAGACCATACTGTTTGTAGAAGATGAATACTTGGTAAGGTCCTTTGATCTGATGATCTTCTGTTATCTGGGGTTTATTATTTGTGTGCTACGAGAAACTAATAAATGAATTTGTGGCTTCTAAATAGACTTTTATGTACAGTTTCCAGGGAAATCATAAATTTTAAATGACTGCAGTTGCATCTGCTTTAATCACTTTAAAAGCATTTGTTCTATATGCCATTACCAAACAATTTTCTGTAGTGCCTGGATGATCATAGCACAATTCATGTTCTTGCAATTTGAAATTTGTAGCCCCCCAATTTAGGAGGTCCCATACTTGGCAAGACAATAGAATAATCCTGAGATATATTATTGAAGGTTGAAATCTGTAGCCCTACATAACAAGATTTTCTCCAAGTGTTTCTCACAAACACTCCATTAATCCCAAGAGTTCAAAAACCCTTTTACGAATGATGTGGAAAAGAAATAACACAAGGTATTAGTGCAATTAAACTTTTAAGGAGTTGGATTTAAACAACAAAGCTCAAATGCAAAAGAATATGGAAGTTGAAGCTCAAAACTTGAAAGATCTTGATGGGTATTACATTTAATCCTTCATCCCATGTTTGTAGACATGTAAAAATCTTGTTTTTATAGCCCTTTATCTCATTTGGGTCATTGCAGTGCAGTAAATGCATCTCTAGCAGTTGAAACAAAGTAGCTGTTGCATATTTTAGAATTTAAATCTCGCAACAAAGGAGTCAACTTATTTTGAATCTAGGTGAAATCTGAAGCTCTCAGAACTTTTCTTAAGGGATTCGATTCATTTTGTCAAGGAGTTGACTAATCCTTTTATCTGCACGACAACTGGAGTTCATAGGAGTTCAGGGTCGACTCATTTATTTGAGGTTGACTCAAGACCTTCAATGTTTTTAAGATTTTCCCCTGTTAAGCATCTCAAACTCATCCAAAACCCTTTCTAACTCCAAAATAATTTAGATAATGAACATTTAATCACAAAACAAATATCAAAGACTTATTTTGGAGCTTTTTAATCTCAATCATTACAGCAGGAAAAATTTAAAACTTTTAAAACACTTGTACTCCTTTTGTAATGAATTATTCATCAAATACTAATGACAAAATCATGTTACATTCTCATATTTCATTAAGCTATCCAATAGCTAACACCAGAGGATATTGACAATTCAAAGTACAAGTTTATCATTTGCTAGACACTCACTAATTTTGTATTGTGAAATATCAAACATATATCACTGTAAAACACAACTAACAAAAGCATCATAGACAATAGGAAAACTAAACCATAGGTCTAATTTCTCTTTCATTTGAAGCATTTAGAGGCTTCTTGAATTCAACCCTTATTCTTTTGTTCTTATCTTCTACTACATTCTTTTGTTATGTTTACAGTTGAAATAGAATACAAGTATCTTGGCAAACTAACCCCAAAGGGTTGGCTTGGTGATCAAGACCTGGGGCCTAGGAGTGTGCTCCCTTCAAAATCTTCTAAGTGCAAACAATTTCTCGAGACCAGTCCATATGGGACTTTGCCCCGAACCCCCACTAGTAGGTGGTGGGATTGGTCTTCCGGAGTAGTTGGTCTAGTGGGCCAGATGCTGAGTTATCAAAAAAAAAAAAATTATCTTGGCAGACTTGTAATTGTTCTAATTTGTATTATGCTTTTCTTTTGTTAGTGCATAACACAGGTAGGCAGTCAGATCAAACTTATTCAAAAGAGATCGTATACCACAATTTGAACGATTATGGTTTATGCCTACGTTTTCGGTTCTAAAAATAAAAAAAATTCTAGCAACCTTGCCCTATCTCTTCCCTTCCCATTTAACACCTCATGGTTTCAAAGCATTGAAATAAGACAAAACAGGGAGGGTGTGGAGTAAGCCTAGAATGAGAGAGTGTTCTGACCATCGAACTTCCGTAGAACTACATGTAAAGTGAGACAGTCCATACCTAATATTAGGAAGATAACCTCTCTAGTATATTTGGGTTCTATGTTCTCACTGGTTAAGTTTGAGATAACATTATAGTGTTAAAGATATCAAAATATATGGAGATCCCATAACTGAAGGGATTTGATTGTATCTCCCACTTTATATATATGGTGTACCATGTAATCAAGAGGATTAAGTTGTGTGAATGAAAGATGTAGCCCATACGGTTTTGTATGTGTGGACGTAGGCCAAGATTGACTGAACCACATTAACTTTTTGTGCTCTTTCTTCTCTTTTCTATTTTTATTATCTCTTCATATTCAACCTTCTTGTCATATTACCAATATCAACTGTTAACACCTCCCTTCACGTGCTTCTCATATTTCTGAACTTGGAGTTATATTCTTTAGTATAGTGATCTCTAAAAAATGATCTTTTGAAGAAAATTACAATGGCTGAAAAGGGGGGCGGGAAGTAAAACCCTAGATAATTTTGCGACCTTTATGCTTTTCCCAATAATTCTTATATAATTCAAATGCTTATGATGTATGTTTCATTTGTAAGCAGACCATTTTCAAAATTTTGCTTTATTTATGACGGATGGTTGTGACTAGTTAGCATATCACATTTTTATAGAGAGAGTAACAATATATGTTCGATTGTCAGGTTATGGCTAGCGATGGGCTCTGGGATGTTATGAGCAACGCAGAGATTGTTAGCATAATAAAGGACACAGTGAAAGAGCCTGGGATGTGCTCAAAGAGATTGGCAACCGAGGCTGCTGAACGTGGAAGCAAAGATAATATAACCGTTATTGTCGTTTTCCTGCATCCTGTATCTACTGCAGAGAGGATTTACTAGGTTTTATGGTATTCTTATAGAAATTGTTTTGTATGTATGAAATTAATTTTAGTGAGACATGAAAATGAACCAGAGGTGGTAGGAAAAGGTTTACCTCCTCGTCTTGTGGAAATTGTATGCATACATTTATTTTTAGTGGAAAACTACACAAAACATATGCTTGTATTATTGGATTTCAATGTGCATATATGGAATAAAATTGCTAATAGATGTTTATTGTGTTCAGCGCGTGCACACTCTCTCTCGGCTGATTTTCCTTACTGTGCCAATCTGACAACTTTATTCCCACTCTAGAGTGGGTTTTTATCTTTATTCCTATTATAGGGTAAAACGGTTTTAACAATGCTGTTTTCTAGAAAATTCTTTATGGAAAATTTAGAGGCTGTTGGCCTGTGCTCTGCTACTCTCTCTTTCATCTATCTAGCAGAGTGTTTGGCATTATGGCATTACAGGGCCACAAACCTTGAGAAACAAAGTGCTGGGCATAGTAGGTGACTGATACTCGCTTACAATTACAAGGATTGTTTTGAAGTAACACAATCCAGACCCATCCGACAATGATGTCAAATCCAACACATGACCTACTCACAACACAATTCAACCTACATGCCGTTATACCCACAAAGAACACCTATGAATCCAACTCTGGTGGATACGTCAACAACCTCTTATTCTCCAACTCCAACATTGTTGTATTCCCACCACAATGCTTAATCTCCACCTTCCTATTACACCCTTTTCTACTATCCTTTGGATCAATCGGTTCAAAGTTCTTCGATAGACACCCACAAATTGGACTCGGATTCGAACCATTGTAAATACAGATACTCATGTCTCCACAAATTTTTACCTATTCTCACGGTGCCCTTCGTCTTCTTGCTCTTCTTCTCTCTTCTTTGTTCTCTACTGACTGAAAATGTGTTGTGTTGGAGGGTTGGACTATTAGAGCAACAAAAACAAAAAAAAAAAGTGGTTAGATCACTTAAAACCCAATACAAGCAAATAAATAATATTTTTTTTTAGAAAAAAACGGTTTTTCTAAAACCTTATTATAAAACGACTTTTCTAAAATCCTTTTTGTATTAAAAATATTTTTGGTCAAAAAATATTTAGGTTGAAAATATAAACTAAAAAAAAATTAGTGTAAAAATAGTTTCACTAAAATAGTTTTTAGTTAATTTAGAATTAATAACTTAATTAAAACCGGCTTTTCCAAAACTGGTTTTCTGTGTTCAAATTTTATTAGTATTTTAATCACAAAATAAGGCTTTTCAAAAGCCGTTTTATGAAAAACGGCATTGCTAAAACCGTTTTACCCTACAATGGGAATAAAGATAAAAACATATCCTAGAGTGGGAGTAAAATTGTCAGATTGGCACAATTAGAGAAATTAGTCCCCCTCTCTCTCTGTCTCTCCAAAAAGGCATAAACACTTCATTTAAATTAAACAGTACTACATGATTAAGGGAAGAATTTTTTATACGATAATATGACTCAAATCGTGCACGAAGTTAGCTAGTTAGGATAGACTATTTCCTTACATAAACATATATATGACACGACTTGTTAGCATGAATATTAAATAGGTTGGATTACTGTCGAATTTGTATAGAACAAAGCTGACACGAATAAACAATACAATAAAAAATTAGTTACATATTTTAATATTATTTCTATTCAAGGGTGTTATAACATTTTTTAATTTCTTCTATAACTCCATCTAATTACGGGAAGTATGTAAAATAAGATTTGAAAGCTAATAAAAGTTTTGATTTTGTTTTTAATTGAAAATTTATTTTTATCTACTATTTGAGTTAATCTAGTAAATATATATATATATATATAATAAGCTATTGTTTTTGTAAATTAAGAAAATTAAATTGAATTGAAATCAAATATTCTTATGAATAATTTCATTCAATATAGATTAGTTTCATAAAAATTAAATTGTGAAGAAATTTTTTTTTTATATTTTTTGTACGCTTGATATTTTTAGCTTATGGTAAAATATTTTACATGGCACGTTAATACTATACGAATCAGATACAAATCAGAAATGACATGACACAATAACACGAAATAATACATGGGTTAGGTTATTATTAAGATAATTTTGACACATTCAAAATATCACGATACGAACACGACCCCGAAAGCATGCGAAGAAAGCAAGAAAACCTATATAATTATATTAGTAAAGCGTAAAGCGATTTCCTCTTCTTATTATCTTAGTATTGACCCTGAAACATTTGTACTAACCCAAATCCGGTTCATCCCTCTGTTGATTTATTAACTAGAGTTTCAGGCTTCTTGATATTATCATGGCCGTGAAAGGCCTAAAATGAGAGATTTTTCTCGCTTCACTCCAGCATTGAAAATAGGTGGCCTTATGTCAATATGAGCTCGTCCGATGATCGTGATTTAGCTGTTGCGAACCCCTCAACTTTCCACTAGACCCACCCTCTAGCTGTAAAAATTAATGCCTGCCATTTATTTGTTTCATAACCATCACTACTATATCATAATCTAGGATCACAAAATTTCTAAACAAAGACAACTACTACACACAATTCCAAAAACAAAAAATAACAACCACCACTATTCATGATAATTAGGGATGGCTATTTAAATCCGATTTGCAAGAGTTTGTTCATATTGGTCCAAATCGGGTATATTTTACCCCCGACACTTATGTGGGGCGGGAGTGGAGTATGTTTTGGTCACCCGCAACGGAGGTGGGGTAGGGGCGGGTATCGCTTTCCCCTATCCAAACCAGACCCGATATAATTAATAATATATAAATAAATAATATCTGTATATATATAATATAATTAGATATAAGAAAATAATATTAAAAGTTTATGATTTTGTTTAAATATAAATAAATAATAATCTTAAAAGTCTCGCTATTTATATATATCATAATAAAAAAAATATTCAGTGAGCTAAGAATTTAAATGATTTTTAATTTTTTTTCACTACTTGAAATGTGGTCGGATATCTACGAGTATCAGGTATCGGGTATCGGGTATCCGCAGGTATATGCAGGGGCAATGGCGGGGTTGAAAAATTCCTACGGGGGTGGGGCAGGGGCAAGGAATGGCAAACCCATGTTGGAAAATGGTTTGGAAAATCTGGGTAAAAAAACAGATTGTTTCCTAACTTTAGTCTAATATTTAGGTGGGACCCTTGTGTCGATTTTCGCGGGTCAAAGTGGTAACGCGTTCTATGCCGCGTTGTAATTCACGTGGTATATTTGGTTGCTCAAAACCATTACCGAGTGAATAGGAAATTGAAACCAAAGTGTGATCTATGAAAATGGAGTTTTGGTGAAAATTCCTTAAAAGTTTGAATAAAGCTTGTCCCACATTGATTTGGTGGGAAGTTTTGAATGGGTTTATAAGACATGGGATTGGAACTTGGGGTGTGCCCCAAGGGGTACACAAGTGTTTTAGAGGGGGAGGTCATAGACAAAATAGGCTAGATCCATTGGACCCAAAATCACCACACGCGCGCCGCCATCCGTCCGGTCGAGCGGCTTCGGCGCGGGTGCGTGGTGTGAGATTAGGTTGGGCTTGTCCGGCCCAATACCTATCTTTTTGAGCCAAAAATATTTGAATTTAATTTTATTTTTTAGTAAAATAAAATCCAGAATTCAAATTAAACTGGTCCAGTTTTTTCTGTACACCCAAACAGGTCCCTTCCGTTTTTTGAACCCAACAGATTTAAATCTGTTTAAATTCAAAACCGAACAGTTTTCAACCTGTCCAAACAGTGCCTATCTGTTTAAATTGAACAGGTTTTGCACCTGTTTAATTCAAAACTAACAGCCACAATTTTGCCTATAAATAGACTAGGCCCCCATTTGGATTACTACTCCAATTTTCATACTCCATCTTCTGCTATAAATCTCTGCATTTTGCTGTATTTAATTTCTGTAAGAAAGAGTGTAAACACTTAGTGTGTTCGTTAGGCAAACAATTTGTAGTGCTACTGTTGTTTGTAGTTGATCATTTCATCTTGGGAGATAGACATCCACATTCTGAAAGCACCGTGGAGAGGACGAATCAGTCTTAAGGACACAGTGTCAAACACTAGACTTGATCAGATTATTAATCGAACAAATTAATCAAGTAAGTTGTTTAATTTATTATTATGTTTTATTTGTTTATTAAATTAGATTTTAATTTTTTTTTTTTTTGTAACAAAATAAAATATGTTTTTATTTATTTAATTTTATTTCTAGTTTGATTTTTGTAATCAAACATTCTCTCTCCTTTCCTTTATTTCTTTTATATTCTGTTTGTTGTTAAGTACACAAACAGAATTAATTAATTACAGTGAAGATTGTCCAGCAATCTTAAGACAAAATCATTTTTGGTATCTTCATTGTATTTAATTTTCTGTGATTTCATAAAGACATATTTTGGTTGGAAAAATAAATAGTGGTTTATGCTATTTGACAGATAGTAGTAATATACTGTATCTTTTCTTTAACAACTAGTAGTAATATACTGGTGTCATTAACAATTGCAAAATATTAATTTGTGTTACAGAAAATTATTGTAGTATTTTTCTAGTTTTAGTAACAAGAAAAATAAAATTATTTTGTGTAATAATTTATTTTCTGGTTTTTGTAACTAGAAAATTAATTTGTGTTTTAATTTTTTCTAATTCTTGTAATCAGAGATTATGGCTACTGCAACTGAAACTGCAACTGGAAGTGGTACTCCAATTGTTACACCAACGCCGGTCCCTATCTAGAACCATGTTCATGTACCAATAAATTATGCAGAAAAACTGAAAAAATTTAACGGTATCGAATTTAAGAGATGCCAGCAGAAGATGCTGTTCTATCTTACAACTCTTAATTTGGCCCGGTTTCTCCATTAAGAGGCTCCAGCACTTAAAGATGGTGAAAGTGATCGGCAAGTTGTTGCCGTTGTAGATGCTTGGAAACATTTAGATTTCCTGTGCAGAAACTACATCCTCAATGGCCTTGACAACATGCTGTATAATGTTTACAGTCCTTTGAAGTCAGTAAAAGAATTGTGGGATTCTTTGGAGAAAAAATACAAGAAGAGGATGCCGGCACGAAGAAATTTGTTGTCAGTAAATTTCTAGACTTCGTTATGGTAGACTCCCAAACGGTAATTTCTCAAGTTCAAAGTTTTCAATTAATTTTACATGATATTCATTCTGAGGGTATGTCTCTAAGCGAGTCTTTCCAAGTCGCTGCTTTAGTGAAAAAGTTACCACCGGCTTGGAAAGATTTCAAAAATTATTTAAAACATAAACGCAAAGAGATGACCATGGATGAACTTATTGTAAGACTGAGAATTGAGGAAGATAACCGTAAGGTTAAAAAGAGGAATAGGAAAAATCCCATTGAGTCCAAGGCTAATGTGGTTGAACAAGTTCATAAACCACATAATAAAAAGAGGAAGTTTACTGAAGATGGTCCTAAACAAGACGATAGCAACAAGAAGTTCAAAGGAAAATGCTATAACTGTGGCAAGACTGGACATGGAGCTTCTGACTGCCGCCGCCCTAAGAAGGATCATGGAAGTACAAACAAGAAGACCACCAATCAGGCCAATGTAACTGAACTAGATTACATCTTTGACGGAGTGAATGACATCAGCCTCTCTGTTGTGGTGTCTGAGGCTAACTTTGTAACGCCCCGACTTCCGGGTCGTTAATAAATCAAATCAACCTCAAATCAACCTTTAGATGCTTCAACTCCAATCGCCACTAAATTTGCTCCATGCCTAAAAAATAAATTAATTCGGGAAGTATACAATACAACAAGAATAGCAAGGTTCAGACAGAAAATAAATTAACAGAGATCCAGCAATTACACAACCGATTAGATTCGATAAACAAGCAATTTACCAAATTGCACAAACAAGTCAACTCGACATATGATAATTTATCCAGAACCAAATACCCGGTCCTACTCGGTACATGACCAATGACTGGCCTCATCCCCCTCACCCAAGCACAACCGCTTATCCGAGCTATTGGTACAGAGTATATTTGCAAAGTCTACTCGATCCATGTACGGAGCATTTCCACGTCATTTAGCCAGACAAATCAACATTTCCAACACAGAATAACTACACAGAGTTCACCAAATGATTAGAGTAATCAAATGAATCAACAACGAATAATTCCATAGAATTTATCAAACAATTAGAATAATCATGAGGAGTACAACTTTATGGGAATTAAAAATAAACTCTTTGCAAAGAGAATTTGAGAAGCATATTGTATACCACCCGAATTACCTCAAATCAATCTCCTCCGTCTCCAACACTCAAATCTCGATCTTTCTCCATGAATCTCCAAATTCTAAGCCATAAGGTATGTAAGGTTTCACAAAATCTACAACTCTCCTCCTTTATGAAAATGCTTACTCTCACTTTAAACATTTTTAATCTAAACTCTAAATCTATATAACAAATGGAAAGAGATATGGAAAAACCATAGAAAGAAGTTGAGAGGTGAGCTCAATTTATAGGCAACTTGGTGTAACATACTAGTTGGAATATGAAAGGACACATTAGGATTTACTTGAAATTAAAGTCTACTAGTTGGAATTTGAAAGGACAAGTTTGAATATGAATGAACCACTAATAAGGATAGTAAATGAATCACTAATAAGGATATTAAATGAACAAGTTTGTCATAAAAGCCTACTATTTGGATATGAATAGACAAGTCACTAGTTGGATTATGAAAAGACACTAAAAATATGGGGTGTCACAATCTATCCCCCTTAAAATAATTTCGTCCCCGAAATTGACAATCTCTTATACTCCAAAGTTTAATAACTACAACCTCTTCAGATAATACGCTTTCGCTAAGCACTCTGATATAAACAACCATTTTTTTTTTTACCTCAAATACTGAACCCAATTATTAATCACCCAATAGATCCCATGTAAGACCTAATCCCTACGCTCTGATACTATTTTGTAACGCCCCGACTTCCGGGTCGTTAATAAATCAAATCAAGCTCAAATCAACCTTTAGATGCTTCAACTCCAATCGTCACTAAATTTGCTCCATGCCTGAAAAATAAATTAATTCGGGAAGTATACAATACAACAGGAATAGCAAGGTTCAGACAGAAAATAAATTAACAGAGATCCAGCAATTACACAACCGATTAGATTCGATAAACAAGCAATTTACCAAATTGCACAAACAAGTCAACTCGACATATGATAATTTATCCAGAACCAAATACCCGGTCCTACTCGGTACATGACCAATGACTGGCCTCACCCCCCTCACCCAAGCACAACCGCTTATCTGGGCTATTGGTACAGAGTATATTGGCAAAGTCCACTCGATCCATGTACGGAGCATTTCCACGTCATTTAGCCAGACAAATCAATATTTCCAACACAGAATAACTACACAGAGTTCATCAAATGATTACAGTAATCAAATGAATCAACAACGAATAATTCCATAGAATTTATCAAACAATTAGAATAATCATGAGGAGTACAACTTTATGGGAATTAAAAATAAACTCTTTGCAAAGAGAATTTGGGAAGCATATTGTATACCACCCGAATTACCTCAAATCAATCTCCTCCGTCTCCAACACTCGAATCTCGATCTTTCTCCATGAATCTCCAAATTCTAAGCCATAAGGTATGTAAGGTTTCACAAAATCTACAACTCTCCTCCTTTATGAAAATGCTTACTCTCACTTTAAACATTCTTAATCTAAACTCTAAATCTATATAACAAATGGAAAAAGATATGGAAAAACCATAGAAAGAAGTTGAGAGGTGAGCTCAATTTATAGGCAACTTGGTGTAACATACTAGTTGGAATATGAAAGGACACATTAGGATTTACTTGAAATTAAAGTCTACTAGTTGGAATTTGAAAGGACAAGTTTGAATATGAATGAACCACTAATAAGGATAGTAAATGAATACTAATAAGGATATTAAATGAACAAATTTGTCATAAAAGCCTACTATTTGGATATGAATAGACAAGTCACTAGTTGGATTATAAAAAGACACTAAAAATATGAGGTGTCACAAACTTGGTTGGAAATCCTAAGGAATTGTGGGTTGACACTAGACCAACTAGTCATATTTGTGCGAATGAGAAGATGTTCACTACCTACAATGAGGCTGCAAATGGTGAACAACTTTTCATGGGAAATTCTTCTTCTACTGTGGCTGGACAAGGAAAAGTGATCTTGAAGATGACATCAGGGAAAGAACTGACCCTCAACAACGTACTGCATGTACCTGACAATCGAAAGAATTTAGTTTCTGGTTCTTTGTTAAGTAAAAATGGTTTTAGGCTTGTCTTTGAGTCTGATAAATTTGTATTAACAAAGAGTGGCATGTATGTTGGTAAGGGATACATAAGTGATAGTCTCTTCAAACTAAATGTAATGATAGTTGTACCAAAAGTTGCTATGAATAAGAATAACACATCTTTTGCTTATATTCTTGAGTCGAATTTATGGTATGGTAGATTAGGACATGTAAATTATGATGCTTTGCGTAGATTAATTGGTTTGAATTATATACCAAAGTTTGAAATTAATCCTAATCATAAATGTGAAGTTTGTGTAGAAGCGAAACTAACTAAGGCTCTATTTAAATCAGTTGAAAGGAAAACCGAACCTTTAGAATTAATTCATACTGATGTATGTGATCTAAAATTTGTTCAAACTAGAAGGGGCAAAAAGTACTTCATAACATTTATCGATGATTGCACAAGATATTATTATGTTTATTTACTTAGAAGTAAAGATGAAGCCTTAGAAATATTTAAACTCTACAAAACAGAAGTTGAAAATCAACTTGGTAAAACCCTTAAAATGGTTAGAAGTGATAGGGGTGGTGAATATGATGAACCTTTAAATGAATTTTGTGCACAACATAGCATTATTCATCAAACTACAGCACCTTATTCTCCTCAGCAAAATAGAATTACTGAAAGAAAGAATAGAACCCTAAAAGAAATGATGAATGCCATGTTACTAAGTTCAGGCTTACCACAGAACTTGTGGGGGGAAGCAATATTGTCTGCTAATTATGTTCTTAACAGAATACCCCACAAGAAAACCAACATCACTCCTTATGAATTGTGGAAAGGTCGATCGCCTTCCTACAAATACTTAAAAGTGTGTGGGTGTTTGGCAAAAGTTGAAGTTCATGTTCCTAAAAAGACTAAGATTGGACCAAAAACAGTAGATTGTGTGTTTATTGGTTATGTTCAGAATAGTAGTGCATATCGGTCTCTGACTTATAAATCAGAAATACCTGATATAAATGTGAACACTATTATAGAGTCAAGGAATGCTGTGTTTTTTGAATGTGTCTTTCCTTACAAGAAAGGACAGGAATTAAGTTCACAGAAAAGAACTTATGATTGTATACAAAGTCAAGAGACTAATGACAATCAAACACAATAGACTATTAATGATCTCGACCAACAGGATTTAACTGATGATGAACCAAGAAGAAGTAAGAGAGCGAGAACATCAAAATCCTTTGGTCCAGATTTTCTGACATAGCTATTAGAAAATAAACCTCAAAGTTTTAAGGCGGCAATGACAGGTCTTGAAGAACCTTTGTGGAAACAGGTTGTTAATAATGAAATTGAATCCATTATACAAAATCATACTTGGGAATTAGTGGATCTTCCACCAGGTTCTAAACCTCTTGGATATAAGTGGATATTCAAGAGAAAAATGAAAGCAGATGGTTCAATAGACAAGTATAAAGCAAGACTTGTAGTAAAAGGTTACAGACAAAAGGAAGGTTTAGACTATTTTGACACATATTCCCCTGTGACAAGAATAACATCCATTCGCATGCTTATTGCTATAGCAACGTTGTTTAATTTAGAAATACATCAAATGGATGTCAAAACAGCTTTCTTAAACGGTTAGCTAAATGAAGAGATCTATATGGATCAACCTGAAGGGTTTGTAGTACCAGGGCAAGAAAAGAAAGTTTGTCGGCTAGTAAAATCTCTTTATGGATTAAAACAAGCACCTAAGCAATGGCATGAAAAATTTGATCATGCAATGCTTACTAATGGGTTTAAGATAAACGAATGTGACAAATGCATCTATGTTAAAAACATTAACCAAGGATATGTCATAGTTTGTCTTTATGTGGATGACATGCTTATCATTGGAAGCAGTCAAAACATAATCAAATCAATTAAGCAAATGCTTAACAAAAGTGTAATAACCCTGATCTGTAGTTAGCCACTAATCAGTAATTAAGGATGTTAATTAAGTGAATAAGATTAATTACAGGATTAATATGTAATTTGCATCATAATTGGCCTTCTATCTGTTACTTATAAAAATATATGTTCGAAATGCCGCTTTAAAATGAAAATTGAAAGTCTTATTGGCATCCGAAAATGAAATTGATTATACCATTGTGTTATTTGGAATTTTTAGAACCTTATGGCAAATTTTATTAAAAATTGATTCAGTCTGATTCGTTAAGTCGCGTTTGGCAAGCCTTATGATTTAAATGATGTATTATAGCATTATATGTATTATATGAGCCACTTTAGCTCATCTTGAGCTCATTTTTCATCTCCTTAGTGGAAAATTCTGAGATAACATTTTAGAGAGAGAGGGAGAGCAATTCTAGAGAGAGTGAAGGAGAAATTCAAAGAAGAGTTGGAGATTTTGCATGAATTCACCAAGATTGTGTTAGAACAAGTGAGATTCAAGGCTCTAGGTGAGAATTCAACCCCTAATTTGTGAACCTAGGTCATTTAACATGAAGATTTTGTGATTAAATATGTACATTAAGCTTGGGTTTAAGAATTGGGTTACAATTCATGCATACATGCTCATGTAGGTGTTAAATCACCATGTTAGTTATGAGTTTCACCATTTGTGTTGATTTTGGAGGTTGAATTGTACATGCATGCATATTTCATCAAGTTTGGTAAATCAATCCCATGCTTTTGAAGTCTTGAAAGGAAATTTGGAAGAGGAATCCACATGCATGCATGAATATATGGAGTTTGACATGTTAAGCTTGATTTTGAGCATCTATGTTGTTATCATGAGTTATTGGTCACATGCATGGGTAATTCATCATGTTTTAAAGTTTAAATTCATGTTTTGAAAAGGATTTCTTGCATGCATGGAGCTTAGGAGCTCAAATTGCAAGTTTCATGGGTTTTGAAGACAAGAGTTTTAAAGAAGTTCTTGCATGCTGATTTCATAGGTCAAATTGGAATTTTAAGTTGGATTTTGAATAAACGACAAGTCTTTGGGCCATGATTTCTTATTTTAATTCTTAAAACATGTTGTTTTATGAGTCTTCATGGGTTTTCTTGATTTTGGGCCCAGAAAAATGAGTTTTGAAGGGTTGCATGTCGAATTTGAGCTTGAGGATGCAATCTGGAAATTCCAGAAATTGCATCTACGCTTGAGCAAAGGAGTTCTCGCTCGAGTGAACACTCTGCGAGCATGCACTCCACTCGAGTGACCAAAAGTCCGCTCGAGCGTGAATTGCAAGCTCCCAGAAGTTTCATACCATTTGCAGATCGCTCGAGCGAAGGTATGTGCGCTCGAGCGACAATTCACATTGTTTTGCATATCCGCTCGAGCGAGGAAGTCTACGCTCGAGCGGAGTTTCATTTCTGCATGTCCGCTTGAGCGGGAAAACCTACGCTCGAGCGAGGGCCTAAAATTCTGAAATTTTGCCTAAGTGTTCCAAGGCATGTTTTGACATCCTCATTGCATCTTAGGCATTCCTAAGCCTTAATTAAGCTATAGTAATGAGGTTATGGGTTAGAAACACACTAATGAATGAATGTGTTAAGTTAAGAGAATGCAAGGGTGTGTGTGTGTTCTAAGCCATGTGATAAGAATGAACATGAACCAACGTAATGTAAGCTAAGCCGTGTTAGCCACTTGAATGTGTAATGATAAGATACGTTGTGTTATGTGCTTTTGTAATTGTAGGTCAACGTCCGAGAATTAATTGACCACTTACGGAACCACTGTGAGTAACGTTATCGTAAAGATACGTTTATATGAAATTATGTTCCAAACGAGATATGATATGTTATGTTTTCTGAAATGATATATGCTTCTGTGAACGAACATTCCAAGTTTGAAATCTATTATGGCATCCATAGATAGTCTTAAGTCATGGGGAACGGCATGAAAATGCGGGTCCATGACATTTACGAGATCTCGTTAGCCACTTCATTGTGGTGATATGTGTTTAATCGGTGTCCGAGACCGGTTACTCTAGTCGGAAGACGTTATGTGATATGTTCGATATGTTCTATGGGATATGCCATTATTATGTTCTGATATGAGATGACTATGATTACGCTATGATCTGTTTTATACGTATGAAATGTTCGGAATTCATTCACTAACCCCTTTACCTTAATGTTATTCACTAGGCTTTAGCTCACTGTTTGTATATATATGTATATAGGTGAGCATTCTGGAGTTCGAGTCTGAAGGCTTTTGCCTGGAGTTCTGTTCTGTTGTCAGCCAGCCTTTGTGCCTCGCGTGGAGGTTCCCGAAGTGTCTTGGGTTCAAGTTCTGATTAGTTCTGTATATGTATGAGACTTAATCTAATTATGTTGGCTGTACTTAGGATACTCTAATGTGTGTGGTATATTATAATGTGTGGTTGACTATTATATATGTATGTAAAGTTTTAAATATTTTGTTTCATATAAGTCAACACAGCTCATTGGACATTTATATTTATGTATCTGTTTTTGCTAGCCCCTTATCATATGCTTATCTGTTCAGAGGCCTTCGATTATCCAAGGATTACTGGCCGGTTACGATGCTAAACCTATAGGGGCGGGTTTGGGTCGTGACAAAAAGATTTGATATGACAGATATGGGGGTCGCAGATGTTATATTAGGAATGAAATTACTAAAACATTTGACGGATATGCGTTATCTCAATCTCATTATATTGAGAAAATTCTTGATAAATTTATCAAGGATGATATGAATTTAGCTAGAACACATGTAGACGTCAATCTTTATTTATCAAAAAATAAAGGTGATGCAATGTCTCAGTTAAAATTAGGGGTGTGCATAATACCGCCAAAACCGTCGAAACCGCCAAAACCGCACCGAGCCGCACCGCCAAAGCAAATTCGTTATTATTTGCCAATCGAACCGCCGGTTTTTGGTAAGAAAAATGGCAAATTCTAGTGACATTTTTATCAATCCGCCGATTTCTATTTTTTTTTCAAACCGCACCGACCCGCACCGCTATTAAATCATGTTTTATAAGATTCTAAAAATTCTTTTTTACTTAAGTTTGCTTGTTGTTCTATACCTTAGAATATAGTATTACATTACTGCTCGAGGGGAATTCAAGATGTCAGTAATCCAAAATAAAGTTGGATTCCAATTCACTTTTCAATCTTTTTTTTTTTTTTTTTTTAGTCATGTTGCAAACTTGCATCAGCTCACTTTTCAATCTAAATACTTTTCAGCAGTAAAGATTTTCAATATATTGTAAACCCTGAATGATATTAATTTTATGTATTGTATTTCATCATTGTAGCTTCCACAGATGCTTGTAATGAACTGATGGCATAGTCGTTGATATTATCATGTTGTTGCTACACTTGCTGCATCAGAAGAAAGCTTCGCAAGATACTTAATATCACTGTATCTGTTGTCTTTTTTTTACTTTTTGATTTAAGTTTTGTAATTTGAATTATATTTTTTATAAACCGCCAATCCGCCCGAACCGCCAAGGCAAATCCGCCATTATTTGCCAACCGAACCGTCGGTTTTTGATAAGGAAAATGGCAAATTCTAGTGACACTTTTATCAATCTACCACCCGCCATACAGTTTCTATTTTTCTCTCAAACCGCACCGACCCGCACCACGCACACCCCTAGTTAAAATACTCCTAAATCAATGGAAGCCTAATGTGCCTAATGAATTGTACTCGTCCTGATATAGCTTATGCTATCAGTAAATTGAGTAGGTACACTAGTAACCCCGGAGAAGACCATTGGAAAGCGATCATTTGGGTTCTTAGATATATAAGATTCACCCGTGATCATGGTTTGAACTTTACTCGATATCCAGCAGTACTTGAAGGTCATTGTGATGCAAATTGGATATCGAATACTAAAGATTCAAAATCTACAAGTGGATATGTCTTTACTCTGGGAGGCGCTGCTGTTTCTTGGAAATCCACGAAACAAACATGCATTGCGCGATCCACAATGGAATCCGAGTTCATTGCTTTAGACAAAGCAGGAGAAGAAGCAGAATGGCTTCGTCACTTCTTAGAAGATATTCCAATGTGGCCAAAACCTGTGCCAGCTATTTGCATTCATTGTGATAGTCAATCTACAATAGGCAGGGCACAGAATCATATGTATAACGGTAAGTCACGACATATTCGTCGTCAACATAATACCGTAAGGAAATTGTTGTCAAATGAAATAATCTCAATAGATTATATAAAATCTAAAGAGAATATTGCGGATCCGTTAACAAAAGGTTTGACAAAAGAGCTAGTGTATAGTTCATCGAAGGGGATGGGATTAAAGCCTATTACATAAGAGTCATCATAATGGTAACCCTACTTATATAACTGGAGATCCCAAGAACTAAGTTCAAAGGGACAACTAAGTTATGTGTGGCTTGCCAGAAATCACTAAGGGATTAAAATCCTTACCCATTCATATGGTGAGAGTGATATCTGCAACATGTGTTGTCTGCAGGGGTATAAGGATAAGTTTTGCTTTTAATGATTACTTATATCTTGATTTAGGCATGAAAATCAAGACGAGTATAAGGAGATACCCACAATAAGAATCACCTATATGAGTGTCGAACTGGGGCCGGTTCTATGAGAATGAATAGGCTAAATTCTCCAGAAACACTCATGAAAATCAAGAGCGTTTAAGGCCAAAATGAACACAACAGTGAGAACCACGATGTGTTAGAAGATATTTTGTGTAAAATCTATTGTCTTGGCTTACACAAACGGCTGAACAATTCAAGACATCGCGTCCATTGGTTAGCCAGAAAGTCCGATAGGTTATCACTAGGGAAGGTTCAAGGCCGAAAGCTACCTATCCTGATACTAGATACTTTCGACTTATACTCTTTCGATAAAGTCTGCATATTGTTGCATTTCCGTTGTCATCAAATTCCATTCATGTGAGGAATTGTTGGAAAATGGTTTGGAAAATCTGGGTAAAAAACAGATTTTTTTCCTAACTTTGGTCTAATATTTAGGTGGGACCCGTGCGTCGATTTTCACGGGTCAAAGTGATAACGCGTGGGATTGAAAAATTATATTTGGTTGCTCAAAACCATTACCGAGTGAATGAAAAATTAAAGCCAAAGTGTGCTCCATGGAAATGGAGTTTTTGTGAAAATTCCTTAAAGGTTTGAATAAAGCTTGTCCCACATTGATTTGGTGGGAAGTTTTTAATGGGTTTATAAGGCATGGGATTGAAACTTGGCGTGTGCCCCAAGGGGTACCCAAGTGTTTTAGAGGGGGAGGTTATGGACAAAATGGGCTAAACCCATTGGACCCAAAAATCACCACACACACACGCGCGCCGCCGCCGCCGTCAGTCTGGTTAGGCGAGCTGGGCTTGGGCTTCGGCGTGGATGTGTGGTGTGAGGTTAGGTTGGGCTTGTTCGGCCCAATACCTATCTTTTTGGGTCAAAAACATTTGAATTTAATTTTATTTTTTAGTAAAATAAAATCCAGAATTCAAATTAAACTGGTCCAGTTTTTTCTGTACACCCAAACAGGTCTCTTCCGTTTTTTGAACCCAACATATTTAAATATGTTTAAATTCAAAACCGAACAGTTTTCAACCTATCCAAACAGTGCCTATCTGTTTAAATTGAACAGGTTTTGCACCTGTTTAATTCAAAACTAACAGCCACAATTTTGCCTATAAATAGACTAGCCCCCCATTTGAATTACTACTCCAATTTTTGTACTCCATCTTCTATTATAAATCTCTGCATTTTGCTGCATTTAATTTCTGTAAGAAAGAGTGTAAACACTTAGTGTGTTCGTTAGGCAAACAATTTGTAGTGCTACTATTATTTGTAGTTGATTATTTCATCCTGGGAGATAGACGTCCACATTCTGAAAGCACCGTGGAGAGGACGAATCTGCCTTAAAGACACAGTGTCAAACACTGGACTTGATCAGATTATTAATCGAACAAATTAATCAAGTAAGTTATTTAATTTATTATTCCGTTTTATTTGTTTATTAAATCAGATTTTAATTTTGTTTTTTGTAACAAAATAAAATCTATTTTTATTTATTTAATTTTATTTCTAGTTTGATTTTTGTAATCAAACATTCTCTCTCCTTTCCTTTATTTCTTTTATATTCTGTTTGTTGTTAAGTACACAAACAGAATTAATTAATTACAGTGAAGATTGTCCAATAACCCATCCCGTGGCCATCCCTAGTGATAATCAAACACAACTATAAATCATTAACCAAACATTCCTAATTTATTTTGGTTAATAAATTTGAGTAGAAATTTAGAAAATAAAAAGAACAAAGTATGTGAAATATGAATAAAATATAATTACATTTTATCTACATTTCACACAACTTTTTCTTTTCCCTTTTCAAATCCTTACTCAAATCTATCAATCAAATACAATCTAAATATTTGGGGTAAATTAAAACAGTACACTTAATAAGGCAAAATTTTTCTTTACTCTAACCAGGGCACAACTATAAATTTTCTTATAATTTTATTATGCATAGCTTTTAATCATAAATGAGCGAAATGGTATTTGCAATCCTTTGTGATCGAAAAGACGTTTGGTGTTAAAATAATTAAAAACTTATTAAAAAATCAAAAAGCTTAAGTCATAAAAAATTAAAATTCATTTTTTATTTTTTTACATATTTTCTATAATTAAAAAAAAAAGGTAGAGTCATTTACAAACACTTCAATTTTTTTACTTTATATTTTGATCAAAAAATTAATAAAAATAAATCACTTCCCCAAAAAAAATTAAAAGATGGGAAGACAACAGTAATGATGGTATTTGATTGTATTTGTACCAATGTAGTTAGTATGTTAAACCAGCTGCGTGGTTAACCCTTTGGTCACTAATGTTGTGTTTAGTTGGGAGATATTTGAGGAGAAATTTTGAAAGAAAAATGAAAAAGATAGGTGAAATGTGAATAAAACATACTTATATTTCACCTAGTTTCACACACATTTTCCCTTTTCCTTTTCAAATCTCTCCTCAAATCCTCCAACCAAACACAGCGCAAGTCTCTCATAAAGAAAAATTTTAGGTCCCACTCTTAGGAGTATAATAGGAGACAAGACTTAGTGTTTGCCAGGAGCAGATCCTGATTCCAACTCCCTTATGTGCTAATCTAATAACTAACTACTAATTTTTGCCAATAAAAAATAAAAGCAAAAAAACAATGAAAAAAGAGGGGTTGAAGATGGAAGATAAAGTAAAATAAATGAGAAGAGGGAAAGAAATAGCGAAAATATTGTACGCACTAGGGGTGGGCACAAGTCGATTGTGGCCATGGAATCTCCAATCTGTCATCCGTCGACCAGATTGGAGGATTGGAGAAAATCAATCCGCATCCGTCCGCCAATTCGGTGGATATGAATTGAGCGGATTGGCAGATTGACAAATAAATGCGAATCGATTTGGTGGTTTAAAATTTTATAAATTTTCAACATAATTCAACTTATGCACTTCCTTAAAAAAAAAAAAAAAAAAGTATTGCAGTCAATGACTTAAAAAAGTATTACAATCACTGCATGTCTCATCCAAAGAAAATTTAAAACTTTAGAATATTACAATCACTACATGTTTCATCCACATATTACAATCACAGCATGCCTCATCCACATAAATTATTACAATATGTTGTGGTTCCTAAAATATAAAAACAATTCAAACCACCAAAACCATGAACAGAGCAATATAGAGATTGTAAGTCTTTGTGTTGTTACATCTATATCTGTTTTTGAAATAAAAACCAACCAGCATATATCATCTTATTTATTTATTTATTATTTTTAGAGTTAGATTTAAAAATTAAAAAATATAGATAAATAATACATTTATTTTTTTCAATGCAAAAAATATATTCAAGTTGAAAACTCTTTTTCAACAGAATATATTTAACAAAATATTTAAACTCTTTTTCAATTGAAAACACAAACAGAATATCTAAACAAATTGAAAACACAATATCTTACAAATTACTCGGAGTGCTTGCAATTTGGCAATTCGGTTGCGGCCAAGTGAACCTCAAATCCGCCATCCATCCAAAACTAGGCGGATTGACAAAAAATCAGTCCGCAACCGTCCGCTCGTCATCACGCATCCGTCTAAAATGCGGCAGATTGATTCGGTTCAATCGGTTTGGGCAGATCAGTATATCCGCTGCTCACCCCTAGTATGCACATATATTAAAATATACATTTTATAATTATAAAAAAAATTTAAAAAAAGAATATCATTA
The DNA here is from genome assembly GCA_025200525.1 of Camellia lanceoleosa. Classification (NCBI taxonomy): domain Eukaryota; kingdom Viridiplantae; phylum Streptophyta; class Magnoliopsida; order Ericales; family Theaceae; genus Camellia; species Camellia lanceoleosa. Next base: position 114,718,853 of record CM045770.1, on the reverse strand, counting down.
AATTTGCAATAATTTTCTCAATCAATATTAGAAGAGATGTATATTTGCAAAACAAAAAATAGAAAAAAAATATATATTATATAGATACTTTTTTCATATTGTAGAACAAGTAGTACTATATAAAATAAAATAAAAAAATTGTACACAAATATTGCAATACAAACAAAATAAGTAATGTTGTATGGATGTAATTTTTATCATTGTTACATCATTTTGAAATTAAATTTTATATAAAAGTTATGGTGCCATATCATTTTTCTTGTAAAAACATTATGTTAATTTGAGTTTAAATATTTAAAAATTCAAGAAACGACTAGCGTACACACCCTTTAAACAAAAAAAAAATCACACCATAAGCACCTCTAATTCTAACCATTAAATATTTAAAAATTAATATGTATCATTTATGCGTTTCATAACTATCACCACTATATCATAATCTAGCATCACTAAATTTAAAAACAAAGACAACCACCACACTCAAATAAAAAAATAAAAAAACAAAAAAGACAACCAAGACACGTGATAATCAAACACCACTTTAAATCATTAACCAAACATTCTTATGTATTTGGGGAAAATCAAATATGTACATTTAATAATGCAGAATTTTCTCTACTCTAGCAAGGACCACAGCTATAAATTTTCTTGTAATTTTATTGTGCATAGCTTTTAACTATAAATGAGCCAAATGATGTTTGCAATGCTTTTGTGATTGAAAAGAAGTTGTTTGGTGTTAAAATAGTTAAAAACATATTGAAAAAAATAAAAATAAAAAAGTTAAAAAATCATATAGAAACTTTTAAAATTCTTTTTCATTTTTTTTACACATTTATTGTAAAAAATTAAAGTGCTTTAATTTTCCAAGTACTTTAATTTTTTCACATCATATTTTAGCTAAAAAAAAATTACTAAAAAAAATACTTGCCAAAAGAAAATTGAAAAATTAGAAGATAAGATTAATGGTATTTGGTTGTATTTGTGCCAAGTCATTGGTTAAACCATTAATCTAATCAAGGAAAGGGTGTGAGTTTTCCATGGTCTTAGTCTAACAACTAATCACTAATTTTCGTAAATAAATAAATAAAAGCAAATAAACAATGAAAAAAATTGAAAATTGAAGAAAAAGTAAAATAAATAAGAAGAGAGGGAAGGGAATGAGTGTAAAAATGATCCGCCAACCCAATATCCGACACAACCCGACCCCCCAGTCTAGGGCCTGGTCCATGTTTTTTCAGGCTTGATCTAGTTTGAAGAGCCCAACCTGAGGCCCAAACCACCCGACACCCAACATCACTTGCAAGCTAAATAAATAAATAAATCATGCCCAACCCAATCGCAAGACCAGGCCCAAACCCAGGCCCAAGGTCTCATTAATCCTAGGATTGGACTTGGGCCTAGGCCTAGATTTTTTGGAATTGGACTAGCCCGGTCCAATCCTAATTTTTGGCATGAGCTTGAGTGGGACCAGGCTAGACGGGCCAAACCAGGCCGATTTTACACCCCTAAGGGTCGTTATCTGTATATCTATTTCTAAGAAGCTTTTGATTACACCATATAAATATCTCTTTCCATTTATATATAAAAGTCATTCTTTATAATGTACAACTATGTAATGCATAAAAAAAATTAACTATCATGGTCTTTCTTTATTGAAATAACGCAATAGTGAAATATATATATATATATATATTAACCTAGGGATGGCAATTGGAAACCGGCCCGACGGGGACCCGACCCCCCGTCCCCGAATTGAATGGTTTTTCTCCGAAAAATACCCCCGCGGGGACGGGGATGGTATTTAAAATTGAGTCCCCGATCAATTAGGCTGGGGCCAGATAGCTGGACTAGCTTATTTACTCCCCAAAACTGTTTTTATATATATATATATATAAATATTCACATGTGTTGTGTGTGTTGTGTGTTTATAAATTATATATATATAATATAAATATCATGCGTTTATATATATATAAATATCATAATACAGGTCTGGCCTCCCTCTCACTCTCTCTCTCTCTCTCACTCTCTCACTGATGGCCTTCCCCGTCTACGGTCCCCGCAGTCGGCATCGTCTCCATCTGCGACAGTTCGCCGCTTCGTCGCCTCCTCCTCCTCATCGTCGTCGCGTCGCCGCCTCTGAGACATTGATCTGAGACACAGATCTGAGACACGCGACACAGATCTGAGACACACGACTGATGGCCTCCCCCGTCGCCGCTCCGTCGCCTCCTCCTCCTCACCGGTTTGATTTTTTATTTTTTACATTTGAGACACTAATCTGTTAGATTTTTTTATTTTTTACATTTGATCTCAGATCTGTTAGAAATGTTGTTGTTGTTCATGTTGTTGTTGATGAATTCGTGAAGAAAATCTGGTAGATCTGTTTCATTGTTGTTGTTGTTGTAGTTTGAATTTTTTTTTTTTTTTCTTTTGGTCGGGGAATGATCGGGGTCGAGGAAACCCGATCCCCGTTAGGAGACGGGGACGGGGGCAGTGATGGGCTCCCCGTCGGGGTCGGGACCGGGGACGGGGGGAATTGCCACCATCGGGGATCGGGGACGGGGAGGGTGATCCCCAGCCCCGCCCCGCCCCGCCCCGTTGCCATTCCTATATTAACCCACAATGTCTCATGTTAGTTGCCCACTACTAAATTTTCTTCCTCCTCTTTATCTTTTCTACATGACAGTCTGAAAGGGCTATGACTAACAAGAGACATCACATGCAAATGCTGTTAAGGTAATGCTAAAAGCTGTAAACCATATGCACTTTTGTTATATATTTTTGTGGTATATATATTACATATTTTTATGGTAAATATTATATATTTTTTGCTTCAAAGTGACCAAAAATAAAAAGGGGTTTAAAGAGCACCAAAGCGACACTGTTTGGCCCCATAGCAAATTCGGTTGTGCTCCATAGAGAAGAAGTGTGGGTGTTGGTCATTTTTCATTTCCAAACCCTCTGGCTTCCAATGATAATACCAACACTATCCCAACCGCCAGTCTTGTTTATGATCTAGGTATCATATATAATATATACTATATATTGCAAAAAAGGTATGCCTGCCCAAGACCCAACCAGGCTTGAGGCCTGACCCCCCAAGCTAGGGCCTGGGCCATGTTTTGCTAGCCCGAAGCCCGGCCCGCTTGACACCCAATGACATCTAGAAGCTATTTTAGTGAAAATAATAAATAAATTAGGCCCGACACAAGCTCGTGCCCAAGCCCGATTACCCCTGGGCATGGGGTTTGACCTAGGCCTAGATTTGAACTGAACCGACTCGATCTGGCCTGATTTTTTGCAAGAGCCCAAGCATGGCCAGGTCAAATGGGCCTGGCCAAGATGATTTTAAACCCCTAATAAAGGGTCCTTATCTGTATATATATTTCTAAGGAGCCTTTGATTACATCATACAAATATATATTTACATTTATATATAAAATCCTTTCTTTATAATGTACAACTACAATAATGTATTAAAAAAAATTAACTATATCGCCTCTCTTTATTGAAATGACACAATGGTAAAAATTATATATATATATATTAACCCACTAACCCACGATATCTAATATCAGTTACCTACTACTAAATTATATTACTCCTCTCTATATTTTCTACATAATAGTCTAAAAAGGCTATGATTGACAGAGACATCATATGCAAAAGTTGTTAGGGTAATGCTAGAAGGTGTATACCATATGCACTTTTGTCATTTATTTTTGTGAAAATATTTTTTTTATAGTAAATGTTATGTATTTTTATCCCCAAAGCGGCCAAAAAAAAAAAAAAAGACCTTAAAAAGCATACCAAAGCATCACTGTTTGGCCCCATAGCAAATCTTGCTATACTCACAGGTACCCGTCCTCCCTATAAAGGTTGGGTGATTCTATTCTATGAGGTTCACAACCCATGAAAAACATAAGTAGTGAGAGCTAGCTCTATGGAGAAGACGCGTGGGTGTTGGTCATTTTTCACTTGCAAATACTCTGACTTCCAAAGACACTTCCAACAATCAGTCTTGTTTATGATCTAGGTATAATATATATTCATATTGCAAAAATGGCCTGACTAGGCCCAAGGCCCAGCCCAGCTCAACCCTTTCGGACTAGAGCTTGGACCATGTTTTTCTGACTCGACCTTTCCCGAAGCCTAGACCGCCCGATGCCCAATGACACCTACAAGCTATGTTGGTGAAAAACATTAAAAAATAAAAAAAAATCAAGCCCAAACGAGAAATGAATGAAGCCTGTGCCTAAGCCCAAGTTGAGACCCGAAGCCTGATTACCCCTGAGCCTGGGCTTTGGCATGGGATTAGATTTTTAAGAACTAAACTTGCTCGGTTCAGGCCGATTTTTGTGTGAGCCCAAGCAAGGCCAAGCCGTGATGATTTTACACTCCTAGGAAAGGGTTGTTATCTATAGATCTATTTCTAGGGAGTCTTGATTACACCATAAAAATATATTTTTTCATCTATATATAAAAGCCTTTCTTCATAATGTACAACTATGATAATGTATAAAAATAAACAAATAAATAAATAACTGTTATAACCTTGCTTTATTGAAATGACAAAATAGTCAATATCTATCTATATATATATATTAACGCACGATATCTCATGTTAGTTGCTCCCACTACTAAATTCTCTTCCTCCCCTTTATCTTTTCTACATGACAATCTAAAAGGTCTATGAATTGAAAGATACGTCACATGCAAAAACTGTTACGGTAATGCTAAAAGGTGTAAACCAGATGCTCTTTTGTTATGTATTTTTGTGGCATATATTACGTATTTTTATGGTAAATATTATGTATTTTTGGACCCCAAGCTGGTGGGAATAAAAAATGGGACTTAAAGAGCACCAAAGCGACATTGTCTGTCACAACCCAAACCCACCATAACCGGCCAATAATCCGTGATTACCAAAGGTCTGCTTAACAATAATGACAATAACACAATAATAGGGGCTTGCAGAAGCCAATTATTAATAAAATATATCATCCAATGAGCTATGAAGACTTATATGAACAAATCAACCTTTTATATACATATATCCACATATTTACTTAAGTCCATAACATAACTTGTACAACAGAAAACATGTTCATAGCTTAGGGATTAAATTCCAATAAAAAAACAGTCAAAAATAAAAGTTCCATGACATTTCCATGACATTAGATCACAATATAGATGGGCAAACTCTGAATCACTCTAAAGCCTTGACTCATGATGGTTTGGAACCTCGCGGTAAGGCACAATAGTTGAATTGACAAAACGAGGTTCGGGTCTACGCTGCTAACTCTAATCCAGTGCCCGATCACCTACGTATATATAATAAACAATGAGTTAGAGCCCAATGAACAACAACTATGTAAAGAGATTATGAATGATGTCCTTACAATACTTGAAACAATCAGTTCATCAATAGATCACTTTCTCAATCAATATCTCGTATCATTCAATCACTTAGATTCATAATGGTCATATGTGGTACATCCAATAACAGAATAATTCAATTGGTCTTAAAGACTAAACAATCAACTGATGGCCATCAATACAATAAACAATAGTTTCAAGAATTTGAACTGACAGAGATCTCTGTAACAATAGCGATAACAATAGCAATATGTTATGGATACCACGAGTACAGTTCAGAAAATAGGATAATCATTCATTCAGTAAATAGTATTACTTTAGAAAATAATACATTTAATCAATCAAAAAATAATTACGATTGAACATAGCTTTACAACAGTGTATGGTGATGCATAATGCATAATGGATGAGAAATTAGTTTCAATTCAACCTAATTTTCATGCAATGCCTACAATAATCAAGATTATCCTCCACCGATAGCATAAAATAGATATTTCTATTCAATAGACAAATTCCAATCAAAAGACAATCAATTTGGAAAATCCCTCTTTTGATTTCAAACCAAACCCTAGGTTTTACCCAAATTTCTCAAGGAAATAACCATTTTCAAAAGACAAATAACTAAGTTAAAAATCATAAAAAGAGTCAAAGAAATCCCTACCTCAAAGTAGAAGACACGAATAGAAGATGGGTAAAATTTTATGGTGTCAAAAACACAAGATGCTCCAATCAAAACGAGGTCCTCGACGTACTCAACATTTTTCTCCAAAGGGCTAGGGCTAGGAAACCCATGGATTGAGAGTATTTGGTGCAAAAGCTCAAGAACTAGAGAAAGAGGGAGTAAATCTGGAGTTTTGGAATGTTTAGAGAGAAAAAGAGATGAAAAAGTGATCTAAAAGGTCTTCCTCTTAGACTAATATACGCATAAATCGCTTGAGTGAAGGAATGGTCGCTTGAGCGACAGACACAAAATGACGACACTGCTCGAGCAACCAAAACCACTACTCGAGTGCACAATGACCCCCTCCTAGTAGTTCAAACCTACAAAAGCTCGCTCGAGCGCAAGAAAGACCGCTTAAGCGAAGAATCCAAACCCTCAATAGTTTTGCAGATTGTAAAAGACCGCTCAATAGCTGGAATGATCGCTCGAGCGAACAAGCAAAATTCTAGGCAACAACTCTTTGAAAAACTAACTTCCCAACCTGTTTCAAACACGACCAAAACTCCCAAAAGCTAACCCAACAAACAACAAGATAGGAATGAACTGAACAACAATTAAATACACGGGTTTTTAGATCCAAAAGCAATTAAAATGGTCGGATCTAAACCAGAATCGTTATAAGGTACAAAAATGTTGGAGCAAACTATTACAAGATAACCAACATGTGGCAATCTACATCTTATTTTTGGGAGACTTTTATACTGTGTTTAGATCATAGATTTGGGTAAAAATTTGGAAAGGCAATGGCTTCTCTCCAGTCCGATCAGTGGGCCTACCACGAAGCCCATATCAATTATCTGAACCATTCAATGTATAGGGCTTGTCAAGTATTTCTTCTCTGCAAAAAATCACGTTAATCAAATTTCAATAGCCACTTGATCAAATCAAATTTGTGTCAACAATAAGTATGATTTTAAAAATAAATTTTTGATACAAATGAGATTTGATTAAGTGGCCATTGATATCTAATCCATGTGATTTTTTATGAGAATGAAATATTCAACAAGCCCTACACATTGACAGTTTAGATCATCGAGATAAACCCAAAATGGGTCAAACTAGACCGTATAGTTTGAATACTCAATTAGAGATAGTTTAGACCCATTTGGAAATAGAAAAGAAAAAGATGGATGATTTTTAGGATGTTTTGGATCATGGATTTGAATAGGGATTTGGAAAAGGAAAGGGAAAAGCTGGATCATAGATTTGGATAGAGATTTAGAAGGGGAAAGAAAAAAAAAATTGTTCTAAATCCCTATCCAAATCAATGATCCAAACACAACCTTATATGGGTATGAATCCTGCAACACTAATAGGTTTTAGCCACCAAGACACTTAAATGTAAAACTAATCATTATAGAATATATCTACAATTAAAAACATGAAACAAGAAATCAATGAATAGTAAATAATAATAAAAGTATGAGAAAAAAAATTATCTGTAAAATTGATGAGAAACATAAGTCAATATCTTAAAATGATATGAATTTCAACCAGCTATCTATATTCATAACTTGCCTAACAAAATACAAAAAATATATAGTACATGTGGCTTCTCTCACTCACTATTTCAACTTAATACAATCACAACTTACCTTATAGACAAATACTTAGAATTGGTATCATTTGAAAAAGTTCAAGGTTTGAATTGACGAAATTAAAAATTTAACGTTTATTGTAACGAACATCAAATTATGAAGCTTTTTTCTCACTTTTTCTACAAGAAGAAAGTTTAAGGTGAGTTGAGTTGTAGATAAATTCTCTCCACATGTTTGGAAGCTTGAACACAATGCTAAATAAGATAAGAAAGAATATAACCCCAAAGGGTTTGGCTTAGGACATCACAATAGATGTGTTAAAGTTGTGTGTTAAAGTGTGTTATATGACAAAAAGTGTTAAAAGTGGGACCTAAAAATGTGTGTTAAGAGTTTGTTAATTTTGTAAGTGAATAATGAATGAATGGTGATACAATAGATGTGTTAAAGTGTGTGTTAAGAATATATATGTATGTATATATAATAAATAAAATAAACAAATAATTTAGTTTAATCAAAAATTTCAAGCCCAAAAAAAAACCGCAACAAGTTAAAAAAAAAAAAAATTGCTGTTGACCGATCAACCGGCCAGACATCCGGCCGGTCAACCAGTCAGACAAAAAAAAAATTTCTTCTCTTTTCTTGAAGGGTCCGGACATCCGGGGTAGACTTCCAATTGGACGTCTAGAGGGACTTCTGGCCGGACGTGGAAGACTTCCTCCAGGCACACTTCTCTCTCTCATTCGTTGACTAAAACGCTCACTGTAGTTAACAAATAATCTAACAACTGACACTAACACACAACACTAACTCACCCACGAACACATCCATTGTAGCATCCAACAGTATTTTTGACTGGCCAAAAACTAACACCTGACACTAACAAACTCATTAACGCATCCATTGTGGATACTCTTAGTAGGAGGAGATGCAACAAGTGGCGGAGCTATCTAAGGAACAGGGGGGTCATGTGCCCTCCTAAAGTTTTGATAATTAAACTACTAACTGTGGGGACATAATTTTTGAATGACAACACGTGGCCGAGGTGTCACCGAAGTGCCAGCCGAGGTGCCACATGTCCTGGTCATGATGCCGAGATCATCTCGGCTAGGCCGAGGTTATCTGCGAGGATACCGGATTCTAAGATAAGCGGATGAGGGACAAGAGTCCTAGAATGTGAGAAGACTACAGTTTGGGTAAAGATGAGACTCTTAGAGAGTTTATCCTAATCCTACTGGGAGTCCAAAATTAGTAGTAATCCTAAGTCCATTAGAGCTAAGCTTCTATTGGGACTAAGATTGTGTTGGCTATAAAAGGGAGGCACCCCCATGGGTCTAAGGTATGTCTTTTATGCTCTATCTAGTGAGTTAAGCACTATTGGTTATCTTTGAGAGATATTTTACTGACTTGATCGTCGAAGTGCCCCCGGGTGGACGAGCCACCCCCGGAATCTCTTTTTTCTGTTACAGGTCGTTCGGGCTTAATCTATTCTGCCAGTGTTCTCCAGCTGAGTGCTTGATTGGCAGTGTGGTTAGAAATTGACACACACAATTTGGCGCTATCTGTGGGAACGAAAGGAGAATAGATGGACAACGACAGACAGAAAGAGAAGGTTGGGGACGACACCCCTACTAAGAGTGGGAAACATATTGACCTTGACGTTGAAGAAGACAACTGCAATGAAGAGACTCGTGATAAGAATCACGGAGGAAAGAACGTTGGCCAGGAGGGCAGCGTACCGAATAAATTGGACCGGAGCGGGTATTATAACGAGGATGACCTTTAGGTATAGAAAGATAAATGCCTACGGAGGGACGACGAGATAAAGGGAATGACGGACAAATTGGCGAACCTGCAAACAATGGTCAATTTCATGATGCATAATAACGTCATGTAGCCACTGTTCCCGTTACAAGATACACCGATTCCAGCGGCCAAGAAAATTGCCTAGACAGGGGGGCAGAAGACAACTCCTACGACTCCTCAGCACGATAGGACCAAGGAACATTCTCACCGACCTTCAAGGGAGGTCGGGCGAGGAGAATCAAGAAGGGGAGATTCACGGAGGACACATCACACTAAGGAAGCTGACCCCAAAGAACATCGGCATGTTCAGGGAAAGGAACTCTATTTCGACGCGACCAATGGAGAGAGGTCCAAAAGGACTCACAATGGCACTGGAAGTAGTGCACCAAAGAGGCTGAAATCCGGAGATAGCCGAGCTCCTGGACGAACCAAGGAGGATCTGAGGGATTACCTCCAGAGAAAGCGACAAGATGCCGAGGTGGCCTCTCTTGTCAAGCCGAGGACACCATTCTCGGTAGAATTGGATAAATTTGAGGCCCCGAAAAGGTTCAGTATGCCGAGGTTCCAAATGTACGATGGTAAGTCGGACCCGAACTTTCACGGCAGCTTGTACCTGAACTCGATGGCGTTGTACACCGGGAACGAGTCGTTGCTTTGCAAGGTGTTCCCCTCATCCTTCGGAGAAATTGCATTGGATTGGTTTCACAAGTAGCTAAAAGGAACTATGAAAACCTGAGAAGGCCTGGCCGAGATGTTTGTAGCCAGGTTCGTGACAAACAAGCTACAGCCATTAAGGGTGGACGCCCTAATGGCCCTGAAGATCGGCGAGGATGAAAGCCTTAGGGCCTATGCCAAAAGGTATTATGAGGTATTTAACCGAATTCCAGGATGCAACCAAGAGGTGGCGGTCGTGTCGTTTAAAAACGGCTTGAAGGATGACTGCCTGCTTCGAAAATCACTGGCAAAGACATTGCCGAAAAGCATGGAGGAGCTAATGCCCAGGATAGAAAAGTATGCCAGAGCTAAGGAAGACACGCCGGGGACAAAGGCATCCAAACAAGAGAAAACAAAACGGTTCGCGAAGCGAAGCCGAGGTAACAACGGATTCAACAAGCAGGAAACAGGAGTAGAGGAGGTCAAAAGGGATCGAGTGCGGGCAAGAAATTGCTCCATGGAAGCAAAGAAGTCTACCTACAACATATGAGAACCAGAAAAAAGCAGAGATTGAGGATATGGAAGTCCTGGAAAACGTCGGCAAAAAGCCAGCCGAGAAGAGTGAGAAAGCCCTGAAGAAAATCCATGTCTAGCAAGGGGATGAAGAACGCTTCTTCCTTCTCAGCTTGGGCTTGGCCGAAGAAGAGTTGCCCAATGTACTTTGGGCGTATCAGACTATGCCGAAAAGATCAACTGGGGAGTTCTCATTTTCCATGGCTTATGGCACAGAAGCTGTCATTCCGCTGGAGGTCGGCATCCCCAGGATCAGAACCTAGGGAGTAGAGAACGGGACTAATGATGTACTCTTAGCCCGAGATCATGTTTAAAACTTGTTGAAACTTGTGAAAAGTTTACAAGTTGAAGTTAAACCAAGATGATGTTTAACACTTGTTGAAACTTGTGAAAAGTTTACAAGTTAAAGTTAAACCGAGATCATGTCTAACACTTGTTGAAACTTGAGAAAAGTTTACAAGTTGAGGTTAACCGGGGTCATGATTAAAGGAAGGAATGATATAGGTTCCATCACCTTAGGATGCCGAGGTAATAGAACCTAGGGGGCAGTTGTGGGGACATAATTTTTGAATGACAACACGTGGCCAAGGTGTCACCAAAGTGCCAGCTGAGATGCCACGTGTCCTGGTCATGACGCCGAGATCATCTCGGCTAGGCCAAGGTTATCTGCGAGGATACCGGATTCCGAGATAAGCGGATAAGGGACAAGAGCCCTAGAATGGGAGAAGACTACAGTTTGGGTAAAGATGAGACTCTTAGAGAGTTTATCCTAATCCTACTTGAAGTCCAAGATTAGCAGTAATCCTAAGTCTATTAGAGCTAGGCTTCTATTGGGACTAAGATTGTGTTGGCTATAAAAGGGAGGCACCCCCATGGGTCTAAGGTATGTCTTTTATGCTCTGTCTAGTGAGTTAAGCACTATTGGTTATCTTTGAGAGATATTTTACTGACTTGATTGTTGAAGTGCCCCCGGGTAGACGAGCCACCGCCGGAATCTCTTCTTTCTGTTGCAGGTCGTTCGGACTTAATCTATTATGCCAGTGTTCTCTAGCTGAGTGCTTGATTGGCAGTGTGGTCGGAAATTGACACACACCCTAACCCTATATATAAAGATTATATACTATTTATCCTTAATAAAATTGTAATAGTATCTCTCTTTAAATCATGTAAAATTCTTTATATTTTTAAAATTTTAAAAATATTCTATTATATTCTCCTTCTCATTTTTGTACACTCTTAGCTAACAAGTCAAAGTAAGAATTTAATCAGTTGATAATTTATTTTCCATTATGGGTTGTTTTTAGTTGGTTATTTCTTTTTATTGGTTGAGTTGATAGTGTTGAACTTATTAATTGTAAATTTAGTTGTTTGTTTGTCCCTAGTTGGGTTAATAGAATTTAGTTGTTGATTATGGATTTACAAGTCACATTGATGTAAATTTCATTATAATTGTAGTATTATATCTTATCAATTGACAAAAAATAAATAAAAAAGTGTATAAGTATAATCATATTTCGTTATTACTTGTCATAGGGAGAGAAAAAAATAATAATGTTGTGATTAATGTGTGCCCCCTCTCTTTTGAATTTTTGGCTCCTCCACTGAATGCAACCAAAGGGCGTACCACCCAAGAGGTCACAGAGTTGAATCTCACAAAGGCCAAGCATCACAAACCTTGGGCCACTGAGAGTTTGCCCAATCGTTAACTTCAAGGCTCCGGGATTAGTCGAAGTGTGTATAAATTGGCTTAAACACCCAATTATAAAATAAAATAAATAAATAAATAAAATATGAAGGAACATGAGTTGTCTAGTCATGAATTAGGATTTATTACAAACATAGCTAGCCTTTACACACACCCAGACAACCATGTTTAGCCTTTTCTTTAGTGCCTTACCATTTAAGGTGCCATGGAATCAGATATGCTTTCATACAAGAAGATTAAATCAATTTATTCTCTCCCTATAAATGTAAAAACAAATCTCTTTCTCTTACTAAAAAAACTAAAAGTTTTACTGCAATCTTTCTTGTCTTTGCCATGGAACCAAAAAATTCTGAACTCTTTTGTTCAACAATAACCATGTGAGAGGTGGATGACAACAAGGCTGAAGAACACAAAACAACATTAGAGTTGGAATAGTTGCTAGATCCAATTGTCTCAAAAAAGCTCGAAATAAGTTCATCATCAAATTTCATTAATGAATACAAAAGTCCTCCTCCAATGGCATCAGATACCTTGGATGATCAAACGCTCGTTGGAAATACCAAGAGAATGAATTTTAAATCCAGGTACTATGATAGAAACTTCTTTAGCTTGCAAGCACTAAGAGGGCACCAAAATGCTCACAAACGCTAGCGAGCCCTAGAAAACAAAGAGAATATGGAAATGGGCATGTATCATTTTAGGGAGTTGAAACACAAAGACAATGATGCTTACCCTCCTTATCCAAGCATGGGACCTTTTTCTATTTATGAGCCTTTCAACTGCAGTAAGTTTATTTGCACAGAAGTTGTTCACAAAATGATTTCATAGACAAGAGACAAAAGGATAGGGCCTATGTTGTCAACAAGTTTCAATGACAGGACTATGCCTTGTTTGTCTGGAGGATTATCAAATATTGAAGGTGTTAGGTTTTTGTTATTAGCAATCCTATTTGACAAAACTCCTTTCAATTGTAATTTTATTTACTGTTTGTTTTAGTGAGAATGTGAGTGTTTAAATGTAAATCCAACCCAGATTGTGCCTATACAGAGGAGTTTGTGATCTTGAGGCTTTCATGTTTGCCACTTCGCTGACTATATACGAGCGGTGAATGGCATCATCCAATATTTTTGCAGAGCAAACTAAACTTCTGAGAGAATCCTTTATGCGCTCAAGTGGTGGAGTCTTGGTTCGAGTGACGAGCACGCGTTTTAGTGAGTTCGCTCAAGCAATGAAGTGGCCGCTCAAGCGGTCTACAAGGCTCTATTTTCTATAAAATGCACCGTTCGTTATTTTTAGGGTTGAGGCCATCCAACTTCTGAGAGAGCTAGGCTACCAAGGTTTTCTATATTTGAGGGTATTTTTCTAAGTGTTCCATTGATGATTTGAGAGTGATCAATGGATCTATGAACTTCATTTTAACATTATCAAGGGGTTTGTTTGTTTTCTATTATTCACAAAAGAGAGTGGTGTTCTTCGGTGAATTCCGGAGAATTTAAGCCTGAAGCTTTGGTGGATTTTGGAGTGGTTCATCGTTGTGGATTTGACATCTGCATTGTGGATTCAACGTTGAGTGAGACAATTTCGAGGTGAAGAAAGTAATGGAAGAAGCACATTGGAGTCGGTTTAATTCGGGCGTGGATTCGCTAAATAATTGAGGTACATTTGTATAATTCTTTTTTGTCTTCTTAGTGAATTATTTTGTGACTTTGACTCGCGATTTTTTATCACAATTGGAGGTGTTCCAACTGTGATTTTTTTCACGTTAAATTGTAATGTTGATTTATTTTTAATTGTTTGATTAAAATTGTTATTCATTATTTAAAATTAAAACATAACAACAAATCAATATTTTGAAGATTTTAGATTTTTCAGAAGGCTTGAAATTCACAACCAACAAAATTGTTGGAGGAAAAGATTCTATTTGGGAGGGTAGTGATTCACAAAATGGAGCTACATCACTTGACTTATCGCTTAAACTTTAATTAATACCCTTTTCTCATGGGTCAAGATTCTCTATTCCAAAAATTGTCTCGATGTCCCATTGACTCACAATTTTTACTTCTTCGTCAAAGTCATTTTATTGTTTTTCTTGTGTGCTTGCCATTAGTTGTGGATGGAAGAATGGTGTTTCCATAGAAATATGTCTTTATTTTACATTTGGTACCCTAAGAATTTGACATGATTTTTAGTAAGCGTTAAAGATTGTGCGCTCGGTGGAATGAAGAAAAAAAAAAAAAAATAGTAATTTATGTTTAGTTAGTCTACGGTTTGGACCCCAAAAAAACAATGATAATTCTATTTACATATCATCAATACTCTTAGTATATATCATTTAATCATTAAATTTATATGACAATAATATTCTCAAATAAAATTACTATTAAGGACAATATAGGTGTGTATATACTTCTTTCAACAATTCATATATGAAATAACAAATATCACTGTACACACCATCCCCTAGCACAAATCTCTTTCCTATTATTTTTCAGACTCAAAATATTATTGTTTTGAAAGATTTAGGGTTTTAAAACATTGAAATCAATTGATTTTTGGATGACATTGATTTGGAACAAAATAGTAATGAAAATGTCAGTTTACTTTATTATTTATCTTTTTTTTTTTTTTATTTAGAACAAAAGATCGTTATTCATTTTTACAACAATAACTTATTTGTTCCATATGCAAGTAGAGTTGAACATTTACAAAATATTTAATTATTTATATTTGAACAAAATCATTTTATTCATATTATTAAAGTTGGACAAGTATTAAACATCCATATATAAAAAATTGAACATTTTGGTTTAGTTAGAATATAAATTTGTGAATATATTCAGTTTTTTCAACACTGTATTTAGGAAAAATACTAAAACTATTTTTTTGTTTAAATTTTTGTAGAATACCACACCGATTACTTCGTCCTTGTAAAATTTCAATCCGCCGTTTGGTTCTCGCCATTTTCTCTCACATTGCTTCCATAGATTCAACACAGATAGAGAAAAGAGAGACACTGGAATCTAAAATTGCCGTGAATTGTATTTTGGACCTTTTTGTCTTTTCAATTTTAGTGTATACATCATCTTGTATTAGGATATGTAACGTGTTGTGTGGATTAAGTTAAAAGAGTAATATTATGATGTGTGTTAAGTAAAATATCAAAAATTTAAAATATTATTGATGCGAATTAAGTAATTGTATGTATTCATAGTATAAAATAGATTGATAGTGTATAAATAAAATCACACAAGAAAAAATACAGCTGGCTCCTTTTAATATGACAATATTACACTATTCCATGAAAGCATCTCTCTACTCGATGCTGCGTTAAACACCCTCGCTAGGGCTGCAAATGAACAGAGTCGCTCGTAAATAGGTTCGAACTCGACTCGGTAAGACCTCATTCGAACTCGGTTCGTTAATTTTTTTTTAGCGTTCGAGCTCGAGTTCGTTAAATTTTTAATAAACAAGCCCAAACATTTTAAAGCTCGGCTCATGAGCTCAGCTCGTGAGCTAGCTCGTTTAATATTTATTATTTATATATTAAATAATATAAAAATATGTATAAAAAATAAAAGAAATATACTATTTATATATTTAAAAAATATAAAGGTAAATAATAGTTAACTATAGATAGTATATTTATATAATATTGGTAGTAGATATTATTATTTTAGTAAAATGTAGACTATTTTTTAGTATATTTATATATATTGTATATAAAATTGTATAATAAAAATTTTAATTGTAACTTTAGTCTCACATGCAAGTATGAATTTATAAATTTTTTGGCTCGTTAAGGCTCGTGAACAGGTTCGAGCTCGAGTTGAGCCTAAGCTAACTCGGCTTGAACTCGGTTTGTTAAATTTTTATTCAGTTCGAGCTCGAGTTCGAGCTTGAGCTCGTTAAAATCTTAATAAACAAGCCCAAACATACTAAAGTTCAATTCGACTCGGCTCGGCTCGTTTACAGCCCTAACCCTCGCCACCCATTGGGCCTAGCCAACCCAGTCATATTAACTCAGTTGTCAGAGGCCCAATCGACCATTTGATTTGGGCCTAGTCTAGCCCCATCAACCTTGCGCCTTCACTAGTGCTTATGTTTATTATTATTTTTTTTTATTGTTATAAAACAAAAGGTGAGTTATTCTTTTTAAAAAATCAATAGTCTTGTTAAGAAAGCTTGTATATTATTTATTATACGTACTTTTAAATAGAATGTATAATTTTTTTAAGCTTCCTAGCATCTAAGTACAGAACTAAAAAGGGATCAATTTTATTTCATAATATTTATAAAATGTATAATAAGATGACCATATAATTTTTATTTTATTTTTTTATTTTTTTTTTTGAAACTGAGGTGTCCGGCTTCTACCGCTAAGCTGCGTCCACCGACTAATTCTCAGGGAGAGCAATCACAGCATCCCACCGCCGCGGCTCCCCGCTTAAATCCCAAAGTGTCCCAGAGAAGAATCGAACCCGTGACCGACCGTGCGCCTAACCCACACAATCACGTCTTCGCCCTTACCACTGGGCCACCCAGGGGGTGGGTAATGAAAATTTTATGAAAATAAGATGACCATATAATTTTATGAAAATTAGTTACTAATATTTTCTATTTCATCAGCATTTACAATATATAATGAGATGATATCCAACTATTTTATATTTTAGCTAATAGTATCAATTTTATCGAGTAAATTTTATTTATACAAGAGATACATATGTCACTTCTTTTTGTTTTTTATTTTTAAAAATCAAATAAATATGTATAATTTTTATTTACTAAATTAGGTTAACTAACAAAATGACTTAAAACAATGATATAGCCGATATGTTGAGTTCTAATTCATAGTTCAAAATTTTAGAAAAAAATAAAAAAAAATAACCCGTTAAATTTATTTAACTTTCTCCTTATCAAATATAATTTTCACAAAGTTAAGTAAGAAATTATATTCGATTAATCATATACTAAAACTAGTTCAATTTTTTTTATCCACACCCTGGCCCTCTAGACATAATTTTTTATTCTGCCCCTATTAACATCTACCTTAAAAGCTCATGTTAACAAACTTCATAAATCAAATGCAAGTCAATAATGGAATGCTAAGAAAAAGAAATGGAAAATTCACATAGAATTTGTTCCATTAAATACATATGGAGACCATGGACTAGAATTTGTTCCATTAAATACATATGGAGACCATGGACTTTTATAGAGAGTGACTAGACTAACAAAAAAATTTTGACATAGAATTTGTTCAATTAGATACATATAGAGACCACAGACCTTTGTATACAATAATTCGATTAACAAAAGAATTTGTTCAATTAAGAAATTGTTTGGGGTGTTCTAAATAAGTGTATTTTTTGACCTTTTAGACTAAAAAATAGAGGGGGGGGAAATGGTTATTTGGGATAACTTTTTTTTTTTACGAAAAAATGTATATTAAAATATTATATAAAATAACAAAATTACAAAACTACCCCTATGTCCTAGACTAGTGTAGCTACGCTGACTTTCTCTCTCCTTTTATTTATTTATTTTTTTTTTTTTTATGTAAGTGTGGCTTACATTGTGCCACGGTTTGCACTTTTATGAGAAATTGTGACTGCTACGGCAGTAGCTGCACAGCCTGACCTATTTTGAATATTTTTTTTTTTTTTTGGGACATATTTCCCTCCAAAAAATAGATCAATAGTATGAACTTTTTTTCTTTTTTAGTGATTTTTTAATTTTTTGACTTTTTTATATCATGCAAACCAGCCCTAAATATCTATAGAGACCATGAACCTTTGTAGATGGTAATTTGACTAATAAAAAACTCACATACAATTTATTCGATTAAATACATGAGGACCAGTGACCTTTGTGGACACTAATTTGACTAACAAAAAAATTGGCATAGAATTTGTTCAATTAAATACATATGGAGACCATGGATCTTTGTAGACAGTAATTTGACTAACAAAAAAATTGACATAGAATTCGTTCAATTAAGTACATATGAAGAACACGAACCTTTGTAGACAGTAATTAGACTAACAAAAAAAAAATTGGCATAAAATTTGTTTAATTAAATACATATGGAGTCCACCGATCTTTGTAGACGGTAATTAGACTAACAAAAAAAATATTGGCATAAAATTTGTTTAATTAAATACATATGGAGTCCACCGATCTTTGTAGACGGTAATTAGACTAACAAAAAAAAATTGACATAAAATTTGTTCAATTAAATACATATGGAGACCATAGATCTTTATAGACGGTAATTTGAGTAACAAAAAAATTGACATAGAATTTGTTCAATTAAATACATAGGGAGACCACAAACCTTTCTAGACGGTAATTTTTTATGGGACCTACAAAATATTGATATGGAATTGTTCAATTAAATGTATGCTATTAAGTATTAACCTATGTAACCCTCAGCTTGTTTATGGTTTGATTATCTATAAGGAATATGCATAAATTTGAAGGTAATAAAAAGTTTTATAATCTATCATAAGTGAAAATATTATGAGGGAAAGACCTTAACTAGGTTGCAAACGAGTAATAGTTTGTTCAACATTGGTTTGAAAACCTATTCATTTTCAAAGCATATTCAAACTTGGTTTGTTTCCGCAACAAATTTATCTCGAACAAGTTTTTAACAAGTTAAATACAAGTCAAGTTCGAGTAACTTATTTGTTTTATAGTACACAAATATTTAACCGCGATCGAACTTAGCTTATTTACATAGCAAGTTAATCTTGAACAAATTTTTAACAAGTACAACAAGAGTCAAGCTTGAGCAACTTTTTTTAATAGTGCATAGTCGATAATAGGTTTTTCAAAATTGGCTTGAAAACTTAACAAGATTTAAAATGTGCTTAAAATTAACTTACTTACATAAAGAATTGATCTCAAACGAACTTTTAACGAATCAAATACTAGTCGAGCACAAATAACTTTGTTTGTTTTACAACCCTAACTTTAATTAATATGTAATAAAAGAATAGTTTAATTTGTTAAATCTAACTGGGGACTTTTACTTCCCTTTGGACTTGCCATTCTCTGAAACAAAAAGAGAAAGACAACTTATTTAATTTTTTAACTAAGTCCACGAAGAAGGAAAGTTACTACACCCACATAGAAAAGAAGGTGCAGATAATACACTATAAGAATCCTAAATCTACGTTTTCTCCAATGAGAAAACTAAGAGCTAGTCGGAAGGAAAGAAAAGATATCCATTTGAATCCTTACTTGTAAAACCGTTGACAAAGTAGAATGATAACAAAAATAATATATGTAATTGACCTTACTTAATTGAGACACAATAGTTTAATTTGGTTAAGATATAAATTTATTTTCTTTATTGTAATATAAGTGATAAATAAGTTATAAATAAATTAGTAGATAGCACTAGCTTACCCATTACAACCCAACATTAAACATGTTACACATGTCGAATTAACCCAACACAATTTATTTATTAATTACTTAATTAGTTAAGTTGCTATATATTGAACTATTTTATGTAATATATTTGTAAGTCAATTAATTAGTTAAGTTGCTATATATTGAACTATTTTATGTAATATATTTGTAAGTCAACATGATCCTACAAACCAGTTAATCGAACAGGCTTGACATTCCTAGACTATTCCAAATGAATTAAATAAATAAATAAATTACATATATGAAGAGTACTATTTAAAGGTACAAATTAATATTTGGTTTGAAGTAATTATTTCAAGGGAAAAGGTGTTTTGAGGTTATGCTCAGACATGTGGCATGATATGATGCACTTAGATGTACCAATATGGTCCAAATAGTCTTTAAGTGATGTGGCATCTGAGCAATGTACAACGATACGTGACGGAGTGAAGAAATTAAATCAGAACGACATTTATTAATTATAATATTAAAAAAATTTATGAAAATATTTCACATAAATTTTTACGATTGACTTTAAGAAAAATAAAAAATAATAATAATGTTATTTGTAACTAGTTTATCATAGACCCAAAAAAAAATAAAAATAAAAATTCATGGATATAAGTTTTAAGATAAATTATATTGTGATAAAGTAATTTTTATACCAAATATGAGTAAAAATTCAATATACTAGCAATATTGCGTCATCATTGACATGTGATATCACCAATCAATAGTAAAGAAATACATGGAGGATGAACAACACATGTCAAAATGTAACTAACAATCTAATAAATTTCATATCTTTATTGAGATTAATTATTTTGCATGTCAATTATAATAGACATCACCACTATATTGAAATTTTCATAAACAATAATAGGACTTATCATAGTCTCTTTATTTTCAATTAAAATAACCATTATTGTTATCATAATTTAAAAAATGTCATTCACATTTCACTCTAAATAATATTTTTATAATTTTTTTTATTTAAAATATTTTCTTTATGTTTGTAAAAAAATATATATTTCCAAAACTCAAGGGGACACGTGACCCCCTAGACCCTCTTTGCCTCCGCCGCTGACAACTACTGATGTGGTTGGGCTTGTGGCTTACTACTGGAGGTCATTGAGATGGTACTAAAAGGCTAATCTGGCATATCAAATTATATGTGGTTAGTTGATCCTTCTTAAGCAGAGTGTACAAATATCGTTAGAGTTGTTAGACCCTTAGACAGTGTTCAGGAAGCTTGAAAGGCTAGCCAAAATGCCTTTGGAAGGTTCCTAAATTACTGCTGAAGAAACACCTTTGGGTTCAGATAGAGTTGAGCACGATTCTTATGATGTTAAAGAGGCATGTTTAACTCCTACCATCCTCTATTTTCATCTACGAAAGTGTACAGGTGGTCTTACACCCCAAAGAATGTGAATAATGCAGTTACTTAGGCTAAATATAACATAATATTAACAGAATTAGCAGAAAATAGCTGGTATAGTGCATTGTTAAGAACATATATATATAATATGTTACTATTGAAAACTATAATGTAGTAGTAGAGATTTAGCTGTAAAACTCTCGTAGGAACAAGGAGACTAAGTTCAAAGATTAATTTAGATATAAAACATATGCAAAAAATGGTCAAAGGCTTTGTTTTGCTCAAAAAGAACTCTGAAAGCCAAATTTGTGGAGAACTAGAACTTCAACTATGGAGATTTTCAAGACAAAGAGTGTAACAACCCTCGTTACCGATTACTGACTAATCACTGACCACTGAATTAAATACTGATTATTGCTAAACTGGACCGCTAATGACTGATAATTGGATTAACTGAAGTATTGGATAGACTGATTGAAACTGGAACTGAAATTGAATAAGTTATCTATTGAATTGCATATTGTATCTGTTTGATTGAATGATTATCTGTTTGAATTCGTATGTTTAAACTGTTAAATGAAGGCCTTATCGGCGGCCGAATTTGGAACCGTTTAGTGTTTTGGACTCAGTAGAATATTCCTGATTTAATGGTATATTTATCTGAAAATTGTTTAGGAATGATTAAATTGGATTAAATTAAGTCAATTAAAGAGTTCAACTTAATTACGGAAATGCCATTGAGTGGCCTAGTTTATTCTTGCCATGTGAAGCCTTGTTTACACTTAGAGAAAACATTGATCAGCCTCTTATTCTTACTCCCAACCGACCAAGAGAGTAGAGAGTGAGGGACTTGGAGTGAAATCAATTTGGTCTTGAAGAAATGCTTATAATCTTGAAGGATTGAAGTGTAACTTGGCAAAATTAAGCTCCTAAACCTTGAATACAAGATTAAGGTAGGACATTCATCTCCTTATTGTTGTCATTGAACTAGTTCTTGCATGTTTCATGTTAAATTTATGAGCTAAGTCATGCTTTTAAGCTTAGCATGTGAGATTGAAGCTTAATTGTTGCATGCATGTTGGTTTTAGTGAGTTTGAAGTGGATTTCATGGTCAAATGCCACATGCATGTTCATAATCATGTTTAAATCCATGTTTTCATCTTGTTTTGAAAAGAATGAGCTCATTTGAGCAAGCTTTGAAGCTTCAATTTGGTTTAAAATTCATGCATGGCATGTTTGAAGTTTATTCTTGAAAATGGGTTTGAAAATGGTTTTAATTGACTCACCTTTGGGGCTTGAATTCATAAATTGAGCTTTGAAACTTGTTGTATATTGATTTGGGATGTGTTTCCCAGAATTTGGGCCCAAGAGGTCGAGTATTGAGTGGTAGAATGCTTGGTTCGGACTTGGAAGACAAATCTGGAAATTCCAGAATTTGGCCTCCTCGCTCGAGCGAAGGATTCCTCGCTCGAGCGACCATCGTTTGTTCAGAGCTCCGCTCGAGCGAATAAATGGTGGCTCGAGCGTAAAATTTCAGCATCCAGTATTTTTACTGTTTCATCAGACCGCTCGAGCGAAGGATTTCTCGCTCGAGCGAAGCCTTTGATTTTGGAAGCTCGCTCGAGCGAGGCCCTTATTTTCAGCAAATTTTGTAAAGTACTTTCTAAGTGCATCTTTGCATCCTCATCCCATTCTAGGCATTCTTAGGCCTAGTTTAAGGCATCTTAATGAGGATATAGATGTAGAACACACTGAGGCAAATTAGGGTAAGTTATTGATCTTCCCCCAACTGTATAGCTTAGTGTGTGTTCATCCTGTATACTGTGTAGGGTTGGCTTACCGAGGAGACGCTCTAGCATACTGTAGCCCAGAACTCTGTGAGTAACAACTGTGTAAAGATATGTCCAAAAATGATTATCTTCAATCGCTTACTTTATTGAATCGCTACCGTATTGAAATTGTCTATTTCATCGTTGTTCTTGGCTGGCCCAGGCCAGTTCTTGAATTGACACCGTTCTTGAATTGATCTTGTTCTCCGAATCGAATGTTCTTGAATTGACACTGCCTTCTTGAATTGGCCCATCCCGAATCGACATCGTATACTAAATGAGCGTGTGAGTTATATTACGAAGCTGCTAGGGCATCCTTGGCACCTACTGTTTATTGATTTGGAGCAAAGTGCTACACTGGGAGCCACCTCTAGAATCTACAGAGCTAAGTGCTACAGTGGGAGCCACCTCTTGAATCTACATACTGTGACAGATAGACCTCTGTCGGTTCCCAAGTTGGGGACCACTACTTTCATTGTGATGGCCACTTTATTACCGATATGGAGCAAAGTGCTACTTGGGAGCCACCTCTAGAATCTCTGAGCTAAGTGCTACAGTGGGAGCCACCTCTTGAATCGGTATTCTTGACAGGAGCAAAGTGCTACTTTGGGAGCCACCTCTAGAATCTCTGGAACTAAGTGCTACAAAGGAGCCACCTCTTGAATCCACAAGTACCGTACCGTTCTCTGAATTGGTCTTATTCTCTTTATTCTTATGCCATCTTGATGGCCATCATTCTTTGTTTGATGCATAAGACCGGTCTTTTAAGACCTACCGTTCTTATCTTTACGCCATGAGGATGTACCACATATCACTATTTTAAGCGAATGACTGTTATGGCACGAAATATGAGCCACAAACCGAATGTGATAAACCGATCAAAATGACCGGTTTTAATTGAAAGGACATTTATTCTTAACCCCTTACGCATTATATTATTCACGGGCTTTAGCTCCTTTGCTCATATACATATGTAGGTGTCTGAGCACCGCATCATGACTAGAAGCGTCGGGGTTACTTGATTTTGTCAAGCTTGACCTATGTGCCTCACCGTGAGGTTCGAGCCTACCTTGCCAAGGCTTAGGGGTGTTTAGTATTTCCCTCTTGTCTTTGTCTTCTTTGTTTTGTAATAAGCGAATCGAATGTATAGTGAATGTTTCTTGCCTTTGTTGAGTAGGGATTAAGTCCCTATATTGAGTGGTTGTAAATATTGTATATCTGCATCGATGCATTGTTAATATGCATATGTATGGAAAATCTTTTTGCATAACAGACCATCGCAGCACACTGGACATGGTTTATTTACTGCATTGGCTTCCGCCAGCCTCTGTTATCTTTGTATCAGACATCGTCACGGGCCTTCGATAATTTGAATTCTTGGCGATTACGATTGCTAAACCCATAGGGCCGGGTTTGGGTCGTGACAAAGAGCTTCCCAAATAAAGAAGAAGAAGAACCCCTTATTTATAGAGAAGTAAGGCTTCTAAGATTTAGACAAATGTGTGGAGCAATAATTGCATATAGATACTAATATGACACATGCAAAGTTCATTTCTATAATGGGAAACGAAATTAGTCTTACCATCTATAGTAAATTTCAGGAGTAATAGTTGTTTGCCACTACTACTGAATAGATTGAAAGATGGCTAAGATTACCTAATTAAACCTCCATCAATGAGAAAGTGACACTCAAGAGGTGGCTACAAATACCTCATTTTGACCAATCCTAATACTTGAGCGCTTTCTTTTGACTACCCGATAATAAAAATAATAATGTATTTCTCGCATAATTCTCAGTAAGAAATATAGAATTTATGTTTCAGTTCCAACCTTAGGCCTGTTTTAGTCCAAGTGTTTAAGTCTCGTTCAAAACTCTCTTTCGAAACCTTCTTTTCGCGATTTGTTCTGAATATTTTCGTAGCATTCCGAGGCTCACTTTTAAACTTCAAAATGAAACTTTTTCTAAGGAAATCAAGCAAAGAACAGTGTAGAAATAGGAGGAAAGAATGATAATTCTGTCGAAAAATCTTGTTTCGTGCAAAATATAGTCAGCCACGGCTAAATTTTTTGGCCAGCTGGCCAACCAATAAGTTGGCCAGCCAGCCAATTAATTTGGCGACCAGCCAAGGTTTTTTGGTAGGAGTAGGGCAGTTTCAGCAGAATTCTTGTTGAAAGCGTGTAGGTCATGCCATTTTAGATCTTCTGTTGATACATTCATGCACGAGGAACACACCCACCCCTTTTATTATCCTCATTTGGCCTCTATTGTCAAAAGGGTGATTGTCTTATTCCCAAAAGAGAGCATCCAATATAACCACCCTTGTCAACCCATTATACTTGTCTCCCATCTCCTTAACTTGGCCTTCCATCATTGTCTATATGGAAGATCGGAGGAATGAATGAAAGGGAAGAAGAATGAATTAAGCGAAAAAGAGAGAAAGAGAGAAGTCTTCAACATTTGAGCTATAAGCTTCCATGCACTGATATACCATCTTCCATATATCAAAACTAGCCCAGAAATTTTGTGAGAGCCATATTCTTAAGCCTTAATCCAAAAGAGAATGAGTGTTATTGAAATTAAGAAAAACAGAGAGTTATATAACTCCCTCCACACACACTGTTAAACAACCCAAAAACACCATTATAAGTAGAATTTCAAATTTTCGAACTAAGAATTGAGAACATACTTCATAAATTTTAGGGTGATCAAAAGGAAGTTTAGAAATCAAATCCTTCCTTGGAAGGTAAATTTTACACAATTTTCATTTTCTTTTACTTTCTTACATTTTCTTTCTTATATTGTTTTTCTTACTTCAACTTCATGTTATAAACCTATTGTAAGTTAACTGGAAATGGTTAGTTGAGCCACTTGCATATTTTTCGTTTGTATTTCTGGTGTTTGAACAAAACAAAGTTTTTGGCCTGACCTGATTGGCCGACCGACTAACTTTTGACCAACCAAATTTTTTCTCGACCCTGACCTTCCGATGTCAAGCAAAATAGTCTTCAACAGTCTTCGAAGCCCCCTAAAGCTCCTGTTTTTCTTTTATTTTAGTTAGAGAGAGTTATGAGGATATTTTGCTGTAACATTTTTATTGCTCTTTCCCCCAAATCTTATTTGTAATATTCAAAGCGTTGTAATAATTTCCCACTCTCGTTTCTTTCTATCCCGTTCTTTTATTTGCTTTCCTTATCTGTACATAGTGTATTGAGCTTGTTATCATATCCATGCTTTGTATCCATGTTTTATACCTTAAGATCTGGCTAAATTTGCATCTATGGGTTTAATCAATTATTATGTGATTTTGTGCGCTACTTCATGTCTTGAGATGATTCACATATCATATATTTTAGAAGCTGAATCTTTAGTTGCATTTCATGAGTGAATTGCATTAGAATCTTGTATATAGGATCTTGTGTATAGGATCATGCGTGTTTTATTTATTTTATTTTATAATTATTTGCGGGACGTCGGTAAATATGCAAGTTTTTGTACTTTAATATCCCGCTTGTGTATTTTTCTTACTATATTTAGCATCCTATAATATGGATATGTGCTTATTTGATATAACTCTGTACCTGTCAGTGGGTGAAGGTTATGTTGTTTAATTTGGAATAAAACTAATTTTTATGATTGTACTATTCAAAACATTTCAAGATAATGAAATCAAACTATTCCAAAATGGACAACACAATCTATATTTGCTTGCTTCATATTATAAATTTTAGGATTTATTATTAATAATCATAATATGAACCTATGAAATTGATAAAATTCATATCATGATTAAATAAAAGTCGATCTTTTGATCAGATGAGTAGGGGTGCTTAATTAATGACATTTACCTCTCATACCTAAGGTTCTGAGCCAAGCATCTTTGGTTACGACAAATAGTGGCATTGGTATGAGTCATAGGTTTCCTAATTTTCCAAAAACATTTGGTGGTAACTCTGAGATCTGATGAAGCAGTCCATTTTTTGCAAAAGAATTTATAATAAAATGGATTTTCTATATAAGTTGTCCAATCTAGACTCTTATCTATGTTTCGCATTGCATACATGAGATTAGATCGAAGAAATCAAGAGTTCGAACTATTTAACACGCGTTCTCGGGCATATGTTACAGTGAGACATGTCCAAAGGAAGTATCCAAAAGTCCAAAGGAATGCTCAAGTACAACCAACTCATTGTACTCTAAATTCACTACCGAAGAATATATGTTTAGACTCTTTGAACACTCTTATGCCCTCCAGACCACTGGCTCCTGGAATTTCCCTATAAAGTGTGTTGGCAGAGTGGCAAACTAGCAAAAGATCACTAAAATTTATTTGGACCTTTGATTGAATAGGCAAAAAATGCTTTAGTTGGCCGAAATGGGCAAAATTATCGAAACTCCTCTTCCAAGGTTACAACTAGTTGGGCTAGACCAAGGAGGGGATGGGCATTATTCTGAAAGGCTTCCCATGTATTGAGAAAGACTAAGGTGCCAACTCATACAAGCTGATTCGGTTGTAGGCCTATGAACTAAACGTCAACATAAAACTAATTTTTGTATGTCTAGTAATCAAAAATTAGTGGCATTTGTACTAAAGATCTATTTGTTTCGGTGAAAAACGTTCTTCAAAAAATATTTTTCTACATTTTCTGGTATTTGGTATGACAAAAAACAAAAATCAACGGAAAACATTTTTCATGGTCAGTGAAAAACAAGTCTATTTGGGCGAAAAAAGTTTTACAAACTAAACTTCTATCAATGTCATCACCACATTGCCGCCACCACCATCACTGTGCGGGGGTAATTTCCGCACTATGAAGAAGGGTTGAACTTTATGGATGAACGACGTGCTTTGGGAATTGAAGATCTGCACAAAATAACAAACGGTGAGGCTGCCCGACCGGGGTTTGATCGGAAACCCCTCCGATGGTAAAGTCAGGGACTCAGGGAGAGGAAGAAGAGGGAATACAAATAGTGTGTATGTGTTAAGTGTGTGGATTTCGAATCCCTTGAGGTTGAATAGTGCTCACCTTTTATAGGAGAATGTTGCTTGTCCTCCAAGATCTCCTCTCTCCGCCATCTGTCCAATGTGTCGTATTCGTGGTCGTCTCCCATTGGAGGAGGACAGCCACTCCGCTTGACACTCGGATGCAAGTCTGTTTTGTTTGTCTCATTAGCGGTCATTTCTTATTGGAGGATGACGATCACTCACCTAACACTCAGATGCAGGTTTGTCATGTGTGCACCTTGTCCCTCTAACCTCCTCGTCTCCACGTTCTGTTCACACAGAGGGAGAGGAGCAGAGTTGTTTGTCTCTTGTGGGCTCAAGAAAGATCTTCAGTGAATTGGCTTTCTTTAATTTGGTCTACTCCAGAGTGGTTGTCCAACCAGGAGGTTCAACATGTTACTCAACCCATTTCGGAGTGGTTGGCTGCCTGTCCAGGAGGTCCACCATGTTGCTCGACCCACTTTGGAGTGACATTCGTACATTGGGCCGAACTCCTATAATTGTCTTGCTTCGGAGCAAGTGTTGGCCTGGCCATAAGACCGAGGTCCAACCTAGCTCAACCTCGAAGTGAACATTGCATTAGGCCTAGTACCATGACTTGATTAATTTTTACCCACTTCAAGCACCATCACCGCAATTGCCGCTTTCACCGCCACTACCTCCTCCTCTATCCTGTCACTGCTACTATTATCACCACTAATGCAAATATTAGTACATTAGTTTTAAGAATGCAACCAAAAATGAGAAAACGTTTTCTATGAAAAACATTTTTTGAAAAAAGTTTTTTGCAAAAAATATTTTTCTATTAAAAAATATTTTATGTTAAAACAAAGGGAGCATAAGAATATGATTATTAAAAAGGCATCCAATTAAAAATAATATTATAAATTAAAGGTGCTTGCTATTGTTGCAAAGCATGTTACCAATGATATTGTATGCTTTGATTATGTTTGAATGACAGAAATTTAAGAAAAAAAAAATGAATGAAAATTCATTATCAAAAATACATTACTAGTAACAGATTGTCTTGTTGTTTAGATTAGTTAGAAGTAACAAAAATTGTCATGTTGTTTGGATCAATTAAATGCATTTTATAAGAAACTGACAATTTTAAAATTAATATCCAATTTTTCTTTAAATTCTTTTTATTATTTAAGCATAATGACTAAGACCCTAGTGGGGTGAAACCCACCCTCCCCTACTATTTTTTGATTGGTTGAAATTTTTTTATTTTTTTATTTTTTTTGACTTGCAATCACAGTCCCCCATGTGAAGGTAGGAGTGTTGGGAGTCACCCCGCTGGGGTCCCAGCAATGTTGATTATTTAAATAGCTAATTCCGTACAAAGGGGTGGGATTTCACCTTGCGAAGTTGCATCATTATTATTCCTTTTTTCATATATTTCTTGTGAGTACAAAGTTGCATGTATATTGAAACTACAATATATAATAGTTTTAGAGATCAAATTTTTTAATCTCTAAAAATAAAAAAATTATTGTAAAAGATATTTAGGAATCAATTTCTATCGTCGTGTGGATAGTCGTTAAAATGCCATCCCGAAAAGTTAAAAATAAGACTTTTAATGACAAAATTTTGAAAATATCACTAATAAATGCAGTATTAGGAATAAAATAATTTGGTCTTAAAATGATTTATTTTTTGAAACAAAAAATTTGGTCCTAAAAAGATAATAATTTATCATTAATATCTAATTTTTGTTACTAAAAATATAATAACGACACTTTTTGTAATAGAAATATTTGGTTCTTAAAAAATAATTTTATCCTTAAATTTTGATTTCTAAAATTTTAATTTTTTATAGTGTGATGAAAAATGTTATGCTTAAATACTTTCTTACCAAATTTTCTTACACTAAATGCAATGATAATGGTCCTTTGTGGTTTTATTCAACCCAACACCTTTGTATTTAATATATATATATATAGTGTTTATATATAACGTCAGTCAAAAAAAATTTTATTTCACCTTGGGAAGGATTGGATGAGAGTTAAGTGGGTAGGTAAGGAAAGGCAATATTCTGATGAGAAGTCAATTTAATTTTTTAATTCAAGTAAACATTCATTTTTATTCTCATCGTACCATTATTTGATTGATTGGGCTTGTTTGTTCTCTTCTCCCAAATTTTAGTCATTGTTTGCTTTGCACCTAAAATAGAAGTAAGATTTCAATAGGATTATATATGATAATGAACTCACTATTAAGATATAATTAAGAATTTCAAGATAAACCTATAATTGTTACATCATATATATATATATATATGGTAGAATTTATTATGTTTCCATAGTATTTGTTATCTCGTGTTGGTGTTTATGTAATATTATCGGTGAATTATGCTAATAATTCTTATAGTTTGGATTTGTGTCATTTTGATCCCTGACTTTTTAATTGTGACATATTTGACCCTGAATTTTAAATCTTATTCCAAATAAAGACAATTAAAGATACCATCTGATTTTGCAAGGGCAAAACTGTTAATTTGATAAAATATAACTAATTTGACAAAAATAAATGTCAAAAAAATATTTTGAAATTTTTAAAAATTATTTCTACCAACTAAAGATAAAATCATGTAAAATTAATAAATCTTTTAGACATTTATTTATTTATTTATTTTACCAAATAAATTTTTATTATGTGTTTGAATGATAATCATATAATGGGTAGTTGTTTTTGTTTTCATTAAATTAGTTTCTATTTTGCCAAAAGTCAAATATGGTAACATCTTTGATATATTAAACCAATCCATTAAATCAAAAAAAATTCAAAACTAAAAATATTTCATATATTAAATGTATCGATTACACATTAAAATTTTAACAACTACCCATTACATAATCATCATCTAAACATATAACAAAAATTAATTTGGTAAAATAAATAAATAAATGTCTAAAAGATTTATCAATTTTACATAATTTTATCTTTGGAGTGTAGAAATAATTTTAAAAATTTTAAAAATATTTTTTTGACATTTATTTTTGTCAAATTAGTTTATATTTTATCAAATTGATGATTTTACCTTTGAAATTAAGCAATAATATCTTCAATTGTTCTTATTTGAAACAAGATTCAAAATTCAGGGTCAAATATGTCACAATTGAAAATTAGGGATCAAAGTGACACAAATCCCAAACTATAGAAACTATTAATGTAATTGGGGCTTTTCCCAAAATAAACCAATTTAGTAACTTAATTCCTACACCTAGTTTGGACGGAATTCCCAAACTACGCTAAAACGTGGTTTATAACCACGCTTTCAACGTTTTTGTGACTATCGCGTGTAAATTTCTTGAAATTGTAAAAGTATGTTTCCAAACCACATTTTTAATTAAAAAAATGTGATTACAAATTACGCTTTTAATTAATTTTTTTATTATTATTATGAAAGCATAATTATGAACACGCTTTTTAACTGATTTTTTTTTTTTTTAAATAAAAACGTGATTGTGAACCGTAGTTTTAACCACAGTATAAAAACGTGCTCTGAACACAAAGCCAAAGTCAGATGCTTCATTTCAGAAGCTTCATTGTCTCTCTCTCTCTCTCTCTCTCTCTCTCTCACACACACACACACACACACAGATGCTTCATTTCAGAAGCTTCATTGTCTCACACACACACACCGTCTCTCTCTCTCTCACACACCCACCACTCACACACTCACATATATAATTTTTAATATATATAAATTTTATTTTATAGGATTGAGACTAATTTTAAATATATATAATAATAATTTATAATAACAAATAATAATCAACTATATAATTTTTGTAAATATAAATCATTTTTATATAATTTTAGAAATAATTTTTTACAAATTAAATTGAAACAATCATACATACGCATGTATATAACCTGTTCAAAAGTTAAAATGATAATTATTTTTTATTTTTCATTTCTTAACTAAATTAATTTTTAATTTTTAAAAAAAAAATTCTAAAAATCAAACTATACATAGCCTAAAAATCTTTTGATAAGTCATTTTTTACGTTTGATAACTTATTTAATTATTTATTATTTTTACGACATTTTTACCATCTGAAACATGTTTGGTAACCATTTCGTTTTTAGTTTTCAATTTATATTTACAAAAATTTTAAAAACTATCATAAAAACTTATTTAATAATTTTTTTAGTTTATAAATGGTTGTCTCAATTTGTAAATTTGAGGAAAAAACGTAAATTCAAAAAATGAGTTTACATTGATTTTTAAATTAAAATTTTAAAATTTTACCAACAAAATTTTACGTTAGTTTGTAAATAATTTAAATAAAAATTTTAAAATTTTACCAACAAAATTTTACATTAGTTTTTTACATTGATTTTTAAATAAAAATTTTAAAATTTTACCAACAAAATTTTACGTTAGTTTGTAAATAATTTAAATAAAAATTTTAAAATTTTACCAACAAAATTTTACGTTAGTTTGTAAATAATTTTTTTTTTCAAAAAAACTCATTTTTTGAATTTACGTTTTTTCCTCAAATTTACAAATTGAGACAACCATTTATAAACTAAAAAAATTATCAAACAAGTTTTTATAATAGTTTTTAAAATTTTTATAAATATAAATTGAAAACTGAAAACGAAATGGTTACCAAACATACTTCAGATGGTAAAAATTTCATAAAAATAACAAATAATTAAATAAGTTACCAACGTAAAAAATGGCTTATCAAAAGATTTTTAGGATATGTATGGTTTGATTTTAAAAAAAAAAAATTCAAAAAATTAAAAATTAATTTGGCTAAGAAATGAAAAATAAAAAATAATTATCATTTAAGGATAAAAAATAATTATCATATTAACTTTTAGACAGGTTATATATGATTATTTCACTTTAATTTATAAAAAATTATTTCTAAAATTATATAAAAATTATATAATTGATTATTATTTGCTATTATAAATTATTATTATATATATTTAATATTAATCTCAATTTTATAAAATAAAATTTATATATATTAAAAATTATATATGTGAGTGTGTGAGGGGTGGGTGTGTGTGTTTGTGTGAGAGAGGGAGAGAGAGAGAGAGAGAGAGTGGGTGTGTGTGAGTGGTGGGTGTGTGTGTGTGAGACAGAGAGAGAGAGAGACTGTGTATGTGTGTGTGTGTGAGAGAGAGAGAGAGAGAGAGAGAGAGAGAGACAATGAAGCTTCTGAAATGAAGCATCTGACTTTGGCTTTGTGTTGAAAAAACACGTTTTTACGTTTGGACTAAAAACGTGGTTTACAATCACCTTTCTATAAATAAGAAAAAAATTCAATTAAAAGTGTAGTGTACAATCACGTTTTTATAAATAAAAAAAAAAAATTAATTAAAAACGTAATTTGTAATTAGGTTTTCTTAATTAAAAATATAATTTAGAAACACGCTTTTACGATTTCAGGATATTTGTGCACAAAAACATTAAAAACGTGATTGTGAACCACGTTTTAATTTAGTTTAGAAATTCCATCTAAACTAGACCTAGTTTAAGAATTAAGTTACTAAATTGACTTATTTTTGGGAAAAGCCCCTAATATTATTGTTGTATTAAATTTTTTCAACGGAAGGTGTACTAATGAATGAATTAATTTTGTCCAAGGAGTAATAAGGAATTCAAAAACAATATGTTTGGTTGAAAATCAGTATTTATTTTATGAAAAAATAAAAATAAAAACTAGTTTATTAAAAAAATACTCGTTATTTTTATTTGAAATCTCGTTTTTTGAGGCAAAAAAATATTTAAAATTTTAAAAATATTTTTGTGATATTTATTTTTATTAAATTAATTTCTAGATTTTCAAAAAAAAAATATTGAAAAACAAGTAATGAAAACTCAACCAACAATAGGGAATTTTTTTAGCAGTTTTTTTTTTTTCAGTGCTTTTTTTTAAAATTTAAAAGGCTTCACACTTATGCTTCTAGAAATATTTTTTTTCTAAAATCTGCTACAGACCAAAAAGAAGTCAAAAAGCTTAAAATGTTGATTTTTTTTACTTTTATTTTTAGTTTTTTTTTTTTTACTTTTTCCAAAAAAAAAATCTACTTTTTAAAACCTCTAAAGACAGACAAATTTGAAAAGTAAATTTTTTTTTTGTAAATTTTAAAAATTATCACAAAATAAAAAATTTAAAAAAAAATTGAGTTTTGTGATTTCTCTCAAATAAAAATAAATGTGAAAAAGCTCGTTCCAAATTAAGGCCTTGTTTGTCATAATCTAAAAAAGTTAAAAAGTCACTATCTTATTTAAGTCACATCATCTTATTTAAGTCACATCACTTCTCTACCAAATCACTTCATACTCAATCCATATTTCATAAAAAGTTACACTTATTTAGATCATCTTAAACAACCCTTAAATATTATTTTGTTTATACACAATTCGTGAATAAAACCAATCTTAATTTTAAGTTTAATTTAAAAACAAGAGTATTCACTCTATGATAAATTTTATACTTTTAATTATAAATTAGGGTGTTACTAACAACTTCCCTAATAGCATCTCCAAAACTTAGTCAGTATTTCATTAAATTTAAATTTGATAAAATACTTTTTTTTTTCGATCCAATCATGGTATCAAATCCATATCAAATGAAGGCGAGGTCAGATTTTTCATCAAATCAAAAAAGTATTTAACCTTTCATTAAATTTCACAAGCAACCATTAATGGACAACCGGGTGACTGATCGACTTGAGAAAGTTTTGTTGAAAATTTGTTTTAAGACGAACGACTGGTCAAATTTGATGAAACGATTGGAACGTAACATATCAAATCAAACTTTTACACAAATTTGATGAAATTTTTAAATAAGCATTAGAGATACTCTAAGGGTGCACGCGCGCACGCACAAAAAAAAGAAGTATAAAATCTAATACATTTTTTTATTAATTTTATAACACTTTTTACTTATTTCAAAATATTTTTTAATTTTTTTTTATAATTCCTAAAACACTTTTTACACTAAAATTCCAACATTAATTAATAAATAATGTTTGGCATAAAAAGCTTGAGTAAAAATAGTCATAAAAATATAAAATAGATTAAAAAGTTAATAAAATAAAATATCATATCTAAATTATAATCATTTTATTTTTTTCATAAAAATTAAAAA
The DNA here is from genome assembly GCA_025200525.1 of Camellia lanceoleosa. Lineage (NCBI taxonomy): Eukaryota > Viridiplantae > Streptophyta > Magnoliopsida > Ericales > Theaceae > Camellia > Camellia lanceoleosa. The sequence continues at coordinate 114,683,718 of CM045770.1, read as the reverse complement.
AAAATTTAAAAAAATATCCCAAATAAGATTTTTTAACTACAAATTAAAATAATCAAAAAAAATTAAAAAGGGAACTCACATCTAAGCCAGTGGATCCACTTAAAAAGTATACATCTTTTTCGGTAAGTGTTTTATTACACGTGTTATTCAAACTGCGCATAAAACCTTCTTCATGGCATTACGTTTCCGTCTCCGCACAGGTTTCAGGTTTCTTTACATAACCGTCTGATTCTCTCTCTCTCTCTCTCTCTCTCTCCCTCTCTCCAAGACTTTCTCTCTCTAAACTCAAACCTCATTCGATCTCTCCACAATCAAACCATTCGCAAAAACCATCTCTCTCATACAATTCCTATAACCTTCGAAAAAAAAGGCCTCTCTCTCTCTCTCTCTCTCTCTCTCTGTGATTCAGGTGTGGTGTGTTCTTCACATTAGCCTCGTTTGTTTCTTGAATTTTTTTGTTTCCTTTCCCCTTTTATGACTCTCTCTAGGGATTTTATTTTAATCTTTTATATTCTATATATATATATATTGTGTTGATTGAGAGCAAGCAAAACTCCTTAGGATTGTTTGTTTATGAAATCATTAATGCCTTCAACACTGAAATTGTTGATTCTTGAACAGAGAGAAGATAGGGGAAAAAAAAAAACTATTGTCTTCTGGGGATTATAATAGAGCTTGCCTTTTGATTTGAATTAACCAAAAAGTTACAGGCAGTTACGTGGGTATTGTGGGAAAACCAAAAATATTTTTACGGTCTACACTAACTCAGGTGCTGGCTTTATATAGTAGATAGATAGACAGATGCATATGTATGTATATTGTTTAGAGCTTGGGTTGAGTGTTGTTGATTTTCAATATTGTTGATATATTCACGCATTGATGCAATAATTCAGTTAGGCATTTATAGACAAATATTGGTTTCATTAGCAGAATATATATGAGCCTTTAATTTATTGATTTCAGTTACCCGAGATTGGATCCTCTAAGCTGATTTTTCCTAAGAGTGATCGTATAGTGATTTTTTGTATGGTTGAGATTTTTTTTTTTTTAAGTGACTATCAGTACTATTGTACCCTCAACTTTTTTTAGAATTAAATCTCAACCATACAAAAAATCATTTTAAAAAATCAATACCCTCCACTTTTGTAGAATTAAATCTCAATCATACAAAAAATCACTCTAAGATCACTCATCATTTATTGATTTTCAAAGCAGTCGGTAGACATTGCTTGATGATAATCAGTTCTGCTTCCCAACGTCTAACTCGAAATCCATTCAATGTAGGAGTAGGAGTTGTTTTGCTTCGGTTGTTGTTTTGCTTCATCTACATGTTTGGGCACTATTTCAATTTGTTCTAAATGTTAGCTGTAACAATCAAAACTAAATGGTGGTTGTTATTGATCAACTTGTGTTTTATGGAAATTTAGAAACGTGGAAATAATGCAATGTAGTTGAAAGTTTGGCATTTAGCTGTACCTATCAAATTTAAAATTTTGTTTGTTCATGATTAAAATGTTTTGAATTAAAGAGAAATTTCAGTGGTTTGTCATTGAACTGTAGTGCCCAAGTGGCATGCAATGAAAAATGTGACATTTTTATTTTTTGTAACAATTTTCTTTTGAAAATTATTTAAGTTAGTTTGCATGGGTAGCTCAACTAGAGTCTTGTTGGAATAACTAGCTAAAGTGGTTAGGCAAAATAAATAACATATTTTTTGTGTACTTTTGCAACGCAAAATGCCTTGTAGTATTGGAGTTACTTTGGTAATTTCTTTTTTTGAATTGTATGTGGTAGTAATGACACTTGTTTCGATCATTGCAACGTTTGCATGATGGATGATCCCAGTTACATACCTGTTAACAGTGACTTGAACATTGGCATTGATGGTGACAATTGGTCAGCTGAATTAAAGTCTGATATTTGGTGTCTTGTACAGTTGAACATCAAGCAGGGTGGATCTGGATTTGTTTCTTTTTTTTTTGGATTTTGTAGATGAATTGATTGGTTAGGTGTTTTCCCCTTTTATTGTGGTTTTCATTTTGTATTATTTAGCATCTTCTTGATGCTTTTGGTAATAAATTTATTCATAAAAAAAAAAGGTCTGATATTCAACCACAAGTTAGAAATACAGAGTGAATACTCTTGTTTTTCCCTTGACGAGGATTGTAAACATGCATATGTACTTGTATGTGAACGTATTTTGAATGTGATTGATTAGTTTTCTACTCTGACTTGCTAATTGGGTTGTGTCTATTGGATGCCTACTATTAGATTTTAATTGATCTATGCTGAATTAAAAGGGATGCTTTGACTTGAAACCTGTTTTAGAGGGTAAGTAAGTTGCTGGTGATACACTTCATAATATGTGCCAATTGGTGGATTTTTTATTTTTTAGTCTATAAATTGTATCAATCAGCCTTTTTCAAAGAATCTAATGAAGTGGCCTCAGTAAATTGTCATAGAGCTTTTTGATTAGAGGTGAAATATGTGTTTGCCATCTAAGAATTTAAAAGATTTGCCCCAGGAATTTCTGAGATTTTTTACTTCAAATGCATTTGAAATTTATAAGAAGATAGTATTTTGTATTTGTTCTTGAATAATCTGATAAAATTCTAATTATGGGGCTGGATTTTATAAATGCTTGTAAAGAAATGTTTCTAAAGTATATTGTAATTGTTCATTTACAAATTCACCTAAAAATTCATCTTAGATTTCTACTTGAAATTTTGCCACTAATACAGTCAAAGGTGATTTTTTCCTTCCCTACTGTAAAGTGAGAAAAAATGCAAGTGAGTTTGTTGAAAATAAAATAATTAAATTCAATGGCCATAGTGGAATTTTGTAGAGTTATAAATGTTTGAGTATTATGTGAGGTGTGCTTTTGATTTTTTAATTAATGTTTGTTTTTGTAGAATATAAAAGATATTAATGTAGGAAATCTTTGAATACTCCGAGTACAACAACCTTATGAATTGTTTTACAGTTTAAAAGCATGACAAAAAGTTGTGGATTTGGGGTTCTAATTTCTAAATGATTGATCTTTTTGCAACTAGTCGTTTGAAAGGGTAGCAGCAATTAGGTATTGTTGTTAAATCAAAGGGCTAAGGGTTGGGGAAGAGGTTAGGATCTATTAGGTCTCAACATGTAAGAGTTTCGGGGGCCGAATTTGGGCTATTCTGGGCCAGCAAGCAGATCAGTGGGATCGAAAAGAATAATCTCTTCCCCCCCCCCCCCCCCCCCCCCCCCCCCAAAAACCCCCCAAAGTATTTATAATTTACCGCTATTGCTTCAGTAGATTAGTGATTCACATTATTTTGTCATTCTTGTGTTGTCAGTGCTTTATTTGTAGAAATTTCCATAGTTCTTCATCATTGATAATTTGTTAGACTCAGCATTGTATGAGTATTAATTTAAAAGATTAATTTCATGTTATTGAGGATTGCATTTGCATTATGTATTTTTTGTATGCAATCATCAATTCTTTCTAGTTTATGTTGTGGAAGAATTGAGCTTTTTGCTGGGCTGTTTATTGAATCTCAGATGTCAATAATCACTTACCATAATATAATTTTTGCATTTACAGAATTGAGGATATTAGTATCCTGGTTTCCTTGGCTAACCCCAATAATCTGATTCAACCAGATAATTTTTCTGTAAAGTTGGAGAAGAAGCTTTATGAAGATGCAGCAACCAAGGTGTGTTTTAGTTAAAGTCATCAGAAGAAGTACCTTATTTTTTTAGTTTTCTTTTTGTTGTTCTATTTAGACTGTAAATTGAAATATTTTGAGTGGTTATTTTCTTCCTATTAAGATTGCCAACTTTTGATATTCTTGAAGTGTATATGCACTATGGTGCTTTTCTTTCAATATCTTTGATCAAACTAGCATATCTTTCTATCATTTGAACAATATTCTGAGGAAATGTTTTGATTTTTGCTCAAGGATTTGATGAAGGAATCCAACAAAACCAGTGATTCCAACGTGATTCAGAAGCTAAAAGTGCATTTATCTTTCTGTTTTTTAATAGAGGAGAGTTAAAATGCAACTTTGCGATATCGGAAACTGTAGTATTCCAAATATAAGTAACAGATTGACAGGTTTATTAGGAAGAAGCAACTGGTCTAAGCCACCTGTAATAGTGTTAGTGGTGAAAACTCGGAAGTTATGAACATGGACTTAGAGGGATGTGATGAACATAACTGTCAAAGGGAGATGAAGAACTGCACTTTTATCCATAGGACCTCAAAAAAGTCAAGTGGTTCTGCCATGTGGAAAGAAGACTGATAATTACAGAATTGAGAAAGTGGCATGATTTAGATTATAGAGTGTTGCAAGGAAAAAGAAAATCAAAGCAAATATAGGTAGAGGTAGCAAAAAGACATCACACGGTATGTTGAACTGCATTATTAACTTTAATAGAGTGGAATGACAAAGATTTTTTATAAAAGGCTCATCAGATAAAACCGACTCTTTTAAAGATTAAGGTGTAAAGTGAAAAATTAGGTCTATCATTGATTGTTGGAGAGCTTGATATGCATTGTTGGGTCCCTTTACTGCAACTTAATCTTTTGAAGACTAGTGGTGATCTAATGTCGAGCAGGTTCAAGTCTCTCCATTTTCATTTGTTCCCCGTTTGCATTATACTTCCCTTTATGCTTGGATGATTGCTTCTCCATGTGCAAAAGGGGCTTCACATGAGGGATCACTTAAGCTTTTGGGACTAATAGTGATCTGACACTGACAACCCCCTCCCTTAACATAAAATTAGAAAAGAAACGAAGAATAAGTTTGGCCAACTCTCTCTATGAGTATGCCAAGCACGTCGATATTTATAGTTATCAAGGAAATGTCAGGATTTTTAACACAGGACTTCTCTCCTCTTTTAACATGTTGGCAAGCTACCCCCTTAAAATTTTAAGCTAATAAAAAAGAGAGAACTATTTATAACATAACATCAATACTAAAAATGGTTGGGAAAAGACTTTTTAAGGACCTCAAAAGTGATGCAAGCTGTAGTGAAGAGCTCTTTGAAATTCATTGGACTGAAAGAATCCCAACTCACCTGATAAGTAAATATACTAGGGGAGTACCTATTCCTACTAAGACTTGAAAGTTCTTAAACAATAGACTTTTCCAAACTGTCCCTTATCCTCTTGTCGAACAACCACCCTCCCCAAACCCCCAACCGAGCATGACAGACACTCCCCGTGGCGGATTAGTTTTTTATATGATATATATGTGTGGCAGCCTCATTCCACCATGATACTGTGTCACACAATACTGTCAATGCATATCAAGTTGGGCTTGGGGTCTAATTAATTGGGTATTTGCAAGTCTCAAACTTTTTTATGGAAGTTACTGATGATGCATTTGAACTTTAATTAATTTTAACGAAAATCTATGGTTATTGGAATTCAGCATTTCGTTTATTCTGTCTAAATTTTATGGACTTTCTTTCTTTACTACCTTCCCCTGCCCCAGCCCCGGTATAATTTTTGGCTCTGCCACTTTAACTACTTACTTTTCAACCATGTTACCTGGAGAACACAGGTAAACTTATATTGTTGAATTTGGTTGAAAAGCTGTAAGCATGTCAAACAAATAATACATACACTGCTGCTAGACATCACAGCTCTCTATCGTTCATATTGACAATATGTCAAATCTGTTTAATTCTTTGTGCAGTCAGATTTTATGTCCAGAATATGTCAGAAGATAATGCCAATGGACAGCTTGTATTATCATGGTAGCAGCGCTGCTTCGTCAAGTTCAGGTAACGAATGAGATACGCATTATATTATGTGTTCCGTTATCAAATATTATTGTATAGACAACGAATAGACCCTCCTACTTTTGGAGGCAATTCTCAGATAAAACTTTTGATATTCTACCTCATGCCCATGATGCTTATTTTCAAACAAAATGAATATGAGGTTCCCATGGTAATTTCAAGTCCTGCAACTTCTCATGAATATGAATTGTACAACTTCAGTTGTTGGTTCCCATGGTAATTTCAGTCATCAGAAATTTTAAAGTTTTCAAATGTTTACAGTTCGCTGCTTGTTGCCACCACAAGCCCTCTAAAATGCCCGACAGCTGAATTTATCCTTTTTTTCCTGTGAATAGGCTAATATATATGATTGTTCACTTGTTAGAGCCTCAAATGGTAAAGAGTTCAAAATATAGTTCTTTGTCTCTGATAGTATACATTTGCCACAAGAGTTTTTAAATTTATACTGTGGACAGTTGTTCAAAGTGGATAATGGGTAATGTCCCTGAGGCTGTTAAATTAAAACAAGGTTTTCACTCAAAATTCATATCAAGTACAAGACTCACCGAGATCTAGACACACATATCTTACTTACTAATCTGCTATCCACATCTGTCCAATCTCACTTGTGCCCCATATCTTCACTAGCACAGCGTCAACATGAACACAATCATAAAGTTCCAAGCTCGATCAATGAAACATGGAAACACCAAGTCTATATAGACCTAGCTATCTTCTTACAAAACATGAAAGATGTTTTGCATAATACTATATGCTCTCAAGCTCACCAAACAGTGGATAACCTAAACAATGAAGTATATGTCTCAATATATAGCAAAAAACAATCCTAAGTCAATGAGGAACCAATTTCCCAAGAAATTTACTCTAGACACGCAAGCCTATGTCAGCGTCTCCATGTCGTGCCGCGAGTATGTGTCTGTGCTTCCTAGGCAAAGCGTGAGTTTTACTTTTTGAAGTTGAGTCTTTCTGTGAGATCAAGCTGAAGTCACCTTGATAATGATTCGCTATGGAATATGCTTAAGACTCAACTAAGCCTAAAAATAAAGTAATTTATCGGGAAAAGCCTAAAAATAAAGTAAAAATTACAAACTCAATTTTGGAATAAATTACCAATAAAATGACACATGGGAGTATCTAAACAATTTCCCTCACAATTCCTATATCTTGTAGAGTAGATAATTGATCTGATTACCTATATTATCTTCTTCTTTTTTTGTTTTTTTTGGGTACATCGGAAATTCTATATTATCTTTCAATTGGTCTTTTCTTTGCTTTGGCTTTTATTTGAAATAGAATTAGATATTATGCAATCTGATGCCCCACACCAGCTTTTATATAACAATTCATGATAAGTTGCATTCATTTACTATGGTACAGTGTTCTGTTGATTTAACATTGGCAAGACATTCTGTTGCAGATCTGGTTCAGACTACCAGAACAGAAACTGCCGGTCATGGTTCCAGCTTGCAAAATATGTCTGCATATTCTCATGAGCCTGTTGGCAATCTAGTTGGACAAAGTACACAGTCAAGTATCTTTGCCAATATACATAGGGAGTCACCCAGGAGTCCGCCATTACAACAGGTGGTTCCCCAACTCCAACACCAACAGTTGCGGCAGCAGCTTTTGAAACAGAAGGTCCAACAACCACAAATTCAGCCCTCACTAATGCAATCAAACATCCAATATAGTCATCATCAACAACAAGAGCAACAAATTTTATCATTGCCAATCGAGCTTCAATATTCTCAGCAGCAAATGTTTATAACGGTTCAGGACCAACAGCAAACTGGGCAGCACCAAAATGCAACAATATTACAACAGAATCATCATGTTGGGCTGCTAGAGAAGAAACAACAACTGCCATCATATCAGCAGAACATGTCAACCCCATTCAATCAGTCATTGGGGCTACAAAGTAATGTTTCTGGATTGCAGCAACAGAAACAATTCATTGGAGGACGATCAGACTTGTTGAAGAGGCAGCCACATCAACATGCATTGAACGTTCTTCAACAACCTGAGGTTGCAGCACCACAGCAAAGTGTCCATCAAACAACACAGCCAATGCAGTTGCATCAGCTAATGGGTTTACAAGATCAAAGTAATTCATTACAGGAAAGCATACAGAAAAGGCATCATAATTCGGCGGCTTTGCTCCCTCAGAATGGTTTTATTGATCAACAGAAGCAAACAGAACAGTCTCAAAGGGTGCTTCCTCAAGCCTCATCAGGTACTTTTAAAAAAGTTAAATCATTGAGCAAAACTATTCTTTCTATTTTGTTTTGCAGATTCTTTCTGTAATTTCATATTTAAACATGCCTAGTTTTTTTAAGAACTGAGATCAGATTATACTGGTTGAGATAGTTGCAAAAATAGCAAGATCAAAGAAGAAAGATTTAATTGTTTTGGCTGAAGGATATTGCAACTTTAATTGACAATATCCTTGTGGAAAACTTTATACACCAACATGAGAGTAGCTAAAGAGGCAAAAGTCTATCTATAACTACAAAATGCTGCTTTGACATAAAGCATGGAAAAATCCACCATAAAGTTGGAAAGGTGGCTGTTCACAGCATGAGGTAATCTAGTAATTGCTTCCTGTGAATCCCCATAAACATATGTACAGACATTAGTATTAATTTCAAACCTTGATTATTCTTTGTAGTATTAATTTGGCAAATTGGGATATCTTTGTGCCAGACATGCATTACTTGTGTAAAAGTTTGCTCTAGTGGTTAGTCTAACTCAAGCAGTTGTACTAATTGCTTTGTACTAATCCCAAGGGGTTGGCTTGGGGGTGTGCTCCCTTCATGGTCTCAAGTTTGAAACCTCTTAGATGCAAATAATTTCTTGGGCCAGTCTATACAGGGCTTTTCCCTGGCTTTAATTGAGCCCCCTGCTAGTGAACAGTGAGATTGGTCTCCCGAATTAGTCGGTCTTTAGGGCCAAATACCAAGTTGTCAAAAATTTCATTGTACTAATTGCTTGAAATATTATATTTTGAATCATATTGTCCAAACCTCAATTTTAAGTATCTACATGGTGTAGAAGAATTTTTTTGCTTTAATTTTCAGATATTCCCACTTCTCTTTTTACTATCCTTTTTAAATCTTTATGAATTTCTTGGTAGTGATCACTTTCGTTTTTGTGATCCTGTAAAGTCTTGGATAATATGTTGTAATCCATATTATTTGTTTCTCTTATAACTATGATAAGTTTTTCCTTGAAGCAGTATTCTACTGATGCAATATCACTGTCATGGAATAGCTTTCTCTTTCTATTTTTTTTACAAAAAAAAAAAAAAAAGGGTTGGCTGATAAAATATTATTATGTCATTGTCTCTCCTGTAGCATCACTTGACTCCACATGTCAGATTGAATGTGCAGCTTTGGCTGATTGGCATGATCAGGCGTATCGCGAGGTATTTATTTATTTAGCTATAAGTTTTTCCAAAAAATAACTTATTGGTGATTGTAACAGGTAGAATTGGGTTATTTGATCTAAGCAGGATTTATAGCTACTGATTGTGGTAATTTTATTATTATTATTATTATGGTAAAAAAATGGAAAACAGTACCTTAATGCAGTGAAATTAATGTGTGAATGAAGAGAAATATAAATGAAGGAGAAGAAAGCAACCTAGACAAAGACAGTAGAGTTTCCTAACCAATCAATCACACTTTCACATGAAGGAAATCTTGTGATTAATGGCTCATTAGCTGTTGACATGCAGCCTATTAGAATATTCCCTTGTTTCCTTGTTTAGATTGGATTGTGATTGATTGATTGATTGATTGATTGTGATTCCTTAATTAGTCAATCAATCAATCAATATAAAAGGTGATTCCTTAATCAATCAATCAATCAATATAAAAGGTGATTCCTTAATTAGTGCCTTAATGCTTCCTTTTGTAACAGTTGATTAATTAATATAAAAGGTGATGATATTATAATCATTACCCAAGCTTTGTATTCTCTTAAATTACATGGTATCAGAGCCAAAACCTTAAAAACTGTCACCCACGCAACCGCTGCCACCAACCAACCACCACCTATCACCACCCATCCTCCACCGCTGGTTCCTGAGTCTCTGTCAAAACCAGCCAAGGTCCCACAAAGCTGTTTTTGCTTCAGCCGAAGGCCCCTCTAGCCTAGTCGACCCTTGTGAGGGATGTCCTAACCTCTCTTTGTGTATTTCGGCTCCTGTGGATGAGTGTTTGAGTGCTACCCATCTTTTGTTGCCCCAAGTTTCTTTCCTCTACTTTCTTGAACACAGTTTAGCACTTGTTTTGATTGGAGGTTCATTTTTTCCGTATTTGATTTATTTTTGGGGTCCATAGATGACCCTATTAATCTGATTGTTATGCACCCATAGTGGTCTGTATGTGATTTTGCTTGTTGCAGCCTATTCCATTCTTTTTTCCATTCTTGTGATTCGTGCAAGGTTTTTTGGGTTGAAATTGTAGAGTTCTTATGGTTGACCTAACTAGTGAATCCACCACTACTTCTCACCCATCTAAAGGGTTGAGCTCCAATCCAGTTATGGCTACTACATCTGAGAACCCGAACCTTAGCCTCAAAATCACCACCTCTCTGTTTAATGGTCATAATTACCTTTTATGGTCTCGACACTTTTTCTGAAGAGTAGGGGGAAGATGAGATGTGTTAATAGGAGAGTTTAAGCACCAGGTATTACGGATCCTGACTATGACCAATGGAAGATTACCAACTCTTTAATCATGGGTTGACTCATTCATTCCATGTTTCCTGAGATTGGTGAAGGGTACTTATCCATGGATATTGCCCAGGATATTTGGGAAGCAGTCGCTACTGCATATTCTCAGAAAGAGAATTTTTTCTCAGTCTTTTGAGTTGCGCCGTTCTATTGAGCGCCAAGACATGGGAGCGCATAGCTTTTCCAATATTACACCTTTCTCACTAATGGTTGGAAACGCCTAGATCATCTCCTGGATTACAAGCCTATTTGTACAGTTGACTCAGTTGATTACCAGAAGTTTTTTACACAGGAGAGGGTCTTCAAGTTTCTAAAATGCCTCAATGTGGAGTTTGATCCGGTCCGGAGTCGTATCCTTGGCATGGATGTTCTTCCATCTCTTCAAGAGGCCTTTGCATATGTACAGAATGAGGAAAGTCGTCATTCTGCTATGTTACCACTGGTTACTGGAGATCGTTCATCATTACTTTATGCTCCTTCTCGAGATGTGGCTAGTTTGTCACTACTTCTTTCCCATCCTTAGGGAAGGATACCGTATTTTGTGATTACTGCCGCAAGCTGCGGCATACTCGTGAGACATGTTGGAAGCTTCATGGGCCTCCATCAAGGAGTTGAGGTGATCGGTCTGGTACTAGAGGCAATCGATTAGACCAATCTAGAGGACATGGCTCTAATCCACGGGCCCATCAATCTGGTGCTGTTGACACCCTTGATTCTACTTCCTCTTCAATTGGTCCGACTTCTGATAGTTTATCTAGCATGACTTCTCCTAAGCTTGAGGATGTTCTACGTCATTTGTTGGCCTGCCGGTCTTCTACTGCTCCCAGTGCATCTTCCTCGTCATTTGCTTGTTTAGGTAATTTAGCCTCTTCTCCTAGTGTTTTCCTTTCCCATAAGTCTTTGCCAGTGCATCAGATCATATGTCTGGGTCTTCTAACCTTTTCTTAGCATATAAGCCCTCTTTAGGTCAAGACAAAGTTAAGATTGCAGATGGTACTGTTTCTTATATCTCTAGGAAAGATTTAATTCATATCACCTCTATCTTGCCTCTGTCTTCAGCGCTCCACGTTCCCAATTTTTCTGTTAATCTTCTATCATTGATTCTGGTGCCTCAAATCATATGTCATAGATAGTTTGTTACCTTTATCGATGATTTTTCTCGTACTACTTGGGTGTATCTCATGAAAGAAAAAGTGAGATTTTCTCTGTGTTTCAAATTTTTCATGAAATGATTTGTACTCAGTTTGGGGCCATTGTCAAAATCTTGCGTTCTGATAATGGGGGTGAATATATCGATTCAGGATTAGAGAGCTATTTTTCCACTTATGGCATTATACATCAGACATCTTGCACCAATGCCCCTCAACAAAATGGGGTTGCAGAGCACAAGAATTGTCATCTTTTTGATATGGCTCGATGCATGTGTTTTTCTATAAGTGTGTCTCAGTCCTACTGGGGAGAGGCCGTTCTTACCACAGCCTATCTCATTAATCGTCTTCCTACCCGGGTTTTGCAAAAATAAGCTCCACTTCAAGTCCTTCTCAGTTTAAAATCTTTGTTTTCCATTCCTGCAAAAATATTGGGCTTTGTTTGTTTTGTCCACAATCATTCTCCTACTTGTGATAAGTTGGACCCTCGCTCTCTTAGGTGTGTTTTCTTCGAATACTCGCCTACTCAAAAGGAATATAAGTGTTATCACCCTCCCTCTCGTAAGTGGTTTATGTCTATAGATGTCACCTTCTTTGAGTCCCAGTCTTACTTCTTGTCTTCTCCAGTGTCATAATCATCCTTTCAAGGGGAGCCTTAGTGTAAAGAGATTCCTATTGTCTCTGTTGCTCCTTTGGTGGAACTAGTTGCTCCTGCACCACCTATTACTGGGATTATAGAATCCAATGCCACCAAGGATAGGGAAGGGCAAGTTTATGTCAAGGACAAAGGCAAACAAAAAGTTACTTAGATACAAGAGACCACTTCTGCTCACCCATTGCCATCTCCTACTTTTGATAAGAGTCCAGATAACTTTGAACCTCTTGTTTCTCTTGATTCTACTGATGTTACTATTTCTGACGCTACTGATCTTGATATTCCAATTGCCAAGAGAAAGGGTGTGAGATCTTGTGCTCAACATCCTATCTCAAACTTTGTGTCCTACCCTCATTTGTCTTCCTCATATAGAGCCTTTGTGTCAAACATTTCCTCTGTTAATATTCCCAACCATTTTCAGAATGCTCTCACTACCTCTGAATGGAAACTTGCCATGATTGATGGAATGAAAGCACTTCGTGCGAATGGCACTTGGGAATTAGCTGAGTTACCTAAGGGAAAACAACCAGTGGGATGCAAATGGGTGTATACAGTGAAGCACAAAGCAGATGGTTCCATTGAACATTACAAGGCTCGACTTATGGTAAAAGGCTTCACTTAGACTTATAGAGTAGACTATCAGAGACTTTTGCAACAGTGGCTAAGATGAATTCAGTCAGAATACTTCTTTCTCTAGTAGCTAATTTAGATTGACCACTTCATCAGTTTGATGTAAAGAATGCTTTCTTACATGGTGATCTAGAATAAGAGGTATATATGGACATTCCTCCTAGTTTTGAGATCATCAGACAGAGGGTAAAGTATGCAGTCTTTGGAAGTCATTATATGGTCTCAAACAGTGCTTAAATATGGTTTCAAATAGAGTCAGACAGATCACGCTTTGTTTGTGAAACATTCCTCACGTGATAAGACTACACCTCTCATTATTTATGTGGATAACATGGTGCTTACAAGCGATGATAATGAGGAAATACGCCTGTTGAAGAAATATTTAGCTAGTGAGTTTGAAATCAAAGACTTGGAAAAATTGAAGTATTTTCTAGAAATCGAAGTTCCTTGCTCCAAGGATAGGATTTTCATCTCACAAAGGAAGTATGTTCTTGGCCTTTTGAAGGAACATGGATGCTTGGATATAAGGCATGTGATACCCCACTAGAACCTAATTAGAAACTTGGTGATGATGAAAGAGGAGCAGCTATTGATAGGGGGAATTATCAGCGACTAGTAGGTAAACTCATTTACTTATCTCACTCTCATCTTGATATTGCTATTGCTGTCAGTATGGTTAGCCAGTTTATGCATGCTCCTTATCAAATTCACTTAGAGGTTGCAATGAGAATTCTGAGGTACTTGAAATCTTTTCCTGGAAAGTGATCACCTCAAAATGAAAGCCTATACAGATGCTAATTGGGCAGGGTCAATAACTGATAGGAGATCTACATCAGGATATTGTACCTTCGTAGGCAACAATCTTGTTACTTGGAGGAGGAAGAAACAAAATGTGGTGGCTAGATCGAGTGCATAAGCTGAGTTTAGAGCTATGGCACGAGGTGTGTGTGAACTCTTGTGGATCAGACTGTTGTTGAGTGATCTGGGGATGGGCTAGACAGACTCTATGTGGTTGTATTGTGATAATAAGGCTGCCATCAACATAGCTCACAATCCTATTCAACATGACAAGGTAAAGCATGTTGAGATTGATTGCCGCTTCATCAAGGAGAAACTCAGGAGCGACATGATATGTACTCCTTTTATGAAGTCAGGCGAATGACTTGCAAACATCCTCACCAAGGGAGTTGGGAGTAAACTATTTCATGACATTCTAGGCTCTTGAGCATGCGAGATATCTTCGCACTAGCTTGGGGGAAGTGTTAGAATATTTCTTTGTTTCCTTGTTTAGATTAGATTGTGATTGATTGATTGATTAATTGATTGATTGTGATTCCTTAATCAATCAATCAATATAAAAAGTGATTCCTTAATCAATGTGTTAGGACTTCCTTTTGTAACAGTTGATTGATTAATATAAAAGGTGATGATATCATAATCATCACCCAAGCTTTGTATTCTCTTAAATTACACAACCTAGTGAAGAACCTATCCTAGTGCTAGAGAACAATCTAGCTCAGCCATAAAATTAGAAGATAGGAAAATTTAAAATATATATATATGTATGTATACAAAGTCAAGTAGCCTTTAAAATTCACTGCTAAAGCAGCATGAACTATGTAGCACGGAATACTGTAATCCATGAACAATAATAGAAGAAAAGAAAAGAGGAAGAAAACTAGGAATCAATCACTACTACAATGCCTTAGGCATCACAATTAAATTATTTTGATATGATGTTAGCATTTTTATAAAAAGTAAAAATTATTAATTTATTTTTTATATTAATTTGTTAATTTTATTGAATTTATATAAAATGTAAAAAAACAAGTCAATAGTAAAACATTAATCGTGCTAAAATTTGGCACAATGGATAGCGCATCTCTGGAGTGAATGTTTTCTATTTATCATGCCAGTTTTAGCAACAAAAAAAATAGACGAGAGATTGTTGAAATTGCTCTACGTTATTTTATTCAAACTTGTAATGTGTTTCATGTGTGTCAAACAATAGATACGTGTGTCCGCCAAGTGTCTAAAAAATGTCTAGGTGTAAAAAATAATAAGCCATATTTGGACGTTTGTTTAAGACATGTCGGGAAGTGTCTGACAAGTGTTGGTGTCACACGGACACGCCCCTTTAGTAGAAGTGTCCATGCTTCCTAGCCTATATAAAAATTATAAAATACCGGATATAAATAGTTTTATTTTTTGTTTATCCTTGTTCTTTTGGTTTTCATTTTGATGGAATATCCCAATTCCAACAAACCATCAACTCCTGAACAAACAATTAAAGCTGAACAAATATGCTAATTTGGTATTTTTTTATCATTTAAGTAAGTTTTTAGTGTGCATGTTTACATTTTAGAATTGAACTAAAATTGGCTCCCCTAACCCGCTCCCCAATAATCCTGTGGGGCACCTAGAAAAACGAAGAGAAAAGAAAGAAGAAACAAAGAACCTACTCTTATTATTTGGAATACTCTTTATCATTTTATAATTTTTCTATTGTCTTTGCAGCTTGAATCCATAAGGGATATGTACTTAACTGAAGTGATTAGGTTCTACAAGAGAATCCGTGAATTGTGTCTTCAGGTGCTCAAGCTATTTTAATATTCTTTTTATTCGTACTGACTGCATCACCTGCTTCAACTTACTTGGCTCAAAACTGATGTTACTACCTGATTTGTTTTGGCATCTGCATTTGCTGCTTTTCTCTTGTTTGATACTATATTTTCTTTTGCAGCCACCCAGTGCAGAGTTAGCTACAAAATACGAGAAAACTAGAATCTTTATGGAGAAAACAATTAAGTTCTTGGAAATGCCCAGAGCTGATATTGTTCGTTGCTCCAAGGATAAATTTTATCATTACCTGAAGCTGATCATATCTTATGTTAATTCATTTCGCAACAAGAACACTGTTCCTTCACAGCAGTATGGGCAACAACTGCAACATGGCAGTCAGTCTCAAATACCTCAGCTGCAGCAACAAATAAACATGAAGCTTCAGTTTCATTCGATGAGTCCAGGATTGACAGGTGCACCCGCTGGTTCACCTCAATTAGCAATGCAGCAACGGATTCCAAATTCACAAGCAAACAAGATAAATTTACTCCATAATGGCTCTTTAACTGGTTCAGAACCGAAAAATGCTTGGAGCCCATTACAGCATGGTTCTACACACCAGAATATTGTGAGCAGGCCACAGCAGACCAACATAATAAATGCACTGCATAGTGGTTCTTTAAATGGTATGGAGCAAAGAAGTGCATCAGGTCCTTTGCGACATGGTGCTGTAAGATCTTTGTTCCCAAATATGATGAGCACACTACAACAGACTAACTTTTCTCACATGACCACTGTGAATGCATTAGATCCTACCACGAGTTCCCTTCCATCAAGTTCTACTAACCCATTCCTGAACCTGAAGCAAGAACATAAGCATCAAACGATGCAGGCACAAACACTAAAGCAACCAATGCAACAGCCATTGATTGAGCAAAAGAAACAGCAGAAGTTCATGCAGAAGATTTATGAAGTTAATGAGCCAAAGGTGGGTCGAGTAATAGGCTTTAGCTCTGGAGTGCCTCAGCAGTATCACTCAGTTGGCCAACAGATGGAATATTCTCCACAATATTTTCTGCCATCTACTCCTCATATGAACGTTGGTTCTCCTCAAACCTCTCAACATTCTTCTCCACACATTGACCAAAAAAATTTGTTGTCACCTCTATCCAGAGCCGGGACACCTTTGCAATCTGCTGCTTCGCCATTTGTTGTTCCTTCTCCATCAACTCCTTTAACACCATCTTCTTTACCATTGGATCCTGAGATACACTCTTCCGGCATTTCTCCTCTCTCAGTTGCAGAAAATACTGAACACCCTCAAACCCCAGTTGGGGTAGCTGAAATCAATCCCAAGCCACAATCCAAAACCAATTCCTTGCCATTGGTACACCGAGATATCAGTCTCCCCCTTGCTTGCAGAGTTCAATAGTCCAGAAGACAATCACGAAACAAATGCCAAGGAACTGTCATTTAAGTGCTTACTTGAAGCGGTTTGTTCAATTGGCTTCTTTTCAGATTGCTCCATGTATTTTGAGATATGCATGTTTATAGTCATAAATATGACACATGAAGTTTTATCAATTTTGTTTCTTTATTTTTGAGGCAGTGCATATGGAAGAGACTGTTATCAAACAATTTTGGCCTCCATGAACAAGAGTTGTTTTCATGATTTATGTCCTATTATATGTAGTATGATCACCATTGTGTATGTGGTGTCAATTAGACCACATTGTGAGTGTCTATTAACAATTGTCATCACTAGAGATGTCTGTCATTTTAGTTGTACATTGTCCTCTATTAATAGCTAGAAATTGTGAATTGTGATGTTTATTTGCATTTTTTAGGTCAAATCAGTATCACCCAGAGCATTGAGTGCCTCTGTACGGGACATTGGCTTGGTCATCAATACAATTGACAGGATAGCAGGAACAACAACCTATGATGAATTTGGAGTTGCTATTAGTGATGATTTGGCGGCTGACATAAGTCATTGTTTACAAGGAAGGAACTTCAGCTTGGATTGTGAAGGCACTTCATCAAAAAGGAAACGTCACATAAGCACAACTGCATCAGATTTCTTATCACTGCCTCTTAATGAAAATGATGGTCTTGAACGGTTATGTTGTCAGACACCGGACGTGGTCTCAACTGCAACATCTAGGATCAAGAGGCCCAGGATTGAGGTCTATTATCTACCCATACATCATTAATTATTCAAACCAATGCTATTCATGAAAAATGATATGTGATTGAAGAATTGTCCTTTGATGTTAAACGGTGATTAGTTCTAGGATGCATGTGAATGGCTAAAAAAGTTTGGACCTTTATTGGCAATATCATTGATGCAGAGTATAAGAATCTTAAAGAAAGCTAAACTCAAAGAAGTGATGATACTTGGACATTGGCATGATTTCATAGAGAAACTGATAGAAATCTTCTATAATTATGTTTCTAGTATTATTAGAGTCTTATTTTATTATTATTTTTCTATTTTCTAGGATTTTTAAAGTTAACGGTATTTTGGCAATTTTATATTTACTTACATGGGTTATATGGGTCGCCCATGGGTCAAGTTATTTAATTGAGTTTTATTTATGTTTATTATTTAGTCTTAAATTAGTTTTGAAAGTTTAAGATATTATAGTAGTTTCCTTTTTTTATTCTAATTGGTTTAGAAAGTCTCTAAAGTCTATATAAAACCATGTAATGCCTCTAATTCAAGGGAGTTGTTTTTTAATAAAAAGTTGAGAGTTTTGAAGCTTTTTTAGGGTTTGTGTGATGCAGTGCAACCTAAGTGTGATGCCTAAGGCAATCTAGGTGCGATGCCTAGACCTATCTTCTTCTTTTCTTTTATTTCTTCCTTTAATTTCAGCACTTTCACAGCCTAATTACTGTACACGGGTACTGTTCACAGCACCCAGAACAGCCACTGTTTTGATCTCTTTCACTCGGTTTATTAATCCTAAACTAGTTCATTCCATTCATTAATTGAAATCCTAAAATTCCTATTGAGTTTTAGCTTTAAACAACCATAAAAACCCACAGAAAGTCTGTTTTACAGTTCTCACAGCCTGTCCCTAATTGTCCTGCATCAATTACAGATCTCAACCAACTTTTGAAACGAGCAATAGTCATCCGTTCACTTTCTACCACTCTAGATTTGATAAATAATTCATTGTATTTTCTTGGATAATCAATCACGCACATATCACCTTGCTTAAGAGCATACAATTGATCAAGAAAATCATCTTGAAGATCCCTCAGACAAATAGTTTCTCTAAGAAGCGCTTTACCTTCTTTCCAAGTCAATCCACTTGTATTGGATCTCTCATAATGTGAAAACATCATGGCGAAACCTTAAGCTTTGATACCAAACTGATGCAGGACAATTAAGGACAAAGCTATGAGGGTCAGAAACAAACTTTCGTGGGTTTTATGGTTGCTTAAATCTAAAACTCAATAGGAATTTTAGGATTTCAATTAATGGATAGAATGAACTAGTTTAGGATTAATAAACCAGTTGAAAGAGATCAAAACAGGGGTTGTCCCGGTGCTATGAACGATTCGTGAACAGTAATTAGGCTGTGGAAGTGCTGAAATTAAAAGAAGAAATAAAGAAAAAAAAGAAGATAGGTCTAGGTATCGCACCTAGATTGCCTTAGGCATCACACCTAGGGTTGGGTTGCATCACATAAACCCAAAAGAAGCTTCAAAACTCTCAACTTTTTATAAAATATCAACTCCCTTGAATTAAAGGCATTACATGGCTTTATATAGACTTTAGGGACTTCCTAAACCAACTAGAATCAAAAAAGGAAATTACTATAATATCTTAAACTTCTAAAACTAATTTAAGACCAAATAAAAAATATAAATAAAACTCAATTAAATAACTTGACCCACAAGACGGCCCATGGGCGACCCATATAACCCATTTAAGTAAATATAAAATTACCAAAATACCCCTAACCTTAAAAATCCTAAAAAATAGAAAAATAATAATAAATTAAGACTCTAATAATACTATAAACATAATTATAGAAGATTTGTATAAGTTTCTCTATGAAATCATGCCAATATCCAAGTATCATCACTTCTCTGAATTTAACCTTCTTTAAGCTTCTTATGCTCTGCATCAATCAGTTTTTATCTTATTAATGTCTATCGTCAATGATAATAGCACCTTGCACAAATGTAATAGTCTCATAATGGATTCAAGGCATTTAGTGAAAAATTATGATATGCTCAGATTATGGTATTATCGGAAGGTGTTTTGGTTTACTGGGGAAAAAGATTGGCTTGGTGGTTAAGTGTTAAATCTTGATTGTGTTAGGAAAAAGACCATTCTTAGTTAGCAAGCCATTTTAATTCAGTCTTAGGAAAAAAGATAGAAAGAGATTCATTTCTTAGTTAGCAAGCCATTTTAATTAGATTATAATAACTAACAGATTATTTAAGATCAGCTTAATGAATTTGTTTCTCTTTTGTGGCCAAGGTCAAATGGCTATTACATTTTTGTTGTTTTTTAAACAACATTGATCATTATGTTTTTAACCTTCCCTGTGAGAGCGTTACGACCCCTAAAAAGTGGACCTGTATACCTCCTTTGTGTAATCAATCTCCAACAATTCTGCTCCCTATTTAGTCAAAGTGGTGATACAAATTTCTTCATACACATTTACTTCTAATTCTACCACCCTTGTGCTGCCCCTCTTTCATCTTAATGTTCATATTTGTAGTTCATGGTATTTGCTTGTGTATCTCAGATAAGTATTTTAATATCTATTGTTGCAGCTCAATGATGCACTGTTGGATGAAATCAAGGAGATAAACCAGAAACTTGTGGAGACTGTAATAGATGTGATTTCAGATTCCACTGAATATGCTGCCAAAGGTGGCTTTGGTGAAGGAACCATTGTCAGGTGCTCATATAGTGCTCTAGGTCTTGGTGGAAATTTCAAGCAACAGTACTCTTCATCAAGAATGGTGGGATTCTTAAATTTATGAATTCATTTGTATATATTTTCCTTTTGAATTCATTTGTATATTAATTATTTTCCTTTTGTCAACTTTTTCTAATAATTGATTGTTTTTAATCTACTTGCATGTTGGCTTCGTTCTGTTACAGTTGTCAATACTCCCTGTTCAACTGCTTGTTCCTGCAGATTATCCAAATTCTTCGCCTATATTAGTCAATACATCGCCTATTGGCAAGAGGTGAGAGATTGAGGCATTTATGTTTTTCTATATGCATTGGTCTTCAAAACTAAGTGGTTGTGTCACACATTTCTGCACATTAACCTAGATTCAGAAACACATCTATATCTATTATTTTTATGTAGTGATATCACTGAGATGTGATGTAAGAGAGTCCAATAACCATGCCAAATTTTATTTTTCTATTGCTGATCATGTAATCCAACAGTATACAAGAAAAAGGTAGACATGCTCAACCATGTGACTTTTTTTTAGTCTATGATAATCATTAAAAGACATATTTGAGTACTCATTTCTTGAAAATGATAATTGTTTTGATTTTGGATTTAGTTCGAGTCTTATCATAGTAACATAGATCTAAGTAAGGGTGGCAAGAAACCACTCAAGTTTGACACAACTTTTAGTAAGCCAAGTGAGCCAAGTGCAATTTCAGTTTTGTTCAATTGTAGTGGCTTGTCAACACTTCAAAATAAAACAAGCTCGGTTCAATTATTGTCAAACATATACTAATTGTTGGAAATCAACTGGAATACAATCTATTACTTGGTCTAGCTCATTTACAGGCCCAGAAGGGTTATGTTACAATTCATTCATTATGGGTATCTACTGGGAACAGCATGTATAATAATGTGAAAATAACTTTTGTGCGTTCTTTTCTCAATACAAGCAAACCAATCATTATGACATGACATTTTTTGGTCTACAGAGATGCTAAAGAATTGGAAAATCTGTCAGAGAGGGCAAGGTTAAGGTTCAGTTTATCACTTTGCGAGCTTTCGCAGCCCATGTCACTTGGAGAGATGGCAAGGACTTGGGATGTTTGTGCTCGCACAGTTCTTTCTGAATTCGCACAGAGCATGGGAGGAGGCTCCTTCAGTACAACATATGGCACATGGGAGAACTGCATAACTGCTTCGTAAACTTGGGGCATTGACATCAGTAATCTTTCGCACCCAATGTCACTTGGAACGGTAATGTTATATAAACAGAATTTCTATACAAAGACTATATATAGAATGATGTGGCTCAATTATAGCGTTCATTGGAAATCAAAATGCCCACCACTATAAGTTATAATTACATAAATGTCATTGACATACATATCGTTCTGTATGACCTTTTTGTATGAAATGTATGTTTAGCATTTTTCCACTTGGAAAGGTGGCTGACAACTTGGGATGTTTGTGCTCAGAAGTTTGCTCCAAATTTGGCGAAGTATTAGGAGGATGCTGCAGTTCAAGATATGGTTTGCAGGAAAATTGTGTAACTGCCGTTTGGCCAACTGCTGTTTGACCATCTTGAATGCCAACTTTGGTGAAGGTAATAAAAGTAATGAATAGAAAAAGGGGAAACTGTGTCTAGTCTAAGGTGCTGGAAGCTTAGGTAGAGTTTGCTGATTTTAGGTAGATAGTGAGGGGTGGGTCATAACACAGAGACAGCAAGAGTTTGTACATATGATCTTAGTTCTTCAAATATGGATAGGTTTTGGGCAATGCCATTAATAAAATATATACTGGGTAATTTTTATGTTCTTTGAAATTGCCCCTCACCTCTTCTCCCCTCTCCTATTTGTCTCTCTCAGAATTGGTCAATTTTAAAGGGTAATTGCAAATTAGTGGGACTTGTTAAAAATAATTGTAAAAATATAAAGTTACAAGTTGGTCTGTGTAATGATGCAACTGAAAATTGTGACTGCATTTTTTTTGGAACTTAGATTCCACTTGCAACTACTTTCACTTCTTCCCATTTATTGTAATTCCCTCAATTTTAAATATCTCATTTTATGACATGAAAGGCAAAGTTCTAGCACTCATCTTAGCTAGACATGATTGAAATTCTTTAATATGTTTGGTATTAATGGAATGGAATGTTTATTTTGACTTCTCATTCTTTTTCCATATTTATATAAAGATTCAAATGTCCATGCCATTGAAATGTTTGTTCTCACAATTCCCTAGCATTACCATTTCAATCTAGGAGTTAGCGAATGGACATTCCAAGTACGATGATCATATAATAGTCAAAAGTTCTTTCACGTGATTTTAATCATTTTGCATTTTATCTCCCTACCATTATTAATTTCATTCACGATGTATTTGAAGGAGAAAAGGTAAGAAAATGTGAATGAAATATAATTATATTTTACAAACATTTTTTCTTTTTCTTTTCAAATTTTTATCCAAATTTATAAACTAAACACATCCTCGATTTGACAGAATTTATGACATACATGACTAATTTAAGAGCTGAAAGAAAAAAAATTATATAAAGTCAAAATCGAAATACAATATAAAAAGATAAATATATTTGTATTTTCATCTTCTCCCAAAATCCTAATTCCAAACTTAAATCATCTTCTTTTGTCAGTTTAAATCTTAATTTTTTAGTAATTTGTTTTAAATCTAAATTATTCACCTATTTTCATTAAGTAAAACTATCTGAAAAAATATATTTTAGTCATTAAATTCAAATAAATGGGTATTTTAAATATTTATTGTACACCTACATTGAGTTGAATTACTAAAAAAACATTTTTTTCAAACAATTTTACTCAATAAAAATGAGAAATCAAAATATTAAGTTTTAAATTGATAAAGCTCTGATTTTATTTTATTTTTTTGTAATTTTTCCTTTTTTTTTTCTTTTTTTTTTTTTGTGTTGTCAATTGAAAAAGGTTACACCAGACACCTATAAAAGGAGTACACATTATATTCATTTTATACCACAATAATTTGTAATTAACCCTGCAAAATATCATAACAGAAGGATAGTTCTTCTACTCGACCAAAAAAAGAAGGATAGTTCTTATAGTAATTAATAACGTTTTTTATTAAATTTTATTAAAAAATGTCACTAATTATTAATTTTCAGTAACAGTTTAAAAATTTGTTACAAAAAATGTTACTAATTATAAGTTTTAGTAACAACTTTAATAAATTATCATAAAAAAGTCATTAATTTTTAACTTTCAGTAATAGTTTGCAAAATTCGTCACAGAAAAACGTCGCGAATTTTAAGTTTTAGCTACAATTTATAAAAATCGTGATAAAAAAAAATTCACTAATTATCAATTTTTAGCAAAATGTAAAAAATCGTCACAAAAAATTATTTTTAGCAATAATTTTATTACTAAGACTCATCTTCAATAAGATTTGATGAGAATTAAGTCCAACTATTAGGACCTATCGATAATTTATTCCTAATTTTTTTAATGACTTTTATGAAAGGATGTGTAAAAAATAGTTACTTTTTGTAGTAATTTTTTTAATTTTTTGACTAAAATAATAATTTTTCAAAATAGGCACTAGCATAAATATGAGGTTATAAGAGCATCTCTAACGATTTATTAAAATTTTCATCAAATTTAAATTAAAAAAAAAAAGACAAATTTCTCTATCTAATATCACCTATGCCAACGAAAGAATTTAATTTTTTTATTAAATTACCGGTCCACCGGGCGGACCACCCGCCGGTCGACTAGGCTATGCAAATCTGCAAATCATTGTTTATGCACTCATGTGATTCCTATAATGATTCCAATGGAAACTTTCTCATGCACTCATGTGATTCCTATAGTGATTACAATGGAACCCTCCTTCACGGTGATTAAGAATTTGTGCTCATTAGCCAATCTCTTGATAATATAAAAAAAAAAAATTAGTTCTTGCTTTCGATTTCTTTGCTTAGACAGTTTTGATGATGAAGCAAACCGAGCAACTACTGTGTTGCCGAAACCACTTTCAAAGTTAACTTCGCATTAACTTGAAAAATGGTTTGACCAATCAAATATACAAAGTGAATCACCATCTAAAAAATAATGTGTTTCCACTCAGACACACCTCAATCAGTGTCGGGAGCCCATCTCATTAGACTCAAAATGAGTCAAAAGTCATGATTGCACAAACCAATTTTCTAACACTGTGTTATCTATTTTTGTGGAAATTGTTCGAAGAAGATGACGACTTGGGGGACATCCGACCAGATGTCTTGTGGGTCATCTGGTGGGTCTCATCCTCAACGGTCC
The DNA here is from genome assembly GCA_025200525.1 of Camellia lanceoleosa. Classification (NCBI taxonomy): domain Eukaryota; kingdom Viridiplantae; phylum Streptophyta; class Magnoliopsida; order Ericales; family Theaceae; genus Camellia; species Camellia lanceoleosa. The sequence continues at coordinate 114,658,951 of CM045770.1, read as the reverse complement.
TACACAGTAAAATGGTAAAAGATGTCCAGATCCTTAGTTTGGTGAAATATTTGCTATTTTCTCAGTTTTGATGTAGGTTTGATGAAACTATTAGAACACAAAAAGAGATACTTTTTTACCAAATTTAAATTTGATGATGAATCTGATGAAAGGTTGAGATGGTCTAAGGTGTTAGTAAATGTTAGGTTATGAGGCCAAACAAATCACCATTGTAAGTTCTGTAGACGAACTAATAAGATTGAAAAAAAATTGATAAAACTAGGGTGATTTGAGAAGTTGGCTAAAAATTGATTTTTTAGTTCTTTTGTGTGTAAAAAATGTAAGAAGTGATGTGACTCAAAATAGGTTAAAAATTAAAAGTCAGCTTTTAACTAGCTCTCCAAATCACTCCTAAATTGATCATCGAAAATCGATCTAAGTTTTCTAATTTTTTTTTTTTTTTTTTATAAAATATAGTCTATTATGATTTTAAGAAAATTTACACGAATATCAATTGAACCAATTAAAATTTAAACTTAAATTCTTTCTATAGTCTAATTTGTAAATATTAAAAGATAAATAATTAATATTATAAATTAGTGAAAAAAACACATTTATATGAGAAGTTTTTTGGTTGTTCAGGGACATGGTCCTGTAGTGTCCACGAGCATTGTGATTAGTAAAAAGATATGGCCATAGCGTTGTGATTAGTGGAGAGAGTGTATACTGTCATGTGTGGACATTGTCATGTGGTTCCCAAAAGCATTGTCATATCTGGAAGGAGTAAGAGTATTGTGATCAGTGAAGGAAGTAAGGCATGGTCATGTGTGTTGGAAATGGTTATAAAATTTTGGGTAAAATCAGAATTTTTTTCTATGTTTGGTCTAATTTTTAGGTGGGCCTCGTGTATCGATTTACACGGGTTAAAGGTGTAACGCGTTCTATGCCGCGTTGTGATTCACGTGGTATATTTGGTTGTTCAAAACCATTACCGAGTGAATGGGAAATTGAAGCCAAAGTAAGCTCCATGGAAATGGAGCTTTAGTGGAAATTCCTTTAAGGTTGAATAAGGCTTATCCCACATTGATTTGGTGGGAGGTTTTGAGAGGGTTTATAAGGCATGGGTTTGATACTTGGGGTGTGCCCCAAGGGGTACCCAAGTGTTTTAGAGAGAGAGGTTATGGACAAAATGGGCTAGACCCATTGGACCCAAAAATCACCACACGCGCGCCGCCGCCGCCGTCCGTTCAATCGGCTGCCCTGGGCGCGGGTGCGTGGTGTGAGGTTGGGTTGGGCTTATTCGGCCCAATACTAATCTTTTTGGGCCAAAAACATTTGAAAGAATTCAAATTAAATTGGATTGGATTTTTTGTTCATCCAAACAAGGCCCTTCCCGTAATTAAACTGGTTTGTATTTGTTGTTCATCCAAACAGGGCCCTTCCCGTTTTTGAACCCAACAGATTTAAATCTGTTTGAATTTCAAACCAAACAGTGCCTAACTTGTTTGTATCTGTTTAATTCAAATTGAACAGGCACAGTACCTGTTTATTTCAAAACCAAGAGCCACCAATACATCTATATATAGACCAGCCTCCCATTGGTTTTTTACTCTAATTTTCGTACTCCTTCTTCTGTTTTAGATCTCTACCATATTGCTGCATTTTATTTTTGAAAGAAAGAGTGTAAACATTTTGTGTGTTCGACGGACGAATAAATTGTAGTGCTGCATTTATTCGTTGATAGATCATTTCAGCCTGGGAGATAGACGTCCAAATTCTGAAAGTACCGTGGAGAGGACGAATCTGTCTTAAGGACACAGTATTAAACACTGGACTTGATCAGAAAAATCATTCAAACAAATTAATCAAGTAAGTTGTTTAATTTTATTCTGTTTTTAATTTGTTTATTTAATCAGATTTTAATTTTGTTTTTGTAACAAAATAAAATCTGTTATTTATTTTTATTTTTTTTATTTCGAGTTTGATTTTTGTAATCAAACATATTCTCTCCTTTTCTTTATTTCTTTAATTATAATTGTTGTTTTGTACACAATAGAATTAATATCTTTTAAATACAGTGAAGATTGCCCAACAATCTTAAGATAGAATCCTTTTTGGTATCTTCATTGTATTTAATTTTCTGTTTTTCAAAGTAATATTCTGGTTGGAAAAACAAATAGTGATTTATCCTATTTGATGAGATAGTAGTAATATATCGTCTCTTTTCTTTGACAACTAGTAGTACGACATCGTGTCATTAACAACTTCGTAATATTATTTGGTATTACGTAAAATTATTTTGGTATTTTATTTTTCTGTTTTAGTAACAAGGAAAATAAAATTATTTTGTGTTATAATTTATTTTCCGGTTTTAGTAACTAGAAAATTAATTTGTGTTTTAATTTTTCTCGATTTTTGTAATCGAGATTATGGCTACTACAACCTGAAGCGTGCATCTCTATTGTTACACCAACATCGGTCCCTATCCAGAACCATGTTCATGTACCTATCAATCATGGGGAAATATCGGAAAAATTTAACGGTACTGAGTTTAAGAGATGGCAGCAGAAGATGCTATTCTATCTTACAACTCTTAATTTGGCCCGGTTTCTCCATGAAGAGGCTCCAGCACTTAAAGAGGGTAAAAGTGATCGGCAAGTTGTTGCTGCTGTAGATGCTTGGAAACATTGATTTCGCGTAAACTACATCCTCAATGGCCTTGATAATATGCTGTATAATGTATACAGTCCTCTGAAGTCAGCAAAAGAATTGTGGGATTCTTTGAAGAAGAAATACAAGACAGAGGATGCCGGCACAAAGAAATTTGTCGTCGGTAAATTTCTGGATTTTGTAATGGTCGACTCCCAAATGGTAATATCTCAAGTTTAAAATTTTCAGATAATTTTGCATGATATTCATTCAGAAGGTATGTCTCTTAGCGAGTCTTTCCAAGTCGCTGCTTTAGTGGAAAAGTTACCACCGGCTTGGAAAGATTTCAAAAATTGTTTAAAACATAAACGCAAAGAGATGACCATGGATGAACTTATAGTAAGACTGAGAATTGAAGAAGATAACCGAAATGCTGAAAAGAGGAATGGGAAAAATTCCATTGAGTCTAAGGCTAATGTGGTTGAACAAGTTCAAAAACCACATAACAAAAAGAGGAAGTTTACTGGAGATGGTCCTAAACAAGGCAACAACAATGGCAACAAGAAGTTCAAAGGAAAATGCTATAACTGTGGCAAGACTGGACATCGAGCTTCTGACTGCCGCCGTCCTAAGAAAGATCATGGAAGTACAAGTAAGAAGACCACTAATCAGGCCAATGTAACAGAATTGGATTACATTTCTGATGGAGTAAATGACATCAACCTCTCTGCTGTGGTGTCTGAGGCTAACTTGGTTGGGAATCCCAAAGAGTGGTGGGTTGACACTAGAGCAACTCGTCACATTTGTGCGGACAAGAAGATGTTCACTACCTACAATGAGGCTGCAAATGGTGAGCAACTTTTTATGGAAAATTCTTCTACTTCTACTGTGGCTGGACAAGGAAAAGAGATCTTGAAGATGATATCAGGAAAAGAACTAACCCTCAACACCGTACTGCATGTACCTGACATCCGGAAGAATTTAGTTTCTGGTTCTTTGTTAAGTAAAAATGGTTTTAGGCTTGTTTTTGAGTCTGATAAGTTTGTATTAACAAAGAGTGGTATGTATGTTGGTAAGGGATACATGAGTGATGGTCTCTTTAAACTTAATGTAATGACAGTTGTACCAAAAGTTGCTATGAATGAGAATAACACATCTTTTGCTTATATTATTGAGTTGAATTTATGGCATGGTAGATTAGGTCATGTAAATTATGATGCTTTGCGTAGATTAATTGGTTTGGATTATATACCAAAGTTTGAAATTAATCATAATCATAAATGTGAAGTTTGTGTAGAAGCAAAACTAACTAAGGCTCCATTTAAATCAGTTGAAAGGAAAACTGAACCTCTAGAATTAATTCATACTGATGTATGTGATCTAAAATTTATTCAAACTAGATGAGGTAAAAAGTATTTCATAACATTTATCGATGATTGCACAAGATATTGTTATGTTTATTTACTTAAAAGTAAAGATGAAGCCTTAGAAATGTTTAAGCTCTACAAAACAGAAGTTGAAAATCAACTTGGTAAAACCATTAAAATGGTTAGAAGTGATAGGGATGGTGAATATGATGCACCATTAAATGAATTTTGTGCACAACATGGCATTATTCACCAAACTACAGCCCCTTATTCTCCACAGCAAAATGGAATTGCTGAAAGGAAGAATAGAACTCTAAAAGAAATGATGAATGCTATGTTACTAAGTCAGGTTTACCACCGAACTTGTGGGGGGAAGCAATATTGTCAGCTAATTATGTTCTTAATAGAATACCCCACAAGAAAACTAAAAGCATTCCTTATGAATTGTGGAAAGGTCGACCACCTTCCTACAAATACTTGAAAGTGTGGGGGTGTTTGGCAAAAGTTGAAGTTCCTGTTCCTAAAAAGACTAAGATTGGACCAAAAACAGTAGATTGTGTGTTTATTAGTTATGCTCAGAATAGTAGTGCATATCGGTTTCTGACTTATAAATCAGAAATACCTGATATAAATGTGAACACTATTATAGAGTCAAGGAATGTTGTATTTTTTGAACATGTCTTTCCTTACAAGAAAGGACGGGAATTAAGTTCACAGAAAAGAACTTATGATTGTACACAAAGTCAAGAGACTAATGACAATCAAACACAAGAGACTAGTAATGGTCTCAACCAACAAGATTTTACTGATGATGAACCAAGAAGAAGTAAGAGAGCGAGAACATCAAAATCCTTTGGTCCAGATTTTCTGACATACTTGTTAGAAAATGAACCTCAAAGCTTTAAGGCAGCAATGACAGGTCCTGAAGCACCTTTGTGGAAAGAGACTGTTAATAATGAAATTGAATCCATTATGCAAAATCATACTTGAGAATTGGTGGATCTTTCACCAGGTTCTAAACCTCTTTGATATAAATGGATATTCAAGAGAAAAATGAAAGCAGATGGTTCAATTGACAAGTATAAAGCAAGACTTGTAGTTAAAGGTTACAGACAAAAGGAAGGTTTGGACTATTTTGGCACATATTCCCCTGTGATAAGAATAACATCCATTCGCATGTTTATTGCTATAGCAGCGTTATTTAATTTAGAAATACATCAAATGGATGTTAAGACAGCTTTCTTAAACGATGATTTACATGAAGAGATCTATATGGAACAACCCGAAGGGTTTGTAGTATCAGGGCAAGAAAAGAAAGTTTGTCGACTTGTAAAATCTCTTTATGGATTAAAACAAGCACCTAAGTAATGGCATGAAAAATTTGATCATGCAATGCTTACTAATGGGTTTAAGATAAACGAATGTGACAAATGCGTCTATGTTGAAAACACTGACCAAGGATATGTCATAGTTTGTCTTTATGTGGATGACATGCTCATCATTGGAAGCAGTCAAAACATGATCAAATCAACTAAGCAAATGCTTAGCAAAAGATTTGATATGAAAGATATGGGGGTCGCAGATGTTATATTAGGAATGAAAATTACTAAAATATTTGACGGATATGCATTATCTCAATCTCATTATATTGAGAAAATACTTGATAAATTTATCAAGAATGATTTGAATTTAGCTAGAACACCTGTAGACATCAGTCTTTATTTATCGAAAAATAAAGGTGATGCAGTTGTCCCGCTTAAAATACTCCCAAATTATTGGAAGCCTAATGTACCTAATGAATTGTACTCGCCCGATATAGCTTATGCTATCAAGAAATTGAGTAGGTACACTAGTAACCCCGAGAAGACCATTGAAAGCGATCATTCGAGTTCTTAGATATCTAAGATTTACGTGATCATGGTTTGAACTTTACTCGATATCCAAAAGACTCAAAAGTTATTGTGATGCCAATTGGATATCGGATACTAAAGATTCAAAATCCACTAGTGGATATGTCTTTACTCTAGGAGGCGCTGCTGTTTCTTGGAAATCCACGAAACAAACTTGCATCGCACGATCCACAATAGAATCTGAGTTCATTGCTTTAGACAAAGCAGGAGAAGAAGCATAATGGCTTCGTCACTTCTTAGAAGACATTCCAATGTGGCCAAAACCTGTGCCAACTATTTGCATTCATTGTGATAGTCAATCTGCAATACGCAGGGCACAGAATCATATGTATAACGGTAAGTCACGACATATTCGTCGTCGACATAATACCGTTAGGCAGTTGTTGTCAAACGGAATAATCTCAATAGATTATATAAAATCTAAAGAGAATATTGCGGATCCGTTAACAAAAGGTTTGACAAAAGAGCTAGTGTATAGTTCATCGAAGGGGATGGAATTAAAGCCTATTACATAAGAGTCGTCATAATGGTAACCCTACTTATATGACTGGAGATCCCAAGAACTAAGTTCAAAGGGACAACTAAGTTATGTATGGCTCGCCAGAAATCACCAAGGATTAAATTTCCTACCCATTCCTATGGTGAGAGTGATATCGCAACATATGTTGTCAGAGTATAAGTATAAGCTTTGCTTTTAATGATTACTTATATCTTGATTAAGGCATACAATCAAGATGAGTATAAGGAGATACTCAAAATAAGAATCACCTATATGAGTGTTGAACTGGGGCCGGTTCTATGAGAATGAAAGCGGCTACATTCTCTAGAAACACTCATGAAAACCAGGAGCGTTTAAGGCCAAAATGAACACAACAGTGAGAACCATGATGTGTTAGAAGATATTTTGTGTGAAATCTATTGTCTTGGCTTACACAAACGGCTGAATAATTCAAGGCATCGCGTCCATTGGTTAGCCAGTAAATCCGATAGGTTATCACTAGAGAAGGTTCAAGGCCGAAAACTACCTATCCTGATGCAAGATATTTTCGACTTATACTCTTTCGTTAAATCTGCATTTTGTTGCATTTCCGTTGTCATCAAATTCCATTCATGTCGGGGATTGTTGGAAATAGTTATAAAATTCTGGGTAAAACCAGAATTTTTCCCTATGTTTGGTCTAATTTTTAGGTGGACCCCGTGCATCGATTTACACGGGTCAAAGGTGTAACGCGTTCTATGTCGCGTTGTGATTCATATAGTATATTTGGTTGTTCAAAACCATTACCGAGTGAATGGGAAATTGAAGCCAAAGTAAGCTCTATGGAAATGGAGTTTTGGTGAAAATTCCTTTAAGGTTGAATAAGGCTTGTCCCACATTGATTTGGTAGGAGGTTTTGAGAGGGTTTATAAGGCATGGGTTTGATACTTGGGGTGTGCCCCAAGGGGTACCCAAGTGTTTTAGAGGGAGAGGTTATGGACAAAATGGGCTAGACCCATTGGACCCAAATCACCACGCGCCGTCCGTCCGTCCGGGTCGGCTGGCTCACTGGGCTGGGCGGGTGTGAGGTTGGGTTGGGCTTATTCGGCCCAATACTAATCTTTTTTGGCCAAAAACATTTGAAAGAATTCAAATTAAATTGGTTTGGATTTTTTGTTCATCCAAACAAGGCCCTTCCCGTAATTAAACTGGTTTGTATTTGTTGTTCATCCAAACAGGGCCCTTTCCGTTTTTGAACCAAACAGATTTAAATCTGTTTGAATTTCAAACCAAACAGTGCCTAACCTGTTTGTATCTGTTTAATTCAAATTGAACAGGTACAGTACCTGTTTATTTCAAAACCAAGAGCCACCAATACATCTATATTTCTAAAAGAAAGAGTGTAAACATTTTGTGTGTTCGACGGACGAATAAATTGTAGTGCTGCATTTATTCGTTGATAGATCATTTCATCCTGGGAGATAAATGTCCAAATTCTGAAAGCACCGTGGAGAGGACGAATCTGTCTTAAGGACACAGTGTTAAACACTGAACTTGATCTAAAAAATCATTCAAACAAATTAACCAAGTAAGTTGTTTAATTTTATTCTGTTTTTAATTTGTTTATTTAATCAGATTTTAATTTTGTTTTTGTAACAAAATAAAATCTGTTATTTATTTATTTATTTTTATTTCAAGTTTGATTTTTGTAATCAAACATATTCTCTCCTTTTCTTTATTTCTTTAATTCTAATTGTTGTTTTGTACATAATAGAATTAATATCTTTTAAATACAGTGAAGATTGCCCAACAATGTGATGCTTAGAAATATTGTGATTGATAGAAAAAGTTGGTCTTACGATTTGGTATTAGGTAGGTAACAAATTCATAAACAAGCTCAACTCAGCTCATTAAGGGTTTGACTCGGCTCGGTTCGTTTAGTAAACGAGTTGAGGTCAAACTCGTATAAGTTCGGCTCGTTTATCTTTATTTAAATTATATAATAAATATATTATTTATATATTAAATAATCTAAATAATATTTTTTATTTAAATAATATTAATAATACTTAAAAAAAATCTATAGAGCCGAGTTGAATCGAATTTGAATTTTATTAATATTAACGAACCGAGCCAAATTGAGCCGAGCTCAAATCCAGTTACTTATCGAATCAAACTCGAATTTAATAAACGAGTCAAGTTCGAACTCAATAAAATTCGACTCGACTCGATTCATTTGTAGTCCTAATATTAAAGTAATAGAAAATAGCAAGGAGAATTACGGTCTAACCAGACAGGAAAAAATTATAAAAATATATAAAGTGAACTTCATTGATGCAAATAAAAAGTTGTGAAATGTAATATTTATATAATTTTTTTTTTTTTTTTTTATGTCCCACTAAAATATAATTTTTGAGGGCATGGCCTGATGAGAGCCTGGAAACGTGGTGTCACATCAGTACCAATTAATTTTTTCCTCTCAGCAACGTTAGAGGATATAAAAATTTTATCAAAATTTTTATTATGGTCTATTTTAATAAGGTAATTATAATCAGTTTTTTTTAATTAAAAGATAATTAAAAATTAATTATAATTAATTTTTTGTAAAAGAAAAAAGTGGGTTATAATCTGAAAAGCGGATTATAATTCACTTCCTAAAAAACTCTTAAATATCTCACATAAATATGAAAAATATTTAAGCTTTGTTTATGATAATTTAAAAAAATTAAAAAATTAGAAAGTTACTATTCTATTTAAATCACATTATTTTATTTAAATTATATCACATCTCTACTATATTATTTTAAACCTAACTTATACCTAACTCATATTTTATAAAAAGTTAAAAAATACATTTATATAGATCATCCCAAACTACTCCTTAATAAAAAAATTTAATAAAATTTTTGTAATCTCTGACATTTTTGTTTTTCCATTGATGAGTAGCATAACATCATTGCTTTTCGTTTAATCCCAGTATATTCTATAAGATTCCGTTTGGGATCTCATGGCTATATATATAGATATTGCTATCTCTATTTTCTTTTTCTCCCTTTTACTACTTCGTTTTTTTTTTTTTTTTTTTTAACAGTTTTTAGTCCGTCTAGTATAAAATAATTTGAAAAATTAAAATATATATATTAAATTTTTCTTCAAAAAAAGTTCATTAAGAGACCAAAAAAAACAAAAAAAAATTAAAATTAAAATTAACTTTCTTTTTTCTTTTCTTTTCTGTTTTGTTTTTAGTGGACTCTTTTTCAAAAAATTTAATTTCTTTTATTTTTTTATTCTTTTAGTTAAGTAAATTCTAAAAGTCAAAAACTTTTTGAAAGATTTAAAAAATGTTTACTAAAAACAAAAAGGAAAACAACAACAAAATTACTTGAAAAACTATCCTAAACGACCCCTTAATAATTAATAGTAGGACATTGCTAAGTCCCCCGAAAGCTAAGTCCCCCAAATCCCCACAATTTCCAATTCAAGTAAAAAAAAAAAATAAAAAAAAATAAAAAAAGGGAGAAAAAAAAGAAAAAAAAAGAAACAGTTTCCAAAAAAAAAAATTAAGGGGATTAGGGGGATTATTTTTAGGGGGACAAATCATTTTTGTTAATAGTATTAAATGTTTTATTTTGTAATAATGTAATTTGCAATTTTTTTTTAGAACTTATGTATAGATCCTATTAAGTGAATTTATTATCTAATAAGTAATATGATAATTAATGGTATTTTTCATCATACAGTCACTAATAATAAATTTTCAGTGAGAGTTTAAAAATTGTAACAAAAAATTTCACTAATTATAAGTTTTAGCGACAGTTACTAATTTTCAAGTTTCAACGACAGCTTGAAAAATTCGTCATAAAAAAATTCACTAATCGTATGTTTCAGCGACAATTTATTAAATCATAACAAAAAAAAGTCAGTAATTATCAATTTTTAACATATAAAAAATTGTAACAAAAAATTGTTTTTAACAACGATTGTATTAAAACTTATTTTTAATAGAACTTGATAGAAATTAAATCTAACTTTTAAAACTTATTGATAATTTATCATTTTTTTTTAACACAATCAATTTTTCCACCATTTTGAATTACCAACAACCATTATTCAACAACCTTTGTCCCAATCATGTTTTTATTTTTATTTTTTTCTAGTTTAACCTATGATCAAACGACCCACAAACAAATATTTACCTTTTTTCCCCACGCATGAATTTTTTTTCTGTTACCTGTTGATTTCTGGATCTTTTTGGACTTTCATTTCAGGGGAGGGAAGGAACTTAAACTTGAAAAGTTGGAGGGAAGGAAGCCAACATATTTCATTAATTTTTTATCTTTAGTAAAAAAAATAAAAAATAAAAAATTAGATTTTTTCAATAACATTTCTTTTTTAAGCACATCTAAAAAGTTTTTAAATTTTTTTGAATAACATATTAAAAAAATTCATTAAAAACACACAAATTTTGAACTAAAAAATAATTTCCAAAAACTAAACCAACCAACCAATCAAGTGTTTTTTTGATTAGCAATGCTACAATGATCATGTTTGTATGATGTGTCATCACTATATTGATAGCAAATATGAGTGGTGAGACTCATTCAAACGATGTAATTATGACAAATGAGATGGTAAACGCTAAGGGCAAGTTTGGCATCTTCAAAAAAATTTAAAAAGTCAAAAAGTCACTATCCTATTTAAGTCATATCATCTTATTTAAGTCACATCACCTCTCTAACACATCACTTCAAACCCAACCCAAATCCAATCCATATTTTATAAAAAGTCAAAAAGTGTACTTATTTAGTCTTTTCAAACTTGGCCTAAATATGATATATAAATATGATCATTGTAATATTACTTGGGTTTTTTTGTTTGGCATAACCTACCATAGTACACTTACAGTAGCCTAGGTTAAGACTCAACCCTTCTATACTCTTTGATTCAGGATTCAGTACTTATTATTGATGTTTATACTCTTTTTATTCTTGTTGTTGATTGGGTGTGGTTGTTTGAATAATTGAGTTATGTTTCGAATAAGTTGGGAGTTAGTATTTCAAAGGAAATTCTGTCAATTAATTCTTTAGTTCACTCGAGTAGTCTTTTCTTCGCCCGAGTGGTCTTTTGTTTATTCCAGAATTAGTGTTTGCAGTATGAACTTTTATGAGTGAGATGTACTTTACACGAGCGGTCTTTCTTTCGCTCGAGCGGTCTCCTTATAGGCTTGAATTTCTAGGAAGAGATAATTCTCTGCTCGAGCAATGACTAGTTCACTAAAGCAATCTGTTCTGCAGTAGGGATGGCAATTTGAACTCGGCCGGACAGGAACTCAACTCCCTATCCCCGATTATAATGATTTTTCCCCGAAAAAATACTCCTGACGGGTTGGGGATGGTATTCGAAAATGCATTCCCGATCAATTTTGGGCCTGGGCCAGGGACGGGGATAGCTTTTACAATCCCAGACTCGGCCGTCTCCGACCCCAGTCCCGCCCCGTTTACCCCCTGAAATAAAATTACTTTTATACCCCTTATCCATTCATATATATATATATATATACATGCTCCTCTCAGTCTCAGATTTGGATCACTCTAGATTTGGATCTCTCTTTCTTTCTCTCTTTTTTTTTTTTCTCTCTCTCTCTCTCACACATTTACACACACACACATACATTCGAAACCCTAACCTCTCAACCTACGTCGATCGAAGCAAAGAATTGAACATAGAGACGATGACGAGAGTCAATCATCGCAGCTTCTCTCCCCTCCCTCCCTCTCTCACCCACTGCTCCACCACCGCCTCTGCTATTCCACCGCCGTCCATCGCCGCCAATCATCCATTCTCTCTCTCTCTGTGACATAGATACACAGATCTGTTTATGTATGTTAATAATGTCGATCATTTACTCTCTCTATTTATGACATAGATCTCAGATATGTTTGTGTATGTAAGTAACTGTCCTTTTTTTTTTTTTTTTTTTTTTGGGTTTATGATCTCTTAATGATTTTGTTGATACGTTGATGTTGAAAATGAAACAATTGTTGTATCTGCAGATTGTCCATTTTTTATTTTTTATTTTGGTTTATGATATGTTGATGATTTTGTGGATCTGTTGATGATGATGATGATGATAATGTTGTTGTTGTTATTGTTGTTGATGGTGTTGCTGAAACAGATTTGAGGGCGCGAGGAATTTTTGGGATCGGGGAAACCCAATCCATGTTAGGTGGCGGGGATAGAGACGGTGGTAGGTTCCCCGTTGGGGATCGGGGACGGGAAGTGCGATCCCCGGCCCCATCCTGGCCCGTTGCCATTCCTAGTTCTGTAAGGTTGACATTTTGGGAGTTTAGTTTCTTTGCTGGTTGGTTGCTCGAGCGATATTCTGTGTCTAACGCTTGAGCAGTGTTTTGGTCGCTCGAGCGGTCTGTACCTATAAAGGTACGGAGAAAAAATATTTTCTTTCACTTTTTGTTTCTCTCTCTCTCTCTCTCTCTCTCACAGCGTTTTGAGCAATTTCCTTCACTCTCTCTTTAGTTATTGTATAAATTACCCCCTACACCCTAATCCTTGAATCTCACGACCTTGGTGATTTGAGATAAAAGGTAGAGCACGAAGAGGTGGTTGTTTTGATCTAAAAAAGTTCGAGATCTAACCCTATTGATTTTGGGATTGTTTTTCCCTTCTCGTTATTCTTTTGAGGTAAGGAATTCTTTAGTATTTTGTATGATATTTAATATTGTTATGTGTTCCTTGAAAAGAGTAGTGTTTTAGGAGTTGTAGGTGTGATTTAGGATTTGATTTGAAATGATTTGGGTTGATATTTGGAGTATAAAATAGCGGTTTTCAAATAGGTTTATGGGAAATGTTGTAGAAATGATTGTATTGTTTAGTTGAGTTGAAAAACTCACTTCTAAATAAAATTTTGAAGGAAACAAATATTTGGTTGGAAAACCTTCGAAATCATTGGTTTTGAATAAGGTGATGAATGATGGGGATATATTGGACCCTTATTAAGTTGTAAAGTGGAATGAAACATGTTTGTTATTTCTATATTGAATTTTTGAAATTTCTATTTGTTAGTTATAATTTATTTATTGTATAGAAATTTTCGTTTTGGACTATGGTGAAGGATAACTTCGATTGTTGTAGAAATTGTATAAGGATTAGATTAATTAAAACTAATTACTCATCCATCTTGCATTTGAATATTGTTTCATATTATTACATTGAAAACGTATCATTTTAAGAAAAATTGGTGAATACATTGGTGAATCTAGTTAAAAAGTGTGGTTGTGGTTATATCTATATTGGTTTGTATGTCTTTGGTGAAAGTTCAAAAACCCTCGCAGTTAGGTGTCGATCATTAAGTTATCTTGATAAAATTACTTAGTAGCACTTGTATAGCCTACTGGCAGACACGTACCTAGAGATTCTCAGTATTGTGTATCTACTGCTCTGTTTTCTAATTTAAAAGTATCAGTTTATGAATTGATTTATAAATATAGCATTACATTGTTTTGAAGGAGAAAAATATAACGTTTTTGTAAATGTCATTCATGTGCATTCACCATATAACTTTGTTAAGCATTATACAATATATTAAAGTAATCTCTAATTGGTTTTAGCTCACCATATGTGGAAACCAACTTCCAGGTACTGATGGTATACCTCCGCCAATGACTTAGCTTCGGAAGATCTTAGAGCTAGAGGCTTATTTATTTTTGTGTTGTAAATGCCTTTTATACAAGTCTCGGGCTTTTTATTCGTATTTGGATTAACCCACTTTTGTTGTAACCAAGTATCGTCTTGGAAATATGTAGCCCTTAAGGCAAGAAGTTCTCTTTTCTTCTTTTGTTTTATGTATATTTGTCACATGCTATAGATTCATAACATAAAGTTAATGAATGTATTATTGCATGTGATGTCATCTTTGTACTACATTGAAAGAATTAACAAAAAAGAAAATGTTTTGGTAATATTGTTTTAATGGATGATTGAATATGATAAGCATCTATATATCTTGATGGGTAATGAGATTATCTATTGTCATAATTTGGGGGCGTTACAACACTTTCTTCTTCTTTTTTAATCTTTTTATCTTTTTTTTTGGTAATATCACATCTCTATTTTTCTACACTTTTTTTTTTTAAAAGTCAAAAAATATACTTATTTAGATCATCCTAGGTAAACTTTTTGATACAATGTGTATATAGCTTTGCTAAAAATAAATAAATAAAGCCTAAATGACATACTAAGCTCGTTTGGGAAGTTGGTTATTTTAGTCGATTTTTTGATTATTTTAGCTTGACTAAAAAAGTTGTGTCAGAGAAGATAGTTGATTTTTTTTTTTTAGTTGATTTGATAATTGTAAGAAAAAAATGAAATGATTATAATTTCTATGTGATATTTTGTCTATTGACTATTTTAATCAATTTTATCTTATTAAGCCTTCGTTTGGTAAACACATTGGAACTATATAAGTACATAAGGACAAAAAAAAAAAAAATCACAAAATCACAAAATGACAAAACACTTGACTTTTGATGCAAAATTACCAAATTGACCCATATATAAACAAAAAGTAAAAAAAAAAAATCATTTCCAAGTGGAGGGCATATTTGTCATTCCAATGCAAAAAAACCAAACAAGAAAACTAAACGAACAAAAAAGTCTCAGACTAAAAAAATAAAAAAGGTCAAAAAACCAAGTTTACCAAACGACACCTAACTATGCCTAAAACTTTCTTTCCCAACGGAACCACTATTAAGAGCAAAATGTTAAACTTCATGATATTTTTATAGTAATAGAAATCCAAATAATAAGTGGTTTGAGAGGCTCTTAGCCTATGTTTGGGAAGCTGGGTTTGAGAACTTTAAAAAAATAAAATAGGTTTTTAATTTAATAGGATAAAATATTATATATAACTTATAATCATTATATTATTTTTCTCATAAAAAAGTCAAAAAAGTCAAAAAAATCAAAAGCTTTTCTCAAATCAAACTTTTTAATCATAGGATAAAACCACTGCTCAAGCGAAGCATTAATTTTTTAAGTTTTTATTAATACATGTTTTTGTGGCACAAGAAAAATATTAAAAATAGAAGTACGAGATACTTTTTTATGAAGGAAAAGTTCGTGCACTAAAAACAAAAAATAAATAAAATTGGCAAATTATAGTCATTTTTTTTGACATACTAGTTTCCTTTTATTTTTTTTGAAATTAAGCTGACCTCTTACGTGACTAACAGCATTAATGAAGGGGTTAGTCGCATGGAAAGTTGGTGATTTTAGAAAAAGGAAGGGAGTCAGTGTAGTTGTTCAGAATCTCAAGACCACATATGGTATAAGTTATATGGAAAATGATTTGTCCCTTAAAAAGTCTCCTTTTAATCTTTTTAATGTTTAAAATGACGTCGTTTTGACCTTTTTTTTTTTTTTTGTGCCTTGGTTTGAAATTTAGAGGGATTAAGGGGCCAAAAATTAGGAGATGTAGCACAACCCAACTTATATATGGTACATATAAAATGGTGTGTATTATAAAATAATATATTGTTATGACAAAGGTTATGATGAAATAAATTAAAAAATTAAGGCTTTGTTTGTCATGTAATAAAAAAGTTAAAAAGTCACTATCATAGTTAAATCACATTATCTTATTTAAGTCACATTACCTCTCTACAGCATCACTTCAAACTCAATCCAAACCCAACTTATATTTCATAAAAAGTCAAAAAATACACTTATTTAAAACATTTCAAACCACCCACTTATGTAAACATAAGATGTAAAACAAAAAGTAGTAAATACGCAGCGGATGAAAAATATTTAGATCATACCTTTAGATGATAGAACCTCGTGGGTAAATCACGTGCTTCCTGAATGATTAATCAACCCAACAGTGGAGTGATATTACAGAATGAATATCACCCACACAATTCACAGTGCAAAAGACTTTATCGTTGTTTTTGGGAGAGAGTCAGAGAGAGAGGAGAGTCTGGAAAAAATGTTATGGGTAAAAAACCCAATAACGTATCTGATATACGTATATGCAATATCTGATTCAATATCTAATATATAACCAAATATCTATCTTATCATATCAATTATATGATAGACATATATATATCTTGAATGGTTATCCAAATAAGTTTGAATTAAAATTCAAACTTACATGGATAAGGTTCAAGAGGTTCATACTCAAAAAGCTCAAAGGCCCATGCCACATGGGCGCCCAATTTCTAACATCTCCCACTCGCACATGAGTTGGCATGACACTGCCATATCTCTATCTCAATCTCCCTAAAAAAGAACAATCTCATACTAGCCAATGCACCGTGGCATCACGAGAACACTGATGTGGGAGCTCTATACTAGAAACTCAAAATGAGCCAGCATAGAGACATCAACCCAAAAGGAACAAAAATAGTGTCTCATATACCCCAGACCCATCTAATTACACCGGTCAAAAAAAAAAACATCTCTAATCCCTCAAAAAGAGCATGTTTGACCCTCTCAATTCTTGCAATATATTTACACTCAATTCGCCTCTCATACAGAGCGATGTGAGTTGCCGACAATGAATATACAACAGTGGTGGTGTAATACTAGATGATCTTCCCTTTGCACTCATGCCATTTAGTTTAGGATTGACCGCTTTCCCAGTGATGTCCCTTAAGGCCGAATCATACATGACCGCAGGCAACATACCAAAGTAGCAGAACATCAACCCCTTACCTTATGACATAGTCAAAAGTCACAAAAGGGTACATAAATAAAAGTCATATCAATAATGACACGTAAGACTCACACGGTGAGGAAACAGGGATCCATTCTCTCACCTCATTACTTGGTCACCAAGCACATGTAGTATGAATACATGCTACGGTGGAGTAACTCTTCCAAAAGAGTGATGTCATACTCGATACACTGTACAGATATTAGTCTAGTCGCTTTCTAGCGCCTAACCCGAATTCTCTATTTGCTCGCCTTCTAGGCGCCAAATGAGATTTCAGATCTCGCTAATCATAACAGCACAACATGGAAAGTGGGTACTAACATCCATGTTTGGTCCTTAACACGACCTCATCTTGGTTGTAACCAAGGCGACATGCATAGTGGATAATTTAAGCCTCTCTTGGCTCCAAACAAAAATAAACCACTAGTCTCAACCTTGCTAGCTCCCAAGCGCCAAGGGCGATTGCTCGTGTGAGTGAGCCAATCTTGCTTGCTGACATCATCATCTGCTAATCATTATGACACAAACCATAATAGTGTCAACATCCCATCATCTCAAAATAAGTGATCAATTTTTAAAAAATGACCATACTATGCAATTCTAGATTCCAAACACAAGCCTTATCAGCACCTTTTGCGATAAGTATATACAACGGAATCCACCATGTGCGCCTCACATGAAGTGATTCAAAATCACAATTCTAGATTCCAAACATAAGCCTTATCAGCACCTCTTGCGATAAGCATATACAATGGAATCCTTTATGTGCGCCTCACATGAAGTGATTTAAGATCACTACCTCTTGCGCAATATCCTCTCTAAAGATATTTTGGTGACCAATTTGCGTTCATTCTTGATGCGCCCAACTAGCGCAGATGGGCCCAAATAGCGCATAGAATCTTACAAGGAGCAAATTAATATACTACTAGTAAAGCATTCTATCTACAATCTAACGAGCAAGGTCAATGTCTAAACAATTCAATTGACCATTTACCAAAGATAACACTTATTATGCTGAATACGCCCACATAGCGTACTTTAGGCTCCCACAACAAAGAAAATATCAAGGAATATAGGTCATTTGTTTATCTTAAAGACAATCCGAGGATTCACTCAATAGCTAAGGCTCTAGCTTTTACCGATAGATAAGTCAATGGGTTTGTGATTTTGCATCTAGAATCGTTTTAGGATATTCCTTATGTAAGTCATCGAAGACAAAACATGAATTCTCTCAAAACAATCCCTAAGGATCGTATATCCGAGCATATAAATTACATCACCCATGTCCATCATATCTAAAATAGAGGACTGCCCATCCTAGGTGGCGACAACCCTATAAATTCCTGGCTTATAATGACTAAGTAAGGAAAAACTTCTTTTGGACCATTGATCATGCCTCAGTGGTCTTCATCGATTATCGCTTGCCTATCATGGCTTGATAAATCTAAGAACCACTATTTGGATAACTGCTTTTAGGTCAGAAAAGATTTATTGGAACTAGCAACCTTTTTGCGCTCCTAACTTTTCACCATAAAAACAGAAGGTAAATCCCTACGGATCTACTTATCAAATTCTCCAACGAGAAGTTGGGTCACAATGTCCACAAATTAATGTTCTGAACTTGTGTCAATCATAGCCTAAGTCAAAATAACCTCACTCCCTAGGAGGAAGTTAAAATAACCTCACTCCCCAGGAGGAAGTCTTCTCATGGTCTACACTTTCCTCAATGGTGCGACTTTTCGGTATCTAGCGAGCCTTATGCCTCAACAATGACTATCCAAATTACGCATAACTTTAGAACAAGCCACCATAATGGAAATTCAACCAATTTATAGAAATGGTTAATCCTCAAAGACTTTGTCTTAAACTGCGCAACATTAATCCACTTTCTAAAACCAGGAGACTAGAGCCTTTGGCATTATCATAGGCTCTTTATCATCTTGCGGAGCAATCATGAATGTTTTCCTCTCAATCAGCAGTGATAACATGGAAAATTTTCACATTCGCTACTACGCAATTAAGAATGTAGAGTATTTTCCTCTAATGGATTAATCCATTAGTAGGCATATCACTCCCACTGCCCCTAGGATATTGGAAATTTCTTTCCATTCTCAACTAGGCTACATAAAGCGCTATGCTTAGAATTCTCTATCTTATAGAGTTCCAAAACTCTATACACGTCACCTTTACTAAGAAAACTTTATGTGACTTAGTTACACTCCCACAAAGCTGCTTACCTATATGCACATGTCCCGGAGGGTGTACATGACCCGGATGGTGCACATGATAGCATACAATAATGCACCACGTGACCCTATGTGTTCACAAGACAGTATACAATAATGCGCTATAGAACCCTAGGTCTTAACTTCATAATCTTATGAGAAGTAAAATAAAGATAAGCTGCTTAACGGTTACAGATCGCCCATAGATGGCTCTCCGCTCATCCATTACTCAAATGGAGTGTAAAATCTGATATGGAGGGCATTTAGTTAGGGATATAGGCAGCAAACTAGTGCAATTCCTAATTGGGAAACATTTTGCGCCATTATCCACCTAACATTAACAATATTTAATTCCTTATCTCTACTACACCATTGTGTTGTTGAGTATTAGGAATAATCAATTTTCTAAGCATCCATTTCTTTTCACAGAGTTCTCTAAAATAACTCAAATAGATACTCGCCACCTTGGTCAAAACTAAAAGCACAAAAGCTGTTATCTAATTGATCTCAACCTCATATGTGCAATGTCAAAAAATCATCTCAAAACTTTTGACTTATGGGAGATCAAATAGTCTTGACTCAGATGCGTATCGTAATCTATAAATGTGTCGAGATTGAGGCTTAGCTATCATACCCTTACACATATCTAGTCACAAAAATCATAGTGGACTAAATGCGACAATACAAATGACCTTCTATAACTTTCCTACTTACTTGTGCGCAACCATTGCGAACAAAGTTATACATTCACATGAGAACATGATGTCATAAGCGAGTGGGCCCGAGAAGGCCTACTCAAACCATCGTGTCATCATCTCATTAATGTGATTAAGTATAATAAGTCACCGGTTCATGACCAATGTCATAAACTAATTCCAATCATCTTTATGTGTGAGTTCTCGAAAACAAGTTTTAAAGGTTTAGGCCCAACTAGGTAATGACTCACAACTAACTCATATTTACTAGATCATAAAAGGATGTCATGGAGATTCCAAGTGCGCCTAAATCGCAAATTTAACTAGTAAGTGCTAATCTCCTACACCTTCAAGTCAATTTTATTCTCCATACACTTTAATGCATCTAGTTGAAAAATGACGATACTCCTCTTGCCATATCTATTTCTCGCTTCATAGTTACTTGCAATTAATTCTACTATCCACAAGAAGGAGAGAATAAGCTATCAATCTTTGACAGCTCTTGAAGTAACTTAAGCGGGAATTAGGCTAAAGAGTCTAATTCAACACAATGCTCTCACAAGCGATGCGTCAAATTCTTAGAGTCATAACAACCTTGTCGGCCTTAACCTTTTCATTACTATGCTGCAACGTTTGCGCTTAGTGGTAAATGTTATTCAAAAATGTTAGCCTAGCTAAGGAATCATACAAAGAAGCCCCTCCTCATGTCTCACACCTAAGTGTGGAAACAGTAAGTGTCCTGACTTAAACAAGTTGGCAATGCTCATAGATTTTGCAGCCACTAAGCGCTAATCTTTTCATTTAGTGTTAATAGATTTTACAGCTTCTAAGCGCTAATCTTTTAACTTCATGTGATATTTCAATGCACACTATAATAGTGCATGAAATTTTGCTCCATCCACTCCCAATAATTGGGTAGAGAGCAAAACACTGCTCATACTGGCTACTCGTCTTACACTTAATGACTAATTTATTTAAGCTCGCATTTCTTGAATGATGTGACTCTTGAATGTTACTTCATCCAATGATGTAACATTACTTACAAGTCAAATTACAAAGTCAATCCGCGCAGCTCAATAGTCAAGATCATATACAGATCTATTGAGGGCTTACTAATTTCATAACTCCAAAACTCGCCAACCAAAACTACGTAGCATGCCGCTAACCATAGCGCACACATTAGTTTTATTGTGCCAAACAAGGCAACAAAACCACGGCGACTTTGAGTCATGTTTCCTTACTTTGGCCAATTAAGGTTTGACCTAAAGTCTCCAAGACTTTTGCTTATCTAAAGAATGTGATTAGTTTGTTCACATTTGAACATCTCTACTAAGTCTACGTCAACCAAATTAACTTTTATAAGCTGAATTAATTTAGAGAGAAATTCGCATTAGGATTAATTTGATTAGCATAATATAATTTTGCCGCAAAAATCTAAATTAAATAGTGACAATATTACAAAAGTCGCAAGATCGAAAATCCGCTAAGCTCGTAATCATCTCTTGCGCCACAGGTGACAATTATACAAAATTTAATTTAATTTATGCGCAAAATATTGGTTTTCGGGAGTTAATCTACAAAGATTTCTCTCAACCGAATAACCTCCCATTGATTATGGCATGTCTAAAAGCATGATAAAAATTTCTAATTCCATACAACAGCATCATAATGTAGATTCACAATCAATACATGCTATGTTACATTTAATAACGAAATTAAAATAAAAAACAATTAATCATGCTATTCTTATTACAACAATTTAGAAATTTTAGGCAAAAAATAACAACATGCTGTATTTAATATTCAAATTATGCCATAACAGAAAGTATATCACTTCTGGAATTTTCTGGTATTTTTCTGGAATTTCAAATAACTAGGTGCCGTTTTGTAACACTTATGTTTTCAGTTTTCTGTTTATATTTATAAAAATTTTAAAAACTCAAATAAAAACTTGTTTGGTAAACTTTTTTATTTATAAATCAGTGGTCTCAGTTTATAAATTTGGCTAAAAAATAAAAACACAAAAAATGTGTTTCCGTTTTGAGTTTTGAGTTTTTTTTTTTTTTTACCATCCAACACTAGCTACCACCTGCCACCATTTTCCACCATCGTCTTCCACCACCACCACCCACCACCTACCACCCACCACCCATCCACCACCACCACCTACCACCACCACTTACCACCCACCTGCCACCACTTACCACCCACCTGCCACCACCACCACCAACCTCCACCCACTCGCTAGCACCATCCATCCTCACGCCACCACCACCACCACCACCACCTCCACTACCATCACCTCCCCCCCACCTCCCACCCACTCGCTAGCACCATCCATCCCTCCCTGCCACCGCCACCACCACCACCACCACCACCATCACCTACCACCACTGCCACCACCACCCACCCCCACCCCTACCCACTGCCACCATCTACCACCCACCACCGCCGCCCACCTCCCACGACCACCACCACCCGCCACTCACCCGCCACCACCCACCACTACCCGCCCATCCGCCACCCACCTGCCGCCACCACCACCCACCACCCGCCACCACTACCACTATCCACTCGCTACCACCCACCACTCGCCACCGTCACCCACCCATCCACCCACCATCATCACCCACCACCCACTACGACCTGCCACCACCACCCGCCACCACCACCACCACCACCACCCACTCGCTACCACCCACCACCTGCCACCGTCACCCACCCGCCACTACCACCCACCACCACCCACGTGCCACCACCACGGCCCGCCGCCACCACCACCACCACCACACACTCGCTAGCACCCACCACCCGCTACCGTCACGCACCCACCATCACCACCCACCACCCACCTGCCACAACCCACTACCACCTGCCACCACCACCACTACCCACTCGTTACCACCCACCACCCGGCATCGTCATCCACCCACCCACTACCACCACCACCACCACCTACCCGCCACCATCACCTACCCGCCACCACTACCCACCACCACCCGCCGCCATCCGCCACCCACCTACCACCACCACCACCCACCACCACCTCCGCCATCCGCCACCCACCTACCACCACCACCACCCGCCGCCGTCACCACCACCACCACCCACCACCCGCCACGTCACCCACCCACCCACCATCACCACCACCACCCACCACCACCTGCCATCCGCCACCCACCGCCACTATCACTCACCACCCGCCACCGCCACCGCCACCACCACCGCCCACTCGCTACCACCCACCACCCGCCACTGTCACCCACCCACCCACCACCACCAGCTACCCACCACCCACCGTCACCACTTTCCACCACTGTCTTCCGCCACCACTGTCTTCCGCCGCCACTTGTCATTTCTCACTTTTTTTATATTTTTAAATTTTTTAAAGCATTTTGTCAATTACCAAACGCATTTGTTGTTTATGTTTTTCTAAAAATAAACAAAAACCAGTTTATAAAATTTTTGTAAATATAAACTGAAAACGTAAACATTACCAAACACACCCCTAATAAACACACATAAAATTAGAAATAAAAAATCCAGAAACTGATAAACTGAAATAATAATACCAGTAAATAGTAAAACATTTCAGAAGTCCACAATAAAAATTTCAACCCCAGAAAATTATTATGCAATACCAGAATCATTTTAAAACATAAAAAATGAATTATTAATACAGAAAAAATATTTTTTATTTTTTGTAAAATTTTCAAAATTTTACAGAAGATACAAAATTTAATTCTGAGTCTAACGGTACCAACCATGCTTAAAACAAAGCTATAACGAATAAATTATGGCCATTTAACGCGATTCAGAATTTAAAAAAAAAACAAACAGAGCCTTACAGCCAAGCTAGCTGAGGAAACGACTTCATGGCCAGAACGGCTTTCAAGACGTGGCTGCTGTGGCGCTAACGGCTCAAGATGGATGACGCGCTAATGTGCGCGTGAGAGCGCGTGCCAATGCGTGGAGGCGGCTCACGGCGTCAGGTGGCGTGTTCAGCCCACGCGCCGCCTTCCAGGGTGTTTTCTGGTCCGATTTTTATACTTCCGGACTCCATTTTCCAAAATAAAATAATTTATGGTCTAAAAAGTGACATTAATGATCATAAAAAAATTAAATATTTTGGATCTCTCTCTCTCTTTTATAAATATTCATGAGTATCGATGTGTACATATATATATATATATATATATATATAAATATACACATGATAAAAGAAAGTACGAAAAAACCCATATTTAAGGCTCTGATACCAATGTAAAACAAAAAGTAGTAAATACGCAGCGGATGAAAAATATTTAGATCATACCTTTAGATGATAGAACCTCGTGGGTAAATCACGTGCTTCCTGAATGATTAATCAACCCAACAGTGGAGTGATATTACAGAATGAATATCACCCACACAATTCACAGTGCAAAAGACTTGATCGTTGTTTTTGGGAGAGAGTCAGAGATAGAGGAGAGTCTGGAAAAAAGGTTATGGATAAAAAACCCAATAACGTATCTGATATACGTATATGCAATATCTGATTCAATATCTGATATATAACCAAATATCTATCTTATCATATCAATTATATGATAGACATATATATATCTTGAATGGTTATCCAAATAAGTTTGAATTAAAATTCAAACTTACATGGATAAGGTTTAAGAGGTTCAGGCTCAAAAAGCTCAAAGGGCCATGCCACATGGGCGCCCAATTTCTAACATAAGAGATTTATTAGTAGTTTTTAATCAATACCTAACGTCATACAATAGTTGTCTTAAAAAAATAAGATAAAATTAATGAGTCTCACTATTGGGTTGAGGTAAGCGATGTCAAATGCTGCTGCTTCCATTGCTGGAGCTGGACCTGATTTTGATCAAATGCAATTGTAAGGAGTCTCACTATCTAAATTAAAAATTAAATTAAGACACCACATGTATTTATTTGAGTGGTATTAAATAATTTATTTTTAAATACTCACATGATTTGACTATAAATATAGGGAAATTCTACTATACATACCCCCATGAAAAGGGTGTATCATATATATCCCTAATTATGTTATTTTTTTCTTTAGTTATAACAACATTTTACTTATGATGCAGGTGATCTTTGGTTATGCCTCATGTGGTGTTTGATTATTATTATTTTCTTAGTTATGACTCATAAAGTATGAAATTATGCCAATTTTTTCCATTAGTCTTTCCCATAAATATATATAGGATATCATATGTAAGTTATAATATTTGTGGGTTTGATCACTACAAAAGGGATGATATAATAAATTAAAATTAATAACATAAATATAAAAGTTATTTGGTAGTTTTTAATCAATACTTGACATCATATACTTCAATTATCTTCCAAAAAAGAAAAAAGAAAAAAGAAAGATAAAATTGGTGAGGCTTAATATTAATAAAAATCAAATTGGAACACCACATGTAATTATTTGAGTAATTTTATCAAAATAAATACTCACATGGTTTGACTATATATATATAATTTATTGCATTACATACATACTAGCATATCACCCGTGCTATGTACGGATTATATTTACAATTATCTATATATGTAAATTGTGATTTTTAAATGTATTTTTTTTAATGTCTTCTTTTTTTCTTTTTTATATTATATTAAAGTTTAATATTTTGATAATAATCATATGTGTTAAACTTTTCAAGAAATTAAATATCTTTTTTTTATTATTATATTATATTAAAGTTTAATATTTTGATAATAATCATATGTGTTTGATTTTTCAAGAAATTTTTTTTATGCTTGTTCTTAATGCATTAAAGTGTTATTATGGGGGATAATAATCATATGTGTTCGGACTTTTCAAGGAATTTATATGTGTTGGATTTCAAAGAATTTTTTTTTATGCTTATTCTTAATGCATTAAAGTGTTATTATGAGGGTAAGACTTAGAAGTTGGGAGAAGTTAATAAATGTTAAGATTTTTTTTTTAAATCAAAAAATCAAGAAATTTAGATTGGGAGATTGGAGCTCCCACAAGGCTTGGGGTTAAAAACTCCCTTTTGCTTAATATATATCACCTGTGCTATGCACGGGATAATTATTGATATTTATATTTGTTTTAGATTTTTTAATATATAAATTATGTTTTTTAAGATTTTTTATAAAAATAATTTAACAATCTTATCACTTATCATAATGTATAGGAGAAGTTGAAAAGGGTACTGCAGTAACTATACACGGATTGTATCTATAATTATTTGTTTGAGGGGATTTTAAATGCTAATCAGAAAATTTTAACCAAATCAATAAATGCAGGCGTGTGGAAAGACATGTGGATTGAAAAAAGTTAATAAATACTGATCAGGAAATTTTAACCAAATCAATAAATGCTGTTTTTTTTTAAATAAAAAATTTAGAAAATTCAGATTCGATATTAAAGCTCCCACAAACCTTAGAGGTTAAATACCCCCTTTTTAAATGTCTTCTTTTTTTTCCTTTTTTATATTATATTAAAGTTTAATATTTTGATAATAATCATATGTGTTGGACTTTTTAAGGAATTAAATGTCTTTTTTTTATTATATTATATTAAAGTTTAATATTTTGATAATAATCATATATGTTAGATTTTTCAAGAATTTTTTTTTTATGCTTGTTCTTAATGTATTCAAGTGTTATTATGAGGAATAATAATCATGTGTTGGGACTTTTCAATAAATTCATATGTGTTGGATTTCAAAGAATTTTTTTTATGCTTATTCTTAATGTATTAAAATGTTATTATGATAGTAAGACTTGGGAGTTGGGAGAAGTTAATAAATGCTAAGATTTTTTAAAAAAAAATCAAAAAATCAGAAAATTTAGATTGGGAGATTGGAGATCCCATAAGGCTTGGGGTTAAAAACTCCTTTTTGCTTAATACATAGTATAGATATAGATATAGATTAGCCTATCACTTGTGCTATGCACAGAACAATTATTGATATTTATATTTGTTTTAGATTTTTTTTAATATATAAATTATATTTTTTAAGATTTTTTATAAAAATAATTTAACAATCTTATCACTAATCATAATGTATGGGAGAATTTGAAAAATATACTGCAGTAACTATATACGGATTGTATCTATAATTATTTGTTTGAGGGGATTTTAAATGCTGATCAGGAAATTTTGATCAAATCAATAAATGTAGACATGTGGAAAGACATGTGGATTGAAAAAAGTTAATAAATGCTGATCATAGAATTTTGACCAAATCAATAAATGCTGTGTTTTTTTTTTAAATAAAAAATTTAAAAAATTTAGATTGGGATATTGAAACTCTCACAAGCCTTGGGGGTTAAAAACCCCATTTTTAAATGTCTCCTTTTTTTCCTTTTTTATATTATATTAAAGTTTAATATTTTGATAATAATCATATGTGTTGGACTTTTCAAAGAATTAAATGTCTTTTTTTTATTATATTATATTAAAGTTTAATATTTTGATAATAATCATATGTGTTGGATTTTTCAAGAATTTTTTTTTATGCTTATTCTTAATGCATTCAAATGTTATTATGAGGAATAATAATCATATGTGTTGGGACTTTTCAAGAAACTCATATGTGTTGGATTTCAAAGAATTTGTTTTATGCTGGTTCTTAATACATTAAAGTGTTATTATGATGGTAAGACTTGGGAGTTGGGAGAACTTAATAAATGCTAAGATTTTTTTTAAATAAAAAAATCAAAAAATTTAGATTAGGAGATTGGAGCTCTCATAAAGTTTGGGATTAAAAACTCCCTTTTACTTAATATATAGTATAGATAAGTTCTTGTATTCCTCTTTTTTATTTTTCTATTTTTTATGTGCATGGGGAAAACGATTTTGTTTACATAGTTCTTGTATTTCTCATTTGACTTCAATAATTCATACTAATTTTTTACCTAAAAAATGAATAATTTGTTTTTTTATTCTTAATTTACAGATAATCACTACAAATATTATACAAACTAAACTAAAATCTCCCTATGACCTAATCTAACAATTAATCACTAATTTTCGCCAAAAAAAAAAATTATTAGTCAAACTAACGATTAATTAATAGAAAGGAAAAATCTACAAATCAAAAGTAAATCTCAAGGGAGGTCAATATAGTTTCAAAAAAAATAAAGAGACCAATGTAATTGTCATAAATCTCAAGGGCAATAATTGTAATTTACCAAAAATAAAAAATAAAAAAACAATTAAAACTTTGAAAGTTATATCTAAAATGTATATTTGAAATTGTGTTGTGAAATCATACACTTAATGAATTTTTTGGTTTAAAATTCTAAATTATTTAATTTTTTTTTGTATGTAGGCTTATTGTTTTTTTAATTAATTTCAAAACAATTTTCATTAAATATAAAAAAAATTTATGACTTCTTTATCATTATTAACATATTTTATTCTTTACCAACAAAACCTTGGGAGGATTTGGCTTCTCTTAAATTGATCATCTCAACTCGAGAGCATTTGGGCTTAATAAGACCATTTTAGGATCAATTTCGGTAATTCAAATCATTTATTTTTCTGGACTTTTTAAGTAGAATATTCATGTAAAAAACTAAAATGATTGGATATTGATAACTATATGTTTAAATTAGATTGTATTACAAAAAATAAATAGCCATTCTAAAATTATATTTGCTATCTATTTTTTAAAAATAAATATGATGCAAATATATAGTTACCGGTATCCAATCATATTATTTTTTGCATGAATATTCTAGTCAATGTTTGTGTTTAAGTTTGGTAGGCCCATTTTGAGACTGATTTTGGTAATCTGAACCATTCACTTTTTAAAACTCGTTGAGTAGAATATTCATATAAAAAATAAATATGATTGAATATCGGTAACTATGTGTTTGATTAGATTTATATTAAAAAAATAAATGTCTATTCTTGAAATTATATTATCGTTCATTTTTTAAAAACAAATATAATTTAAATATATAACTACCGATATTTAATCATTTTGATTTTTTATATGAATATTCTACTCAATAAATTATTAAAAGTAAATGATTCGAATTACTGAAATTAATTTCAAAATAAGCCTATTAAATCCAAATACTCTCTCAAATTAAAATGATAACTTTAGAAAAAATAAAATCCTAAACAATGTTTAAAAAAAAAAGTGGTGCTACATGCACCAATTAGTATACTAACTAACTAGCATATTATTTGTGCTATGCACGAGTATAAATAAATAATAAAAAAATTAGTTTTTAAATTAAAATAATAATATAAAATTTATTTAAAATATGTTGTAAAAGTGATTTATGATCAATTAAATTTTATTAATTTTTATTAGAGTTACACTAATAGAAGATTTTTATTCTAATGTCATTAATTGTATTTTCTAAGTTCTTAATAAAAACCTACATGTCATAATTTAATTGGTAAAATTTAAATAATAAATAAAAAAAATATTTACAATAAAATATAAAATACATTTCATTTTATAAGTTTCATAATTTTAATTTACCTTATGATAGCAATAAATTATATTTTTTAATATATTAACTTTTTCTTATTTTGTAAAACCTAAAAATTTGTTTACTTAAAATTGTTGTCATAACTCTTATGTGAAAACGGATTAGAATTGACTTATGGTGTTGGACTAAAAATTAGAAGTGACCTGAAAGCTAGTTGAGTAAATATTTATGCCAATGTGACATTCACTTAGTCATTAAAATTTTTCTTGATTATTTAAAATTATCTTTATCGGCTGTATAACCGATATGAGTTAGTTTTGAGGGTTCTGATATGAGATTAAATATTAAAAACAAGTCTAAAAAATTTAGTTCGAGTCAATTTTTTTTTCAACATTTCTTGGTTTAAGCCTATAAGACATCTTATTTTATAACTCAATATGATAAAAAAAACAATAATCTTAATGTTTAGGTGCTTTTTGTCAATCAATAAAAAATATTTGTAAATATTAAGAGAATTACATTTGAACAAATTCTAATATAAATTTTTTACTTTAAAACTCTAAGACTTACACATTTTGTTTGATTTTGTCAACGTCACTAATCTTTGGAGGTTTCATGTTTTTTATTTTATTTTTAATTTTTTTAATGGAATGCCTATTTGCTATAATATAGATATATAGATTGGAATATCGATGCATATAAAATTATTAAACGTCAAGAAAAAAAAAAATCTATGAAAGATGCAGATTAATTCCTATATTTTAGTAGTATAAAAATTCAAATTCAAATTTATATCTTAGTTAGCTTTCCTTTTCAATTTCTAAATTTAAATTTTTAAATAAATTAATTAACTTTCTTTTTGAAACATGTAAATCAAGGCATAAAAGTTATTTAAATTTTTAAATAGATTAACTAACTTTCTTTTTAAATTTAAAATTTTAAATGAATTAATTAACTTTCCTTTTAAAATGTGTAAATTAAGACATAAAAGTTACTTAAATTTTTAAATAGATTAATTAACTTTCCTTTCAAATTTAAATTTTTAAATGAATTAATTAACTTTCCTTTTGAAATATGTAAATCAAGACATAAAAGCTATTTAAATTTTTAAATAGATTAATTAACTTTCCTTTTAAATGGATTAATTACTATTTTTTTAAATGATTCAATAAAAGTTAACCAATAGTTTTTTTTTTAGTAGTATAAAAATTCAAATTCAAATTTATATCTTAGTCAGCTTTCCTTTTCAATTTCTAAATTTAAAATTTTAAATAAATTAATTAACTTTCTTTTTAAAATGTGTAAATCAAGGCATAAAAGTTATTTAAATTTTTAAATAGATTAACTAACTTTCTTTTTAAATTTTAAATTTTAAATGAATTAATTAACTTTCCTTTTAAAATTGTAAATTAAGACATAAAAGTTATTTAAATTTTTAAATAGATTAATTAACTTTCCTTTCAAATTTAGATTTTTAAAGGAATTAATTAACTTTCCTTTTGAAATATGTAAATCAAGACATAAAAGCTATTTAAATTTTTAAATATATTAATTAACTTTCCTTTTAAATGGATTAATTATTATTTTTTTAAATGATTCCATAAAAGTTAACAAATAAATTTTTTTAATTATTTAAAAAGTAAGAATTCTAAAAAAATAGTACAAGGGTTTTGAACTTCTCCGGTGCCTTTTCATTAAAAACTCTATTTTACTTGTATAATACTAGTGTTTCACCTGTGTATAATTGTATTTATAATTATTTATATATATATTTTGATAATAATGAGAGAATTTTGACCAAATCTCTCAAAAGATATGTGGATTGACAAAAGTTAATAAATAGTGATGAGATAATTTTGACCAAATCTCTTAAAAGGCATGTGGATTAAAAAAAAAAAAATAAATATTGAGGCTTTTTTTTTTAAAAAAATAAAAAATTTAGAAAATTAATATTAGGATATTAGAGCTCCCACAAAATTTGTGGGTTAGAAACTCTATTTTCCTTATATAATACTAGCCTATCATCCGTGCTATGCACGGGATAATTATATATATTTATAATTGTTTTAATTTTTTTAATATATAAATTATGTTTTTAAAGATTTTTTATAAAAATAATTTAACAATTTTATCACTAATCATAATGTATAGGAGAAATTAAAAAGGCTACTGTAGTAACAATACACGACCTATATCTATAATTAGTGATAAATTAATTTTTTTTAATATATAAATTATGTTTTTCAAGATTTTTTATAAAAAAAATTTAACAATTTTATCACTAATCATAGTGTACACGAAAAATTAAAAAGGCTACTGCAGTAACTATACACGGGTTGTATCTATAATTATTTATATGAGGGGTTTTATCACTAATCATAATGTACAAGAGAAATTAAAAAGGCTACTGCAGTAACAATACACGACCTATATCTATAATTAGTGATAAATTAATTTTTTTTAATATATAAATTATGTTTTTTAAGATTTTTTATAAAAAAAATTTAACAATCTTATCACTAATCATAGTGTACACGAGAAATTAAAAATGCTACTGCAGTAACTATACACGGGCTGTATCTATAATTATTTATTTGAGGGAATTTTAAATGCTAATCAGGAATTTTGACCAAATCAATAAATACAGGCATGTGGATTGGAAAAAGTTAATAAATGTTGATCAAGGGATTTTGACCAAATCAATAAATGCTGAGATTTTTTTTTAAAATAAAAAATTTAGAAAATTAAGATTGAGAGATTGGAGCTCCCACAAGGCTTGAGATTTAGAAACTCCTTTTTCCTTAATATATTTACAATTATTTATATATATGAATTGCGATTTTTAAATATATATATATATTTTAAATGTCTTTTTTTTTTCTTTTTTTATATTATATTAAAGTTTAATATTTTGATAATAATTATATGTGTTGGACTTTTCAAGGAATTAAATGTCTTCTTTTTTTTTATTATAGTATGTTAAAGTTTAATATTTTGATAATAATCATATGTGTTGGACTTTTCAAGAATTTTTTTTGATACTTGTTCTTAATGCATTAAAGTGTTATTATGAGGGATAATAATTATATTTGTTGGAACTTTTTAAGGAATTCATATGTGTTGAATTTCAAAGAATTTTTTTTATGCTTATTCTTAATACATTAAAGTGTTATTATGAGAGTAAGACTTGGGGGTTGGGAGAAGTTAATAAATGCTTAGTTTTTTTTTTTTTAAAATCAAAAAATCAGAAAATTTAGATTGGGAGATTGGAGCTCCCACAAGGCTTGGGGTTAAAAATCCCCTTTTGCTTAATATATAGTATTTATGCTTATTCTTAATACATTAAAGTGTTATTATGAGAGTAAGACTTGGGAGTTGGGAGAAGTTAATAAATGCTTAGTTTTTTTTTTTTTTAAATCAAAAAATCAGAAAATTTAGATTGGGAGATTGGAGCTCCCACAAGGCTTGGGGTTAAAAATCCCCTTTTGCTTAATATATAGTATAGATATAGATAGATAGATAGATAGATAGATAAATAGATAGATGTACCAATACTAATTATGATTTTATTATTGACCCCACTCATTAATATATGGGTAATGCTATAGTGTGCAACTTACACCTTACACCTTTTTGTGTTCACTTACACCTTACACTTATACATTTTTTACCTTGCACTTACACCTTTTGTGTAAGTGGCACATGGTGTGCAACTTATACATTTCATTTATACCTTCCACTTACACTTACACCTTACACTTATACCTTACACTTACACCTTTTGTGTGAGTGACACATGGTGTACAACCCACTTACACCTTTTGTGGGTTGCACACTTAAGAAGAAGCCTTAATATATATACTAGTGTACCAACTAGTGTTATGTCATTATTACTGACTCCACCTATTATACAAATTACAAATACCAAAAATCTCTAAAATTATGGCACATCATTTGTTAATATACTAGTTAATATATTAATTAGTACATATAGCATTATTCAATTACAAATATCAAAACGTTGGTACTACATGCACCAATTAGTGTACTAACTAGTGTATCAACACTAATTATGACATTATTATTGATCATACTCATTAATTACATTACAAATATTAAAAACCTCTTAAATTATGCCATATCATTAATTGGTATATTAGTTAGGCTCCATTTGGGAAAAAAAGTCAGGCTTTTCTGGCTAAAATAGCCACAAAAAATAAAATAGGCTTTTTAGCCCAATAAGATAAAATATCACATCTAACTTATAATTATTACATTATTTCTCTCACAAAAAGTAAAAAAAAAACCAAAAACCAAACCAAACGAAACATTTTAACTCCAAGTTAAAATACTCAAAAAAATAAAAAAATCAACCTATTTCCCAAACAAACTGTTAATATATTAATTGATATATATAATATTATTTATATCAAAAATATTTTAAATTATATCATATCATCAATACATTAATTTATACATAAAATATTAATTAAAAAAAACCTTTGTTACCATTTGCCAACTGGCTCTCTTTTTAAGTTAGTGCAATATGGTGATCTGTTAAGGCATTTTCATTTACTGCCTCGTACTTGGGAAAAGGTTTTTTGGTTTGTTTGTCATTTTCTTTTTCAATAGCTGTCTAACAGAAAACTCAAAATTAATATAAAGCTCGTTTGAGAAGAAAAAAATCAAATATTTTAATTAAAATAATAAAATAAAATTTTAATTTAATAAGATAAAATATTTTATTTAATTTATAATCCTTATATTTTTTTCTCTTAAAAATTAAAAAAATTCATCATAAATAATTTTTTTAATTTTAAATTAAAAAAATAAAAAAATAAACTCATATTTCAAACCAATTTATATTATTTATTGCATTCAAATTCCCCAGAATAGTGGTGTGACGATGCACTGTCACCCGCTGCCATTAAGACCCCTGCACATTACTAATTAGTATTTACTCTCTCTCTATCTCTGCGTGTATATACCACTTTTGTTTGGTTGTAGTAGTAGTACGTTCTTTCATTTTCATCACTGTTTACTATTTGTCTATTTCATCCTCTTCTCGACCATTTCCTCTTTGTTTTCTGCTTCCAAAACCTTCGCAACTCGCCTATTTTCCAGGTATCAACTCTCTGTTTTTTTTTTTTTCTCTCTCATGTCTCTAATTTGTCTCTCTCTTTCTTAGCTTCTAGTTTCTAAGTAGCTTTTTGAACATTACACTACCCAAATTTTCTGCATTTTCTTTTTGGGTTTTGTTGCTTCTGTGAAAATTCTTGCTTCATATATCTGGATCTGGGTTGGAGGTAAATAATTTGATGATTTGTAGCTTCAGTGTTCATGGGTCTTTCATGAATCACTCCAGCATGTGCTGTTTACTTCCATATTCAACTGTCCTAGGTTTTTTGGTTTAGGGTTTTACACAATCATGGTCCTTGAGCTCAATAACAGGGTTATAGAGGGCCTAGGATTCTTTCTCTGCTCCATGCAACGGTCTTGCTGTGTTAATCTCACACTTACGTTTAAAGTTAAAGGGGTACAATTATAGGGCAAAATACACTGGTAGTCGTATATTTTGGCTGTTTTGTCATTTTGGTCTATCTAGTTTTAATTGGCTCAATTTTTACTCAATTTATGATTTTGATTTAATTTGGTCTAATTGATTACAAATATTAGATTTTTTTAGAAGGAAAATACACATTTAAGCGGCAAATGTCATGTTAACAATTTTATTTATTGGACTAAATTGATACAAAAATGTAAAATTAAATTCAAAATTGAGCCAATTAAAATTATGGAGACCAAAGTGATATAAAGAACAAAATATAAGGCTACCGATGTAATTTCCCCAAAATTATATTTTTGTTTTAAGGATGTTGCGGTATACAACCCTTAAAAGGTATATACATCTTGTTACCCATTTTTTTTTTTTTCTTTCAATGTCATGAATTTTTGTAGCAAAGGTTACGTAATTTTTTTTTCCGTAGTATTCCGACAATTTGTGAGTTTTTAAGTGAAGATGTAACAATTTGTGATACGTATTTTTATGGTGTGTAAGTATCACAAATTGTTGTAACTTCATTTCAGAAATCATAAATTATTGTAACAAGAAGAATGCGTAACATTTCTTTAATGGCGTTTTACTATAATTTTTAACTTGAATTGTTGGTTATGTGTTTATCTGACGTGACTTGCTTTGATAAAAGCACAACAAGATCAGTGTAAGAAACCATGATGGAGAAACTGGACTTGTTATGGAGAGTAGGGGTGGGCAGAAAAACCTCCATTTTGTTGACTCATGCTGACTCTAACCTACCCAAACTATCCTGTGAGAAGAAGAGTGTGTTAGACTGGGCAGATTAGATGATAAAATAAAAGTCGGCGGGTCAGTTGGCTAGTGGGTTAATATTAGTCAATTCATTTATAAACACACCCAATCTGCTTACATGTTGCTTGCACATAATCTGTCTAGCGCTGTTAATAAGATGACACTCGCCCCATATTTTTATCTCATATTTTTTCCTAATTTGAATTTTTGCATTAATTAGTAAAATATGATTTTGAATAATGCCATGCATTCGATTAATTTTTGAGTTTTGTGTTGGTATTTAAATAAATATGAAATTTTGTTTGAAATTGTAAAAGAACTATGTATGAATGTTTCCTTGTGTTCTTTCCTATTTTGTGTTTTTAATCTGCCCAATCTGTTGGTTTGAAATAGCCAAAATATCCTACTAGTTATGTTGATGGATGGGTTGGCGACGGGTTGAATAATTCTCAATTTGGATGAAATATTCTACTAACTTAAATAGCTGTGTTTTGCTTTTTTACGACCATGCTACATCTACCACTTGAAAACAGTTATGTTGTGAAATTTCCATGATCTTATAATGAATTTTTGGTCTCAGCCATACCTCTAGATTGTTCAGTATAGCTTTGGGATGTTTTTTGTCCTTGTAGTTGCAATACACATTTTATGATGCCATGAGATTTTCTCTCATTAATGTTATGACTTCTGATTTTATTGTCCTCTTATTGGCTTGAAGTATAGGAAATGGAGCCATTTGGGGAGACAGACGTTCTGCTGCCACCTCCACCAGAAATTCCCCCAAACATAGATCCCATACGAGTACAAGAACCAGAAGATGTGCCTGAATTCACTAAGAAAACATCAGAGCCCAAGCGTGTTCCCATGGCTAGGCCCGGTACTGGATCTAAAGGACAAAAAATATCACTACTCAGTAATCATTTCAAAGTTGGTATTACTAATGCTACTGGGCACTTTTTTCACTACTGTGTAAGTCCCTCTCCTCCATTGCGGTTTAGTGTTTCTCTTATGGAGGTTGTTGGTTCTGAAATAGTTTTATTTATTTTTTATTATTTTTTTTCTTTTGTTTGTTGAGCAGGTTTCAATATTCTATGAAGATGATCGCCCTCTTGATGGCAAGGGTATTGGAAGGAAAATAATTGACAAAGTTCATGAAACTTATGAATCTGAGCTTGGGAAAAAGGATTTTGCTTATGATGGGGAGAAGAGCTTATTCACAGTTGGTGCCCTCCCACGTAATAAGATGGAATTTACTGTTGTTCTTGATTCTGTCTCACCAAAAAGGTAAAATGCTCAGTTACGTGAATTATAGTTAAAGTATAGGTTAAATGACATGTTCTCCATTACAATTGGAGTTTAACTTGGTGGTTGGGCAGTTTTGGATCTAAAACAAATGGCAGTGGCAGCCCCGGAGGAAATGGAAGTCCTAATGAGAGTGACAGGAAGAGGCTAAGACGTGCGCCCCAATCCAAAACATTTAAAGTAGAGATCAGTTTTGCAGCTAAAATCCCAGTTCAGGCTATTGCAAGTGCGTTACGTGGTCAAGAATCTGAGAACTCTCAAGAAGCCTTAAGGGTCTTAGATATCATCTTAAGGCAGCATGCTTCCAAGCAGTAAGTTCACAATTCGCACATTTAGCTACATTTTCTTTCTATTTTGACTTCCCGATATTATTTTCTTACAATTGACCTGTTTTATACAGGGGTTGCCTTCTTGTCCGACAATCATTTTTTCATGATAATCAGAGCAACTTCACAGATTTGGGAGGTGGTGTCCTTGGGTGTAGAGGTTTTCATTCAAGCTTTCGCGCCACCCGAGGAGGATTATCGCTAAACATGGGCAAGTCACTGTACTTGGCTTGAATTTTAGGCATTCTTTATCATTTTTAATTTTTTCCCCTTTTTTTTCTCCCCTAAAAATATGCAGATGGGTCCACTACAACAATAGTACAGCCAGGGCCAGTGATTGATTTTCTCATAGCCAATCAAGGTGTAAGAGATCCTTTTCAGGTTGACTGGGCAAAGGTAATTGGCTATCACTTCATGGCATTCTGTTGGTGATGTTTTATTTACTTTTGGCTAATGGAAAACTTTTTCTGATCTTAACAGGCTAAACGAACTCTTAAAAATTTGAGGATAAAGGTAACACCTTCCAATATGGAGTACAGAATTATAGGTTTGAGTGAGAGCCCTTGCAAAGAACAGACGTAAGCTTTCGTTGCTGTCATATTTTTATGCAAACTATGCTGGCTTTCATTCTGTGAGTTTGCTTTAGTTTTTGAATGTGTTATTTTCTTGATTAATTGTATTATACTGTTTTTTTTTTTTTTTTGGTAGGTTCTCACTGAAAACGAGAGGACAAAAGGATGAAAATGAAAGTGTTGATGTGACAGTTTATGATTATTTTGTTAATTATCGTCACCTAGAGTTACGCTACTCAGCAGATTTGCCATGTGTTAATGTTGGGAAACCAAAACGGCCAACTTACATCCCTATTGAGGTACAAACACTTTTTTTTAACGTCTCATCTACTAAATTTGTCTATTGGCCAACTTCTTTTAACTTTGTTGGTGATAATAAGGGGAGTATAATGGTCTGCATTTTGTCTAGCTTTGCATGTTGGTTTCCTTACAACGCTACACGAAGGCTTTAACTGTCCATCAAAGATCATCATTGGTAGAAAAATCAAGGCAAAAGCCCCAAGAAAAGATCAGGATCTTGACTGATGTAGGTTTCTTTCCATTGGTTCTCACTGATACAGATTGTTCTTTCCATGTTCATATCAGTGCATTACATGGGCTTCTGTGCAGGTAATGAAAAGCAACAACTATGGTTCTGATCCAATGCTGCGTTCCTGTGGCGTTTCAATTCAAGCTAATTTTACTCAAGTAGAAGGCCGTGTTCTGTCAGCCCCAAGGGTATAATAGTATATGTTTTTCTCTTTTATGTATGTTTTCTATAGTGATTTACTAACTATCATTTCCCTGGATGTTTCCTTGATCTTTCTTTGGATTAGATGTAATGGTTAGATAGTTTCGAATCTCTCTATCAAATTGCTATTTTATTGCAGTTGAAGTTGGGCAATGGAGAGGATCTTATGCCTCGAAATGGACGGTGGAACTTAAATAATAAGGTGCTAAATGTTGTCTATTTCATTCTAAATGTTCATGTTGGTGACTCTGATATGAGTTATGTTCTTCTGCAGAAATTTGTGGAACCTACAAAAATTAAGAACTGGGTTGTAGTAAATTTCTCCGCTCGTTGTGATGTACGTGGTCTATGTAGAGATTTGGCCAGAGTTGGAGAAATGAAGGGAATTGTGAGTTTCACTGATTTGTGTGAATATTGTGTTTCTTGAATCTAGTGACTCTTTAGTCACATATATTTCTTTATATGCTCACTGATTTGTGTGAATATTGTATTTCTTGAATCTAGTGACTCTTTAGTAATGTATATTTCTTTGTATGCTTTCTTTTCAGTCCATAGATCCCCCAGCTGATGTTTTTGAAGAGAACCCTCAGTTTAGACGGGCTCCACCTCCTGTTCGGGTGGAGAAAATGTTCGAACAAATGATGCCAAAATTGCCTGATGGACCACCACACTTTATTCTCTGTCTTCTTCCTGATAGGAAGAACTCTGATGTTTATGGTTGGCTCATTATATAACTTCTTTAACACAAACTATTAACTATTATTTTTTATTTGTGTCTTATACACCGTTCAATTTAATCTATAAGGTCCATGGAAAAAGAAGAACCTGGCAGATTTTGGAATTTTTAATCAATGCCTTGCACCTATGAGAGTTAATGATCAGTATCTCAACAATCTTCTATTGAAGATTAATGCCAAAGTAAGTTTTTTGCTTTTTAATTTTTGTTCTACTGGATTTTTCATCTGTTGATTTTCCTTACTTCGTTCTACAGCTTGGTGGTTTAAATTCGATATTATCTATTGAACCTGCAAGAAATATCCCTGTGGTTTCAAACAATCCTACCATGATCTTTGGTATGGATGTGTCACATGGTTCCCCTGGTCACGCTGACGTGCCATCTATTGCTGCAGTAAGTCATTGTTCCCTCATTTAATTTAATTTAATTTTTTTTTCATACAACTGTTTACTTTGTGCCAAAATCAATTTGTTTTATTTCAAATATGATTGGTACAAAATTACTGTTTTATCATTCACCTGTTTATCTTTTCATTTTTGTTTTGGTACTTCATTTGTTTGTGTAGGTAGTCAGCTCCAGGCATTGGCCACTGATTTCACGTTACAGAGCATCTGTTCGCTCACAGTCATCGAAGGTTGAAATGATTGATTCCCTTTTTAAGCGTGGGGCAGACAATGAGGACACCGGGATAGTAAGGTGCATATTTGTCTTTCATGCTTGATGTAAGAGTTGGCTATATGTCATAAAGTCAGCTTGTTGGCTTAAAAATAAGCAAACAAAAAAGTCGAGTTAAAAAAGTCGCGTTGTTTGGCATACTTAATGGCGTTTTGGCTTTTGTAATTTCTTTTTAGCTTAGCATGTTTGTTAAAATTGCTAGCTTTTTAGTTTTTTTTTGTGCAAAATGAGCAATTTGTTCTTTATAGTAATGCATGATAATGCAAAAAGTTATGGGCTTTTTTTTCATGTAAAAGTTGTTTTTATTTTATTTTATTTGTTTTTTTTTATAATATGTATGGGGTTTTTGGATTTTTTATGGAAAAGTTAATTTTTTGGACTTTTTGAGGTATGCCAAAGGACAAAACAGTTTTTTAAGCTTATTGGGCTAAAAAAAACCATAAGCTGGCTTATTAGCTCATGCAAAGGAAGCCAAGTGCGGTTGGTTTTTATTCCGGTGGATGTTTTTCTGTCTTATTTCTCTATGTTCTTACATGGAGTGCTGAATGCATATCTTCTTCTTTGTCCTTTGTTCTTTTTTATTATTTTTATTTTAGGGAGTTGCTGCTGGACTTCTATTCAAGTTCAGGGCAAAGAAAGCCATCACAAATTATAATTTTCAGGTTTGGTTTTATCTCTTATTTAGAAACTGAATCTTTGTATGCTTTCTCCGCCTTAGTTCTTATTTGCTATAATGTTAATCATGATGAAACCTAGAACATACCATTAATAGAATTATATGAGCCACTAAAGCTTGGAATGTGACTGTTATGACTCACTAGAGTAACACAATAAGTAAAATTACTTGTCACAATAATTAGCTGTAGATGTATCCTGTATCATCATGTGTTGTGGACATGTGGCCATTGACGTGTGCCCAATGTATGAACTTACATGTGTTAGCCTTCAAGGGACACGTGTTCAATTGACATGTTCGGTCTTGAACCAGGCGATATTCAAGGACAGATCTTGTATGCGCCTAAGTATTACTGTGGGGGGTCACAACGTGTGCCTATTAACTGTGGTAGTTATATATGTGCGCTTACTGTGGGAGGTCACAATGCGTGCTTATTAACTGCAGTAGTTATACTGCATGTCTCAGTGCTTAACTGAGACAAGTGACCTTATCTCATTGTTGTGGATGTTGGACTGCACCACTCTTATATACTATGTCAAGAGGCAGGACCTAGGTATGTTGGATGCTTCAATGTGAACTATGGGACTCCGGGGTCTTGCAGCTTGGTCCGTGGTGGTTAGAGATGGAGGTTTCATCATGGCACTGCACCCGTGTGGGGGGCAAGCTGCATTGGCTTGTTCTATTGAGAGATACTGCGCCATTGAGCTTGTGTTCAGAATCTTGAGGATTGAGACAAATCCTAACAAACTAATACATTATGGCATGTAACGGAATTCTTGAGATGTTCAATAGTTTGTTGTGGTTACGTGACACACCTATAAATAGAAGTTCAGACTCCCTTACATCACAAGATACATATACTTCCATCTTCTTGAAAGGTCATCTCGGTCTGAGCTATGGACTTGAGCTTTGGTGCTCCATTGTTTCTCCTCCTCACCGAGTTAATCCCATTCTCTTCGGTGTCATTGACATGTACTACCACTTGCTGATGAATCATTGACCTTGGTCAGGCCTTTCTACGGTAGCTTTATATCATATTTTATTTATTTTTATTATTATTACAGGACTTTCATGCTTTGCTTGACATTTGACTACGTTTTAGTTTCATCAGTCTCATAACCCTTGAGTCATTATCAGACTTCTAAAATGATTTAATTAATGACTACATCATTTGCACCTGGCAGAAACTAAAGGAGGATAGTAGTTAGACTCTCCCATTGTCTTCTTTGTCTTCGTCTTTATTTTTCCTTCTCTTGTCTTCACTTCTCTTCCCCTAGAAACACAACACAAGGAAGA
Source organism: Camellia lanceoleosa (assembly GCA_025200525.1). Lineage (NCBI taxonomy): Eukaryota > Viridiplantae > Streptophyta > Magnoliopsida > Ericales > Theaceae > Camellia > Camellia lanceoleosa. The sequence goes on along the minus strand of CM045770.1, from coordinate 114,616,822 downwards.
TCTAGAAAGATTACTAGATGTGAAGAACATTTGCTTGGTTAGGGGTCCAAATTAATAAACTACTCAAAAATAGCACAATTGTGAAAGCTGGCCCAGTTGCTAAACACTTCGCTCTTAAGTATAAACACTCCCTAACATGCCCAAAGTGTCCACTACTTACATTCTTTCTTCTATTTCTATTTTGCTAGAGGATCTATTTTAAGCTTCAGGTAAAAATGGTTTTCCCGCCACACCCGCCCCCCCCCCCCCCCCCCCCCCCCTTCTCCTCAAGAGTCCCATGCAAATGAACACAAAATGTCTTTGATAGGATTCCTATCTCTTGACTGCAATCGATCTAGGGTTTGAACTGGAGATCTCTTGGGCTTTGATCTTCATCTTTGATATTTTCAATTTCTATCTGGTGTTTGTCGTGTTTGAAGCCTTTAGTTCTTCAATTTCCTTCACTGTTCCTCTTTTGCCTCTGTAATTTTATTTTTCTTCCATCCCTGTTGATCTTCATAACCTCTGGTTGTGGTCCTCTTGGATTTGGTATGTATCAAGTTTTTTTAATTTTTTTTGGTGCTCTTGTTTTTGTTCTGGGTGTGATCAATGGTTTTGTTTTTTGGGTCTTCCTTTCCTGGTGAGCAAGTGTTAATGCCTCCTTTGAGTGGGAGGAGGCCTGATGGTCGTAGGAGGAACAAAGATGGTTGCAAGAAGAGCAGTGTTGGCACTGTCAGGAGGCGTGGTGGCAAGAAGAGTTATTGGATATAATAAAAAGGTTATCATATCTTGAAAAAATGAAAATAACATAGGGCTTCAAGGTGCCCACCACTGAATTGTAGTATATATTCTGAGGAAAAAAATTCTGTTTTTAATAATTAAAACTGTTCATTTGTTCAGTAACTTTGGAGACATCAGGTTATTACAAACTAGAAACAAGTTTATTGATTGAAATATTGAAATATCCATTTATAGAAGAAGGTTGAGGGAAACGTTGCAAAGTCTCTATTGAACTTGGTGGACTTGAAGCTTCCATTGTTGTATATATGGTTTATGTCAAACCCCGTTCAGTTGGCATAATAGAAACTCTGCATCCTCATCATCATGATCGTTGTCATTATCATTAATTTGATGAGTAATGTTTGAATGTTTGGTTACTCGAAACATGTGGATTATGAATGGTCATTTCTCTTGCCTCCTAAATTGCTAATGGCGCTAATTATAATTGCATTGTTTTTTAATGTGTTTGACTTAGGGATGGAGTAAGTGAGTCCCAGTTCAATCAAGTTTTGAACATTGAGCTGGATCAAATCATTGAGGTTGTCTTGCTATGATGATGCCCCTCTAATATAGCATGTCAATGAAGCAATTACAATTATAATTTTCTTTTCATATTTAATCTTTTTTTTTCTTTTTCTTTTTTGGTAGGCCTGTAAGTTCCTTGATGAGAATTGGTCCCCAAAGTTTACTGTCATTATTGCCCAAAAGAACCACCACACCAAGTTTTTCCAAGCTGGATCTCCCGATAATGTTCCTCCTGGTTAGCATCTATACATCTTTGTGGAGAAAGTTTTAGTTTAGATCATTTTGTATTTTGATGAGGTTCTTTGTTGTGGATTCGTGCAGGAACCGTAATTGATAAAGAAGTGTGTCATCCTCATAACTTTGATTTCTACATGTGTGCACATGCTGGGATGATAGTGAGTTTTCACATTAAGCTCACATGTATATGGCTGCTTTTAAATAAATTTGCACTGTTTTGGAACCTCGGAGGTAATATTCATATGCGAGGAATGCCTGGAGAGAGTCACATGGATTCACATATTAGTTCTTTCTCTCTTCTCCTAAACTTGCTAGAAGAGTTATCACATGGTTTCTCATTGCTATTGTTGAGTGATATGCTTCATTGTGTGCCTTTTGACACAGGAGCTTCTATTTTCACACAACTTTCTCAGTTCACACACCATTTCTCGTTCCAAAGTTGATTTCCGAACAACATTACATGGTTCGAAAATTGGTTCGGAAATCAACTTCCAAACCAAGATATAGCTGAATCATAAAGTGTCGTTCGGAAGTTGAATTCTGAATAAAAAAAAGTGTGTGAACTAAGATAATTTAGTGTGTGGAAATAAAAGCTCCCATATGTCACCTTTAAATTTAATGATATTGGTGCCTGTATGATCCATCCAACTCTTACATTTTGTGTGTACATATATTTGAAGTTCCTATCACATTGTTTTTATATCGTTCACATTTATTTTACTTATGTTTTCTAATATATCTAATTATCTCTTGTTTCATTTTCTAGGGCACAACAAGGCCAACTCATTACCATATTCTGTTTGATGAGATTGGTTTTTCTGTTGATGATCTACAAGAACTTGTTCATTCTCTGTCGTATGTGTAAGTTGATCTTCGTCTTCCCCCCAACCCCCCTCTCTTATCCCTACATAAATGTTTTGTAACGGAATGACTGCTAGGGCTTTTCTGTTTTCCCAGGTATCAAAGGAGCACCACTGCCATATCCATAGGTAATTAGTAGTTTTGGGCAAAACCATAGTTAATTTTGTTGGCAAATATCTGAGTTGGTGTAAATAGGTTTACCTTTCTTGTATATGAAAATTATTTAATTTACTTATGCTCAATGAAGCCATGTTGCCTTGCTCCATCTGAGCAATCGGTGCACCTTGAATATTGTCTGGGTCTCACATGCTTGTTATTCGTTATTTAATGGTAAGGCACAGGGTTGTCATTTTTTTTTATTATAAATATTTTAATACAATATACTAACTTGGGTCATATTGAACACTCAATCTAACCTGCCATTATTATTCAATTCAATTTTGTGCTGCATTTAGTATGAAATAATTCAGGAAAATAGAATTACACCACCCAAGATGGTAGTTAACTGACTCTAACTATTTCCTGAAATTTGTTATTGCCTTCTGCACATGTGAGTCTTTCCCAATATATTAATTTAAACCAAAAGCAAGAAAATAGTTTGTAGCCCAGATAAAGCAGGAGAGTTGTGTGTTAGGTATACTTACTGACAATCAGCACGTAAAATTTTTCGTTTGATTCCTTCTGAACATGAATCCTAATATCGATATGCGAGTAAATACTGGTGGCCCATATGAACATGAATCCTAATATCAATATGTGGGTAAATACTAGGTTGTTCTACACGTTGTGCCTGGCTTCGGATGTTTCGCATATTGATTGAAACACAAGGCTTAGTTTGGTTTGGTTACTCTTTCGTCGAGTGCATGTGCGCTCTCAGAAAGCAAGCATGTTTGGTCCTAATCTGCACGTTGTAATAACATAATTATCCATCTCATCCCCAAGAACTTATAATTGGTGTTGAGGGTGCTATGAAAGTAATTTTAATTTGTTTGCTACTATTATTTTGTTTGTTATAAGTTTAAACTCTGCTTCTTGCAGTTGCTCCGATCCGTTATGCACACTTGGCAGCTACACAAATTTCATTGTTTATGAAGTTTGAGGATATGTCTGAAACATCTTCAAGTCACGGAGGTCTCACATCTGTTGGCGGTCCTCCGGTACCTGAGCTGCCCAAGTTGCATAAAAATGTGTGCAGTTCTATGTTTTTCTGCTGATGTTTGGTAAATGCCAAAAGTCTACTACTCTGTGTTGCAGATATGTATATGCTCTGTTACTTTACTACTTACTAGTTTGTTTATTGTGCTACTAGGTTTTAAGTTTATGGTACCACTAGGTGGTTGTGATTAGGGAAGAACTTTTGAAGGATGAAATCTTGTTTGATGTTAATATGGAAGATCTGGTTCTGGTTGTGTGAGCTTATCTTAATGTATGAACACTTTTTGTTGGGTTATGTTGTCTACCTGTTTTGTGCATATGTAATCATCCGTTATTTAGTTTCTGGAAACATTGATGATGAATTTAGTTGTTTTTTGGATGGTGGGTTAAGTAGGGATTTGAAAAAAAAAAGAAAAAATTATGAGCGAGATGTAAATGAAATATAAGTTCGTTTGTTTTTCTGTCTCTTTTCAAATTTCTATACAAATTCATGATCCCAATAACATTGGGGTCTTTGTTATACTTTTGGTATTCCAATTCCTGCCGTGTTTGTTTTTGGTTTATGTTTCGGCTTTAATTATGTCAATTTTTTTTACCTGATGTTGAAAATTTAAAAAAGAAAAAAAGAAAAACTTACGAAGGCTATATTTAGTTTAGGGATTTGAGAAGTTTGGAACGTAAAAAGGGAAAGGTGTGAAATGTAGAGTAAAGTTATTTTTAAAAAGCAACAAAAGTTCAAAGAAAAAATAATTGTCAAATTAGCCCTAAAAACGAAACAAATAGAAAAATCAAATAAAGGGTAAATTATAAATATATTCTTTGAGGTTTGTTTAAAATATAGGCTGTCTTATGTTTTTTATTTAATAGAATTAATTAAAATAATAAAATTTATAATTGTTCTCTTATGCATGATTAAAATTATCTAAATTATTGATTGAAATATATTTTTAATATTATTAAAAATTGTTAATTGACTTGATGATTTATTAATAAAAGGAGTAGTTTGTTATGAAATTAAAAATTTTAAGAGAGAATGTAATTTTTAAAATTATATGAACGATTTATATTTTAATTAAATTTTAAGGCGTGGATTTCTAATTTATCCTAAAATAAAACATCCAGTAGGTGCCAAAGAAGTTTGGAGTTTTTAACTGAATTTGGAGCTTTTACGATCAGTAGTGGGAGATTTTAACACAAGATGTTAAAATGTAAGCAATTTATATAATTTGTACCAAATAGTGGCAAAGGTTATCATTAGGGAAAATTATAGAGTTTGGAGTTTTTTTACACGTTCTTGGATTTGAATTAGAAAAATTAAAAAAAAAAAATAACAGAAAAAATTAGGTTATGCCATCCTGTTGCCATCCTTTGCAGTCTGTCCAACCAATCACTTTATGCCATCCTTTTATTTGTCTTTGCAAATTTTGATTATTATTATTTTAGGTAATTTATTAGACTAATATTTCTTGAAATTTATAAAAAGTATAATAAATCTTACAATTATAGTATAATTACACTAAACTTCCATTTAGTAAGGCTAATGAACTAGAATTAATGTAGGTAATGTGAAGACACAGTGGTTTTGTAACCACAACTTAGGTTGTAATGAGGGAAAGATTAAGGTCAAGTTTGGCATGCGGTCAAAAAATCAAAAAGTTACTCAAAAAGTTAAAAAGTTATCATTATTCACCAAAAGTCAAAAAATACGGCTGTACAACTCCCAATCCTAATTTTTCCCTACACATTAATTTATACAAATTTTTAATACATATTTTTCTATAAAAAGTCAAAAAGTTAACTCAAACAACCATATTTTCTTCCTCAACTTTTTAGTCCAAAAAGTCAAAAAATACATTTATTTAAGTCATTGCAAATAACCCCTAAGAGTTCGAGCTGATGGAGTAATAGTGATTCTTTTAATTGTAATCTAATTTTATTTTTTCATTCATATAACTAACGGAATTCTAATAAAAATGAATCAAATGTTAGATGAATTAAAAACTTAAGAAAGCATAATGTAATGATGCTAAATTTGTAGAACTTACTGAGTTTTTTCAAACATTAGGGATGTTTGTATGATTTACCCTATCATTATTATTAATTAATTAAATTTTTTTTTTTGTGATTGAGTGTTATTGGGAGCTTTGGTTTTCAAAACCCACCAACTAACCACTTCTTCGCTGATTCTTTGACCCCATTGGAGTAGGCACCATCAAGCTTCAATCAATCTTACTTTACTATGAAAAAAAAAAGAAAAAGAAAAGAAAAGAAGACAAAGATTGGGACAAGGATCATTTCCTTCATCCCATTCTCCATGCTTTGTGCTTTTTATGAGAGAAAATGTTACATAAATTAATAAATATTACAAAATTTTCAAACTAATTGATATGTTATGCAATAAAGAAATTTTGTAATATAAAATAGGACTTGCTTCAATAATGTGTTAAGCGCCACATCAATGATTAATTTTATTTTTTTTAAAATAAAATTTGTTAGTTTCTGTAACTTTACTCATTTCTGATCTCACTAAGCTTTCAGAGTGGCTATCTTCAAGTGGGGTGATAATTTAGTTTAATATCGCTTTTTGCTTATTATAATTGTCTTTGTTTTATCTCATGGCTAACTTTTGTGGTCATTGCCAGCTTCATTGTGGTGCTTGGGAATGGAAGAAAAGGATGGAATAGGCTTCAAGCCTATAGTGGACTTATGTATGTTTACCCTAGTGCATTGGATTTGAGGAGAATTGGACAAAGAACTACAAACACCCAAGTGGGCCTTGTTAGATATCTTGCCAATCACTATACTTTTGCTTGTAATTTATTTTGAAGTCTTGTAATAATTAAACTTTCATTTAGAAAGAGTTACAAATTTAGTTTGACTTTTTTGATTTTTTTGATTAATTTAGTCTGACTAAAAAAATTTGGCTAAACTTTTGGCTATTTTTAGTTTGGATATGATGGTTGTGAAAAAAAAAAAAAATTGATTATGATTTAGATGCAGTATTTTGACTTTTTAACTTATTTTATCTTTTTGTAAACTAAATTAGTCCAACCCTCTTCCCAAACGAAGCCTTAAGCTTGGTTATTTTGGTATGGTGCAGGGAGCTATCAAGGCCCCTGAGTTTTGGAAATTTTTTTTTTTTAAGCAAACATAAAGAAAATATTTTAAATAAAAAAATTTATAAAAATATTATTTTAAATGTCAATGACATTTTTAAAATAATAAGAATAATAATAGTTATTTTGATTATTATCTATGAAAATTCTAATACAGTGGTGATGTCTATCACTATTGACATGCAATAATAATTAATCTCAATGAAAATATAAAATTTATTAAATTGTTAGTTACATTTGATATGCATCGTTCATTTTCCATGTGTTTATTTACTATTGGTTGGTGATATTACATGTTAATGATGACGTGGTATAACCATTATATTGAATTTTTACGCATATTTTGTATAAAAAATTACTTTATCATTATATAATTTATTTTAAAACTTTATATCCATGACTTTTTTAAATATTGTCCATAATACACTAATTACAAATAATATTTAGCTTATTTGGTTCTAGTTTTTAGAAAACAGTTTTCAAAAAATTCTACATTTTTATTTTCTGTACTTTAATATTATCAATAATTTTTTTTAATATTTTAAGCAATTTTTTTTTTAATTTTTAGACACACCTAACATAAATATATCTAAAAAGTATAATATTTGTGAAAAAAATCTTTAAAAAATACACTAAATACCAAAAAATATAAAAATCATATGAAAATTTAGTACATTTTTCGTATTTTTGTGTATTTATTAATTTTTTAAAATATTTTTTCACAAATATTTTACTATTTGGATACATATCTAAGTAATGTGCATCTAAAAAAGTAAAAAAAAATTGTTTAAAATTTTAAAAATATTCACTAAAATAAAAAAAGTACGAAAAATAATAAATTTAGTTTTTAGAAAACTGAATTTAAAAAACTAAAACCAAGCACAATGATTATTTATTTATTTTTTTAATCTTTCTTGAAGTTAATGGTAAAAATTTATGTGAAATATTTTTATAAAAAAATTTAATATTGTAATTAATAAGTGCCTTTTCTGATTTAATTTCTTGGCTCCGCCACTGGTATGGTGGTTGGGTTTTTATCTCATTCTAAAGAGATGAGAATGAGGCCATTCCTTAGATGTCTCCCTTTCATTTCCTTTTTGTTTTTGTTTTTTTGTTTTGTTTTGTTTTTTTTTTTTTTTGCTGTAAATTACACTTACCTGTTATGAGATTTAGAAAAAATACAAGAAGTCACACAGTTGACAAACTTAAAGTAGGTTCTCCTTTAAGATTTTAAATAACAAAACACTTAGTTTATTTTTCATTAATAATTTGTTAATCATATGAATAAAAAAAATGATATTGTCATATCTTTTCATTGAAATATATATACATATATTATTTATTCTTGTTTCTTCATGCTACATATTTGCATTAGTTTCTATCACTTTTAATCTTACTAAAAGAAATGTTAATGTAATTAGTTAAAATTGTGAAAGTTATTTATATTTTCTCCAAATCAAATGAGAGGTCGGTGCAATTATTTCTCTTTTTATTTTTCACTTTTGTGGATAGATTTTTTTATTTTTCATTTTAATTTTTTACTTGGGTGTGTGCTTTGAAGATGGAATGATGATATGCATGGAAACATGAATGAGAGTATCTCTAGTGAACACTTTTTGTACAAATTGGAACTGGGATCCCTCCTTTTATAAGAAAGCACAAGTTGACCTTTTTGTCACCAATCATGAAAATTAAAGAAATTTTCATTAGCCAAAATCAATTACATAAGGCCTTGTGCCTTCAAAATCACTACTCTTACTTGTACTAATCCACCTAGTACTGTAAAATTGTATTTGAATTATAAATTTGAACAGAAATTTCAAAAGGAAAAATAAACAAGATAATATATATGTTAATGTAAAAGATATGAAAATATTATTATTTTTTATTTATATGGCTAATGAAATTCTGGTGACAGTAAAATAAAGGATTATGTCAATTAAACTCTATGTCAAATTTGTGAGAGTCGTAGTATTTTTTTTATGGGAATTCTTCCTTCAGTATATATTTCTTATACATTTTATTACAGATTTTCTTAATACATGCTATGTGTTTTTTAATAGAATTATGATAATTTGTACCTCTACTCATTTCTGATCTCACTAAGCTTTCACAGTGGTTATCTTCAAGTGGGATGATAATTTAGTTTGATATCGCTTTTGCTTTTTATAATTGTCTTTGTTTTATCTTGTGGCTAACTTTTGTGGTTATTGCTAGCTTTATTGTAGTGCCTGGGAATGGAAGAAAAGGATAGAATTGGCTCCACGCCTATAGTGGACTTATGTATGTTTACCCTAGTGCATTCGATTTGAGGAGAATTGGACAAAGAACTACAAACACCCAAGTGGGCCTTGTTAGATATCTTGCCAATCACTATACTTTTGCTTGTAATTTATTTTGAAGTCTTGTAATTATTAAACTTTTGTTTAGAAAGAGCTAATTTAGTTTGACTAAAAAAATTTTTGTTTGAGTAAACTTCTGGTTTTTTTTAGTTTGGATATAATGGTTGTGAGAAAAAAATAAAATGATTATGATTTGAATGTGATATTTTAATTTTTTAACTTATTTTATCTTTTTATAAACTAAATTAGTTCAATTCTTTTTCCAAACAAAGCCTTAAGCTTGGTTATTTTGGTATGGTGGTGGGGTTTTTATCTCATTCTATGTCTCCCTTTCAAAATTTATTTATTTATTTGGTAAATTACGCTCATATGTTATGAGGTTTAGAAAAATTACAAGAAGTCACACAATTGACTAAATTACAATAGGTTCCTTTAAGATTTTAAATAACAAAACACTTAACTTATTTTTTATCAATAATTCGTTAGTCAAATGAATAAAAAAAAAGGTGAAACACCAATAAATCTCACAATGTGATCTTATGAACGGTTTAGTCCTCTTTTTTTTTTATAAACCCAAAGGTCTCATTAAAGTGAAAATTACATAAAAGGATAGTCATTTTCATGTTTAGGTTTAATTTTTTAGGAAAAAAAGTGATTTTCTTAAAATGTAAAATTATACATTTGGACAATTTGAACTATAGAAGTTTTGGATTTTCCATCATTCTAGAACAAATCTCACATTACGAACAAAAATCTAATACTCAAATCTCACATTATGAACAAAAATCTAATACTCTAATGTAACATTCTAATAATGTAACACTTTAATGTAATACATTAAAAAATTTATTAGTGTACTTTTTCCAAACGTAACAACGTAACACTAAAAAAAAAATTTTTTGATATACTTTTCCCAAACGTAACACTATAAAAAAAAAAAAAAAATCCCTGTGTAATTTTCTCAAACGTAACACTTCAATTAGTGTAATCCTAAACATAACACTCCAATGTAACATACTCTAATGTAACACACAAAAATACTAAAAAAAACTATTTAGTGTACTTTTTTTTTTTCAAACGTAACACTCACAGTTTGAAATTATACATTTGTTCAAAACTTACTAATGTTGTGTTTGGTTGGGTGTAACGCCCTCAAAATTAAACCCATAATAAATAATATTAACATGCATCATTATATTAAAACAAGAATATAATTCCATTCATCAGAGTATTAAGAAATAAACATCAAAATAAATGCCCTACGGGCTTACATCTCTCCAAGCCAATACTTGGACACAAATCCACGAGTTCTAACTCAAAAACAAATAAAGCCCTAGGCTTGAGTGTTTTACATATAAAAACAAATAAACTAAAAACAAATCTTCGAGTTCCAATCCCTCACAAGCTAAGTCCTTGGAGGCAGTGAACCATCTCGCACTGAAAATGAAGTTCTATATAGGGTGAGCCACACCAAGAGAGAAATACTAAACCAAGCATAAGAATTAACTAAAGTATTAGCATCCGATATATGGTTAACACACTATATTCGATTACAATTCTCATGACACGAATATCTATATTGCCTATGACACGTTGTCTATGGCATATCTTACCTTCCACCTATGGCTCGTAACACCGCCAAATAACTCAACTGAATTTCATCTCTTATTAACAATAATTGAACAGGATAACAAGTTAAGTTAAACCTCTCTATAACATAACAAATACACATCTTTGGTATTGTATCAATCATAACCACATTCACTTCCATACTTCTCAACCGATACACATGGTGGTGATGTATCATATCAACAATAAATAGAAATACTTCTATTAACAATAGGCACACATGTATGTGATGCAAGTGGGGTCCATCCCTTTTCCTCCCAACACATCCGGTTTAGAGGTCCATCCCCTTTCTTCCCTAAACCCTCCAACAATTTGGTTTAGAAGTCCATCCCCTTTCTTCCTAAACCGAGTTCATCCCCTATCTCCTCCAAAACCAAATGCATATGCAACATAATCAATACTTGCTATATACAACACATAATCAATACAAGTAATGTTCAGATAATTCAACAATCAAATAGTGACTCAATTCGATTATACCTAAGCCACATGCAAGGTCTACAACAATCATGGCTATCCTCCACCGATAGCCCAAACAATTATTTCTAAGGTAAATAAATATACAATACATATAATCCTAATTCCACAGATAAGTAATTAAATATCCGACTACATCAATTTATATCATAATCCTCAATTTCATGAATTAAACTCAATTCCACATACTTCCTTAAATTAATTACACAAATTAATCTAAGTCAAAACCTAGGGTTTCTCCCAAAATCACCAAACTACCCCCATATACCAAAATACCAACACTTATGATTAAAGCGTATAAATGGAGTAGGAAATCCTACCTTAAATGTAAGAGCCCAAAAGGAGAAGAAGAAGATGATGCTCAAAACCCCAAAGTGCTCCAAATCAACAATTGTTCGATTAAATGAAAGCCCTCACTCTCTACCTTTTTAATGAAGGAACTAGGTTAGAAGCGCCTAGATAGATCAAACCCAAGGAAAAGATGAGTTGAGAGAAAAGAAACTCTAACTAGGGTTTCGGATCAAACCAGAAAAAGGACGTTTAAAACCGCTTAAAAATCGAACAAAGCTCGCTGAAGCGAAGACACAGTCGCCGAGCGACTGACACAAAAAGACCTCGCCGGCGAAAAGAAGCTCGCCGAGCCAAAGACAAACCATCTCGCCGAGCGAAGGAAAGCTCGCCGAGCCAACAAATATTGCCCTCGGTCTCCAGATCGACGCAACCTCGCCGAGTTAAGAAAGGCTCGCCGGCATTTAACCAAGAAGGACCTCGCCGAAGAAAAGAAGCTCGCCGAGCGACCAAGCCAAAACCGATCATCAAGAATTTGTTTCTAGACTCAACCAACTCAGAATCAACTCCGCCCAAAACATCCTATAACCAAAGAATAAGGAATCAAGGACAACAATGACAATAATATGGCAACGGAATCCACGGAACATAAGTCCGGATACGATAATCAAATGGGAAAAAGACCGGGGTCGCTATAACCTCCCCCCCTTAAAAGAATTTCGTCCCCGAAATTAAGCATGAGTTTGTAAAAATAATTTTTTTCTCAATTCCCAATGATATAAACACAACAATAAACAACAACTTGACCCACAACCGGTCATTTCATCTCTTATCAAGAGCCATCTCACAGTATGTATAAATCAACATATATTTCAACTTGTATCAATATTATGCATTATTCTTCTCAATGTTAACAATTTCCATATCATATTCAATCTCATGATATAAACAACACATTCAATATATATAAATGTTATACTCCACTTCCATAAAAGGCAAGTTTCAACATGTTAACATTAAACCAAAACATCCTCAATGTTTGCTAGCTTAAGACATATATAAAATTCTCAAGTTCCACAATATTACATAATCTAAACACAAGATTACAAATCCACAAACAAGTCCGGATATTTCTCACGGACTTCCAACTCACGCCCCAAGTGGCCTCCTCCACTCGTGATGCTTCCACAAAACCTTCACTAAAGGGATGGTCTTACCACGCAGACTTGATCCCGCCTATCCAAGACTCGAATCGGTCTCTCTCATACGAAACATCCTCATCAACAACTAAATCGGTCCAATCCAACACATGCGACGGATCCGGCTCATACTTCCGAAGCATACTCACATGAAACACGTCATGAACTCCGGACAACTGCGGTGGCAAAGCTAAACGATAAGCAACCTCGCCAATCCTCTCAAGGATCTCAAAGGGGCCAATAAACCGAGGGGACAACTTCCCACTCTTCCCGAACCTCATTAAACCTCGCCTAGGTGAGATTTTCAGAAAGACATGATCTCCTACCTCAAACACCAAAGGTCTCCTCCTACTCGGCATAAGATTTACAGCGACTGGTCAGAATAAGCCTCCTACGGATAAGCTCAACCTTCTCCGTCGTTTCTCTCACTAACTCCGGACCCAACAAAGGTGCATCACCCACCTCGGCCCAACAAACTGGAGACCTACACGGTCGGATATTTTATTATTTTAGCGAATTTTATTATTTTATTATTTTATTATCATAGAATTGGATGTTTGAAAATAACTATCTTAGCGAATTTTATGTTTAGTTAAAAAATTAAAAAGAAAGATAACTAAGTAAAAGATTATTTTATTATTTTAAATTATTTGACAATGTTAAATCTAACTTTTTAATTTAATTTAATTTTTTTGACAAGGACTTGCAACATGTTTTGAAGTCCAATAATTAGCATAAAGTTTCAGCTCATCAATGAGCTCCTCCAAAATTAATAATTAAATATAAGGGGAAAGCACCAATAAATAAATGGTTTATAAAAAAACACTCAGGACTACATGGAGTAACATTTTCCCATATGGGACTTATGAGTAATTTCTCCTAATTTTAATTGATTGATTTTGATCTTGAATTTATGATTTTTTTTTTTTTTCAATTTGGTTTAATTGATTATAATTATTATTATTTTTTTAATGAAAAATGTGCACATGATGACATGTGTCATGTTTTTATAGATAAAATCGTAAACTTGTTTAACTCAATGAGTTAATTTCAACCAACTTCGTAACCATTTTCCTTCAAAAATCCTAATTGGTGTTATTAATTAGATCAAATTGACTCAAAATTTAAAATTAAAGATTAATATCAAACTAATTAGAATTATAAAGACCAAAATAACGCATAAGACAAAATGAAAAGACTATTAATATAATTTGCCCATATAAATATTACCCATTTGGACAAGTATGTTAGAAGTATTTGGATCTACACACTGTTATAACCATCATTAATTCTGAAAACATTTCTTAAGAATATGTTTTCAATATTTAGACGATAAAGAAACAAATATTCATCTATTTACTCTCATTTTGGAATGGCTGGCAACAAATGAACTTTGTTTTGCTTTTGAGCCTTAGATCACTTACGGGGCTTTATGTTATTTGGTCCGATAGTTAATCTTTTTCTATGATAAAAATATGTGTCAAAAAATTGTTTAAAAAGTCACTGAAAAATTGATAGGAAAAGTCGTTGGGAAAGTTAGTGAGAGTTGATAGCAATGGCCGCTAGCGGCTATTGGTGGTGATGAGCTGTACAAATAAGTGATATAAATGGATAAGTGAATAGATATGTGAAATGTGTATAAATAGGTAACATTTGGACAAATAGCTTAATAGATAAGTAACACGTGTACAAATAGGTTATATTTGATCAGATAGACAAATAGATAAACTTTTGAATAAATATATGTCCTTTCAACCCAAAAAGATTTGAGTTTGGACCTATTGGCCCAATAATTTTTGAAGTAGATCTCTGGCCTAAGTGCCTATTAATTTACACATGTTAAAAAAAATTCAAAATGTTATAAAAAATTATTTAAATGTTACAATGTTTACAAAATACAGTCCACTTCAAAAGTATAAACAAAAAAAATGAACATTTTCTACTTGAAATTTCAATACATTCACAACATAAATTAAAAATTAATGTCTGGAGTTAATTTCATCATTTATAGCTAATTTAGATGATCGATTAGTCCAATTATTTTTGTTCAACACCTAGTCCTACGATTGAATTATCTCATATATGAGGGACTAATATCAGTCCAATCTTTACTTTTCTATTCAAACAATGGATTAATTAATATGTTGAACATGAAATCTAATATCAATAAACAATAACCCCTCTAAGGCAATGTTTGTTTAGATGGACATGGAGTATTGGATTAATAATCTAATAAAATATATAATTCGATATTTGGCTAGAAAATTTAAAGTCCAGATTAATAGTTCATCAAAACATGATTATTAAATCTTAAGGAGTGGGATAAAAAATGAAAGATTAAAGAAAGGGTCGGATTATCAACCCTATCTTATAATCCTAAACTAATTTAGGCTTTGTTTGGCATGATTTAAAAAAGTCAAAAAGTCAAAAAATTACTATCCTATTTATGTTGTGTTTGGTTGGAGGATTTGGGGAGGGATTTGGAAAGAGAAAGGGAAAATGTGTGTGAAACTATGTGAAATTTAGGCATATTTTATTCTCATTTCATCTACTTTTTCCATTTCCCTTTCCAAATCACTCCTCAAATCTCCCAACCAAATATAGCATTAAGTCACATCACCTCTCTAACACATCACTTCAAACTCAACCCATACCCAACCTATATTTCATAAAAAATTAAAAAATACATTTATTTAGATCATCCCAAACCACTCCTTAAACATAGTGTAAGAAAATTACACAAATTCAACCTCTCAAATGAACATAATTTTATGATACAAAAATCCTATTATGGAGAAAAATAAACACTATTATAAAAAATATTAAAATCTTGATAATAAGGTCAAGTTTGGGAAGTTTAGAATAAGTGTATTTTTTGACTTTTCTTGTATTATGTGTAGAAAAAGTAGAGAGGAGTTGTTGATTGATGTGACCCAAAAAAGATAAAAAGATAAAATAAGTGCACTTATATTAAGATGTCAAACTTGGCCTAAAAATCAAATATGAGCTCTCATATCACAAGTAATAATATTACATGATTATTAGGCTAAGAATAAAGCTTAAGACTCCATCCCTAGTAACACCTCCCCTTCCCGTGCCACGTGACACCACGTGATTGGATGGAAAAAAAAAAAAAATGTGGCCTACTGAGAGTACTTAGAGGTCTCTAGCACCGTTGTTAGGCTAAATGGCCTACTTCCGACATCCGTGTAATTTAACCAATAATATTATATAAGAATCTCAGAAGGGGCCGCATGATATAAATCCTTATACATTAAAATAATAATAGTTTATCTCAAAAGATGATAAAAAGCACCACCGTAGTAGGGCCGGCAGTTGCCTTGGTCCTCTAATATTATTTTAATTATTTTTTGAAAAAAGGAGTGGGGTTGGATTGGGACTTGGGATTTCAATTCAATTCTACTCAATTGCATAAAGAAGTGGGGTTGGATCGGTACTTGGGATTTCAATTCAATTCTACTCAATTGCAGGCTCTCTCTCTCTCTATTTCACTTGTAACTGTAACCAAGGCTGCGTTGGACAAGTGGAGTTTTTTAATAAAAAAATTTAAAATATATTATAAATTTTAGGGTTATACATTATGCAATTTACGCCTTTACACTTACGCTTTTCTCGTCATAACTTTGTTTTCACCTTCCACTTACACTTGTTGTGTAAATGGCACATGGTGTGCAACCTTGAGGATTGCACACTTAAGAAAAGTCCTAAATCTTAACATCATTCTTTTAATTTTTGATAATATTACATATATTAATTAATATATTAATAAGTGTACGTGTATATATATATATATATATATTTGAATAGAGGAATTAACAGATAAAGAACGCAAAAAAATAAAAAAACAAAAACATCACCCAATAAGCTAGCAAGAGCAATTGAGGGATTTGGAACCCAATCCTGAGGTAGGAGGCCATGCGGCGAAGCCTACGCCACCTAGTGAGCGACTTTATTAGCAGTTTGTGGTCTCCATTGAAGATGAAACATTCCTTGAGTTGCCAATCTTTTAATATCATCAAAAATCGGTCCACACTCCAAAGAAGGAGTTGTCTCTGACACACTTAGGAGGATTACTGATTTGTTGTCTTCTTCAATAATCACCACTGATAGTCCTCTAGTTTGTGTGAAGAGGCAAACCCACCTACAAGCTAAAGCCTCACTTTAAAAGGAAGAGGAGATGCATTCTTTCTTTGTGAGCCCATCTAGAATCCGTCTTGAAGAATCCCTCAGAACCATCGCAATCGAGGCCTATGAACAGCCTTTTTTCGTAGCCACATCCCAATTATTTTTGAATTGTCCCTGACTAGGGGAGATCCACTTGTCAGCATTCTTTGGGTTCATGGGATAAGACTGAGGATCTACATTAACTCGACGATAAAACACATTCTCAAATTCTGCCATTGCCTTTCGAGCTCAATGTATGGTCGAGGAGGGCTCCATAAAGAGATGATTGAAAACATAATTATTTCGGTCCTTCCAAATAAACTAACCAATCCATGCTATCTTGCCAAGGAATGAAACACGATCCTCCTAATTTTAAAATTTCTCCACCGGTTCACACGATCATTTCATTATCGACTGAAAGAGCACACCTTCTCCGAAATAAGTTCTCCTCAGAGGCCAACACATTTTTACAAGCTCTCCACCAAAAGTGGCAAATCTTTGGAGGTACCTTGATGCTGTGTTTGGTTGAGAGATTTGGGGAGAGATTTGGAAAGAGAAAGGGAAAATGTATGTGAAATTAGGTGAAATGTAGGTATATTTTATTTACATTTTACCTAACTTTTCTTTTTCTCTTTCCAAATCCCTCTTCAAATCCCCCAACCAAACACAGCGTAAGAGTCCGTAGAAGTTTCCAAAAGCTATTGGGGGTGTAAAAGAAGTAGAGGGTTTTTGAAATATCTGGTTCTACACCTTTGAAAGGGTCACATGATAACCAGATTTGACTAAGTATTCCTCTTTTGTCCCCAAGTGCCAAATCATAGCATCCTCTCGAGGAATTAACGATATAGGGACTGATTGAATTGCTTGCATTTCAGATTCAGACACCAAGCTTCTTAGAACATCAACCTTCCAGCTTTTATAGCTAGAGTTAATCATATCTTCCACTTTCGTAACCAAAGTCCGACCAGGTTTTGGAGTATTTATCTTGAAGTTTGGTAGAACAGGCACCCACTTATCTTCCTAGAACCTGACATTAGTACCACTGTTAATTTGCCATCTCAATCCTTCCAATAACACATTCTTTTCTTGCAGAATACTAGCCCAGGCCCATGAAGCCCATGAAGCCCTATGGCCTTTCACTGCATCCATAAAAGTGGAGTGAGGATAATAAATTCCTTTTAAGGCGCGAGCACAAAAAGAGTTTGAATACTTCACCAGTCTCCAACCTTGGCGAGCTAGTACGGCCAGTTAAAAGTGTAGGAAGAAAAATGATTTTATGGTGACTTTAATGTGAAATTAAAGTAGGTCTCAACCTTTGGTTGAAGTGAGATTAAGAGGATTTAGATTCTTTATAACAAGATCTTTACACCACAAAAAAAAAAAAAAGACAAAAAATCATTAAGAATTGAATGAGAAATTGTCTCATAAAGTTGGTCTAATGAATGAGGTATTGAGAATTGTGTATAACTACCAATCCCATATTGATTGTAGAGAAAAGATTTAGTGGGTATTTAAACCTCAAGATTTTGATAAGGGCATGTACTCTTTGGGGTATCCAAATTTTCCGAAGGAAGGGAGTTATAGATGCTTCAAGGATGGATGTAGACACCTAATTTTTGACCGCTCTTAAGACTTGGGCGCCTCAAGTTAATCACTCGATGATGAAAGTTACGTTGTCCAATCGCTCAATTTCTTCAGCAAGAAGAGCTTCTAAATCCCAACCTTACACCCAATTTTTGACCAAAACTATTTTGACCAAAATTATTTTAGACCTCAAAATCATCTTTTTCAAAATTTTTTCCCTAAAAGTTTCTACGATGTTCCGATGCTCGTATTTCATTTAAAAGTTACAATTTTCGGTAAACCGAGTAAGGACAAAGTAGAAATAAATGAAAGGGAGGTGAACTCTTTGAAAATCTTTTTAAACCTCTTATTTATAGGTTTGGAGTTGAAGAAAATTGGAGGAGAGGGAAGAAAACTAGTTAGGGAGAAATTGGGCTTCAAATCGTTGAGAGAGAACTGAGCAGCCTTCACAAAATCAGGCCTATCTCTTTGTACAATTAGACTTTAGTTGTGAGGTTACCATCATTGGAAAGTGGACTTCCGAGGCTTCAATTTAGACTTAAGAATCTCCTAAATCCGAGTCCGGATGAGGGAGATATGGCCCTTTCAATTTAGGCATCCATTCGGTTAAGATAGAAATGAGCAACCTTCACTAAAATAGACATATCTCTTTGTATACTTAGAATTTAGATGTGAGGCTGTCACCATTGAAAAGTAAACTTCCGGGGCTTCAATTTAGACTCAAGAATGACCTAAAACCGAGTCCGAATAAAGGAGATATGCCCGTTTGAAGTTAGGCCTGGAAGCAGATTTTTGGTAGCCGGCAGGTGGCCGGCTGGCCACCATTGGTGGCCGGAAATTCACACTTCTGGCCGGCTGGCCACTGGTGAAAAACCTAGATATTTTTGGCCAGTTGTCCTCCAAAAGCTCTAGCTGTTCCAGGCTTGATATTTTCAACCTGGTGGGCTGTTTTTCTATATATAGGGGACCTTCCTTTATGGTTTAAGGTTGAAAAAAATTCCAAAAGTTTCAAAACTTGAAATTCTCTCTCTATCTCTATGTTGTAACCTATACACCCTCTCTCTACACTTCCTAAACCAATATTGAAGCTCTCATTGTTGAGATTATTGAGTCCAAATTTCAGCCCTTGAGAGTGAGAACTTGTTGGTTTGTGAGCAAAAGATTAACCTTGCTTCAAGAAGTATAATTTTGAGAATCTCTGCACTATTTCTCTCCCATCTTTTCTTGTTGTTTTTGAACTATTTTTGGATTGTTATTATGGGCTGAAGCTTGTGGTTTAAGGCTATTAAAGGTAGATGGGTTAATCACTCTTCTTTACACCTTGTCTCATAAGCCTTTACACTCGTGTTTCCCATCTCTTCACTGTATTTTTTTGAGCTTTTAAACACTGATTTTCAGTGGCTAAAATTTGGGTTTGAAGTTCAAAATTGGAGGGGTTAGCCTTTCCTCCTTGTCTTTTGCTTACTAGTCTAGCATGCTCTATATTTTAGCTTGTTAATCTAGCTATTTCTGTCTTAATTCAGTATGTTTTAGGACTGTTTTTAGACTGTTTTAACACTATTTTTAAGTGTTTGTTGCATTTGAACTTTAGTTTGCATGCTTGTAGTGTTATTGTCCTTATGAGTTTGGTGTTCTAGGCCTTAGACACCATCTTATTTGAGTTGATTGCATTTATTTATGGCTTTCCTACTTGTGATCACTCTTAATCACCTCTACAACCTCCCTCATTTCTTGGCTTTTGTTTTACTTTGAAAATGGTTCAAACTACTTGTTTGTTTAAGCATGAGATTGAGATTGAGATTGAGATGTCATGCTTAATGGTTTAATCCCTTAGGGGGTTCATTACCAATGGTATGATGTCACTTTCATTCCCAAAGTAACCCTTGGTTTGAGCCCTCTTTCCATTAGAGGACTTAAAGCTCACCTTTAGACTCAATGAATTAAAAGATGGTTGGTAATTAAAATGGGAATAAAATGGTACAAGATAAGAATTTGATTTTATGTTCAATCGGACGTTAATTGAACACATGGAAGCTTGAGGCATTTTGTACTCAGTAGTGATGAAATGATTCAAGTCTCCAAGTCATCACTTCTCTTGATCAATTCATGAAAGGGAGGTGGTTTTGAGAGTCTCATTTTTGTTGCATTTATTGAACTTGCACACTTTGGTTCATAGGCCATCATACAATGAAATTTCTTCCATTGATGGTTTGTGAACCAAGCTTACTACTCCTTTGATTTGTTCATGATAAAGAGGATGAGTTGTGCAGACAACCCTTGAGAATACCCTGTGCATGCTCTGTTTGCCCTCTGTTGTAGCAGGAAAGCCCAACCAGTAGTGGCCGGCAAGCCACTATTGGTGGCCGGCAGGCCATCAATCAGTGGACGGTCGGCCCCTTGCCGGCCACCAATGCAAAATTCAGCAGTGTACTCTCCCAATAGAGCAGAGCTAGCCTGGAGGTAGAAATGAGTGTAAGTGTTCTACTGTGCAACAGAGGCATTTAGCAACAGAAACAGTGGCTTTTGGGGTGGAAATCGAGCACATGCATGAGCATTTCTCGCGTACTGAGCATGTTTAATTTTAAATATTTAGCTTAGATATTTGTTTGTAAAGTGTTGTAATTAATTAGTTAGTTAACTAATTGTTTGATTTCGTCTTGTAATTATTTTAGTTAGCTAGACTAGTTAATTAATTCGGTTTGTAATAATTAGTTAACTAGTTTAGCTAACTATTCATTTGTTATTGTAATAGCTAGGTAATTAGTTAGCTAGTTTATTCATTCGGACTCTCCTTCGTGAGAGCGCAATGTAATAATGTGTATGTCTTTCAACCCCACATCTTTTTCCCTTTTATTTTACTAGCTTATGATGGTTAGTTTAGGAGCATCATGTTTTGTTTAGCATACTCCATGTTTGCATCCATTTGTATTGCATGCACCAAGACTCGGTTCATCATTCTAACTTGCAATGTTTATTAAATACTTATTTGAATACGTGCGTAGATCGCATGTTATCAATTTGATTTATATGTCATATTAGTAGCCGAGCCTATTAGTTACATTTTTACATGAGTTGCATTAGTCATATTTCATAGTTAGGAATCATGCATTTTTCTAACTTATTTCTCTTTTGGTTTGGAGTACTAGGTAAGCCTTTACTCACTTTAGCATATCGCATATGTGTGATTGTTACCACGTTTAGCATGCTTGCCATGAGGCTAAGTGCTTAAATGCTATAACTATTTGAATGTTTGTGAATGAAGGCTAATTGCTTGAATTGGAATAATTTGAGTAATGTTCATATGCAATCACTTTTTCAAGTGATACATATTCGAAACGATTTTTCAAACAAACATGAATCAAATATTCCAATTCTTGCAAGTTAGTCCATACTCGTGTGTGCGTGCATCACATAGTAATGCTAGCCTAATAACCAGAACAACAGCATATAATGTAGATAAAAATCATATCATGATTAGTAGAGGCCGATCTTTGATCGGGTGAGTGGGGGTGCTCAATTCATGACCTTCCCCTCTTATACCTAAGTTTCTGAGCTGAGACAATACGAGTCATGCGTTTCCTAAATTTCTCCAAAAAGTATTTAGGTGGCCACTCTGTATCTGGCAAAACAGTCCATTTTTGGCAATTTGATTCAAAATCGATTTTCCAAAAGATTTTTCGGATTGGGACTCTTTAGTGTTTATCTATTTCATATTGCACTTGTGAGATTAGATTCAGAACCGCGGGAGTCCGATACTGTAGGGCTTATTTGTCTTCCGAAAGGGGGCGCGAAAAAGTCGAGCTATACTTGAGCCAAAACTATGGTCCAAGTTAGTTATGCAAAAATTGCCACACAAAAGCGTGTGGCTTGCCTGCTCGGACTAGGTCCGGGTCCGTGATTCATGATTCGTGGGTTGTGGATCTTGGATCTTGGGCTTAAGGCTTAAAGAATGGGTTAGGTTTGGGCTGGATCGGATTGGTGGTCTACCAACCTAATCTTTTTGGGCCAAGTCTATCAAGTGGTTGCAATATATATATACACACGTGTATATTATATGTAACTTACACATTGAATCCCCATCAGTTTTGTGCATTACTCCAGCAATTTTGCAGGAGTAATGGGCTGCATTGGTTGCTAGCCTTTATGGCTGGAGGCTCTTTCTCTCTCCTTCATGGTGTATAAATAGAGACTAACTTCTTTGGTTGACACATAGAATTTTTTTTGGCTTCCATGTTATACAGTCAGCTTGCTCTTATAATTTTCTTCCTGTGTGAGAGAGTGCTGCCATTGTCGGTTCGCTAAAGCTAACAAAATGTGCTTCTGCGTTAGTAGGTCTAGACTGTTATATTCGGGGAGACAGACACCGACGTACCTCCAGCACCCACGGTGAAGCGACAAATCTGTTTTAAGGAGATTGTGGTATCACACAGGTTTCGGCTTGCTTTCTTTACCATTGTAATGTATTATGTATTTTTGTGCAATATGGTTGTAATTTCCATCATATTTTCTTATTTTGTAGTTTAGTTTGATTAATCGCGAATCTATTTATCTTATTTAATTGCAAAATTTAGCCAACAATCTTAAAACAGATTATTTTTTCCCCATGAAATTAGATAAATAGATTCATACATAATTTGTAAGAGATTAAATTGTTACATTTGACATGCTTCTGTTAGTAATGTAGAAATTAAATTAGTTTCATGCTAGTTGTGCAAATTGGTTTTCTTGTGACTTTTGTATACTGTAGTGCTTTGTTGGTAAAGTTCTTATTTTCTTTAGTATATTACACTGAGCAGTTCTTTCATCTTGTTAATAAATAAATATAAACTATTGTACTGCTATGATAATTCCCATGGATTGTAATCATTCCGCAGGTCTTTTGAATTTGAACAAGAGCCCACTGTGTAATACATGAACTCATGATTTTTGCGCTAATGCTTTTTTTATGATAGAATAATATATACATGCTTGCAACTGTTTGGGAGGCTCTCTGCTTGGTCTGTAAAGTGCATGAATGCTTTTATTTCTAGAACTCTAGTAAAATGTGCATACTTATTTGTTTAAGTATCATTTTATTCTATGAGCATGGTTCATGATTTCTACCATGATTTGTATGCTTCTTTATTTTATAGTTTCATAATATAATTTGCATATTCTCAATTTTCTAGGTTTTAGTTTTCTGGAATTATTTGCATGATCTTAATTCTAAAATAATTTACATGTTATTTACTATAAACATTCACATGTTATTGTATGGTTATTTTTTTGTAAAAATTTTATATAACTCTAGCCTATTAAATTTTTAATTTGACTAGTTGGAGTTATAAAGGTTTTTTTGCAACTTGTCTATTTATTTACATGTTTATGGTGTACATTAAATTTTAAATTAATTTTGGATTTTTAAGTTTTATGTGTGTAACTTGTATAATATTTTAATTTTTACTTAATTTTGCTAATCATTTATTGCTTTTATAGTTTTTTTCCAATTCTTTGCTTTGTATTTTGTGCTAACCTTCTTTACAGGAATACCTATGCAAAAAGGAAAAATACAAATACAAATTCAAATGAAATTTGGGTTTGCAATAATAATAATAATAATAAAAATTGGACTACTAACATTTTGTTGAATAGAAATACCTAAGCATGGAAATGAATTTTTGGACTAAATGGAATCCTCGGTTGGATTGGTTTGCTAGTCTTATATTTAAAGTAATATTTTGCTTGAGTTTTAGTTTGGTTCATTTACTAATTTGTAGAAGCAAGTTTTATTTGCTTATAATTGTGATAGCAATTTTTTACATTGCTTGTAATTTGTTAGCAAATTTTTTTTTTAATTGCATGTAAGTTTAGAACTTGGTTTGTTTTAACCTAGTTCATCTCCTGGAAAACTTAATTCTAAAAATTGTTTCCTATGGATTATGAGTCAATATGCTCTTGAAAGTTTTGTCTAAGGTTAACTGGGTTTTAAGTGGGACCAATGTGACCCCTCCAGTCTTCTTGGAAACATTCTTGATCATGTTCGATTCTAGGGAAGTGGTGATACTAGTTTTGAATTAAACTGCCAACTTTGAAATTTTCTAGTGTTAAGTTTAATTTTTGAAAACGCAGAATAGTGAAATTTTGTTGTATTTTTTAGAAATGGCAACTGTTACCGATGCTGCTGTTGCTGCTAATGTTGGTGGGGATCAGAACCCTGGGGCAACTGGCTTGCCAACTCTTACTACTGTGACCTTTGTGGTCAACCAGGTTGCTGTGATCTTTGTGATCAACCCTGTTGCTACTCTTGCTGTTCCGGTAGGCCCTCTCAACCATCATGAGCACCCGAAAAAGTTCACGGGGGGGTGAATTTCAAGAGATGGTAGCAGAAGATGCTATTCTACCTAACTACTCTAAGCCTTGTGAGGTTTTTGAGTGAGGATCCACTAGTCGTGGAAGAGAATGAGCAAGATTAGCAGAAGCTCATGGCTCTAGATGCTTGGAAGCAGTCAGACTTCCTTTACCGGAACTATGTTTTGAATGGCTTGGTAGATTCACTTTTCAACGCATTTTATGTCAAGAAGTCAACAAAGGAGCTGTGGGGTGCTTTAGACAAGAAGTACAAGACCGAGGATACAGGGGTGAAGAAATTTGTCGTTGGCCGGTTTCTAGACTTTAAAATGGTGGACTAAAAAACTGTCATTAGTGAAGTCCAAGAGTTCCAAGGAATTCTACACGAGATTCATGCAGAGGGAATGTTCTTGAGTAAATCATTCTAGGCATCTGTATTGATTGAGAAACTGTCTAATAGCTGGAAAGACTTCAAGAACTACTTGAAGCACAAACGAAAGGAGATGACAGTTGAAGAGCTCTTTGTCTGGCTCCGGATTGAGGAAGATAGCAGGAGGAAATGGGGGAATACCTCAACTGTGAAAGCAAACGTGATTGAGCATGGCCAATTCTCAGGGGTAAAGAATAAGCCACAGACAAGCAAAAGCTTAAAGTTGAGGGCTAGAGGTAGTGTCTCCAAAAGGTCGGTCTACAAGCCGCAAGAACCTACTTTTAAGTTCAATAGAAAGTGCTTTAACCGTGGAAGCGATGGGCATTGGGCGGTTGATTGCTGTAAGTACTCTCCACAGAACAAGAGTCGTGCCCATATGGTTAAAATTGAGGATCTGTCACAAGATGTGGATGACATGTATCTGTCAGCTGTCGTCTTAGAGGTGAACATGGTGGGGTCCAACTCGAAGGAATGGTGGGTGGACTCTAGGGCTACTCGCTACATTTGTGCTGATAAGAAGATGTTCACAACCTTTGAACTAGCTTCAAATGATGAGAAGTTGTTCATGGAGAATGCTGCAACCTCAACTGTTGAGGGTAAAGGCAAGGTGGTCCTAAAGATGACTTCAGGAAAAGAGCTGACTCTGAACGATGCCCTATATGTACTGGACATTCGTAAGAACCTTATCTCGGGGTCGCTCTTAAGCAAGCATTGTTTCCGCATGGTGTTTGAGTCTGATAAGGTCGTGTTGACCAAGAGCGGGGTCTATGTGGGAAATGGGTATATATCGGGTTGTATGTTTAAGCTCAATGTAATGATTATTATCCCTAAGATTAATGAAAAAGCTTCTTCTTCTGCGTATATACTTGAGTCCCCTCAATTATGGCATGGTAGACTTGGTCATGTAACTTTTGACTCTTTGCGTAGATTAATCAAGTTAGATTACATACTATCTTTTAAGATTAATCCAAATCACAAGTGTGAAACTTGTGTAGAAGCAAAATTGACAAGGACTTCTTTTCATTATGTTAAAAGAAGTACCAAGCCTTTGGATTTAGTGCACAGTGATGTGTGTGACTTGAAAGTCGTACAATCATGTGGTGACAACAAGTACTTCATCACTTTTATTGATGATTGCACGAAATACTGTTATGTGTATTTGCTTAAGAGCAAATATGAGGCGATTGATAAATTTATTCTTTTCAAGAATAAAGTTGAGAATTAACTAAGTCGAAAGATCAAGGCTTTAAGAAGTGATCGTGGTGGTGAGCATGAATCCCCATTTGCTAAGATTTGTGCTAAATTTGAGATTATTCACCAAACCACAGAGCCTTATTCCCCTCTGTCAAATGGTGTTGCTGAACGGAAGAATAAAATATTAAAAGAAATGATGAATGCAATGTTAATAAGTTCTGGGTTGCCACAGAACTTGTGGAGGAAAGCAATTCTCTCCGCGAATTACATTCTAAATAGAATACCACGGAAGAAAGCAGACAAGACTCCATATGAATTATGGAAATGCTGTAAGCCTTCTTATAATTTCCTACGAATATGGGGGTGTCTTGCAAAAGTGACAGTACCTACACCCAAGCGGGTTAGGATAGGTTCGAAAACCATAGATTGTATATTCATTGGTTATACACATAATATTAGTGCATATAGGTTTCTAGTGCATATAGGTTTCTTATGCACAAGTCATATATTTTAGATATCTATAAGAATACCATAACGGAGTCAAGGAATGCATTCTTCTTTGAAGACATATTTCCTTGCCGAACTCGAGGAGAGGATTAAAGTTCTGAGAAGGAACTTGAAGGTGATCAAGATGAGGAAGTAGATAAGCCAAGAAGGAGTAAGAGGGCTAGGATTGCCAAGTCCTTTGGCTAGGGTTTCTTGACTTATATGTTAGAGGGAGAACCTCGAACTTTTTATGAAGTTGTGACTTTACCTGAAAGTCCCTTATGAAAAGAAGCAATTAAGAGTGAAATCGACTCCATCTTATAGAACCATACTTGGGAGTTGGTTGATCTACCCTGCAGACCGCCCCGAACTCTCTCCGCGCGCGAGAGCGCGAATTGGGTTCATAGCTAATACAGTTCGGACTCCTTTCACGGTTCTGAATCTAATCTCACAAAGTGCAATGTAAGACTGATAAATCACCAAAGAGTCAAAATCTGGCAAATTGTTTTGGAAAATTGATTTTGATCAAGAAGTGCCAAATATGGACTGTTTTGCCAGATTACAGAGTCGCCACCTAAATATTTTGTTTTGGAAAATTTAGGAAACCCTGACTCGTGTCTAAGGTCACGTATCCGTCATCACCAAAGTTTCCTCAGCTTGGGAACTTGGGTACGAGGGGGGAAGGTCATGAAATGAGCACCCCCCACTCGCTCGATTGAAGGATCGGCCTCTACTAAACATGATACGTTATTTTGAAAACACATGTGTTCTTTTTCCGGTTTATTAGCTAACCTTACTATGTGATGCGCACAACATACAAGTATAGACTTAATCGTAAGAATTAAAACAAAACATCTCATGTTTGCTTTTCGAAAATGGTTTGAAAGTGCTACTCGCAAGTATGCTAAGATGTGGATTTTCCACCCTCAAGTGGGCTTAGAAAACAACATGATTTTGCCACTCCGCAAAGTGGGCTTAAAATGCACATTTTGATGAATTGTTCCAATTCAAGTAATGAAGCCTTCATCCACAGGCATTCAAGCAGTTATAGTAGTTAAGCACATAGCCTCATGGTAAGCATGCTATCATGGCAGTTACTTACACACATGCAAGGATGCTAAAGCGTAAACACTCACAGTGTACTCCGAGCCAAAATATAAACCAATTAGAAATCAATGCATGATCCTAATTATACAAGATGCCTAATGTAACATATGCAAAATGCAATTAAAATAGGCTCGGCTAGCTAAGATGGCATATGAATGCAACACTCGATAACATGCTTTGAAACACGTATTCAAGAAAGTGTATTGAAATACAATGCAGTTTGAATGATGCGCTGAACCCGGTGCATGCAAGACAAATGAATGATGCACGCATGCAAGCATAAGGATTCTAATTGAAATATGCCCTAAACTAACCATCAAAAACTGATAAGTAAAAGGGAGAAAGAAATGGGGGTTGGAAGACATGTATACACACACGCACACTTATTACAAAATTTGCCCTTTCGACGGAGGGTCCGAATAATAAACTAACTAACTACGCTAATTAAACTAATTATTACAAACCAAAACTAATTAACTATTCTTAGTTGACTAATTATTACAAAACAAATCGATTAATTAAGCACATTAACCGACGAATTAGCTAACTAAGTAAAGCAGCAAAGGCAGTTAAAAGGGGTCCTCGGGGCGAGGGGTGCATGCATGCTCGATCGCCTCGCTCAGAAATCCATTGCTCTGCCCAGAATTGCCTCTGTTTGTATTTGATTTGATCTCTGAAAAGTGCACTAACTTCCAGATTGCTTCTGCTCCAACCTGGGGACCTCCTGGTGGGCTGCCGACCAGAAAAGGAGGCTGTAGACCAGAAAAACTGGTCGATCGACCACCCCTACTAGTCGGCTGACCAGTTGATTTGCTAAGCTCCAGCTTTGCTGCAACAGAGAACAACAAGGGGGATAGCAGTGTATTTGCAAGATATGTGTGCACAACCACCCTCCTTATCATTTCTCAAGCTCAAAGGAGTGCGGTACTTGACTCTCGGGCCACCAACCGAGCATCGCAATGCATAATGGCAGAGAAGCCAAGTTTGCACAAGTCAATGTCAATGAATGCACAAATAACACATAAAGGCCTCCACCTCTATCATGCTTGATCAAGAGGGTCGGCGACCAAGAAATGCTACACGTTTCATCACTTTGAGTATGAAACGTGCGACATTCCTCGTGTTGGATTAACGTCCAATTCAAACACATGCAACACAAACAAGATGATCAACCTTCAATACTAAAGTGACATGCGCAAGACACTATCATATAAGCAATGCATGCATGGCAGGTTTAAAGCTAAGGCATTAAAGCTAATGGAACATATTACACATGAGGCATGCACTATCAATCTCAAATGGTCAAACCAACCCCGGACAGAGGTCGAACATGCCAAAACAGTGGCTGAAATATGTTAAGATCAAGGCATACAACACAAGGAGAACATGCTCATTTGATGGCTCATTAACAATGCACAAAGACACAACTCTCAAAAGCTCTCAAGGAATGAAAGAAGTGAGAACATGACACACATACATGCTCTGAAATAACATGTTAAACGATGCCCAAACATGCAACCATGACAAATATAGCATAGTACGGTGCTCAAAACTCAAGACTAACTAAGGTACTTGCACCATAGCCATATCAGGTAAGCCCTAAAGGGCTAAGATGACTCAAAATAGTCCCAAGACAGGTCAAAACAATGCCAAAACATGCATGGAGTAGAGCTAACACATGTTAGAATGGGAGGCATAAAGCATGACACATGCAAGGCCAATAAGTGGGATTACACTACACATACCAAAACTAAGCATGAGGTGACTTCACCAACAAAAATCAGAGTTGTAACATGGTAAAATAACACCAAAAACATGCTGAGATGGTAGCCCCAAAAGCTTAGGCAAGCATGCATTCATATTGGCTCATAAACGAGGCACAAAGTACAACTCTTAAACGCATTGAAAGAGTGATAAACATGAGAGCATAACAAGGCTATATGCTCTGAAATTATGTGTTAAATGATGCCATATTACTCAAACAACACAAGTATAGCATGCAAGAGGCCATAAAGCACAAGGCTAGTAAAGAGCAATACACAAGGAGCATGCAATACTAAGCTTAAACAACTAAACCAACTCTGGATAGAGCTCAACCATGCCAAAACAAAGGCCAAAACATGCTAAAAAGAGAGCCCAAAAGCTTATACAAGCATGCATACACATTGGCTCACAAACAAGGCATGAAGACACAACTCTCAAACATATTGAAGGAGTGAAAAATGTGAGAGTGTGGCAATGAAATATGCTCTGAAATCATGTGAGAAATGAGGCTATACCATGCAAACATCACATTCCAAGCATGCTAGGGACCTCAAACACAAAGCTAGCGAAGTCAACTATGCCATAGTTATACAAAGCAAGCCATATATGACCAAGACCACTTAAAACAGACCTCAAGCATGTTAAAATATGAGCAAAAACATGCTGGAGTGTAATCAAAATAGGCTGGAATGATAAGCCAAAGTGGCAAGCATGTAAGGATAAATGGCAAGATTACACTACAAGTGCAAAAAGCATGCATAAGGTGACACAACCAGACCAAAATAGAGTTATGCCATGTTGAAATAATGCCAAAAATAAGCTGAGAACAAGCCAACACATGCTAGAAAAACATGCTCAAACATGAGGGTATCAACACAAACAACCAAGACACAAGGAGAAGGGATGACCCCCTCCTATTTTGGACCTCAAAACATACTTTCTACCATTGAAATTCCTCTGGAATTCAGTGGTTAAAAGGCCAAGAGAAGGTGATCTTAAAGGCCTTAAGAGATGGCATAAAGCAAAGCAAAATAAGCCACCAAAGGGAGTAGACTACCCCTAACTCAAACAAGACCTAGAACAACCATTTTAAGAACTTGAAAATAGAACTTTTTACAGTTGAAAGCTAAGCCAAAAGAAGCATGCAAAGATGGCTAAGTAAGCAACTAAAACAAAGCTTTAAAGAGGGTAAAGACTCACCCTTGAAGAACCACAGCAAAGTAGCAACTTCTGAGGCAAAAACCAAGCCTTTGAGCTTCAAACAAACCTCCAAGTATCTCAGCTCAAGAGTGAAGGTGTTTCACTAGGTGCTTTAGTGCAAAAGTGTGAAGAAAACTCACTTTAAGGCACAAACTAGTACAAATATAGAGAGAGAGAGAGATATGTTTTGCCCTAATACAAATTTTTGAACCTTGAACAAGAGGAAGAAAGCTCCCTTATATAGAATTCATGCCTCAAGCTTGTTAGACAAGCTAGAGGCTTAGTGCAATCCTTCCATACACATGTATAGAGAATGCCTTCAGACCAACAATGATACGACTAGCAAGGAAAATATCTGCAGAAGTCTTGAAAATGCCCACCGCTTAAAGTGGTCGACCGACCACCTCCTCTAGTCGACCAACCATAAAAAGTGGTCTGCAGGGAATAAAACTGGTCGACAAGAGAGGAAGAGGGTCTGCAGAGAGAGTAGAAGGTGGTGGCAGGCTGCCGACCACCTTAGGTGGTCCACAGACCACCCACCCTAGCTGACCGACCACCAAAAGTGGCTGGTAAGGAAGAAAAGTGGTCTACAAGAGGGAAACTGGTCTACACCCCTGTTCCACCTTCCAGGCAAAGGGTAACGAGGTTTGGTTCAAAAACAAACCAAAAGAAAGAAAGGCAAGAGTCCACAAGGCAAGGCACTCAGCCGGAAGCCTCGAAAACTAGTCTACGGGCCACTACAAGTGGCCTACGAGAGGGAAAGGTAGCCTACGGTTACAAAAAGTGGCCTACAGGCCTTTGTTTCCCTTTAGGAAAAGGTAGCAAGGCATGGTCCAAAAACCAGGCCAAGAGAAGAAAGTTAAGAGGTCCCGAGACAAGGCGCTCAGCCGAAGGCTCTGGAAACTCAAAACGAGCACAAATATGCACAATCACCGAGTGTACAGACAATGACGTCTGAGTCTTAAGGTCGGTCAAAAATGGGGTATCTACATACCCCAAAAAAATAAGGCCTTAGGGAGTACATGGATATTTAGAAGAAAGATGAAAGTGAATAGGTCAATTGATATGTATAAAACTAGGCTAGTTATCAAATGATACAGGCAGTAAGAAGGCTTGGATTATTATGATATGTATTTACCTGTAATAAGGATTACATCCATTCGCATGGTGATTGCAATAGCTGCTTTATGTGGTTTGGAGATACATCAAATGGATGTAAAGACAACTTTCTTAAATGGAGATTTAGATGAAGAAATCTACATGAAGCAACCCGAGGGGTTTTCAGCTCCAAGGCAAAATAAGAAAGTCCATAAGCTTGTCAAGTTATTATATGGTTTGAAGCAAGTTCCTAAGCAATGGCATGAGAAATTTGACAATGGGTTTAAAATCAATGAGTGTGACAAATGTGTATATGTCAAAGACATAGACATAGGCTATGTCATTTTGTGTCTATACATCGATGATATACTCATTGTTGGTAATAATGATGAAATGATTAGAACTACCAAAAGGTTGTTAAACTCTAAGCTTAACATGAAAGATATGGGCCTTGCAGATGTCATTCTGGATATTAAGATTACCAGAACATTTGGTGGTATTGTAATTTCCTAGTCTCATTATGTTGAGAAGATACTTAAGAAATTTGGTAAATCAAATATAAGTGTGTCTAAGACACCGGTAGACTTGAGTCTATACTTGACCAAGAATAATGGTGAGAGTGTCTCTCAGCTAGAATATTCTCGGGTCATTAGAAGTTTGATGTATTTGATGAGTTGTACAAGGCCGGATATAGCCTACTCTATTAGCAGGCTTAGTAAATACACGAATAATCCGAATGCTACTCATTGGGAGTGCTAGGTTATTTACGCTACAGCCGGGATTATGGGCTGTATTATAGCAAATACCCAGCGGTACTAGAAGAGTATAGTGACACTAATTGGATATCTAATATAAAGGACTCCAAATCCACTAGTGGTTATGTGTTTACCCTCGGAAGGGTAGCTGTGTCTTGGAAATCTTCCAAGAAAATGTGTATATCGAGATCAATGATGGAATATGAGTTTATTATTTTGGATAAAGCAACTGAAGAAGCTGAATGGCTTCGCTAGTTCGTTGAGGATATTTCATGTTGGCCGAAACCTGTGTCTGCTTTCTGTATTCATTGTGATAGCCAATCGACAATTGGACGGACACAAAGTAATATGTATAATAGAAAGTCTAGACATATCCGTCGTAGACATAATTCCATACGACAACTACTCTCTAATAGAGTTGTCTCTGTAGATTATGTAAAGTTCAAGGACAACATTGCGGATCTGCTAACTAAAGGGTTAACTCGAGAGTTAGTAGAAACGTTGTCAAGAAATAAGGTTAAGGTCTTTGGTAATGTTATCGGAACGGAAAACCCAACCTAGTTGATTGGAGATCCCATGATCTAGGTTCAAGGGGATAACCTAATTTCGTGTAACAGGTAAGACACTGAAGAAGTAAATCACTTTGCCCATTCCTTTGTATAGTGATACCCTGTGGGAGTGGAAGATTAAGCTAATGTTTTTAATGACCTAAGTGATATGAATAATCAACCGTGGTATAATGAAATACCTTATATAGGTTACCTATGTGAGTGCGAAGTGGGGCCGCTTCTTTAAGAATTGGTAAGGCTGAATTCTTTAAAAACACTCATTAAACCAGGCTAGTGTTCCAAGGCCATACCGAACACACCAGTAAGAACAAAAACAATGGTTGGACTAACTCCTGTATGAGGTCTATTGTCTCGGTTTACACAAACGGTAGAACAATTTAAGACATCATGTTCACTGGTTAGCCAATAAATCCGATAAGCTTTCACTACAAAAGGTTCAAGACCAACAACTACCTTTTCTGATGCAGAGTTAGTCTGCATACTCTCTCTCCGAGTCTTTGTTGTAAACATTGTCCATTTTCTTTATTCTGTCAATTTTATTCATGTAGGAGATTGTTGAAAAAAAAAATGATTTCATGGTGACTTTAATGTGAAATTAAAGTAGGTCCCAACCCTTAGTTGAGGTGAGATTAAATGGATTTAGATTCTTTGTAACAATCTTTATACCACAAAAAGAATGACCAAAAATTATTAAGAATTGAATGAGAAATTGCCTCATAAAGTTGGCCTAATGAATGAGGTATTGAGAATTGTGTATAACTACCACTCCCATATTCATTGTAGAGAAAAGCTTTAATGAGTATTTAAACCTCAAGATTTTGACAAGGGCATGATCCCTTTGGGATATCCAAATTTTTTGAAAGAAGGGAGTTATGGATGCTTCAAGGATAGGCTTGGGCCAAAATTATGGTCCAAGTTGGTTATGCAAAAATTGTTACACGCGCGTGCGCAGCCCTTCCGGATCAGATCGGGCTGGGTTCGGGTTCGAGTCTGTGATTCGTGGGTCGTAGATCTTGGATCTTGGGCTTGGCCTTGAGGCTTACTGGAATGGGTTAGGTTGGATTGGTGATCCATTAACCTAATCTTTTTGGGCCCAATCTGTCAAGTGGCTACAGATATATATATACACACATGTGTGTATTGTGTGGAACTTATACATTGAATCCCTATTAGTTTTGTGCATTACTCTAGTAGTTTTATAGGAGTAATGGGCTGCATTGGTTGTTAGCCTTCATGGCTGGAGGCTCCTCCTCTCTCCTCTATGGTGTATAAATAGAGACCAACTTCTTTGGTTGACACACTGAATTTTTTTTGGCTTCCATATTATACAGTCAGTTTGCTCCTATAATTTTCTTCTTGTATGAGAGAGTGCTGCCATTATCGGTTCACCAAAACTAATAGAAGGTGTTTTGCGTTAGCGGGTCTAGACCGTTGTATCTTGGGAGACAGACACTGACGTACCTCTAGCACTCACGGTGAGGCGGTGAATCTGTTTTAAGGAGACTGTGGCATCACACAGGCTTCAGTTTGATTTCTTTACCATTTTAATGTATTATGTATTTTTGTGCAATATGGTTGTAATTTCCAGCATGTTTTCTTATTTTGTAATTTAGTTTGATTAATCGTAAATCTATTTATCTTATTTAATTACACAACTTAGCCAACAAAAAGCTTTGAAATCTCTAAAGCCTAGCCTATCCTGAAATTTAGATAATGCCAATAAGCCCTAATTAACCCAATAAATCCCTCTGCCTTCCAAGTCCCCTTCCTACCAAAATTTGCTAATATAAGCGTTCAACCTTGCACTAAACCGTTTTGGAAACGCGAAACAAGCCATTGCGTAAGACGGGATTGCTTGTATCTACCTTGATCAATGTCTCCTTTCCCGCTTGCGATAACAATTTCAATTTCCACCCTTGTAATTTAGAGAGGACTTTTTCAATTATGAATTCAAACGCTTCCGTTTTTTGCTATAACAACCCTCGTACTGATTATCGATAAACTACTGAATTAGCTACTGGTTACTGCTAAACTGAACTGATAATGACTGATAATTGAATTAATCAAATCTTGAATGGTGATTGAAATCACCCGAAATTGAATAAGTTTATCTATTATATTGCATTTCTATCTGTTTGATTGATTGATTATCTGTTTGAGTTTATGTGTTTAAACTGCTAATTGAAGGCCTTATCGGCGACCGAATTAGGAACCGTTTAGAGTTTTGGGATCAGTAGAATATTTGTGATTTTATGGTATATTTATCTAAATTGTGATTAGGTACGATTAAACTAGATTAAAATGAGCTAATTGTAAACTTAGGCTTATCTACCAAATTGCCACCTATAGTGGACCTTTGTTTATTATTATAATAGAGCCTTATCACCTAATCAAAACATTTGCTCAGCTTCATCCTTGCTCCCACCGAATTTAGAGAGAAAGAAAGGGAGAGAGTGTATTCATCTTGATGACTTGCTAGAAGAACTTGAAGATTTGAGACATAGATTGCTAAATTGAGCTTGCAAGACTTGAAATTGAGACTTAGGTAAGGAAATCCATCTTCTTCTTGTTGTCTTTGAGTTCCATCTTGCATGTATCATGGTTATAGAGAAGTTAAGTCATGAAATTGCCCATATATGTTGAATTGGAACTCCATTGTTGCATGCATGCTTGAATTGGTGCATTGTGAAGTTGAATTCATGATAGATTGTCCATGCATGTCCATGTTTAAGCCAAAGCCCATGTTTTCATTTTGTTTTCCAACTATTGAGCTCATTAGAGCAAGATTTGAACCTTGAATTTGGTTGAAAACTCATGCATTGCATGTTTTAAATGGTTCTTGAAAATGGGTTTGAATTTTGGATTTAATTGACCCACCTTTGGGGCTTGAATTCATAAATTGGCTTTTGAAACTTGTTATACATTGTTTTGGGATGTATTTTCCAAAATTTGGGCCCAAGAGGTCGAGAATTGAGTTGAGAATGCTTGGTTTGAGCTTGGAAGGCAAATCTGGAAATTCCATATTTGGCTTCTTCGCTCGAGCGAAGGATTCCTCGCTCGAGCGACCAACGTTTCCTCTGAGCCACGCTCGAGCGAAGGATTGGTGGCTCGAGCGTAAAATCGAAAGCATCCAAGACTTTTCTTTGTTTCATCAGACCGCTCGAGCGAAGGATGGTTCGCTCGAGCGAGGCCTTTGATTTTGGAAGCTCGCTCGAGCGAAGAAAGGCTCGCTCGAGCGAGGTTCTTATTTCAGCAAATTATGTAAAATGTTTTCTAAGTGTATTTTTGCATCCTCATCTCATCCTAGGCATTCTTAGGCCTAGTTTAAGGCATTTTAATGAAGATTTAGACATAGAACCACACCGAGGAAATTTAGGGATTTAATTATCATCCTTCCCGACTGTGAAACTTAGTGTGTGTTCTATTTGTTAACTGTTTAGGATCGGCTCTCGGGGACGCGCTCTAGTTGCTATTAGCCCAATCTCTGTGAGTAACGATTGTGTAAAGATATGTTCAAAATGGTTATCTTTTGAATACTGAACTGAACTGTTTATTGAACTGATATTGTTTATTGAATGAATGTATGTCCTGTATTCTGAACTGTATTGTGGCATCCTTAGCACTTATTTCTTATCTTTATTCATAGAGCTCTGTCGGTTCCTTGTGGAACCATCATTCTTGATTGATGGCCATCATTCTTGTTGGTCTGTTAAGACCCGGTCCTTTGGACCTCTTGTTTATAGGCTAATGGGTGTACCACATATGGTGATTGAATGAAATCTTGAAAAGATCGAAATCTTGTTTAATGAACTGATTTCATTACCGTAGGACATTCATTCATAACCTCTTTACGCATTATGTTATTCAGGGCTTTAGCTCACTGTTTATATATATATGTAGGTTCTCGCTGCAGGCGGAGCTAGGGCGTGGGTTGGTCCCGTTTTGTCAAGCCGACCTATGTGCCTCACTGCGAGGTTCGAGTTGCCATGCTATGGCTTGGGGTGTTTGTGTCCCCATCGGTCTCATCTTGTTTTATACTACTATGTAGATCGCTCATCGCTTTTCTTATCAAGTTATCGAGGATTAGGTTCGTCTTGACTGCTTGTATATGATTGTATATAGATCGTATATAGATCAGATTATTCGAATCGTCGAATGCATGAAAAATGTTTTTGGCATACAGATTTTCACAGTTCAATGGACACTAGTTACTTACTGTATTGGCTTCCGCCAGGCCCTGTACTCTGTTCTATTGTATTACTGTTCAGCGGGCCTTTGGTAATCTCGGATTACTGGCCAGTTACGGTGCTAAACCCATAGGGCCGGGTTTGGGTCGTGACATTGACCGACCCCAAAAGGATGGTAAACCCAAATATTTTGCATTAGTAGGGGTGATCTTGAGACCAGAGAGGTCATAGATGTATCTACTAGTGTTGGGCTGAACAGTTGTTGAAAATTGCACACTTAGGCCTCGTTTGGCAAGTGATGATTTTAGCCAAAAAGTCAAAAAGTCACTAAAAAAATCAAAAAGCCAACAACCTATACAAAAAAATCAAAGATTCCCTTTTCTCTCTACTTTTTGCACATCTTTTCGTAAAAAATCAAAACGTCATCCTAAACATACTAGTTATATATATATATATCATATTCTGGCAAAAAAATCAAAAAATTTCTAAAAAATCTTGTTTCCAAACAGGGCCTTAATTTGCTAAAATTTATTTATTGACTAGAGGCTTTATAGTAGATGTCCAGAACCTCCAGCACATACTTACACTGTAACGACCCTCGTTACCGATTACTGTTTATCGCTAATTTGAAATGATAATGATTGATTATCGAATTAATTGAAGTATTGAATAGATCGATTGAAAGTGAAATTGAAATTGAATGAGTGTACCTATTGAATTGTATATTGCATTGTTTGATTGACTGATTAACTGTATGCATTTATATGTTTAAATTGCTAATTGAAGGTCTTATCGGCGGCCGATTCAGAAACCGTTTAGTGTTTTGTGATCATTAGAATATTTGTGATTTAATGGTATATTTATCTGAAAATTGATTAGGGATGATTAAACTACATTAAAATAAGTTAATTGCCAAGTTCCACGTAATTACGAAACCGCCATTGGGTGGCCATTTGTTTAATCTTAGAACCTATACACTTAATCAACACTTCTCCAGCCCTATCCTTGCTCCTAACCGATTCTAGAGAGAGAGGGTGAGGAACTTGAGTGATTTCATCTTGCATGCTTAGAAATTGAGGGAGATTTTGACCACACTTTGGTGAACTTGAAGATTGAGGTCAAATTGTGCTCCTATTTTTGAATACAAGGCTTAGGTAAGGAGTTAGAGCCCCTCAATGTTTAACCTATGTTGCTCTTGCATCATTCATGATAAATTGTTGAGTAGAGTCATGTTGTAGTTCATCCATGGTGTAATAAGCTTGAATAGTTGCATGCATGTTCAAATTAGTGCATTTTGAGGTTGATTCATGGTCCATTGGTGCATGCAAGCTTACATTCATATCAAGACCATGTTTTCAGTTTGTTTTCCAGCTTTTGAGCTCAATTGAACAAGATTTAAAGCTTGACTTTGGTTTAAAGATCATGCATCTCACATTTTGAAAAT
The DNA here is from genome assembly GCA_025200525.1 of Camellia lanceoleosa. Classification (NCBI taxonomy): domain Eukaryota; kingdom Viridiplantae; phylum Streptophyta; class Magnoliopsida; order Ericales; family Theaceae; genus Camellia; species Camellia lanceoleosa. The sequence continues at coordinate 114,577,904 of CM045770.1, read as the reverse complement.
ATTCTTGAAAATGGTTTGAAATTGGCTTCAATTGATCATCCCTTGGCCCTTGCATGTACAAAATAGCTTTTGAAACTTGTAATACATTGAGTTGAAAGTGTTTTTCCAGAATTTGGGGCCAAGAGGATGAGATTTGAGTGTTTGAATACTTGGTTCGAACTTGGGAGACAAATCTGGAAATCCCAGATTTTGCTTCCTCGCTTGAGCGAAGGATTCCTCGCTCGAGCGAGCCCTTGATTTTCCAGCTCGCTCGAGCGAGCATCGAGCGTGGCATCGCGCGAGAAAAATGAGCATCCAGTACTTTTACTGTTCATCAGACCGCTCGAGCGAAGGTAGGCTCGCTCGAGCGAATCCTTTGATTTTTGAATCTCGCTCGAGCGAAGGAAGGCTCGCTCGAGCGAGGTGCCCATTTCCAGCAACTTTTGAAAAATGCCTTCCAAGTGTAATTTTGCATCCTTATCGCATCCTAGGCATTCGTAGGCCTAGTTTAAGACATCTTAATGAGGATATAGAGATAGAACACACCGAGGCATATTAGGAAGTTAATTATTGTACTTCCCCAATTGTTAAACTTAGTGTGTGTTCAATTGTTTTATTGTTTAGGGTTGGCTCTCGGGGACACGCTCTAGCCGCTTTTAGCCCAATCTCTGTGAGTAACAGATTGTGTAAAGATATGTTCATAATGATTATATTTTGAACATTTAACTGCAATGTTTATTGAAATGATATTGTTTATTGAATGAATGTATGTCCTGTATTTCGAACTGTATTGTGGCATCCTTAGCACCCACTGTTATTGACTGTTACAGAGCTCTGTCGGTTCCCTCGTGGAACCATACTGTTTATTGATTGATGGCCATCATTACTGTTGGGTCTGTTAAGGCCCGGTCCTTTTGGACCATATTGTTATAGGCTAATGGATGTACCACATAGGACCGATTGATTGAAATGCTATTGATTGAAATACCGATTGATTGAAAGATTGAAATATTGTTTAATGAATTGATTTCATTCAGTATCGTAAGGACATCCATTCATAACCCTTTACATTATGTTATTCATCGGGCTTTAGCTCACGTTTATATATATATGTAGGTTCTCGTGACTGACGGAGCTAGGAGCGTGGTTGATCCCGCTTTTGTCACCAGCTGTATGCCTCTCAGCGAGGTTCCATGTTGCCATGCCATGGCTTTGGGGTCTTTTGTACTTCCCCTGTTTGTCTCACAGTTTTGTACTATTGTGGACCATTGTATAGACCGTTTATCGTTCTATCGCATTGTCTAAGGGTTAAGCCATTTTACCCACTGTTATGGATATGTACATATTGTATGCCGCATCGTACTGTACTGTTTTATGTGCATATGAATGGAAAACTTTTTGGCATACAGATTGTCACAGCTCATCGGACACTATTCATTTATTGTCTTGGCTTCCGCCAGGCCCTGGACTCTGTTTATATCGATTGATTGTTAAGCAGGCCTTTGGTAATCACGGATTACTGGCCAGTTACGGTGCTAAACCCATAGGGCCGGGTTTGGGTCGTGACATACACTCCTGAATATTTGCCTTGAGAAAAAAAAACACATCATCCGCGAAGAACACGTGCGAAAGGGTCGGGCAGTGCCTTGTTATTTTCATCCCTGAGATTTGATTCCATCTTAGGCTCTGATTGAGAAGTTTTGAGAGGACATCCACCATTAAGATAAAAAGATATGGGGAGAGAGGATCGCCTTGACGAAGCCCTCTAGAAGAAAAGAATGATGCTCGCTTATCACCATTAACAAAAATAGAAAAACTCACATCATGACATACTCCATAACCCAATTAACCCAATTCGAATGAAACCCCAGCTTTCCCAGAACAACGGCTAGAAAGTCCCATTCTATTCGATCATAGGCCTTGTTGAAATTGAGTTTTATAGCCATATTACCAACAACCCCTGATTTTTTTAATTTGAGAGCATGAAAAGCTTCGTGGGCTACCACAACATTATCTTGAATCATCCACCTTGGCACAAAAGATGATTGGTTTGGGGAAATATGATTCTTCAGAAAAGGCTTCAGGCAATTAGCTAGGATTTTGGTGATTATTTTCATATTAAAATTACATAAACTGATTGGACGAAGTTAGGATAACAACATTGGGCTACTGGTGTCACGACCCAAACCCGGCCCTATGGGTTTAGTCCCGTAACCGGCCAGTAAATCCGAGATTACCAAAGGCCTACTGAACAAAGAATACAATCAATCGAGTAGTGTTCTGAAGCCAATACAAGAAATAACTAGTGTCCATTGAGTCAGGAAAATCAGATGTCAAAAACATTTTCCATACATTTATGCATTCGCATCAAGACAAGATATACAAGCATTACAGATATTCAAGACGAACTCAATCCTCAATAACAAAGACAAGAAAGTCTATACAAAAAGTACAACAAGACAAAACAAGAGGAGACTAGTGGGGACACAAACACCCCAAGCCATGGCATGGCGTCTGAACCTCACAAAGGAGGCACATAGGCTGGCTGACAAAACTGGGGACCAATCCCACGCTCCTAGCTTCGGCCTGGCGGCTGAGAACCTACATATATATATAACAGTGGGCTAAACCCCAGTGAATAACATAAAGCGTAAAATGGTTATGAATGAATGTCCTGCAAGAAATGAAATCAATTCATTAAACAAGAGTTTGATCTTTCAAGATTTCAATCAATCAGTCATATGTGGTAACATCCAATAGCCTATAACAGAAGGTCCAAAAGGACCGGGCCTTAATAGACCCAACAGTAATGATGGCCAATCATTCGGTAAACGGTATGGTTCCACAAGGAAACCGACAGAGCTCAGAATAAATAATAACAAGAGGTGCTAAGGATGCCACAATACGCTCAGAAATAGGACATACATTCATTCAAGAATAATATCGATTCAAGAAATGCTTGAAACAAGATTCAAAAGATAACCATTTTGAACATATCTTTACACATCATACTCACAAAGTGATTGGGCTATCAATAGCTAGAGCGCCCTCGTGAGTCAACCCTAAACATCAATCAATAGAACACACACTAAGTTTACAGCTTGGAAAGGATGATAATTAAATCTCTAAATTCCCGGTGTGGTTCTATGTCTAAATCCTCATTAAGATGCATTAAACTAGGCCTAAGAATGCCTAGGATGAGATGAGGATGCAAAATACTGATTGGAAGGCACTTTTCAAAAGTTCCGAAAACAGGGTCTCGCCGAGCGAGCCTTCCTTCGCCGGCGAGGTTACAAAATCAAAGGATTCGCCGAGCGAACAACCCTTCGCCGAGCGAAAACTTCTGGTTGCTCGATTTTACGCGATACACGCTCGATGCTCGCCGAGCGATCCTCGAATAAAGGTGCTCGCTCGGCGAGAATCCTTCGCCGGCGAGGAAGCAAAATCTGATTTCAGATTTGTCTCCCAAGTTCGAACCAAGCATTCAATCATCCAAAACTCAACCTCTTGGCCCCAATTTCTGAAAAACACTTCAAACTCAATGTATAACAAGTTTCAAAAACTATTTTGCACATGCAAGGGCCAATGGTTGGTCAATTGAAGCCAATTTCAAACCATTTTCAAGAACAAGTTTAAAACATGCAATGCATGAGCTTCAAACCCAATTTAATCTTCAAATCTTGCTTTAGAGAGCTCAATAGTTGGAAAACATTCTGAAATCATGAACTATAATGGAAACATGGACATGCATGCATCATTCAAGCATGAATTCACCTCCAAATTCACTAATCTCTACATGCATGCATGAATTCTATCTTGAATCAACCTATATGAGCTCAATCAAGACTTACATTACTATATGATCATGATGCATGCAAGATGGACTTAAAACATAGCAAGAAGATGGAAATTTTCTTACCTAAATCTTCAATTTGGGAGCCTAGAAGATCAATTTAGCAAGTACACTTCAATTCTTGGAGATTCAAGCAATTTCAACAAATGAACCCAAATTTCTCTTAACTCTCCTCTCTCTAATCTCTTTGGTCGGCTAAGGGCAACAAGAAGGGCCGAGGAAATGTTTTGCTCAATGTGAACAAGTCTAAGGCTCAACAATGATAGTAAACAATGGTCCACTATGAGTGGCAAATTCAGTAAATAAGCCTAAGTCCGTAATTAACTCAATTCAACCTACTTTAATCATTCCTAATCAATTTTCGATAAAAAATATCATTAAATCACAAATATTATGCTGATTATAAAACATCCAACGGTTTCTAAATCGTCACGATAAGGTTCTTCAACTAACAGCTTTAAACACATACATTTAAACAGTAGTCAAACAATCAACAGATAAAACATGCAATTAGATGTAAACTTATTGGGCCAGGCTGATTTCAATCGGTCATCGATACTTTAATCAGTTCAATTATCAGTCATTAACAGTCCGGTTTATCAGTAATCAGTATATAATTCAGTGGTTATACGGTAATCGATACGAGGGTTGTTACAACTGGCCTTAGGGATCAAAACCAGATTGGTTTGATTTAGTTCTTTAAGCAAATAACCACCAAGAAAAAAACTACGCACAACTTCACACATCTTAGCCCCTACTTCATCCCAATAAGTTTGGTAGAAAAGCCCTTAGAGAGCCATTGGGTCCTAGAGCTTTCATTACCCTTAACTGGATTAAACTTCTGTTCATAACATCGAATACCAATGGTTCCACCGCTGATAAGGCCTCCATGTAGTTTCTATCCCCAACACTTGTGAACAATGAAGAGAAAAAGCCGAAGAGATAATGATTAATCTCAGGTTCCGAATTCAGCCATTGTCCCTCCTCTGTTTGTAAGTGAAGAATTTGGTTTCTTTGGCTACGTTGAATCATCGAAGCATGGAAGAAGGAAGAATTCTTGTCCCTATAATTCAACCAACGAACTCTCGATCTTTGATGTAGAAACATTTCCTCCCTAATAAGAGCTATTTCAAGATTAGCTTTTACTTGGCTTTGTGACTGCATATTTTCTTTTGTCCAGGGTTGTGACTGAAGAGACAAGAGTTTTGATTTAAGAAGAGCAATTTCCAATTTGTTATTCCCAAAGTGCTCCTTACTCCAAACTTTTAGCCTATCCCTGCAACACTTAATTTTCTTAACAATTCGGAACAAATGAGAGCCAAGACGGGGCATAAACCACATGGTTTATTATTGGGCAAATTACAAACACCCCCTTCGAGGTTTGGTGAAAATACAAATTCCCCCCTGAGGTTGTTATTTTCATACAGATTCCCTCCTAATTTGTTATGCAAATTTGACCTTCAGGGGATAATTTGTAATTTCTCAAATCTTAGGGGGAATCTGTATTTTCACCAAACCTCGAGAGGGATGTTTGTAATTTGCCTTTTATTATTTTAAAATTAGAGCATCCACAATGGGATAGTTAAAATTGTTTGTTAAAGTATGTTATATGACAAAAAGTGATAAAAGTGGGGCCCAAAAATATGTGTTAAGGTGTGTTAAGAGTTTGTTAATTTTAGAGAGCGAGTGGTGGTGCAATGGATGTGTTAAAGGGGTGTGTTAAATATATATATATATATATATATATATGTATATAATAAATAAAATAAATAAATAATTTAGTTTAATCAAAAATTTGAAGCCCAAAATTAAATTTCAAGTCCAAAAAAAAAATCCCAACAAGTTAAAAAAAAAAAAAAATTTTGCCGTTGACTGGTCAACTGGCCGGACATTCGGCCAGTCAACCTGAAAGAACACTAACACACTCCCCTCCGCTGGTTAAACCCATCGCTGCAGATAACAAACCACTTAACACACACAGCTAACACACGCCACTAACACATACCTTAACTAATCCACTGCAGCACCAAACAACCATCCTTGCTAGCTAAAATTTACCAATTGACATTAACACACGCGTTAGTGTGTCCATTGTGGATGCCCTTATGACCTACTCATTATATAAATTATAAATATTTAAAATATTTAAAATTATGTCATATTATCTGTTAGTATACTAATTAGTATACCAATCGATATATATATATAACATTATTATTTTTTTATTTTTTATGAAAAAATTAAAATAATTAATTTCTTAAATGAGACCCAACTTGACCCCCGCCAAACAGTCCTTAAAAAAATTTCCCAGTTTTTTTTAAAAAGATTCAGATCGGATCATGCGGCGTGCAAGTAAAGTTTCAATTTTTTAATTTTCTTTTGTTCATTTTGTTCTCATTTTTATAATAATAATAATAACAATATTTTAATTGTTTATCATTATTAATTCCCAAAGTCAGAACATGTATTTGTGCAATTGTGTCTACGCATGCGTATCTATCTATTTGGATTTTCCTTCTATGCATCCCATTTGTGTAATTTTCTTTTTTTTCTCTTCTTCATATATGTGTGTCTGAGTATATATTCTTCTAGAAAACTAGAAAATAGAATGTGGGTCTGTATCTGAATCCTTATGTATATATATAAATTCCCAAATAAATGTATAAACAAATTGGTGTGAGATAGATTGAGAGGACTTGGTTTTTGCAGGCATGGTTTGTGGGTTTTGTTGGCTTATGTGGAATATTGGACATATGTCTTTGCATGCAAGCTGATTCATTTCTGGATTCTCTCTCTGGGTATTGTAACTTCTGATTCTGATGATTCTGCTTCTACATTTTCTTCTAATTTGATCTGGGTTTCACTCTGATTTCTCTCTCACTCTGTTATTAGGTACTTGTTGATAATTGTAGTTGAAGTTTGTGGATTCAATGTATTGGGTGAGATTGCAAATTAGGAGTTGAGTTTCTAATTGATTCTGGTGAGTCTGCTGCTACATTTTCTATCTTTACACATTTGCTTTTAATTTGATCTGGGTTTCACTGTGATCTCTCTCTCTCTTACTCTGTTATTAGGTACTTATAATATTTTTAGTTGAAGTCTATGGATTCAATGTAGTTGGTATTAATCCATGTTTGGCTTTTGAGATTGCAAATTAGGAGTTAAGTTTGTAATTGATTAAAGGGTTTTGAAACTGATTTTTCAGAATGATTGATCATTGGTGTGTGTAGAGGGTTGGTGAATGGGTGCTCAGAAAATGGGATCTCAAGGTGGTGGTAGTGGTGGTGATGGTGGTGGAGGTGGTGGTGGTGGAATCCAAGAGCAGAGATCGCATGCATTGTCCCGACAAGGGTCCTTGTACAGCCTCACCCTAGATGAGGTTCAGCACCAATTAGGGAATTTGGGGAAACCACTTAGCAGCATGAATCTTGATGAGCTTCTCAAGAGCGTGTGGACCGCCGAAGCTAATCATGGAATGAGTGGGATTGATTATGCAGCTTCACAGCATAACCAACTTGCATCAGAGTCCGCTCCGCATCGGCAATCGAGCCTTACTCTGTCTAGGGATCTGAGCAAGAAGACTGTTGATGAGGTGTGGCAAGATATTCAAATGGGGCAAAAGCAGAATAATCTCAATAGGAAAGCCCAAGAAAGACAAACCACTCTTGGGGAGATGACATTGGAGGACTTCTTGGTTAAGGCAGGTGTGGTTGCTGAATCTTCGTCAGGGGAAAAAAATTCTGGTCTTGTTTTAGGGGCCGATCCAATCACATTGCCCCAACAACAAGCTCAGTGGATGCAATACTCCTCAATTCATCAGCACCAGCAGCACCAACAACACCAGAACATGCTAGCTGTTTTCATGCCGGGCCATTCAATTCAACAGGCTCTTCCTATTGGTGTGAACCCAATTATGGATTCGGCTTACCCTGAAACCCAAATGACCATGTCGACATCCCCTTTAATGGGTACATTATCGGACACTCAGACTCCCGGACGGAAAAGGGTTGCCCCCGGAGATGTTGTTGAGAGAACTGTTGAAAGGAGGCAGAAGAGAATGATAAAGAATAGGGAATCGGCAGCCCGGTCAAGAGCGAGGAAACAGGTTAGATTTCAAATCTTTGAGTGCATTGTGATTCCCTTTCTTTTATGCACGGCTGTGCGAAATACATATGTTGAATGGGCAGGCTTACACACATGAGCTGGAGAACAAGGTTTCGCGTCTAGAAGAGGAGAACGAAAGGCTTAAGAGACAGAAGGTATCTTCTACAAAAATATTTAGCATTTCATGGTTTACTGTCTTACCAGTTATGCCTAATTTTGTGTTTGTTAATATTATTTTTTGGATGTGATAGTGGAAACAAATGGCATGTTAATATAATGTTTATTTTTCTGTGAGTTGCTATTTGCTTTCCTGAAGTAAACCTAATCTATTACAACTTGATTTGCCACTAATTTTGAATCATGAAATAGACACAATACACTTGATGGATGCCAGACAATCATTACCGAAGTTATTAAGATACTTTTGAAGTGATTATTTGGCAAGTACTTTTCCCCCATTTGATTTGTGCTTTATCATGGAAATTAGGTTATGTATCCGATGTGTTTACTCAATGTCTTGGATTGATCATGTCTTGTAATGCTTGTAAATCAAATGATCGACCGTTGGATAATTATGCATTATGTATTAATTCTAGGGCCAATTTAAAGTTGATCAATGTCCAGAAAATCGAGCCTATAGTATATACTTTATCTAAAAGGGATAGACAAAGAATGGTTTCTATGGTTGACCATCCAACCGTCTTGTCATTTTTGTAGACTTCAGTTATATTTGGTTTCCAGATTGTAGGAATAAATCCTGCTTGCTGACTACTGAACTGAGGTAGGATGTATGCCTAAGACAAGTCTGGGTTGAGGGTTCGAAGTTATTTTTCAGTGGTGTGGTGCTTTTTTAGAATACACGGGATGATTGAACTAGAAAGACATGGTGAAACTTTTTAAGGCAAAAAGAAAAGAAGTAAAAAATACAAAAACAAAAAATGAAAGAAAAGAACTAGAAAGATGTGGTAAATTGATTCCTTTGGACTATGTTATATGGACTTGGGTACAAATATCAAGTGTGGATGTGTAACCAAGTGTCAGATCTTGTTACACCTAAATCTTAGGATATTAGAATATGAATCCAAAAGTTGGATATGGGTATGGGGACACCTTTTAAGTATGTTTATATATATGACATATTGTATTATATTATACTACATATTGTATAATATTCTTAGGTAATATCTTGTAGATTATTTAGAAATGTACTTCAAACCAAATGGGGTCTAAAAAAAATATAAATTTATATCTTCTATTCGTGTAAGAAGCGAAAAATGTTTCTTTATTGGCAAACGTGAGCATATTCTTCTTCAAACATTAAATAAAATTAGAAGATCCAAATGTCTACATTGGTACGGGTATTGAACACATATCCTACACCCTTACTCTTGTCATATCCTATTGACTCAGGTACACTTGGGGAGTAGAATTTCTTGCTCAGGACATATCTGATTGGAAGTATGAGACACATCTTATACCCTTTATCTAGGTGTCAAGTGTCCAACGTGTGTACTTGATTTATTTTGAAGTCAATGTAACATAGATCTTTCTTTTATTTTTGGCTTTTGTATCCTTGCTAGAATAAGCCAATTCATCAAACTGATTTAGAACCCCTCGATCATCAACATTGTAAATTGCTTCTATTCTGCTCTTTGCCCAACATAATCCCTTTCCCGATGAGAAGGGAGGTCAATGCTTCCCTTTCACCCAGGCTTGCACCAAATAAAAACGGACTCCCTCTTAGACAAAAGTTGACTCACGGAAAGTCATTGAAGTCTTGTAGCACACTCTTGGAGCCTAGGGTAATGCAAGATGCTAGCCTAAGGCAAGAAGGCACATGTCTACAAATTTGAGTACATCCATCAAAGAGAAAACAAAGAACTATATGCTTTCAGAAATTCAAAGTAACACATAATTTATCAGCCCTCTCTGTATTTTATCAAGACTATCAAACCTTAAAGATCACCTTTTAGCCTTATTTTGAAAAAATAGAACCATGATATAATAGTTGTTGGATTTAAACAAGCATGTACTCACTGCTCATGGATTTTCATTTGAAAAGGTTACAGTTACATTTAATTTGGTGATGGTCACGTGTAATTTGAGAGAAATAAAGGGTTTTGAATTCTTATACAGTGCAAAACTACAAATACAGTAAACGAAGTTTTTTCTTGTGGGTTTGGACATACAATTCTGCCTTGTGGCATTGCCACATCTTGGCAAGCTAACATATTCGATTAGCAAGGTGCCACGTGCCAACCTTATGAGGTGTCACTTGGACCAGTAGTGTTTCTCTAACATGCTCCCCTTTGGATTACAACTACGCCTATCAAGGATAGCTCACTCTATGCCCTAGCTTGAACCTAGGTGCGCAAGGCTAAGACATCCTTTAGGCCACTCACAAGACCCCTTTTCTCTACTGAGGATCCTCCTCTTAAGTGAGCCACTTTTTCCATTTGCAGTTGATGAGCTTAGTGCCTCTTGGCTCGACTAAGCAGTTCTCCTTTGAGCACACTACTCTTCTATATGTGTTCCTCAAAGGTGATTAGGCATCCTCATTCTGTGGCCAAGCATGCCCCTCTTGTGATGTCTGCTTGGATTCACCTTGACTTGTTTGGGTGACCCCCTTCGAGTAGTCTTCATCGGTCTCCTATACATGGTCTCCAGAAAGGCATCTTGATGTTCCTCACCAACTTAAATTAGGAGAAGCACCCAGAAACCCCTTAGGGTTGACCTAAGCATCCCACGGTCCTATTTAGGATCACCAGAGAATCAATGACTGGGAGGCTAGAGTCAAGGATTTCTCAAGGTGCATTTCCATTCCCTTCCTTGAAGGGACTTTCACCTTGATCGGTCTTTGGGAGAGGGGAGCCTCCACAGTTAGTTTTCTGAATAAAACTGTATATTCAATTGAATTAATTGAATAAAGAATACATCACTCATATAGAACACTAATTCCTAATCCTAAACGAATACATCACTGATATAGAATTCTAATAGATATAAAATATCTAATAGATATAGAACACTAAGTCTTAATCCTAAAAGGAAAAAGGAGAACACTGAATATAGGTATATTCTCACACCCCTGTTCAAACTCAAGGTGTTTTAGCAGAAAACACTGAGAGTTTGTCAAGAAAAAACCGAAACCGAGCAGTGGTGTGAGTCTTGGTGAAAAAGTCAGCAAGTTGCAGAGTCGAAGAGACAAAAGCAAATGAAGTGACAATCAATCTCAATGTGTTTTGTCCGTTCATGGAATACAGTGTTATGAGCAATTTGAATGGCACTTTGGTTGTCACAATAGAGAGAGGTCAGGGAAGACTGAGGGACGCTCAAGTCAAATAAGAGACCATGAAGCTAGACAATTTCAGCAGTAGCATGAGCCATAGCACGATACTCAGTTTCGGCAGTAGAACGGGCAACAACAGTTTGTTTCTTGCTTTTCCAAGAAATCAGGGAATTGCCAAGAAACATACAGAAACTAGAAGTAGATTTACGATCATTAACAGCACCAGCCCAATCAGCATTAGTAGAGGCCACCAAATCTAAGGAAGAAGTAGAAAAGAATAGCAAGCCCTGAAAGATAGTACTGCGAAGATAGCGAAGGATTCAAGGCAAAGCAGCCCAATGTGTAGAGCGAGGAGCAGAAACAAATTGACTAACCACATGGACAACATAGGCAAGATCAGGCGAGTAACTATCAGATAGACTAAGAAAACCACAAGCTCGCGATATAACGTAGGATCGTCCAGAGGAACACTATCAGTAGTGTTGAGCTTCACATTAAGCTCAATGGGGGTATCAGAAAGCTTAGTGTCAGTAAGTCTAGCACGATGGATAAGCTCGTTGGCATACTTAGCTTGGGACAGAAAGCAACCCTTGGAAGAAGAAGCCACCTTAATACTAAGACAATACCGCAATGGTCCCAGATTCTTCATTTCGAAGGTGCAGAAGAGATGCTGCTTGACCTTAGAGATAGCAGAAGAGTCAGAACTAGTGATAAACATATCATCCACATATAGTAAGAGTAAAACAAAACCAGCCGAGGTATGTCTTAGAAATAAAGCAGAGTCGGAAGCAAAAAGATGAAAATAGAACAAGCTCAGGAGGAACTGTGGAAATGTACTCATCAGACGGGACCTTAGAAGGAAACAGATCAATATGAACCAAATCCTCTTTGGAAATTGGATCGGTGAGAGGAGAAAACTGAAAGTAAGGTAGACGTTCGAGAAAAGAAACATGATGAGAGACATAAAGATGACGGGAAATAGGGTTGTAACACCGATAGCCTTTCTGAGTAGGACTATAACCCAAAAAGACACAAAGGACAGACCGGGTACTAAGTTTGGTCGTATCCTTGCGGGGAAGAAGGACAAAACAGACAAACCCAAACACACGAAGGAGGGAGTAGTTAGGAATTTGGGAGAACAAAGCCTCATAAGGAGACTGACCAGAAAGAAGGGGAGTAGGCATGCGGTTGAGAAGAAAAGCAGCAGTAAGAACTGCCTCCCCCCAGAATGGAGCCGGAACTGAGGCAGAGAGAAGAAGAGATCTAGTTGTCTTAAGGAGATGACGGTGTTTACGCTCGGCTCGACCATTTTGGGTAGGTGTATCTGTACAGGAAGTTTGGTGAATAGTATCCAAATTGGCCAAATACTCACAGAATTCATTTTTAAAATATTCCCCACCCAAGTCAGACCGTAACACTTTAATTGTAGACCCAAACCAAGTAGTAATCATAGACTGAAAGGTACGGTATATCTGATAAAAGTCGGACTTATGAGTCATAAGATAAATCTAAGTGTAACGGGTGCAATCATCAACAAATGACACACAGTATGCAGAACCCCCTTTGGTGAGAACAGGAGAAGGGCCCCAAATATCAGTATGAACTAAAGAAAACGGTGTATCAAATATAGAAGTACTTTTATGAAAAGATAAGGCTGTCATTTTGGAAAGTTTACACCCCCGACATTCAGTAAGTTCACTAGGAGAAACTTTACCCAATATACCCTATTGAGCTAAAGACCGTAAGCGGTCAGCAGACAAATGCTCTAATCTAGAATGCCACATGTAGAAATGAGTAGACAGAGAATCTAACTGAAAAGATGAAAAAGCAATTTGAGAAGTTGTCATAGACAGATGCAAGCTCTCTATCACATAGAGGTCTCCAACTCTACGACCAGTCTTAATCTGCTGCTTGGACATCCGATCCTTCACAGAACAGATAAAAGAAGAAAAGATAATATCAAAACCGGAGGCATCAAGCTACTTGATAGATAATAAACTGATAGAGAACTGAGGAACATAAATGACAGATGGAATAGAGGCAACAGATAGGAGACGGTAAGACAGACCCAACAGACATACCAAACCCATTGATAGCATTAACAACAATAGGAAAAGGAGGGGGAGTACAATTTTGAAGTAATAAGAGATGGGGGAGTCATATGATGAGAGGCACCAGAGCTATGAAGCACGGGTGCGGGTACGAGTACAAGTGCGGGTACACCGATACGCCAAAACTCAAAAAAAATATGATATGGGTACGGCTGCGGTACGCCGATATTTTTTATTTTTATTTTTATAATTATGGTTAAAGGATCCAATCTACAAATTAAAATTTAATATCAAAACTAAAAAGAGAATTACAAAACTAAATATAATTGTCAAATGGTCATAATTAATATCATTTTAAAAATTAAAAATTAAAATTAAAATAATTAAAAATTAAAAGTTTGATTTATCATTAAAATGAAATTCTAAATTATTATTATTTTTTTATAATTTTTTTTTCCCTTCAAAAGGTTAAGTCGATGTATAATTTATATTATACTGTAGAGAGAGAGAGAGAGGGGGGGTGTAAATAAAAACAAGACACTTTACTAATTCCCATACCAGTTCAATTCAACGAAGACAATTCCAGCACCTGACCATTCTCTCTCTCTCTCTCTCTCTCTCACAGCAAATCAACCCAGTCCAGCAGCACCGGACCATTCTGGAACGAGCACTTCGTCCTCCCCCTCTCCCTTCCTTTCCACGACTCCCTCCTCACCCTCGAAATCTTTCACTCCAAACCCTCCGAGACCCCCAAGCCCTTAGTCGACTCTTTTCGTCTCGCTCTCAAGGAACTCACTGGCAGGGATGAGGATTTCGAATGAAGAACTGAGATTGAAGATTACAATGCTCTCCAATAAACCTAGGTCTGTATATATTTTTAATATTACAAAATAACTCTCTATTTTTTGTTTTTTTTAATAAAGAACATAAATAAATTGCTCTGATACTCCTCAATCTCTTTACAATTTGATTTTTTTTCCCGGTGTACCTTTCCGTACCAACGGCGTACCCTTCCGTACCCACGGTGTACCCATGCCGTACCCAAATGTACCAAATGTACTGGACCCTCTTTGGCGGTACCCGGTACGTGTACCCATACCTGGTACGTACCCGGTACTCGTACGGCATCATTTTTGGAGTACCCGTGCTTCATAGCACCAGAGTCAAAAATCCAAACAGACGAAGAGATACCTGAAGAAGACCCAAGCAAACCTGAATGAAGAGAGGAAATAATTGAGGAAGACGGGGATAGCTGGGAGGTAGACACAGTATGCTAAAGCTGACTAATCTGAGTATTCAAGGAAGCCAAGTCAAGATCAGGAGATGGAGCAGATGCAGTAGAATCGGCGGAAGCTTGAAAATTACTTGGAGAAGAAGGGCAAAATTGGGTCCGAGACTGCTGAGAATACAAGCTAGACAGACATCCCTTCTTGGGACCCTCTGATGGCAGAAGGCACACTCATCTGGAGCTAGAGACATCATAATAACCAGAAAGGTAAGGGACTGAAACCAACTAGAGAACCAGAAGTTGAAGTAAAGTCCAGTAAGTCGAAGCAGAGAACCAGAGACCAATGACGAAGAGCTTCGATCGACACAACTAGAGAGAGAGAACCAGAAGTCGAGCGAGAAAAACAAGTTCAGACAGAGGTGCGAGAGAGAGAGACCTTCGCGAACCAAAACGAGAGAGAGAAAGATCCCTCGCACTAACCAAATAGGTCAACGTGTTGTCGGATTGCAATTCTGGTGACAAATACGACTTTGATGAACACCCAATGGCAGCGAAACAAACACTAAAGATCCAGACGAATTGCGATGATGAACTGCGATGACTAGATGAAGAAGACGAAAAGACCAGATGAAGTACCCAACTCAGATGGGTCGACTTTGTGAGACCAAAGATCAGAATTAGAGATGACTGCTAGGGTTTCGAGTCCTTCAGGTTTCGAACCAAGCTCTGATACCTTGTTAGTTTTCTGAATAAAACTGTATATTCAATTGAATTAATTGAACAAAGAATACATCACTTATATAGAACACTAATTCCTAATCCTAAACAAATATATTATTGATATAGAATTCTAATAGATATAGAACATCTAATAGGTATAGAATACTAAGTCCTAATCCTAAAAGGAAAATGAGAACACTGAATATAGGCATATTCTCACACCACAAGAACATGAGATCAGGTCTTAACCAAAACATTTGATTCTCCGAATAATGCATCATACCTACCCACTGCAACGGCATGATACAGTTTTCACAGCTTAGCATACCTATCTTCTGCATTCCATGATACAACTCCTGAGGTTTGACCATCAACATAGTGGGTAGTTAGGAAACCATTAGATTGTTAAACCAAGGGGGTTGAGCAATCTATCCCTCAACATAGGATATTGCGCATTGCTGAGTTAGGCCCCATGGTTCGTCTCCATTACATTATGAGACCTCATTTATCTGTTAAAGAGTTATCTAGCATTCTCATTCACCTCCGGTTGAGAACAACTCCACTGCCATCCTCTCACTGAAGGTTGCTTCGCTTTCACCTGCTCAAACTCTTGTGATCCTGTGCCACTTTTATGCCTACCATCTTCGAAGAAGGCTTTCTCCAGCCACCTCACTATCACCTTCCATAATTCCAAAAAAGGAAATGATGAGATGAGAGAGGGTTCGAAAATGCAGGAAGAATCTGTGAGATAGACTATGAGGAGTCAAAGTTGATGCAAATGCTTTTCTCAAAGCCAAATCAACCAAAAATAAAGAAGGATGAGAGGATAATGAAGGACAAGAATGAGTAAGCGTTTAAAGAGTTGCCTAGTTGAATCAGACAAGTTGCAGCTAAGTCAAGGGCAAGGGTTGGCTATTTGAACCAATATTAGCAGCTTTGTCTGGACAAGAAAGTTCTTTCTATCGTGGCTTGGTTCTTGAACATTCGCATCATCTCTATTGAAATGGGAAATGTTAGCACTTCGCGTGTATTGCATGAGTTCATGATTTGATAGGCATTGCTTCAGTAAATAAATAGTCAAAGTAAAAGAGAATACAAGAATACGAGGAATAAAAATAATATTAAAAAATATTTCCCAAAGATTCCCACCCTTTTGTAAATTTGTGCCCCATTCCCACTGACATGTTATTCCCTTTTTGACATCCTAATTGGCTCATCTTCACTGTTGACAGACATTATACTCACCTTCGCTGTTTTGACCATCTAATTCGCTGCAATGGTTCTTTCAGCTATCGTTGGACTGCTATAATTGCTTCAGATGATTGTGGAAGTTTTACATTGTTCAACATACAATTTGCCTTACAGATGTCTAAATGTAGTTAATATCTAAATAGATCAGTGGCTATACATTCTGATTGAACTATCATGTGTTTCTACTTGTTTTTGGTAATTTTTTAAGTTGATGACATATGTTTTATCATTATGAATTCTCTATGTAGATTTCCATGATGGATACTTTTAGCATTAACCCGCCATATCCTGTGTTACAGAGACCTGGGTACAAGTGTGTCCAAGTGTTAGATTTTCCGAAACCTAAATTTTAGGATATTGGGATATGCAACCAAAGGTGGGGTATGTGTATGGAGACAAGTCTCAAACACACATTCTATTCATTGGTGGTTATAGTGGAGTGGAGGTGGTAATGGTTGTGGAGAAGGGAAATGAGGAATATTTTATTCTTATGTGTCGAAGAGTGTGTAACTGGAATTCACTTCTTCCGATTAATAGCGGGACAAAATTGGCGGTCAGTTAACTCCCCTGCACTTCCCCATCGATGAAAGGGCTTTGACCATACCTTTTAACCCCTTCCCCTCCTACTTTTTAAACGCTCAAACAAGGGGAGGTCAAGCACTTCTGATCACATCCCCTGAATCCAAAGGTAACATTTAAGATAAATGTGCTTTAGTACTCTCATACTTCAGGGAGGACTTAAACAGAATTTAGGTGGCAGTCCAAATATAATGGATTGTTTCTTATGAACTAACCCCTATTCATTTTGAAACTGAAATCATTAAGTGGGAGTGAAAGCAGGTTTCAAAATAGAGAGGAAGGGCATTCTTTCTCTCAAAAGTTACAAGGGCTTATTGTAATTAGTTTAAATTATATTGTATTGTATGTGAATAAGTGTATATATAGATATGTTTATTTAGGGATGTGTTCATGGTTTGGTTTGTTCTAATATTGGACTGTTTCATATAAATTACCCCTTATTTAGTTTTATTATTGGAAGCATGAGGTGGGAGTGAAAAATTTCAGGTCAGATATGAGAGAAAGGACATTCTTTCTCTAAAAATATTCAGAGGTTTCTTGTCTTCTCATGAGTTGAAATCTTAGATATATCATGTGCATGCATTTATTTAGGGCTTACAGAAAAGAAATGTAGCTTGTTTCTGTACATTTGGAAGTTTGATCAAGAAAGAATTAAACCTCTCGTCATTGTTCTGCAATCAATTTTATAAAGTATTCGGAAATTAGAGTAACAGGTTCATAATATGTGTGTGTGTGTGTGTGTGTGTGTGTGTGTGTGTGTGTGTGTTTGTAATCTAAATTAGTTGAAATTTCATAATGCTGGAATTATTCAAAATAGGAATGCCATGAAACAGAACTTTATTTCATCTAACTTCTATTTGCAAAAGCCATGGTTTAAATCCCAAGGCCAACAGCGTGCTACTAGACTAATAGATACACCAATTGAAAAGAAAAAAAGAAACTAGAAGAAATGAAATAACTATATAAATGAGAAGAACATGATGAAGGTGGAGGATTAAAAAATAAAGAAATGCTAAAAAAAGAAGAGTGCAGTATTACATTGACCACTTTTGACAAGAATTTAACATTCAAATACCCAAATTGCTGCTTTATCTAAATCAACTTCATCATTGGGGACAAAGAAATGAGAAAAACCTCCAAATCTGTGTTTAGTTTCATGGAATCTACATTTTACACCACCTAGACCCTATCATGTATCTAGGTCCAGGACCCCTGGTTTCTGCAGATCCCCATCCATGCAATAGCAAATGTAGTTGTCATTATCTTCATGGAAGCTTGGGTTACTTGCTTGCTCCCTGAGTGATAGCTTGCCAAATCATCTCCTCTCCCCTTTGTTTACATAGAGGTCTTCAAATGATATCATTGCCCAAGTATGCCATCCTGCGTTGATAAAATTGATTTCAGAGGAAAGCTTAGTGCTTATTAGTTTAGATTATTTGAACTGATTTTTTCAGTTTTTTAAACATTAGCATAACTAAATCTGTTTTTTTATTTTTTATTTATATATATATATTTTGAATCATCTAAACCAAACGAGCTCTTAAACTCTGTTATTCTAATATTTTTGCCTTCATTTTTTTGTGGGGATTATCATCTTTTGTCATATTAGAAATTTTGCTATAGTTATATATATTAAAAATAAATAAAACAAGAGTGTTGTTGTAGTTACATTTTACTTGATCAATAAGTAGTTTGCATCATGTGTCATAGAGTTGCTAAGAGTTTCTCCCTGCAAAAGTTGTGATTACATTGTCCAGTTGGTTTAAAAAGAAACTTGTCTATAAAATGTAAATACATATATGAAAATCATCTTCTCTTTAAAATGAGAAATTAAGGCATTAGTTAACAATTGTTGATGACAGATTCAATCTCATGTGGTACCATGGTGATGAGGTTAAGTGAGTCATCTCATCAATGTGGTCAATATCCCTTCCTTTTTGTTAAGGATATCATATTCATGATCAATATTGGAAATTTTGATCATTGGATGCTATTGAAACTTTATGGTTCTATAAGAGTAACCTACGAGGAGTCATACATGTTAGTATTTGGGTATACTCCCCATGTTACTGATGAAGTTCAGAGGAATTGGGGGGGTAGCCTGAACTCCAAGTTTACTTTCTCAGTGTGGGTCCAAAGGGTTGTGCCTAGGCCAGATTCTTTGTTATCAAAAAAAAAAAAAAAATAGAAATAGTCATGCTAGCTCCACTCTGGTGTGTAGCATAAGAATCAAATGCTGTAATCTTTAGTCATATGGTGTGTAGCACCTGAATCAAATACCATAATCATTAGTCATATAGTATGTAGCACCAGAATCAAATACCTAAATAGAGCTAGATACACCTTGAGTTGATAAAAACAAACCTACAAATGAGGAGACAAATAAGACAATAGGCTGATTGCTAGAAAGAAATTTCTGCAATTATTGCCGAGTATAATTGTTAAGAAGGAAATTGATTGCGATTGATCCTTTACAAATGGTGCAATAATGGTAGTGTGTCTGTTACCGGTTTTCTTCCAAGATTGTTATTGTCCAGTGTGCCTATCCCCACTCTTATTCCAAGACTACTGTTGTCCAGAGTTTCGAAGAGTCAAAAGTTAAAGTATTGAACCTTCCAATGACCTTTTGATGACAAGAATGCTCTCATAGGTGTACGAGCGGGCTGTTTGCTCTATGTACTAATCTGATGACTAGTAGGTCATGTGACCATAATTGTTTGGCTAGGTAAAGCATATTACCTCTTCCCTGATGCAACCCTAAGACAAATTTCTTTTGCCAATAAGTGGATTGTGATAAAGAATAGTGCCACTAATTCTTCAAAATCATCTGTAAGGTCCATCAGAAATTGTACCAATCTCTGTGCTGCAATACACCACATTCTTTATCATTTTTCTCTGTGAAGGCTATCTAATCCCACAAATTAGTCATAATAGAATAAAACTCTTGTATACTCCTATTTCCAAATGATATCAATTGGCCAAATTGTTTAACAAACAACTTGGAGAGAGTCTCAAATGTCATTTGTTGTGGTGAACTTAACCAAGTGAACATCAATGGACTGATCCACATAGCTATTTACTCAAGTTATAATCTTAGATTGTTAACTCTCCAAGTAGAAAGTAAATCGTCAAAAATTTTCAGCCTCAGTGTTTGTAGGTATCTTAGTAACCCTAGAAACATAATTCCACATGTTTTTACCCTGGAGAAATTTTTTGACACTTATGCCCAATTTGTCACTCCAATTTCACCCTAATAGATTGAAGAGAATTTGAACTTCTAATTGTCATAGTCCCAACAGTAGGAGAGAACCAAGTGGAGTGTGGTTAGACCAAGGAACTTAAACTTATTTGAACATTTCCAAAACATAGCCCTATTATTAAAATGAGAAATTCTAGAGACCCACAAATTCACTCACAATGATGTGGCAAGGGTGTTGGGCCCTACATAGTTGAGTGTGTGACAAATTAAAATGGACACCTAACATGACACATCATTGTGGGTCAAATTAGGGGAGTTTTACTAGGGATCTGAAATATTGTCTTATTAAAATTAACCTCTGGTCATCTATGAGTGGATAACTCTGTTTTGGTTTATTCCACTAATGAAGGCTGTGCTGCTACTTTTTTCTCCCAAATATGATTGCCTTATTAACAAAGATATCTGTGTTTCATCTGTGTGCTTGGATGACATTCTGTTGCTTAAAACCAACGGTAAGATGATGAATTTCATATAACTGAGAACTGTGATAAGATTAGCTATTCCAAGAGAAATGAACTTGCAATTATTATTTTTTTTTCTCTGCTTACCTTTAGTTTTCATTAATATGGAAGATCTCTTTGTATTTTGAAAGCAACACTCTTGTTGCATGCTGGAGAGTATAACTTTTGTTTGTTCAGATGCTTTGGTGTGGTTTGTGCAGTTCTTTGGGTCTTATGCATCGAAGGAAATGGTAGAATTTTTTTTGGGAAACGTGAAGATTTTGAGAGTTTGTGGGGAAAAAATTTATTTTTGGCTTCCTTTTGGATGTCAATGGCTCCTCGTTTTAAAGGATCCTGCTTTTTCTAATTTCTAGGGATTGGAGATTTGTGTGTAGAATGTGAGACTTTTTGCTCTTTTTTGTATTTTCTTTTTCTTTTTCTCTCTTTTTTTTTTTTCTTAAAAAAAAAGAAAAGAAAAGAATGAGTATGTTTGTTCTTAGAGAAATTCTACTATATACACCCCCTACCATGTGCACCCCTAAATTATGTTATTTTCTTCTTTAGTTATGATCTTATTTTAGTTTTGACTCATGAAATCTTTGGTATGCCTCATGTATTGTTTAGTTATGACTTTTTATTTTTATTTTTATTTTTAGTTATGATCATGAAAATATGAAGTTATGCAATTTTCTTCTTTAGTTATAAAGTGCATACGGTATACACCCTTTGAGGGGTGTGTGTAACATAGTCTTTTCCTTGTTCTTATACTTTCCTGTTATTTCTACAAATGTGTTTTGTTGAATACCATTGCTACTACTGTCGACCTTACAAATATATGATTGAATACCTTTGCTTTTGTTTACTGATTTTTTCATTTTTGTTTTTTTTTTTTGGCTGTTGGTGATTTTACTTTTACAGGAGTTGGAGAAGGTATTGTCGAGTGTACCACCTCCGGAACCAAAGTATCAGCTCCGGAGAGCAAGCTCGGCCTCTTTCTAACATATCGTGTTTTTTTGGTTTGATGTATGAACGGGCCCTTATATGTAGATGCATATTATTGTGTTTGTTATATGCCATTTCTAGTTTTCATTAGCTAACCCTAGTGTTCTCAAAACTTCCCCAATTATTGATTGCTAGTGTTGGTCTTTTGTTCGGGTTAGAAACCGCCTTTGGGAACTTTTCTTCCGTAGCAGCTGCTGCCACCTTGATACACTTAATCTGCTTCTGCCCTAGGCTGCTGTTATCTTAGCCCATTGAGTCATTTCCTTGTATGATGTACATCTTATAGATTCAACTTGGGAGTTTATGCGTCGCCATTGTTTTCAGTATTTTGTATTTCCTTATTTATTTTTATTTTTTTACATCAATTTTAGCTTGTCTGCCCAAGTTTTTGTTTTGTTGCAAGATATTCTTAATGGACATATATCATCGGTTGAAGGCCTTGTTTGGATAAGAAATTTGTTGGAGAAACTATTCTTGTCTACTAAATGAAGTCTACTGTCGCCTAATTGACATTTTGAAAGAAAAAAAAAAACGGGGTTCAAATCTCAAGAGTTAATTTTATTTTTTATTTTATTTTATTTTATTTTTTCATTTTAAACCTTGAATTTTTATAAAGGACTCAATTTCAACCATCTACGATTTTGTTACAATAGATGTGGCACTCTCTCCCTCCCTTTTCCCTCGATATATCAACTTTGAATTTGATCAATCCCTAATACAATCATCATTTTGTATAGGATTCCTATAACATAAGTGGGATTTTCATAATTAGAGCCCTGAAGAGAGAGAGGGCATGAGTTGAGCAGAGCTGAGTTTGTCTCTTTAGAGATTTTTGATGGTGTTTTGACGTTTTGGTGACACTTCAACGATCTTCTTTACATCTTTAAAATGTAGATTTACACTCTTAGAATATAAATTTGTACTTTTAGAGTGTAAATTTGGATTTTTTATGTCTGAAATATGAATTTTGAGTTTTTCTCTTCCGATTTTGGTATAAAATTTTAGATTTTTGACACCCATAATAGTTCCCTTTTCTTTCAAGCTTTCTTCCATATCATTGTGAGTGTTCTTTCTCTTCAACTCTAACTTCTGGCGGTGTCCGAAATTTGATGGCGATGGTGGTAGAATTGGACAGCAGTGACGGGAATGATGTCGACGGCGGGTGTTGATGCAGATCTTGCGTAGTTTGATGCTGATCTTTCTTAGGTCTCGTTTGGGAACCCTCCGTTTTAGTCAAAAAGTTAAAAAATTACTAAATTAGCCAAAAAGTCAACAACCCGTACCAAAAAGTCAAAAATTCTCTTTTTTCTCTACTTTTTGCATATCTTTTCGTAAAAAGTCAAAAAGTCATCCCAAACATACTAGTTTTTTTTAGCTTATATTTTAGCCAAATAGCCAAAAAGTTACTAAATTAGCCTGTTCCCAAACAGGATTTGATGTAGATCTTGCTTTCTAAACCACATCTATGAAAGGATCGGTAGTTTTCTCTATATCGTAACTGATTTTTTTGATGGTTTTGTTTTGTTGTTTGGTTATTTGTTTGGCCTTTTAGGGTATTGTTTTTATTTTAATATTGTATGCTTTTTTTGGCGATTTTGTTTTATTGTTTGGTTGTTTGTTTGTCCCTTTAAAGTATTATTGTTTTTATTTTAATCTTGTTTGTTGCTTATTTATTTTAATATATGTGCTTTCCTATTCCTCAATAAAAAGGTGGAATTTTCATGATCTCCTCAAACTATCATACATGTGTCACTTAATTATTAATTTTAACAATTAACACCTTAAACTACTAAATTTATTTCACTTTATCCTATAACATTTTTTTGAGAAAATTTTATTTTACCTTTCAAATTATATATTGATGATCAATTTAACCCATATACTTCTTATAGTTTCAATTTTATGACTAAACTGTTTGATTTTAGATCAATTTCACCATTGTCTTTAGTTGCCATTTATAATCAAACGGAAATTACTGATGTGGCACCGGAATTTTGTTAAAAATTTTATTTTGCCCCCCTCCCCCCAAACTATCCCCAAAATGTCAATTTGTTTAGGGTCTAATTGATATTTTAGAGATAGTTTGGGAAGTAAAATAAAATTTTAAATGAAAACGGCAGCAAGTGCCATTTAATTATAGACGGTAGTTGATGATAATGGTGAAATTGATATAAAATTGAATAGTTTAAGTGTAAAATTGAAATTATAAGAAGAACAAGGTTAAATTGATCATCGAAGTATAGTTTGGGAGACAAAATAAAATTTCCTCTAATTTTTTTTTTCCCGGAAAAATGCACTTTTTTATTTGAAGAAAAATTTTAATTTGTCCCTAAAACTATCAAACTTTGTGGTCTTGAATTATTAATTTTAATAATTATTACCTTAAACTATTGAAATTGATTCACTTTCCCCAAAGTGAAAATTTTCCAATAATCTAAGTTATGAAAACTGACATATTGAAGGCATACACAAGCAACCTTTAGATAATTTAAAGCATTAGACTTCAAAACCAATTAAATCTACACCAATAATAAGCAACCCAAATCACAAACACATTAGTCAGTACTTTTTTATTTTTTCTTAACAGTGCACTTGGTTCTTTTTTTTGGTTCTAGGATGACAACCGAATGCTTCTTAAAGCATCCACAGTGGGCTGCCAAAGGATCTGTGAAAACCAAATTTTGGCAAGAGTTGGCAAAAACAACTCTCCTGTGCCTAGAGTTGCAAACGAATTGAGCCAAACCAAATTTTAGCATATTTAAGTTTATTTATTAAGATTTTAATGAATTCGAACTCGAGCTTGAACTCAATAAAAATTTAA
The DNA here is from genome assembly GCA_025200525.1 of Camellia lanceoleosa. Taxonomy (NCBI): domain Eukaryota; kingdom Viridiplantae; phylum Streptophyta; class Magnoliopsida; order Ericales; family Theaceae; genus Camellia; species Camellia lanceoleosa. The sequence continues at coordinate 114,553,328 of CM045770.1, read as the reverse complement.
TGAACCAAGTTCGAGTCGAGTTGGCTTAGACTTGATTCGAGCTCAAGCCTATTCACAAGCCTTGATGAGCCAAAAAATTTATAAATTTATACTTGCGTATGAGACTAAAGTTACAATTAAAATTTTGATTAAACAATTATATATATAATATATATAAACATACTAAAAAACAAGTCAATATTTTACCAAAATAATAATATCTACTACCACTATTATATAAATGTACTATCTATAGTTAACTATTATTTACATTTATATTTTTTAAGTATATAAATACATATTCATCTTATTTTATATACATATTTTTACATTATTTAATATAAACAATAAATTAGGTTTGTTTATTAAAAATTTAACAAGTTTGAGCTCGAGCTCGAATGCAAAAATAAAAATTTTAACGAAACAAGTGCGAACGAGCTCTTACTAAATTGAGTTCGAACCTATTCACGAATGATTCTGTTCATTTGCAGTCTTACTCGTGGCTATAGGCTGCCAAACTATAGGAAAGTCGAGACTTTTATACTAATGCCAAATCAGCCAAATCATCATCCCAACTGCTTTTCTTTCTTCCCTCACTTCCTCTCTCATTCTTCTCTAGCAAAACTCTCTCTCTCCCCCCCCCCCCCAAAAAAAAAAGAAAAAAAAAATTAATGGAATTCAAAAAACAACAACAATAATTAGAAAGACAATAGTCACAAATAATAATCACAACGACAATAATAACAATCAAGCAATTTCTTGCAAATTTCAAGCAATCTCAAACAAAGCATGAATAATCTCAACTCATTGAAAGCAAATTTCAAGCGTTTGAAGTCTCTTCATATTCTTTACTTAATTTCATCTTCTTCATCTTCTTTGTGCATGGTTTAGGATTTTCGGGTTTGTGAGATGAATTTCTTGCGAAGATATCTTTTGGATACATAGGATCCTTCACAAAGTAATCCCTATGTATTTGTTCGTTGCCTCTAATCTTGTCATGATTGATATATTGTCGACCACTTGTGGAACCAATATGTTTGGTTCGTTGGTTTGCTCATTACGCTTTTCTTCTTTCAAACTCCACTGGTAACAGTTGCATCATCATTATATCTTCATCAGATGATGAAGATTCATCAAATTTTCCACTAAAAATTGCCTTCGTGAAATTGTTCATTGTAGTTGTTACGACCCAAACCCGCCCCCATAGGTTTGGCACCGTAACCGGCCAGTAATCCGTGGATTACCTACGGCCTCCAAACAGATTAACAAATAGTAAGGGGTTGCGGAAGCAAATGCATAAAGTATTTAAGGTCCAATGAGCTGTGATGACATATATGGGACAGAAAATTTAAAACTTATTTATATACATAAACATGCTAGTCAGATACACCCATATGTACAAAATATTTACTTCAAGTACTCCAAAGATCCGACATTACAAAAACACAACCAGCGACTAGCATGAGGTGCAAAACTGCCCAAACATCAGACTTCAAGCGGAACCTCCTCAGGAGGCGCAACAGGTGGCTTGACCAAAACAAAACGAAACAGAGGGCCATCAACTCTGGCCAGGGTCTTGTGCCGGCTCACCTACATATATAATATAAACTGTGAGCGAAAGTCCAGTAAATAATAACAGAGTAAAGATTTTAATGAATGATGTCCATCACAGAGTTAGAAATCAAAGTTCATATCAGATATACAATCTTATCAGAAATAGAGTCTTATGCATTTTCAGATTTCAAATCAGAAACAGACACAGATACATACTCGTTTTCATATTCATACTCAGATTTTGCATAAGATCATATGTGGTACACCCATTAGCTAACAGATCAGATTGGTCTAGAGACCATAGACAGAGTTGGTACCAACGACTAGGAGGGTCCATATCTTGCGCGCAAGTAGCCATGGTATTATTTCCCCCATGCAAGGGCCAGATACAGATAACCACGGTATTGTTTCCCCCGGGCAAGGGCCAGATCCACGGTATTATTTTCTCCGGGTAAGGGCCAGATCCACGGTATTATTTCCCCCGGGTAAGGGCCAGATCCACGGTATTATTTCCCCTGGGTAAGGGCCAGATACTAAGGGTGCCACAATTACCTTTCAGAAAATTGGACATTCATTCATTCATTTCCAACATATCATAGCTTTTCAAGAATCAATCATTTCGTATCATAGTATACTGAAAATACATAACATTGAACATAACTTTAGAAAGTTATTACTCACAGTGGGCGTTGAAACAGATAGACGGAGTCAACAGGGTCAAACAGACTGCGACACGTGACCTACATAATACATCATGGATACACACTTGAAACACGCAATTCTAATGCACAAAACTTACGTTAACGATCCTAAGTGTGTACTTAACCCCTTACCCTTAGTATGGAGTCTTAAACATGGCCTAGGAATGCCTAGGATGGAATGTGGATGCAAAAATGCCTTAGAAAATGTTTTTCAAAAAGCCTTCCTTCGCCGGAGTAAGATTTCCTTCGCTCGAGCGAGATTCCAAAATCAAAGGCTTCATTCGAGCGAGACTTCTTTCGCTCGAGTGGTCTGATGAAACAGTAAAAATACTGGATGCTGTGATTTTACACGCGATGGTCGCTCAAGCGAGCTCGCAGAATCAAATGTCTCGCTCGAGCGAGGAATCCTTCGCTCGAGCGAGGAAGCCAAATCTGAAATTTTCAGATTTGTCTCCCAAGTTCGAACCAAGCATTCTACAACCCAAAACTCAACCTCTTGGGCCCAAAATCTGGAAAAACACTTTAAACTCATAGTATATCAAGTTTCAAAAGCCAATTTGTAAATTCAAGGGCCAAGAGTGAGTCAATTTGAGCCCCATTGTCGTAAATTTTCAAGAACAATGTTTAAACACACATGCATGAGTTTAATTTCATTCCAAAACTCCAAACAATGATCAAATGGCCAATTTGGTGGAAAAACATGATGAATACATGGATAATTCCTAGGAAATGAGCATGCATGCAAATCTTCATGAAGAACAACCTCAAAATCTAAGAACAAGTGCATGCATGCATGAACTAAGTTCTAATTCCACATCTAGAACCAATTTCTAAACTCCACCCTTAAATGGACCATCTATTATGCAAGAACCATTTTAAATACAACAATGAAAGGTTGAATTTTCATACCTAAGTCTTGAATTTAAGTTGTAGGAGTTTAATTGCCAATACTCTTTTCAATTCTTCCAAATTCCCAAGCCAATGCAAGATGAAGTCAATTCCCTAGCTCTCTCTCTCTCTCCAGGGTCGGTTGAACTCTCTCATTTGGGCTGAGGAAAATGTTTTTGTCCAGAGTGTAATGAGCTCAAAGATGTGTAGATGGTGGCCACTAAGGATGGCAATACCATAATTAAGCTAGGTTCATTATTAAAATGTTATTTAATCTACTTTTAAATATTCCAAATTGAATTTTAATTGAACCTACCATAGAATCACATAAGATCTAACTAGTCTAAAACACTAATCAATTTCGAAATCGGGCGCCGATAAGGCTTCCAATTTGCAGCTTAAAGTCTAAAACACGAACAGATATTCCAACACCGAACAGATAAAAACACATAAGTCATGCAATGCACATGCAAATAAATTCCAGATTTTTCCCTTAATTATTATTAGACATAATTAAGTCCCAATTAGCGTTAATCAGGGTCGGGGTTATTACAGTAGTAGTATAGAAAATTTAAAAGTTTAGAATATTATTGTATTGTAATTTATAGGGTAAATTGTTTAATGGTAGATGGTTGTTGGTAGGTGAATAATGGGTGAGAATGCTAAGTGTTTATAATAGATAGATGGTTGGTAAGAATTGTAAGTTATCAACAAACACAATTTTAGAATAATTTTTTGAGTGCTTTCATTTATTATAGTTGTACAATATATATAGTACAAACATTAACGAGGAAAGAATAAAATATTACAGAAATATCATATAACTAAGGAATTGATAAGGTTACATAATTAAAGATATTGTGTAATAATTCGAAAATTTAAATAGTCCTTTAAATTTTATATTAGTATTATTTAATTATAAATGATTTCAAAAAAAATAATTTTAACTTTATATTATTATTCGATATTATTTTCTGAATATTATGGTATTTTTATTATATTTTTCCTGAATCAAAATACATTGAAATATAACATTTTCGATACAACTATGATGCATGGCCCCCAAGTCACTTGCTGCCTACGCCTTGTCACCTATATATATAAGGATAAACATAATGTCCCATTAACACTCTCTCTCTCTCTCTCTCTCTCTCTCTCTCTCTCTCTAAGTGTTTTGTTTTATATAAAAAACTTTGAGTTTAGTTTGGAGTATTTACTAAGTCGCAGTGAGCGAAAGATAAAAGTTAAAATTAAAGTTAAGGTAAGTTATATTATACCTTGAGTTGCCATAATATATTTTAGGGGTACTTACCAATTAGTCCTGTTCACTAGACTTATTTACCTACAGGTCCTAACTAATAAATTTAACACTATAAAAATAAGAGAGTGATAAATTTATCACTAAAAATTATTCATAAAAAAAGAGACTGATAAATTTATCACTATAAAATTATTCATAAAAAAAAAACTGATAAATTTGTCTTTATCACTTAATAAATTATATCAAATAGGACTTAATGGGTAATAAGTCTCAAAGTAGGACCTATTGGGTAATAAGTCTCCCAAATAGGACCTATTGGTAGTTTACCCTATATTTTACGTATGTTTTGATTTATCATAAATTATTTTATACAAGTTTATATTCTATAAATTATATTAATATTTCAATTACATGGGTTATTTTCTGAACTCTATTTGTTTAAAATGAAACCCATGAATATGTTTGCTTAAATTTTAAAGAATATTTGATTATGACCTTATAAACAAATATATTTTGTAAGTACCATCACGGGAGTCTTACGCCTTGAGGGACTTAAGTAACCATTGGATTCTGTTTGGTCTCTTTGTGGCCCTCTATTGTCATGGATCTATTGACTTTTGTTATGCGTGGAGCAAAGTGCTGTTTGAAAATAAGTGCTACACTATTGTGGGAGCCACTTCTATAATCCATACGAGTCACCTATTGAATCTGTACCTTTGTTCTGACTGTCACTCCTGTGACCTCTGTTCTGTTTTGTTCGGTACTGTAGTTATGTTTATTTATTTACATAATCTTAGTTTTGCTACTAAATGATTATTTGTTCAGACTAAGTTATCTTAAATATTTTAGTTACATAACTATCCATGGTTATTTTGTATCCCTTATACTCTTAATATAATATTTCTCACTCTGCCACGTGTTTATAGTTGTTTACCAATTTTCAGGAAACAATATAATTTAGAAATAGCTTTTGGAAGGTATTAGACGCATGGCTGCGGAATAGACACAAACAGCATTTTTATGATATTTTTATATATAAATATCGGCCTTTTTGGTCAATAAATTTTGTAATAAAAATAGAAACTCCAATGATTATTTTGGTACCCTCACTTAAATATTATTTCCGCTCGCGTTTATGTATTTGTTTAAGAATTGGCCGGAGGTAACTTCGGTTACTGGCCATCACGATACTTAACCCTTGGGCACGGGGAGTGGGTCGTGACAAATGGTATCAGAGCAATGGTGTATGAAAAAAAATATATAAATAAATACAAAAAAAAAATCATCATTGGAGTATAGGATACATGCACATTTAAGAAGCAGGATAGCGGGTAATTATTTAATTCTATTATAATTTTATATGATTTTAATTATATTATGATTTTATGTGATTATATATATATATTAATTAATTGTTTTTGTGCATAATTTGTGAAAAATATTAGATATAATTTATATTTGTTATAGTAAAAGAAGGAAAAGAAACAAAGGATATCGAGCTCAAGCACCCACCAAAATTATAATATAATTAAATACATATAATTTCTAGTTTAGTATTAAAAAAAAAATTTCATTTCGACTTTTTAAAAGTGGGTTCAAATTTTAAAAATACTAATTTTGAAATTATTTTCCATCAGTGGAAAGTTCACAGATAAAAGAAATGGGAGTTCATCTCAAATTTCTTCAACCCTTGCATATGATTCTGTCATTCCACTTCCAGTCGCTTGTTTGATTGTGTTATCATTTTATTTTTTATTTTCTTTTTGAAAATAAAACTAATGAAAATTTTTTAAAATCACCGATTGTTTCTCATTTGGGCCCAAAACATTTTTTGATAACTAGACAGTGAGTTGTTTTTGGTAAAAAATTTTTTAGGTAATATTTTCTATCAGATGAATCATCTAGTATATATTTATCAGAGTGCGCAACGGTTAATTTACACATATGACAAATTTCGAGGACGAAATTTTTAAAAGTAGGGAAGATTGTAATAACCCGAAAATTTAAGTAGTCCTTTAAATTTTATATTAGTATTATTTAATTTTAAATGATTTCAAAAAAATAATTTTAATTTTATATTATTATTCGATATTATTTTATGAGTATTATAATATTTTTATTATATTTTTCTCTATATTTTTCCTGAATCAAAATATACTGAAATATAACATTTTCAATATAACTACGATGCGTGGCTCCTAAGTCGCTTGCTGCCCACGCCTTGTCACCAATATATATAAGGATAAACATCATGTCCCATTAACTCTCTCTCTCTCTCTCTCTCTCTCTCTCTCTCTACCTCTCTCTCTCTCTCTCTCTAAGTGTTTTGTTTTATATATAAAATTTTGAGTTTAGTTTGTAATATCTACTAAGTCATAGTGAGCGAAAGATAAAAGTTGAAATTAAAGTTAAGGTGGATTATATTATATATTGAGTTACCATAATATATTTTACGTATGTTTTGATTTACTATAAATTATTTTATACAAGTTTATGTTTTATAAATTATATTAATATTTCAATTACGTGGGTTATTTTCTGAACTCTATTTGTTTAAAATGAAACTCAAGGATATGTTGGTTTAAATTTCAAAGAATATTTGACTATGACCTTATAAACAAATATGTTTTGTAAGTATCACCACGAGAGTCTCACGCCTTGGGGGACTTAAATAACCATTAGATTCTGTTTGATCTCTTTGTAGCCTTCTATTGTCATGGATCTATTGACCCCTGTTCTGTGTGGAGAAAAGTGCTGTACGGAGATAAGTACTACACTATTGTGAGAGCAATCTCTATAATCCGTATGAGCCACTTATTGAATCCTGCCTCTCTCGATCGCTCACCGTGAATCTCGCTTTTGTTTTTTCGGTACCGTGATTATGGTTATTTATTTATATAATCTCAGTTTTGCTACTTGAATGATTATTTGTTCAGACTAAGTTATCTTAAATATTTTAGTTAGATAAACTATCCATAGTTATTTTGTGTCTCTTATACTTTTGGTATAATATTTCTCACTCTGCAACGTGCTTATAGTTGTTTACCAATTTTCAGGAAACAATGCAATTCAGAAATAGCTTTTGGAAGGTCTTAGATGCGGGCTGCGGAATAGACACATACAACACTTTTATAATATTTTTATACGCAAATATCGAATTTTTTGGTCAATAAATTTTGTAATAAAAATAGAAACTCCGATAATTATTTTGGTATGCTCACTTAAATATTATTTTCGCTCGTGTTTATTTATTTATTCAAAAATTAGCTGGAGGTAACTTCAATTACTGGCCATCACGATACTTAACCCTTGGGTACGGGGAGCGGGTCGTGACATATTGACTAAATCATATCCTTAATTTTAGCACTCTCCCTCAAGTTGGAGCATGTATATCGCGCATGCCTAACTTGTCTAAAGAGTGACCAAAAACACTGCGATCGACAACTTTGGTAAGGATATTGGCTAATTGGTTTTCAGACTTCACAAACGGAAAAATAATGATTCTGGCTTCAAGTTTTTCCTTAATAAAGTGTTTATCAATTTCCACATGCTTCGTCCAATCATGTTGGACTGGATTATGAGCAATTTCTATAACAGAAGTGTTATCACAATACAACTTTATTGTCTCTTGAGAGTGAACACCCAAATCTTAAAGCAAGTTTTTCAACCATAGTAACTCACATACTCCAAAAGGCATGCCTCTATATTCGCTTACACCGGACACGCTACCACCGCTTGTTTTTACTCCTCCAAGTCATAAGGTTGGCCTACAAAAATAAAATATCTTGATGTAGATTTTTGTCATCGATGAACCAATCTGCATCAGTGTAACCTTCTACATTCAAGTGATTATTCTTGATGAACAACAATCCTTTACCCGGAGCAGATTTTAAATATCGCAATATGCATTCCGAAGCATCCATGTGAAGTTTACGAGGATCATGCATAAATTGGCTCATTATGCATACTGAATAAGCCATATCTGGCCTAGTATGGGACAAATAAATTGACTTCCCAACAAGTCTCTGGTACCTGGCTTTGTCAGTAGAAGTTGCATACAAACAATTAAACAACTTGTGATTTTGTTCAATAGAGGTATTCGCAGGCTTACAGCCAAGCATACCTATTTCAGTTAACAAATCAAGAATGTATTTTTGTTGAGATAAGAAAATACCATTCTTTGAGCGGGCTACCTCGATTCCGAGAAAGTACTTTAAATCTCCAAGTTGTTTCATTTCAAATTCTAAGGCCAAGTGTCGTTGTAAGTTCTCAATTTCTTTTTGATCATCTCCTGTCACCACCATATCATCAACGTGTATAATCAAAGCAGTAACCTTACCCATTTGGTGCTTTAAAAATAAAGTATGGTTGGAGTTGCTTTGTGTATATCCGAAGCTCTTCATAGACTTGGTAAATCTCCTGAACCAAGCTCTTGGAGACTGTTTTAACCCACACAATGCCTTTTTGAGTTTGCACACCGTTTTAACATCTTTGTATTTTTCAACACCTGGAAAGGGGTCCATATACACTTCCTCTGTAAAATCTCCATGTAAAAAAGTATTTTTTACATCAAACTGAAGAAATGGCCAATCTTGGTTCATCGCCAAAGACATGAGCACTTGAACTTTATTAAGTTTGGCAATAGGTGCAAAAGTGTCTCGGTAGTCAACCCCATAAGATTGCGTATATCTTTTCGCAACCAATTGAGCTTTATACCTCTCAATCGTTCTATCTGCTTTATGCTTGACTGCAAAGACCCATCTACATCCCATAGTTTTTTTTTTTTCCCTTTCGGTAGAGTCACAAGCTCCCAAGTATTATTTTTCTCAAGTGCTGCCATTTCTTTTGCCATGGCTTGAGTCCATCTATCATCTACTAGAGCTTCCTGCATTTTACTAGGAATAGGAACATATAATAACTATAGCACATAAGACGCATATGACTTGGATAGTTTGTGACAAGACGCACGATTACTAATGGGATATCTTACTTTGGATTTAGGATCAGGCTCATATTTAACAGGTGGTATACCACGATTAGAACGAGGTGAAAGACAATATTAAGACACGTGAGATTTAGAAAAAAGATTATCACTACAAGTGGAATTAAGATTAGTGGATACCTCTAGAAGAATCTCAGAAGAAGATTGGCTTAGTGGTTATGTTGAATTGTTAGGAGGCATTGTACTGTCATGAAGAGCATGATCTTCAGTATGAGAAGTCCTTGGTTCAACAATTGATAACTCTTCCATTTCATTTGAAAATTCACAATGTCCTGAAGAAGCTCCGGAAGAAGAAATATTGTTACGACCCAAACCCGCCCCTATAGGTTTAGCGACGTAGCCGGCCAGTAATCCGTGGATTACCTACGGCCTCTGAAGACATTAACAATTATTAAGGGGTTGCGGAAGCAATAATGTAAAATAAACAAGGTCCAACGAGCTGTGGTGACATACATGGGACAGAAAATTTTAAAACTTATTTATATACATAGCATGCCAGTCAAAGTACACCAATATGTACAAAATATTTACATAAGTACGTTCCAAGATCTGACTTTACAAGACACAGACAAGAACATTGACTAGCATGAAACAAAACAAATTTCACCGATAGACTTTGACCGACCTCCTGAGACACAACATTGGTCGACAAAGGAACAGTGGCCTCAACTCGCCCTCGGTCATGTGCCTCACCTACATATATATAATCAATGTGAGCGAAAGCCCAAAGTGAATAATAAACAGAGTAAAGAGGTTTCAATGAATGAGTCCGCATGATTTCAGAAATCAAATCACATTGTATTAAAATCATGCTTGATCAGATCGGAATCATAATTCAACATTTTCAAATTCGTACTTGATCGAATCACATATAGACAGAAATCACAATTCATGATTACATTTACGTGATACATCCCTTAGCATAATTTAACTGGACGCGCAATGCGTAAGGTTATGAATAACCTTCTTAGCTCCTGTGAAGAAGCCTCCGGATCCGTAATCGACGCTAAGCCCCATGGCGCCTCCCAGACGGGCTATAGTGCACAAACTGGACGCATAAGCGTAGATTACAACTAACTTTGTTCCACAAAGGAACCTTGTTCCTCAAAGGAACCTTCCGCCAGGGTCACGGCCAGAAATCTCACTTGGTACTAAGGATGTCATAATACATGTTAGAACTTGGACAATCATTCATTGTTCATAACATATCTTTTCAAAAACAGATATCATTTGTCACACGTAAAAATACGTCTTTGTTGAACATATCTTTACTAAGTTATTACTCACCGTGGGCGTTGATACACGTAGATGAAATCAAAGGGTCAAACAGGTTGCGGCACGTGACCTACATAACACATTACGGGTACACACTTTGAAACATGCAGTTCAATTGTACAAAACTCACATCCATGATTCTAAGTGTGTATTTAACCCCTTACCCTTATTATGGAGCCTTAAGCATGGCCTAGGAATGCCTAGGATGGAATGGGGGTGTAAAAATGCCTTAGAAAACATTTTTCGAAAGTTGCTGAAAATAGGAGCCTCGCTCGAGCAAGCCTTCCTTCGCTCGAGCGAGCTTCCAAAATCAAAGACTTCGCTCAAGCGAGACTTCCTTCGCTCGAGCGGTCTGATGAAACAGTAAAAATACTGGATGCTGATTTTTTCCGCGCGATGGTCGCTCGATGCTCGCTCGAGCGAGCTTGCAAAATCAAAGGGCTCGCTCGAGCGAGGAATCCTTCGCTCGAGCGAGGAAGCCAAATCTGGAATTTCCAGATTTGTCTCCCAAGTTTGAACCAAGCATTCTACAACCCAAAACTCAACCTCTTGGGCCCAAATTCTGGAAAAACATTTCAAACTCATAGTACATCAAGTTTCAAGAGTCAATTTATAAAATCATTGCCCAAGAGGGAGTCAATTTTGAGCATCATTTCCATAAATCTTCAAAAACAATGTTCAAACACACATGCATGGATTCAAGTGCATTTCAAAGCTCTAAAACATGATCCAAAACAACATTAAACTCAGAATTTTGATGAATTCATGAACTCTAACAAAAATATGGACATGCATGTTAAGTTGTGGTAAAAACAAACTCAAATGGCAAGAGTAAAAACATGCATGCATGGTATACTACCCAATTCCACAAATTCAAGCTAAATCTAGACTTTAATCTTCTATATGTCATGAAAATATGCAAGAACTAGTTTATTCACATGAATGAGGGGATGAATTCTCACCTTTAAGTCTAGAATGTCAAGCTTAGAGGCTCTGACACACACACTTCTTCAATCCTTTCCAAGATCAAGCCAACTCACTTGTTGAGTTCAAAATTTCCAATTCTACACCAATTTTCCTTTCCCCTCTCTCTCTAGTCATTGGTTGAGGACTCAAATAGGCTGAATGAAGATGTTTTGTTTAAGTGTATGAAGCTCAAGAATAAGGCCACTCAATGGCATTTCCGTAATTAAGCTAGGTTCACTATTAAAATGTTATTTAATCAGTTTTAAGCATTCCAAATCGAATTTTAATTGAACCTACCATAAAATCACATAAAATCTAACTAGTCTAAAACACTAATCAATTTCAGAATCGGGCGCCAATAAGGCTTCCAATTTGCAGTTTAAAGTCTAAAACACGAACAGATATTCCGACACCGAACAGATAAAAACACATAAGCCATGCAATGTACATGCAATTAAATTCCAGATTTTTCCCTTAATTATTATTAGACATAATTAAGTCCTAATTAGCGTTAATCAGGGTCGGGGTTATTACAAATATTGTTCGAATTGTTGGTAAAAAATGCCTCAAATTCTTCATAATTTATCACTCCTTTTGAATTCTCCCCTTGAAATGGTAAATTGGAAGTTGGCGTCCGGTAAAAAAGTTTGTTCTCGTGGAAGGTTATATCCATGGAAACATAAAGCCTCTGAGTGGTAGGATCATAACACTTGTAGCCTTTTTTAGTGTTTCCATAGCCCACAAAAACACACTGCAAAGCCCGAGACTCAAGCTTGGTTCGTTGGCGAGGATGCAAATGAACATAAACTTCACACCCAAAAATTCGTGGAGCCAAAAACACCACCGGTGGAAGAGTGCAATGATCAGAAAGGGCATCCAATGGTCTTCGAAAATTAAGAACACTGGATGGCATACGGTTTATTAAATAGACCGCCGAATTCAAAGCTTCACCCCACAAGTAAATGGGAACATGACCCCTAATTAAAAGAGATCGAGTAACTGCCAATAAATGTTGGTTTTTTTGCTCGGCAATACCATTTTGTTGAGGAGAATCTGTGCAAGATGTTTGGTGAATAATCCTTTCAGAGTGCATAAATTTCATCAATTCTTTCTTTTCGTACTCACCACCATTATCAGAACGAAAGACTTTTATTGAAACACCAAATTGAGTAGTTATCATTTGATGGAATAGGCGAAAATTTGAACAAACATCACTCTTGTGTTTCATTTGATAAACCCAAGTCATGCAAGTGCAATCATCAACAAAAGTTATAAACCATTTCATCCCATTAAGAGTAGAAATTGGGGCCGGTCCCCAAACATCTGAATGAACTAATGAAAAAGGTAAATCTGTTTTATGAGCACTTAAATGAAAAGTAGTACGATGACTTTTTGCCTTCACACAAGTTTCGCAAACAATGTCTGAAAGATTACAGTCATGAAACAATGATGGAAATAATTTTTTAAGATAGCCAAAATGAGGGTGTCCTAGTCTTCTATGCTATACCCAACTTGCCTTCTTTTTCTTATTCACCGAATCTCCATTTAATATAAGAGCTTACCCCTTTTTATTGGAATGGTGGAATCCATCTTCAAGATAGTAAAACCCTCTCATCTATCTACCATTGCCAATTTTCTCCCGAGTATGGATGTTCTGAAAGACACAATGAGTAGGAAAAAATAGAGCAACACAATTATGAGATTTTGCAAATTGATTCACAGAAAGAATATTACAATTTAACGATGACACAAATAAGACATCCTCTATTTCTAATGTGGAAGACAACGGAATTGTACCAACTCCAATAACTGTAGACTGTAGATGATACACCATTAGCAGTGGTAATAGTGACTTTGGAATATTTAGAAAATAAATGACTAAACCTATAACGATCACAAGTCATATGGCCTGTTGCGCCAGAGTCAATTATCTAATTACTATTTTTAGAAAAAGACATACCAGACTTAGTAGTGAATGCAAGAGTTGTGGCTAGATTTGCTTTTGGATTAGAGTTTGCCTTCTTACCCTTTGGATGCCATTCTGGACACCCATGAAATCGAAAGCACGTGTCCACCGTATGACCAGTACCATGACAGTGAGTACATTTTTTATCCTTCTTTGAGATGGTCATTTTCCGAGAAGCCATTACAGCTCCCTCCTTCTCCAATATTTCCTCTAAGCATAGCATCTTGGCGTTTAGCTTTTGAACAAACCGTAGCGTAAGCCGCCTGTATATGAGGAAGTGATTTTATAAACAATACACGACCTCGAACCCCATCTAAGTGAGGATGAAGACCAGCCAAAAACTTATACACGCGTTTGGAATTAACCTTCGTGGTGTATATAGCAATATCATTGGTACACTCCGTAATATAGGCATCAATATCATCAAACTCCTGCTATATTTTCTGTTATTTTCCAAATAAGAAATAACAAAACCTCCATTTTGGCGGACAGAAAATACCTTGCAATGAAGTTGATAAGATTTTGATGCATCCTGATCAACCGAATACGTATTTTTAACCGCCTCCCATATCTCATTTGCTGTAGACAATCGAAGAAAGAGAGACCGAATATCCTTCGTCATTACATCAAGAAGCCAAGATTTGACCAAGCAATTTTTATCCTTCCATTCTTCATACTCTTTCGACTTTTTATTTAAGGAACAGCCTTGGTACCCAAAATATAACCCTAATGTTTTCTCCCACGGATTTTATTTTGGGCATTCAAAGACCACCCACATAATTGGTACCGTCAAGCCGTTCTGGAGTGATGAGAGAGGAAGTTTTCAGCAAATGGAGACTAAACTCAATCTTTGTTCGTGATTTAGCACCACCTATTTCAGTCATGATGGTACTAAAAGAAAATTTTTCAGCGAAATGATATGAACAGAAACCAGAGCAATTGTGAATACAGGACCTACTTCAATTCCTAGGGTTAAAAAAAGGATATTGAATAAGGCTCTGATACCATATCAACAAATACAATTGTGAAATAATTTTTCGAGTGTTTTCATTCATCATAGTTGTACAATATATATAGTACAAACATTGACAAGGAAAGAATAAAAGATTATAGAAATATCCTATAACTAAGAAATTGGTAAGATTACATAATTAAGGATATTGACCAAATCATATCCTTAATTTTAGCATAAGTATGTCTTAAAAAATGGTGGGTGAGAATAGTAAGTCTTCAAGAATGGTGGGTGGATAGATAGTCGGTCAGAATTGTAAGTATGTCTTCAATAATGGTGGGTAGATAATGGTGAGTGAGAATGGTTAATTGGTCTTTAAGAATGGTAGATAGATGGATGGTAAGTCAGAATTGTAAGTATGTCTTCGAAAATAGTGGGTCCATAGATAGAGGGTGAGAATGATAAGTAGGTCTTTAAAAATGGTGGGTAAGTGGATGGTGGGTCAAAATAATACTTTGTTTTTATCTTTTAATTTTTTGATGTAGGTAGTATCCCCCAATTTTGTAGTGCCATGTAAATGGTGGGTAAATTAGAATAATGTAATTTTTTTTTCAATTTTTTTAAATAGTCTAGTCGTGTAGAATGTAAATATAATTTTTTTTTTTTTCGAAAAAAGTTTTAAAAAGATCACAAAAGACTAAAAATATCAATAAAAAAATTACTCAAAAAATTAAATACAAACACCACCTAAAAACAAGAGGAAAAGTTAGTTAGTATTGTGCCAAAATGACATGTCATCATTGTGACACCATTGGCATAATTTGATATTTTGCTACCATAGCATGTCAAATTATAACTTCGACAATCCTAAAATAACTATTAACTATCATCATTAGAGATGCTCTTAGATACTACGCAATTTATTTTAAAAATATAATAACTTTGTTGAGATAATTAAGAGCAGAAACTTTTCACCCTTTATTTAAATTTTTTTTAAAATAAAATGTCCGATACAACATGAGGGCCAAATAAATATATAGCATAACCAGAGCTTTTCCACAACCGGTAATTGGAGCATAAATCCTAAAGAAATTAAATTCAGCAACCTTGTGGAGCTGCTGCATTACCAGACTCCAGCAATTGAAGCATGGGGTACACCCCAAGTCCCAACCATAAGAATTGAACAAAACTCTTGAAAGCTATGGAACTAGCATAGGGATATATCTTAAATCCTAGTTGTACACATCAAGTCAATAGTTACTATATATGCATAAATTGGCCCGAACACCTGTTTATAAAAAAAAAAAATGATACTATGTGTGACTCTCTTAATCAGCAATGTCGACTCTGAGTTTTTTAGGGCCCAAAGTGAGCACTAAATATGGCACCTTTCATACATATTAAAAAAATGATACTCACAAAAAGTCTACTAAATTTTGCTTAAATATATAACAAATTTTACAATAACAAAAAGGATCACAATATAAGTTGGAGTACTCAAAAAATATTGGACAAAAAGTGAACAAAAATTAACAAAAGTATCACTTGAAATATACTTTGTAAGAATCATGATTGACCTATTTGATATAATTTACCAAAAATTACTAACATCATCATCATCATCATAATAATGCTAATAGTTAACTTGATCCTCAATTATAACAAATCCAATAATTAATAAACATAAAATAAAATAAAAAAATCATATAATTATAATAGGGAAAAAAGTTATAATCATCATTAAACAAATATTTCATTAAGCAAAAACTTGAAACCTATTTTATATAACAAATATGATATGAGACAAATAATAAACAAAATAAAAAAATCTATAAAATGTTTAGAAATATAATAGTTCTCTATTAATTTCAAAAAATTTAGATAAATAGTTCCATAAAATCAATCAATAAATAAAGGGAATGGCTTCCCTCTAGTTTGTGATCGGACTGGAGAGTATTGTTGGGCCCGTAGGGGCCCACCACAGGTCTCGTTTCTATAATTCGAACCGTTTAATGTGTAGAACTCATCAAGTACTATATGCTTGTAAAACATCACGTTGATCGGATATCGATAGCTATGTGATCAAATCAGATTTTTGTAAGCTGTTTATTTTTCACCATCCATTTTTTTCATACAAAACTGATTGATCACACAGCTATCAATATCCGACCAATGTGATTTTTTACAAGTATATAGTACTCGACGAGTTCTATATATTGAACGGCTCAAATTATCAAAACATGACTCATGATAGGCCTCTATGGGCCTAACAGTACCCTCCAGTCCGTGATTGGACTGGAGGCAAGCTATTCCCATAAATAAAATAGAGAGGAAAAGAAAATACATTCATTGTTTGTGATGGATGAAAGTTGAGAGAAGATCAATGATGCTGAGTTAGGCTTCCAATTTCTCCTTCTTTGGACTTCAATTAATCTATGGGTGACTGTGTGTGGCTTCCTTTGCTGTACAGTTTAGAGTTAAGTCTTTGTTCAATTTCGATTGCCAGGCAAGGAGGCAACGAATAGCAACAACATGTATTATGGATTGGTTGAGCCTCAAATTATTTACACTTAGTTTTAATTTTTTTTTATTTATTTATAATTTACATTGGGGCCTCAAGTTCTGGGGCCTTTTTAATTCAATTTGGGCTTTGTATTAAACATAATTTTGAACCTTTAAAATTCAAATGGGCTTTTTTTTTTTTAATTTTTTAAAATTTTTATGAATTTATATTTTAGATTGGGTCTTTTATTCATTTAGTTTAGATTGAGCCTTTTTTTCATGGGCAAATTACTTGGAAGTCTTATTTAAAAGATGAGAAGTCTATTTGGTCCCACAACCTTTTGGATACTCTCAAAGGTTTACTATGCATTTTTCTTCTTCGTTATTCTCTGTGCATTCGATTTTCTCTGCCTCTTTCTCTTCGTAATTTCTAATGACCAGTAACTATGCCTTACTTCTTTTTTTTCTCTTTCTAATATATAGTTACCAGCGAACGACAACCATCATTGATTGGGATTCACCGACAACCACTGACTACCGACTCCTTATTTCACTTTCATCGATGACGAAGGAGACAAGTTTCCAGTAAAGAAGATGAGTAGATCTACTTAAATCTGATGTAGATCTACTCAAATCTACATCAAATCTGAGTAGATCTACATGAGATTAGATTAGATCTAAACCGAGAATAGTTATCGGGGTACAATCTTCTCTTTATATCTATTTCTCTTCTTCGATCTCTCAATTTTTCTACATTTTCTCTGTTACACACTTATATTTTTCTGTTTTAATGGAGAAACTTTCAAGTTCTAAACAAATTGTTTTTGAGTTTTAGTTACAAGGAGTGAAAACTATAAAATTTTACAAATTCAGTTTTTTTGGTACTGGAATAAATCATGCTTTAAAACTGCAAAATTTTGCAATTTATAACATTTTTTTAAATTGAAAATTTTTATAGTTTTATAACATGTTTTACAATTTGATTAATAAGGATAAATGCATAATAGAATCATGTTTTGAAACTGAAACATTTTACACATTCAAAACTTACTTTTCAGTTTGATCAATATTGGAGATTATTTACTTAAATCTTACAAAAATTAAAAAATAATATATGTTTTTTTTCCCATTGTTGCTGTTTGTTGTCGTTATTATTTTTTTCCCCTTTCAGTTTATTAATATTTCGCACATTTTGCTGTGTTTTTTTCACTATAATTTCTCTATTTATTCTTTTTTTTCTTTCCTAACAATATTCTGGACATTTCGATGAGTCTTCGACGATGTTCTTGATGTCTAGTGAATATTCTGGACATTCCGGCGACTTCTAGTGACGTTTAGAACGCTCCGGTGATACCCCGACGACTTGCCCGTGATGTTGAACATTCTGACAAGTTTCCGGTGACCATCTGACAGAAGTTTGACGGTGGCGGGATGTAGTAGCATTTTTAAATTTATTAAAAAAAAAAGATTTTTTAGAAACAATTAAAAATAGATACACTTTTTCATAAATCTCTTTTCACCTATTTATGTTCCATTTAGTCCACATTATTTTCTTATATTCCAATAAGTCCTATGGGTGCCATAGTTACCAAAATACCCCTAATAATATTCACATTTACAGTGCGAATGTCCCGTGATATGAATGTTCACACTGTCAATGTGAATGTTCATATGTCAATGTGAATATTTATATTACCAAATTGCTAGCTGTTCAGAAAATATTTGTAAGGGTAAAGATATTCATAAAATACCTTAAATATGAAAATTATGATTTGGTAGATCAAATATTCAAATAATATGACTTATTGGAAAACAAGAATATCTTATGTACTAATTGGAATACAAGCACTTGAAAAAAGATTTTCTAAGAAATATTCTTTAAAAATATATAGGACTAACTAGTACATATGTTTTATTTTGGGACTAAACAGGTTTTATGAGACTTACTAGTAAGTGCCACTTTATTCATTTAGAATTTTGAACTTGTAATATTGGATTGGGCATTTTTTTAATGGACTAGTGTAAGACTATAAATATTTTTGGAGCCCTATTTTGAGCCTTTTTTAGGGGCCCAAAGTAGCTACCTTGTGGGCTTGGCTCAAGATCTGGCCTGTTGATCAGTAAACTCCTAGCAACAATAAAGCTTCCCTCAACGTAAATCCCAAATGTAATATTATAATTTACATCTTGGTCACTTATTCCCCTAGTAAATTATGTATATAGGTATGCACGTTTCAAAACATGATACACTTTTCTTTTTTTTTTTAAATGATAAATTTAGTGAATCGAAGTGACCCAAAAGTTCTTTTCAATATATTTCCTTTAATGTTACTTTAGGAGGAAAAACAAATCAAATATAACGAATTAAAATTTAAAGTGAGTTAAGTTTTGATAAGACAAAAGCATTAAAAATGAGGCATAATACTTACAGTAATGTTTTGCTACACAAAACTACATTTTATTAGATACCTAGTAGATAAAAGAAAATTACTCCAAAAGTACTTTACATTCTCAAGTGAAATATGTACAAATCTACCCTTATCGTATCATATTTTAGAGAATGTGATGTATCTCATACCCGCTCTTATTTCGCATACCAAAACGATCCATATTCTAAATAACATAGGTCTCACCTAACATAGTTTTGCCACCATTGCAAGATTTGGTTATTCCACCAAGATTTGTCAAGATTCTAGATGAAAAAACCCTCAGGTGTGTGCCTCACGTGTGATTTTGAGGACTTATTTTTTTTTTGTGGTCTTTTTAGACTGACTCTCGCCCATAGAAAACAATTTTTTTTCCAAATAAATAGGACTAATGGTCCTCATAGTTTCACTTGATTTTCATTGTAATCCCTCTATTTTAATTTTGAACATAAAAAACCCTACAAATGTTACCTAGTGATGCGGTGCCTCCATCAAAATCCGCCAACACAATCGATGGAACACATGAGAAAAAAAAGTAATTTCACATTAAATTGCCCAATCCAAATGTGTTTTTTATCTACATAGTCTGGCACTGCAATGGTCTAAGTTGACTACATCGCCAAAGAAAGTTTCACAATCGACTCTAGGGTTTACCATATTGGGAATCTCTTGTCTTAACGAGTTAGATTTTGTACCCATATGAATAATCCCTTGAATGAAGGGACCACATTGCTACTTGGTGAAATTACAAGGTTTCTTATTTTTGAAATTGAAACTAGAAGAATCGAAATGGAATTTAGGTTAAACTACCCGTGCTTATTTACTCATTTTCCTTCTTAGGTACCAATGCTTATTTACCCATTTTCTCATGTGAGCTGCATGTGGGATTTTTCCATTTCGGATCCTAGAATATCTTGTCGAAGGACCACATTGAAACATGATTGCAAGTGTCAAACTAAAAATCGTCGAAATAGAACCTATAGGGATCAAAGTGAAACTTTACTAAAAAAATAGACTGTAAGTGTAATTTATCCAAAATACTAATTAAAGTATTCTATGAGACTTTTTTTTTTTTTTGGGTACATCGGAAAATAAAAGAAACACACAAGAACTACATCCTAGAGCCCTCCATAGAGAGATGGACAATGTCTTCGACTAGCAAAGGCCGAAGTTCCGTAGGTGGGTCTTGAACAATAATCAACTCCGCCGGTTGATATTCTCCTAATTTCGCCATTGCATCCGCACAAATGTTGGCGTCCCTTCGAATATGCTGGATGGTGCAATCACAACCGCGCATGATGATACGAGCATCTTCCGCAATGCCCCGAAACGGGCATCTCTCACCTATGTCTTCACTTAATAGCTGAACCACTTGCTCCGCATCCGTTTCAATAATCACTTGATTGAATCCTCTCTGAAGGATGATGGTGAGCCCTTTGTATACCGCCCAAAGTTCTGCTTCAAGGCTAGTGCATATCTCCAACTTGCCGTAAAATCCACTAATCCATGACCCTCTTTCATCCCGGAATACTCCACCAAATCCGCCACCACCGCCAGACCTGCGAGTGCTACCATCTGTGTTCAATTTAATTTTTCCTGCATTTGGGCAAGACCACTTAGTTAGACTCTTGATTTTTGTATGAGCTGTGACATCAAGTTTAAAAGCATGAAAAATCTCTTTTCTATAATCTAGAATGGATTTCACACTCTCATAAATGTTCATAAGTTTATGTTCAAAAACCCTTTTGTTACGATTTTTCCAAATAGTCCACAATGAAATAAGAAATAAGGTAGGATTTTTGTACTTCCCTTTCATATTTTGTGTAATCCACTCTTGCCAAGGTAGAGATAGCATGTTAGAGTTCCATTCTCTGCCAAAGACTTGATACCATATATGAGTAGCTTGTGAACACATTCTAAGCAAGTGGTCAATGGTTTCAATATTTCCACAGTGCGGGCATTTAGAGTCACTTGTGAGCCCCCTCATGGCTCTCTTCTGATTAGTGAGGAGCTTGTCGTGAAGAACAAGCCACAGAAAACTCTTAAGTTTGGAAGGAACTTTTAGTTTCCAAATCCAACCCCAATCCCCCATATGATTTTGTTGATCAACAAGTAAATCATACGCACTTGATGTAGAAAACTCTCCATCAGGGGATTTAATCCATCTGGGAGTGTCTTCTCCATCCATGGTGCGGGGGGGTTGAACTTGCAAAATATCAGCAACCATATTCGAAGTTAAGGAAGTATGCATAGAATGCAAATCCCATTCACCATTTACATCTAGCAGTGAATCCACAGTGGCATCCTCAAAACTGGGAATTTGATTGGTGGGTGCGGGCAAAATTTTATCAAAAGCCCCATCACCACACCACTAATCCTTCCACACTCTCACTTTAGATCCGTTCCCCAACTTCCATCTAATCCCCTTGATTAGGAGATCCTTGGTACTCAAGATGCCTTTCCAGACATGTGATATTTTCTTGCCTTTGCTCTTGGATAGGAAGGACCGTTGTCCCAAATATTTGTTTTTGAGCACTTCCACCCAAAGAGTATTATTACCCTTTACCATTTGCCATCCCAATTTAGATAGAAGTGCTAGATTGTGATCTCTAGCCTTCCGGAGCCCAAGCCCCCCATCTCTTTTCATTTTACAAACTTGTTCCCAATTCACAAGATGAACTTTCCTTTTCGCAAGAGTATCACCCCAAAGAAAGTTTCTATTAATCTTATCAATCTCATCACAAACTTTTCTCGGGAGTGCCATTGTGTGCATGGTATAAGCTGGTATAGCGCTAGTAACAGATTGTATCAAGGTTGCCCTCCCAGCCAGGGATAGCATTCCAGATTTCCACCATGTTAGTTTATTCTTAAGCTTTTCCAAAATATTCAAAAAATGATTTTTACTGACTCTATCATGGAGTAAAGGGACCCTAAGATATTTCCCCAAATTGAGAGTTAAAGGAATAGTACTCAAATTACTCAACTGCATAGCTCTCCTCCTATCAATATTAGGAGACACAAACAGATGGGATTTATGTAAATTAACCTTTAATCCCGAAATGACACTAAATTCCGTCAGGACTTGCAAAATGGTGTGACAATTATGATCATTTGCCTTAGCAAATAAGATCAAATCATCCGCAAAGAATAAGTGAGATATAATAGGACCACCCTTAGCCAAACTCAGTCCTGTCCAATCTTTATCATGCACTTTTTGTGTAATCATGGCAGAAAGTCTTTCCATGCATAACACAAAAAGATACGGGGAAAGGGGATCCCCTTGACGAAGGCCTTTGGCAGGTTTAAATTCATCAAGGGGTTCTCCATTCCATAAAATAGCCGTACTCATGCTAGTAACACAATTCATAATCATGGCCACTAGCTTCTCTTCAAAGTGGAATTCCAAAAGAGTTTGCCTCAAAAAATCCCAAGAAAGATTGTCATAGGCCTTTTCTAGGTCCACTTTAAAAATCATGAATCCCAGCTTCTCTTTTTTCTTATTCAAAGTATGAATAGCTTCCTGAGTTATGATGATATTGTCATGTGTAGACCGACCTGGAATAAAGCTACTTTGGGTAGGGCTAATGATATCATTCAAAATAGGCCGAATTCGATTTACCAGGATTTTAGCTATGATTTTATAGGTCACATTACAAAGACTGATTGGACGAAATTGCTTCACAGTTTCAGGGTTAATAACTTTAGGTATGAGAGCAACAAGAGTTCTATTTATTTTAGGGGGAATAGTAGCAGAGGAAAAACAGTTTTGCACAAACTCAATCACAGAATTTCCTACAATTCCCCAAAAAGTATGGTAAAATATAGCTTGATACCCATCCCGACCAGGGGCTTTGAAAGCTTTAATGTTTTTGACTGCCCTCCAAATTTCAGCGGCAGAAACCTCCCTACCCATATCTACTTGATCCGCAACATTAATGTGTCTAGTCAAGTTATTCCAGTGAAGAAGGTTACTAGCGGGAGTATAAGCAAAAATGTTTTGAAAATAGTCCTGCACTAAATTTTTTAACTCAGTAGGGTTGTCAATCCACCTTCCCTCCTCAGATTTCAAAACAACAATTTTAGTTTTTCGTCTTTTGATAATGGTAGACATGTGGAAAAATTTGGTGTTTCGCTCACCCTGAGTAATCCAATTAGCACGGGATTTTTGAAACCAATATAATTCTTCTTGGTACAAAATTCTGTTATATTCAGTAGTAAGCTCATTTTCCAGTTGATGAAGATTGTGAGAATAGTGGTTTGCTTGAGAAATTTGGATCCCGTTAATTCTACCAAGCAACCACCATTTATGTCTAAAAATATTTCCAAAAACATTTTTATTCCAATCCTGCACAGCAGATGTTAGGTGATCCAAATTCCCCAGCAGATTATTAGGAGGTCTAGGCCAATTCTTCTCAACAATATCACTAAAACCCTCATGAGTTAGCCAGGCAGCTTGAAATTTAAATGACTTACATAAAGGAGCAGTATTACTAGTACCTTGAGTATGTAATAGGAGAGGCGAGTGATCTGAGTAAGTGCGAGGCAGGTTTCTGACATACCCTTCTGGGAAAAGTGTTCTCCATTCAGTGTTGCAAAGGGCCCGATCCAATCTAACCATGGTATTTGCCCAACATTTTCTATTGTTGGTCCAAGTTAGTCTAGGACCAACACAGCCTAAATCCATAAGACTGCAGCTATTAATTCTATCCATGAACTTCTGGCTTCTATAAGGGGTCTGACTTGTGCTTGAATTTATATTTACGTGGAAACTCCTTTTCTCCGCAGAGCTGGAGTAATCATTAAAGTCCCCAGCTACGAGCCACGGTTCCTGAATATTTTGAGCAATGTCTTCCAATCCATTCCATAATTCCTCTCTCCTTCTGATATTTGGGCTTGCATACACTGCAGATAGCACCCAATCCGGATAATCCTGCCTTGATATAGTAGCTGTGATCATCTGAGAAGTTGCATCTTGTATTTGAACATTGGCTTGGCAGGGGTTCCACAGTAACCAGATTCCTCCACTGCGGCCAATCGGATCAACATGAGTGGAAGCCGTGTACCCCAAATTGTTGAAGAACATGCCCATGGTATGTAATTCCACTTTTGTTTCCATGAGTATTAACATATCAGGAGTATGAAGGCTTACCAAATCCCGCAGTGTTCTTCGGAATCGAGCATTACTCGCACCTCTACAATTC
Organism: Camellia lanceoleosa; assembly: GCA_025200525.1. Lineage (NCBI taxonomy): Eukaryota > Viridiplantae > Streptophyta > Magnoliopsida > Ericales > Theaceae > Camellia > Camellia lanceoleosa. Next base: position 114,528,655 of record CM045770.1, on the reverse strand, counting down.
CATATTAGCAAATCCATAACAGACATCTGAATGTTAGGCCAATCCTCTGTCTCAGACAGTCCCAATATATTGTGGGCACGCCTCTGATCTTCCTTCACTGACCTCATCGGTTTGACATTCACCATGTGCTTCACATTGTGGGAATCGGTCTCCCACCATGGTTGTATCAAGAGCATCACTTCTTCGAGCCACCACTCGATTTTGACGCGGTGAAACGCTTCTTTCTCGAGTGCTAAGAATATCAGTGTTCGGAACTGATCCACTCGGTGTTCCTCCATCAGAAGATTCTCTGCACTTTCTTCCATGAGCTCTCCCATCTTGCCGGCCTCTCAATTCTGGCAGTTTGCCTTTTCTGGTCTTCAAACGATGTTCAGGTTCAACTATTGTAGCTTGAGTGAGGGACGAACTGGAGGATTTAAGGAGGACGGAATTGGGGAGGCGATTAGGGTTATCAATGTGTTGATTTTTCCCTGGGCTGAGAACAGCATTTTTATTCATATCATTCGGTTGGTTCACCTGATGTTGCTCTCTCATGTTCCTAGGCCCAGATTGTAGGTCTCGTCCTAAGTTTGGGCTGGCATGTTCCATTACTTTTGGTAGTTCCATGGCCATTACTTGGGTCGGTTGCATTAGCGTAGGTTGGGGTTCCAAATCAAGGTCCACATATTTCCCCAGGACGTCACTTTGGTTTGGGCCTCCACTTGATTCACCTTGCTCTTGGTCCAATGGTAGTCCTTGAAAACGGTTACTCTTATAATAGTGGGCCTTCATTTTGGATTTCCCTTGTTGAAATTTGCGTTTAGTAGTGACTAGAGTCCACGGCCCATAACCCCCATTCTCTAGCTCATTGTCTATTTCCTTCATCTTGGGCCCAATGGTTTTGGCTGAGTCTGGCCCAGTAGCAGCATCTGATGAATTAATGGTCACTTTCTGGGTTGTCTTCTCCGATTGCATCATCGGAAATTCAAAACATTTTTCTTTTCGATGACCAACACGGCCGCACGAGAAACACAGTAAATGCAGATGTTCGTATTCGACAATATAGTGATATCTGCCAATAGTAATATGGGATACGAGCGGTTTCCGCAGGTCTATTTCAATACATACTCGGGCATACTTCCCACGTGCAGCCATGGCAGTGTTAATATCAATCTTTAGAGGTTTTCCAAGCGTCCTTGATATATGGTAAAGAACTTTCTCATCATAGTATTCAATAGGGATGTTTGGAAATCGAACCCAGATTGCCGTGGTATCCTCCTCTGCTTCATCCGATTTAAAATCAGCTTGCCATTTACGAACTGTCACATAGCGATCCATCATAACCCATGGTCCTCCCATATACACCTTGGAGTAGTCCTCCATCATTTCAAATTTTACGATGAAAAAGCCATGCCCAATATCCAGAGTTTCGAAGTCGGCCTGAGGATTCCAGAGCTTCCGCATACGATTCACAAAAAGTTTATAGCCAATATTCTTAGCCAGGATTCTCACTATGAGGCACTTTTGCCATGGCTCTCTAATTTTTTTTAGAAGCCCAGCAGGAATTTTAATGATCGGGTTGGAGGTTGTCCCTTTGTCTTGCAAATGACCCTCTCCCTTCTCATCTTTATCCATTTCATCTTCAGAGGACAAATAAGCCTCCTCACAGTCAAATTTCGTTCTCTTTCAGTCTCATTAAATCGAGACTTCAGGAGAGCTTGCTTGAAGGATTTAGTTGCTCCCACATTCATTTCCTGTTTCTGGGCATGGAGGTCAGTCTGAGCTGTATTCTCCTCCACCATGCACTCATCTGGTTTTTCCAGTGTGTTGCTGTGATTGTCCAGCAGATCTTCATCCATTGGAGCCGATTGCTTTACCTTTTTTTTACTTCGGTCAAGATGATCCTGTTCTTCCGACGAGGTTGCGTGGTTATCAGCTTCAACGGTCATATTCTAGAGAGAGACCAACCAAGTAAAAAATTCTATGAGACTCAAAAGTACAACTTGATCCACAAGACAACCATGGGCAAACCCCCAGAGTCCATGTCATCAATTCAAAATTATTGATAAAGCCTCATAAAAAATCATAAAATGTGTCCGATAAAGGACACAAATGACAGAGTTGTAACTATGATTAAATCACCTACAAGAGAAATCAAGGAATTTACAATCATTATAGAATTGCATCAAAAATGAACTTTGAGTCTTTACCTATTTGTCTTAATTATAGATAAATTAACTAACTCCTATGGTGTATATTTGTTTGCAGATAATATAATTTTTAGTGGATGAAAACTACGAGAGGAATTAACACACAATAGAAATTTAGGGAGAAGCACTCAAGTCAAGTATTTTAAAATTAGTAGAACCAAAACTGGATATATGGAATGTAAATTTTAGTAACAACTGTCTCATCAATGAGTGTAGATTGATAGAGATGGCTTGCATGATGGGCAATCTATATCCCATTCTAGAAATAGGCATAATGGAGAAGTGAAAATAGAAAAATCAAGAGATAACAAAAAGTTTTTTTTGTGTTTTTAACATAATGGAGAAGGTGGTGAAACTAAATTATATCCCAGCACTAGGGAAACACAGAAATCATGTGAGGGATGGTAGTTGAATTATGTTATATCCTAGCACTAGCGATTGAATGTGAACTTGTCGGTGTTTAATAGCGCTTGTTTGAAGGATCTGTGAGTAGATTTCTCATTCTTAATTTCCTCCCAACAAGAAGGGGAATCATTAACTTTGGCTAGTTTTAGATCCGACATAACCTGATTTACCATGTTTGGATCACTTGCTTTGACTTTTTTCGTGCTCTTAATCAAATGATCCTCTTCCTTATACATTAGCCCTACCTTTAGTTGCAGATTCTTGTCCATGTCCGGCATCACAGTCAACGACAACACTCACTAGTGACAAAAATTAGGGGAAGATGAACGAGATCGAGGTAGAGAAAGAAAGAGTCATTTTGTGGAGAGAGAAAAAACATGAAAAGTATTTGGTGTTCAAAACCTAAGTTTTCATTGTAAATTGTCGAATATGAGAAATTCCTAAACATTTTGGAATATAAAAGTTTGACATTCAAATTTTGTGGATGTTTCATATTACTTGATTTGTCATAATATGAACTTTCACATCATTGAATCTGTGAATAATATTGAACTATACCTTCTCATTGTCCATATAAATGTGTTTGTGTGAGTATCAATGTACTTAAATTTCTATTGTGAAATTTTGCACTGTCCAAATAGTTATGAATGTTATAGTCCAATGCAAATCTTTTCATTGCCCATTCATTTGTCAGTGTGAACATTCATATTTGCACATGAATGAGTTGCACAGCCAGTACACTGATTCACGTCATTGTATGCTACGGGATGGAAAAATATCTACAATGGTAAAAATGTCTATAAATCTTAAATATAATAATTAAGATTTGATAGATCACATGTTTTATATAGATAAAGCAAGGTACATCACATATTGTTCTAATACAGCAAATAGTAACATCAAACTAGAACACAATAAGGGACTAAGGAACTAAATAAACAACCACCAAGCTGTTACAGAGTTCCAACCACAGAGAAACAAATCAATAACCTTTATCAGCAACCATAACTCTATCAAAAACTACAAGCAACAACAACGAACCCTGCAAAGATATCAGAAAAAGCACTTCCACAAATAGAAAATATTAGACCAAACCGAGCTACCAAAACAAATTACTAAATCAAAAAGCTCGAAGCCAAGGTGGCCAAAAAAAACTTAGGTTGCTGACGATGTCTTCAATCCTTGGTTCTCTCTTGTGCTTAACACGAAGACGGCCATGGGTCAAAGGGAATCCAACAGTATCTATCATTTCATTTAGACTAACGAAGCAATGTTGTAGGGCTTGGATACGGTTGGAGCCTCCTACACAAAAATGCAAAATTGGATCAAAAGTTGGTGCCAACAATTGCTTTTCATGGACACTAGAAACTGGGGTGTATTGTGCTGGTGATTCAGTGTCACTAGGATGGTGTACCTATTGGACGTCTAGATTGGGAATTTCCGATATATTAACTTGCACGTCTGTCTAAGAAGGCTTTATAGTATCTCAACCACCGACGAGCTCTGTCAATGTAAGAACTGAACGAACCATCAACTTTAAGAGTTTGTTGCAACAAGAAAATGAGACAAAAACTAGCAGAGGATTTGCCACATCCACAACAACAGTAAAAAAAGACAAGAAACCCTCACAACACAACAACAAAAATAGAGACAGACCATAAGCAACTAAACGAGATAACAGATCGAACAAAAACATAGTAAAAGAGACCTGAAACACACAAAAAAAAACCCCGAAAACTCCCAATAAATGCAAGCCAAAAAATGGCTGAAGAATACTTCAAAATTTGCAAGGATCGAGATCAGAATGGTGATTAGGAAAAAAAAAGGAAATAGAATTTGGAGAAAATAAAAAAGAATCGACATCTGTAGGCTCTAGATCAGAGAAAAGATGAAAAACGAGGAGGGAAACACATGTAACTCCTCCTTCCCTTGAGAAGCAGGATCCAAAAAAAGGAGTGAGATAATGAAATTTTGAGTATCGCCGGAGCTACTCGCCGGAAATCACCTCTTGAGTTGACTTGAGATATTGGTTAAGAATACTACGTGGTGTTTGGGAAATTGTTATTTTAGTAGATGTTTTTAGTTTTTGATTATTTTTGGAGAAATTTTTTTTGTGTTTGGAAAGATAGTTAGATTTTTTTGTAATTAGATGTAATGTTTGTGAGAGAAAAAATGAAATAATTATGGATTTGATGTAATATTTTATCTGGATTTGTTTTTTTTTTTTTTTGATTTTTTTAACCTATTTTGTCTTTTAGCAACAAACTAACAAAAAAAACAAAAAAAAACTCTTCCCAAACACCCCCTATATTTACCACTATTTTTATTATTATTATTATTTTAAAATTATTAAAGGAAAAATTACTCAAAAATATAATTTGAAAAAATGTTACTCTATTTTAGTCGTGGAAGTTTACTTCCAAGCCAATTAGTCTTATTTATTTATGGTATGTTGTTTTTATTTAATTTAAAAATTGTGGAGCTTACTTGTTTGCCTTTAGATATGATTTTGCCTTTGATTTTTTTTTTTTCATGATGTTTGGGTGGATTCGCTAAGGTGTGGTGTTATGTTGCAAAATTTTTTTGGGGGATTGCTTGGAATGATTTATGGGGTCGATGATGTTATCCATTTGATGTGTGTTTTTGATATTGAATTGTGGGTTGTTGATGGATGTGATTTTGTTTTTGATTTTTTTCTTGATGTTTGGGTGGGTTTGTTATGGTGTTATGTTTCCTTTTTTTTTTTCTTTTCGAAGATTGCATGGAGTAATTTGTAGGATTGATGATGTTACCCATTTGATGTGTCTTTCTGATTGAAAACGTGGGTTATTGCTTTGGGGGGTTGTAGTTGTTGTTGTTGTTGTTTTTTTTTGGTTCAATTGCTTCTTCGGGTTCTATGTTGTTGACGTGCTGTACAGTAATTTGCAAGTTAGTTTCATTGCTATGTTGTCAACGTGCCGTGCGACATTCTTGCAGGTTAGTTTCATATGTTGTTTTGTTGTTGGTTCAATGTCTTTGGGTGTGGTTTCATTTTTCGTAGGTGTGTCGGGAAGTCTAACTTTAAGGTGTCAATGTTATGTTGCCATTCTAAGGGTATATTTTGATTGATTCTGTCACGACCCAAACCCTATTTATGGGTTTAGCATCAGAATCGCCAAGAATCCGAGATTACCAAGGCACGCTAATAAAGAATATAGTAAAACAGAGTTCGTATTCTGGCGAAGCCAATACAAGAATAAATAATGTCCATTGAGTCAGGATATCAGATGCCAAAAAGATTTTTCATGCATTCACACATTCAAAACAGTACAGTTTATACAAATATTTACAGTCAGTCGGTATAGGGACCTAATCCCTTGACAACAGTACAGGAAAGTAGATAACAGTCTATATAGTGGTCCCAAAACAGTACGGAGACAGGCGGGGGGAAGAACAAAACACCCCAAAGCCATAACATGGCAACTCGGAACCTCGCAGTGAGACACATGGGCTGGCTTGACAAAACTGGAGTCTAACCCACGCTCCTAGCTCCGATCTGGTGGCTGAGCACCTACATATATATATATAAACAGTGAGCTAAAGCCCAGTGAATAACATAATGCGTAAAGAGGTTAAGAATGAAATGTCCTTACAAAGAATGAAAACAGCAGTTCATTAAATAGTATTTGATCTTTTCAATGTAATAGTTATTCAGTCATATGTGGTACATCCATTAGCATAGCAGTAAACAGTAGGTCTTAGAGACCATGGTTTTAAAAACCGGACCGGACCGGCCGGTTGACCGGATGGGGTTCCGGTCCGGTTAGCCCTCTAAAACCGGCCAATTGTAAAAATCGGCTTATTTTTTGAAAACCGGTGAACCCAAAAAAAATTATTGTGAAAGAGCTTCTATCTATTTATAAGAAAAAAATTCTTCCAAAAAAATTCAAGAAATCTATGTGGGATTCAATCAAATTCATTGGAGGGAAACTTAAAATTTTGATATCCCTCCAAAAATTTTGCTCTTCTTTCAATCAAAGTATTTGAATTAAAATCATATGGAGGGAATATTGAATATTTGATTTCTTCTTCCAAAATTAAAATTAATAATATTTTTAAATATATTTTTATATTTTTTAATAAAAAAAGTATTAAGAGAAATATTTAAGATTATTAAAATTTTTAATTTATAATTTTATTACTTATATTTTTTAATAAAAAAAGTATTAAGAGAAATATTTATGATTATTAAAAATTTTAATTTATAATTTTATTATTTATATTTTTATTTAAATATAATTTTAATATATTTATGACGTCACGGTTCGATTCCGGTTCAACCCGACGGTTGAACCGGTGACCCGTCCACCCGATCATTTTTTCGGTTCACTCACCGGTCTGGTTTTTAAAACATTGTTAGAGACCGAACAGTAATGATGGCCATCAATCAGTAAATAGTAGTGGTTCCACGAGGGAACCGACAGAGATCTCTGTAACAGTGACAGTAAACAGTAGGTACTAAGGATGCCACAGTACATTTCAGAATATAGGACATACATTTAATCAATTAACAATAATTACTTCAGAAAACAGTTCCGTTAAACAGTCAGAAAACATTTTCAGTTGAACATATCTTTACACAATTGTTACTCACAGAGTTTGGGCTACAGTATGCTAGAGCGTGTCTCCCCAGTCGTTAACCCTACACAGTTCACAGGTTGAACACACACTAAGCTATACAGTTGGGAAATATCATAACTTAATCCCTAATTTGCCTTGATGTGTTCTACATCTATATCCTCATTAAGATGCCTTAAACTAGGCCTAAGAATGCCTAGTATGGGATGAGGATGCAAAAATACACTTAGAAAACATTTTGCAAAGTTTGCTGAAAATAGGAGCCTCGCTCCTTCGCCGAAACCTTCGTCAAGCTTCCAAAATCAAAGGCTTCGCTCGAGCGAGAAATCCTTCGCTCGAGCAGTCTGTCGAAATAGTAAAAATACTAGATGCTGTGATTTTACGTGTGATGGTCGCTCGATACTCGCTCGAGCGGAGCCCTGGACAAAGGTGCTCGTTCGAGCGAGGAAGCCAAATCTGGAATTTCCAGATTTGCCTCCCAAGCTCAAACCAAGCATTCTACCACTCCAAACTCGACCTCTTGGGCCCAAATTCTAGAAAACATATCTAAATTCAATGTATAACAAGTTTTAAAGCTCAATTTATGAGTTCAAGCCCCAAAGGTGAGTCAATTAAAACCATTTTTCAAACCCATTTTTCATGAACATGGAGAATATGCAACATGCATTGATTCAAACCAAATTCAACTTTCAAAGCTTGTCTAAATGGACTCATTTCTTCAAGAACATGATGAATTCATTGACTCAAGCCTAATTATGAACATGCATGTACAATTTTACCATGAAAACACCTTAAGAATCAACAATACAAGTATGCATGCATGAATTATGCTCTAATTCAACATGTATGAACTAATTCATGACTTAATTTTACAATGAAGCATAAACCATGCAAGACTTAGCTCAAACTCACAATTAGAGGGATGAATTCTCTTACCTAAGTCTTATATTCAAGAATGGAAGCACACTTTTGAAATCAATCTTCAATTTCCAAGCAAATCAACAAAAAGAATACACTCTCTCCCTCTCTCTCTCTCTAAATTCGGTGGAACAAGGGAATAGAGCTGATGAAATGTTCATCTAAGTGTAGGCAAGGCTCAATAATGAGAATAAACAAAGGCCCATTAACAATGGCAAAAGTGTAATTACGACAGTACTCTTTAATTGGCTTTATTTAATCTAGTTTAATCATTCCTAATCACATTTCAGATAAATATACCATTAAATCACATAAATTCCAATGGTTCCAAAACATCAATCTATTTTCGATTCGGCCGCCGATAAGGCCTTCGATTTGCAGTTCGAACATAAAACACAAACAGATAAATCATAGCATCAAACAGATAGAATACAATACAATAGATATGCTCAGTCAATTCAGTTCCAGTTTTCAATCAGTCCGTTCAGTACTTCAGTTAGTTCAATTATCAGTCATAAGCCGTCCAGTTTAGCAGTAATCAGTATGTAATTCAGTAATTTATCGATAAACGGTATGGGGGTTGTTATAATAAACCTCAAATTATTAGTTCAATTAACGACAAAAAAAAAAAAAAACTAAAAATATAAACAACCCAACACATAAAGCAGCATGAACGTCACACTAAACCACACATAAGATTTAATTATTACTGACAAAGCCGCAAAATACAATACACATTATAAATGTTAAACAACTAGATTCCCCCGTGAAAACTCAACCACAAAGACGTAACAACTTCAAACGCCATCGAATTAATGACCAATCCGTAATGTTAAAACAATTTTGACACATTTTACCATATATATCAACAAAAACAACACGACTTTCCAAACATGACGAGCACGTCATTAATTCACGACCTAACATGGACAATGGGTTGACGGCTTAAAAAAGCCATTCCACAACAACACCTCCAAAAAAAATCCTCATCACGCATACTAAATTATTCAAACATAAAAAGCAATAACACCAACACAATCAATGCTACCCACCCCTTGCAATCAAACGGGTACTCCAACATAATAACAATATTAATTTCAGCATGTATGTAAATTTTGGTCTAACAAACAACATACCACACATGGAATATATACCAACATGGATGTGAATGCCATCACACATTACCAAACATTGACATATTGTAATCTACAAATCAACAACAATATGAACAATTTCAACAAAACTTGGCTCAACAATCTAACACTATCAAAAACACAAAACCCATTACGTAAATGCGACCGACATTGCACTTCATTAACATGTATTCCACCCACATCACATTAACACTATTATGTACGTCATTAAAATTCCACATCAACTCCAACATACCTACAATGCACACTTTGACGTAATGGATGCATTAATTTCAGCATGTACTCAAATGCTATTCAAACCTTCTACGTACCACTACGTGGAATATTTACTAACATGGATGTGAATGCCAGGTCACACTTCCTAACATTTACGTAGACAAACGTAAAAGGCTACACAACAATTTACCAACATTACAACAACACCCACTCAATACGGACAAATTTTAACTGGCTGCCATTGCATATCACTAAAATCTACATCACCAAAAAATTCCCCTTACCCTAACATGGATATTTTTCACATCATTAATAACATATATGTAATTGAAAAAAACAGGAGACTCATTGCGTCATTACAACAAAACAACACAACCAATATTGCAATGGCACCACCATTACACTGATGCTAAACCTCCGATAAGCCATTACACAAACAACGTCAAATAAAGATGAGCCATTACACAACTATACCTCCGATGCAATTCGAAACCCATCCAACCATTAACATCAGACAACGTCACAGACAAAAAAAAAAAAATCACTACATACCCATTACATATAGACACATACTCTAACATTAACCAAATACACTCAACCATCACAACGAACATAATCCATAAAAATAAGGAAATCAAACATCAGAGGCCACATACCTCACACCATCGTTCACCACCACAATCAAAGACTGCAAAATTAACCCAGTCCAATTGATGGTGGGTGGATGTAAACTCGAAGTTGCCGGAGTGACGTCACTGACATTAACCAAGACTGCAAAATTACACAAGTCCAATTGATTTCGATGATTCGATGTTACAATACGTGAAAAGGATTTTTATATTTCTAGGGTTTGAGAGGAAAACCAAATGATTTTTAGGGTAACTATGAATGATGTTTTAACGTTACCAAAAATGTCTAAGGTGTAAATGGAGGATTATTCATCGCATTAACATTGCGAAACCAAAACTTGTCATCTTCATCTCTTTCGGATTGATCGGGTTGGAGAGAAAACCAAAAAATCTACTGTATGCTTTTACATAAATTTGTAAATTCATCATCACAGAAACCCTTTCTAACCCCCCAGTGGTGCTAGAGACCATTAATTTAGTGGCTCTAAACCCACCACTAATGAGATGGCAAAGCAAAAAGAAAAAAAAAGAAAAAACAGACACAATACATACTGTGACAGTGGATGGGACCCACTATCACATCATTAATGGTAGCTTTAATTAGAGCTCCTACTAATTTTTCCTAACCCCCTCCCTTCCTCACTTTTCGAAAAACATAGGCAATGATGTACAAAGGTATCTTTAGGCCAAGTTTGGCATGTATCAAAAAATTCAAAAAGTCAAAAAGTTACTCAAAAAGTTAAAAAATTAACACTATTCACAAAAAGTCAACAATTACGGCTGCACAACTCTCAATACTAATTTTTCCCTACAAATCAATTTTTAAAATTTTTTATTACACATTTTTTCATAAAAAGTCAAAAAGTTAACCCAAACATCCATATTTTCTTCCTCAATTTTTTAGTCTAAAAAGACAAAAAGTACACTTATTTAGGACATCCCAAACAACCCCTTAATATTGAAATGTGACTTATTTAAAAATATGGGGCTTTGTTTGGAGTATATACTTTTTATTTTTTTAAGTTATATTACCTATTTATTTTTTTATACATATTTTCTTTTTATAAAAAATAAAAAAAATACATTTATTTAAATTATTTCAAATTTATAAATTAATTTCTCAACTGAAGTGAATAAGGCTGAGTCACAGTACGAGTGGCAAACCCTAACCCCAGTTCTCTCTCTCTCTCTCTCTCTCTCTCTGCTTCTCACTCTGCGGACGCTGTACTCTCTCACCACCCAACAACGACAATGGCGAGAAAACGAAAACTCGTGCCCAAATCGACCGAACCCCAACTCAAGAAGCAGCAAAGAGAAGTACAGCAACTTCAATATTACGTTAAAGACGAACAAGACGATGATCAAGAAGCCATGGATGGAGTAGTAGGACCTGAAGAATACGAAGAAGACCAAGACCAACAACACTACGAAGACGGCGACGACAACGACGACGAAGAACAAGAACCCGAAAGAGACGACGACGACGAGGAGCCTTTCCAGAAGCTTCTAGAACCATTCAGCAAAGAACAGTTGATCAATTTGCTCCGAGGCTGCCGAGAATCACGCCGACGTAGCCAATCGCATCTACAAGATCGCCAACAGTGATCCCTCCCAGCGCAAGATCTTCGTCCACGGCCTCGGATGGGACACCAATTCCGAAACCCTAATCAACGCCTTCAAGCACTACGGCGAGATCGAGGATTGCAAGGCCGTTTGCGACAAGATCTCCGGCAAATCCAAGGGCTATGGATTCATCCTCTTCAAGACCCGTACCGGTGCTCGCAAAGCCCTTGCTGAGCCCCAGAAGAAGATCGGCAACCGAATCGCCGCCTGCCAGCTGGCCTCCTTGGGCCCCGCCCCGCCCCCCGCGCCGCCCGTTGCGCCGCTTCCGCCGGCGCCGGCGTCGGCGTCGGAGTACACGCAGAGGAAGATCTATGTCAGCAATGTGTCGGCGGATTTGGATCCCCAAAAGCTGGTTTCTTTTTTCTCCAAGTATGGTGAGATTGAGGAAGGGCCTTTAGGGCTCGATAAGCAGACTGGGAAGCCTAGAGGGTTTTGTCTATTCGTGTACAGGACAATCGAGAGTGCGAAGAAGGCATTAATGGAGCCTCATAAGAACTTTGAAGGGCACATTTTGCATTGCCAGAGAGCAATTGATGGTCCAAAACAAAACAAATCACATTCCCTTCATAACCCTAATTTGCATAACCCTCAATTCCAGAGGAATGAGACTACTAGTTTTGTTGGGTCGGCATCGGGACCGGGGCATTTGATGGCACCGTCTGGGCCAACGTACAATCAGGGAGCAGCTGTGCAGGGTCTGAACCCGGCTCTTGGACAAGCTTTGACGGCGTTGCTTGCGACTCAGGGTGCGAGTTTGGGGCTGACTAACTTGCTTGGCACCCTTGGCGGTACTGGAGTGGGTGGTTCGGTGAACCCCACGATGCCTGGTGCGAGCCATGGAATGCAGGGTGGGTATGGGAACCAGGGTGTGGTGGGTGGTAGTGTGAGCTCGGGAGCTACGGGAGGTTATGGGAATCATCAGATGGGGTATCAGAATCAGAATCAGCAGATTGGACAAGGTGGTTCGATTAGGTCGCAGCAGGGAGTTGGGAACATGGGTGGCATTAGGCCTTACATGGGTCACTAGATGTAATAGAGGTATGATTGGAAACACAACTATTCTACTATAAACTTGTCAGATTGATTCACTTCTTATACATGTTTCCATTGTTAGAGTTCAAATAAAGGAGTGATTTTTAAGCTAGGAGTAGTGAAATGTTGAGTATAAGAGAGAATCAGGGGTTCTTAAATTGTTTTGAGGATTTGGTTTCTTGAAATTTATGTAGTTCCAGTAGACTCGTAGCATGTATTATGCAACATTTGATGTGATTTATGTATGCTATTCCAAAGTTCATGTAATCTTAGTAGTAGTTTATATTTTCAGTAACAGTTAATATAATCCTAGCATTAGATCTCTATCATATCATATTGTGTGCAAAGGAATTGGGTTTTTGTTTAGGATGATATTATCTTAGTTTAGGGTTTTAAAGCTTAAGTTTGTTTATCCGGGAATGTGTGCCAGGGTATTGGCAATAGGAAAGTATGTGATGATGAACTATTTTGTTAGGTTGGTTTGATGATTGTGTTGGTTTAGCGGCTATTATCTAAGACCATCTTTTGGACCTGTGGATTTATTTAGTTATTATTTTAATTTCTTGGTCTTTAGCTTCAAGTTAGTAATGTTTTACTTATTTTTTATTTCTAACATGTTATTCCCTTCATATACACTTAGTATACACTTAGGCTGTGTTTGGTTGGGAGATTTGGAAATAGAAAGGAAAATGAAAAGGGAAAATGTGTGTGAAATTAGATGGAAATGTAAGTATATTTTATTCACATTTCATCTACCTTTTCTATTTTCTTTTTTCTTTCCAAATGCTTCCTCAAATCCCTCAACCAAACATAGTCTTAAAGAATTTTCACCCTTAAAAGAATTTTCACGATTGAATTGATCGTGGCATGGGCATTTTGCCTAGACCTCATTCACTTATTTGTAATTTTTGTTTCATTTATCAAAAATAATAATAATTGTAATTTTTGTTTCTTTTTACCACACTATTTGTTGGTTCTATAATCTATTGCTACCATTTTCCTGTATCTTTTTGTCTTTATGTGACTCCCATCTAGGTTTACAGGTTATGAATATGCGAAAAACATGTAGAATAGTTGCCATTATCATCTATTGCTTCATTGTATAAGCAATTATCTAATCCAAAATTTTAAAGTTAACTTAAGGGGGTATATGACGGCTCAAGAGGGGACCAGTATAGGATGCTCATAGTTTGATTTGAAGGACAAAATATTTATAACTACTCAAGGTTTAATATTTAGGATTCTGGTGATGCCTAACTTTGAGGTTTGATTTAATTTGTATTCTCTTGTGCTTTTGTGAATCTACTCATCCAATTTGATACCATCACCGTGTTTCATTGGCAATTTGCCATCAATTTTTTTTCCTCATTTGCCTCATTTTTTCAATTTGGCTGTGGCTACTAGTTTGAAGCTAGCTTTGTACTTGCATAAATTCCAAACCTGTTTTCACTGAGAGTGAGTGATGTATCTCGACTAAATGACTTTTTGCAACTTGTTTGAACTGTTTTGTGCTTTTCACTACTCATCTGATTTCTCCTTCTAATTTATTTCACAATGAGTACTGTATCCTGAAAATGTAATTTTTTTTTTTTTGTTTATTTATGTTACGATATCCATTGTTTTTGCAACAACCTAATCTCATATATATATATATTTGGAAAAAAAAAAAAAAAAATTCTTCTTGTATGTTTTTAGTTTTATATATACCTCAAACCTTCCCTTGTAATTTGGTTTACGAAACATTTTTTCCCCTGAAATTGGTTTTTATGTTCTACTTAATTCACTGTGCAGATCCCCATAGGTGCATCAATGTTTTAGTACTGGCCCGGTGATTCTTCTGAAGTTTCAGGAGCTCTTTCGAACAACGATATCTTTATATTTTTTTGATGAAATGTTCTGCTTTATTACTACAAAGATCAGTACTGTCAAAATGGATTTAATATTTTATTTTATTTTTTGGGTGTGGTTACTTTAAAATTATGTACTTTAGTTAAATGTGTGGTTTAAAAACTGTCGTGTTCGGGGTCGAGCATCAGCAACTCTATGGATTGAATTGTTTTGCACAGTTGCACATTATATTTAGCATCATATCAGTTTATATGGAAAATTAAAGGGAGAATTACATGAAAAGTTGGGGAAAAAAAATTACAAATACATTGGAGATGCAAGTGTGTTTGTGGTAAGGTGCAAGTGTCATTTGCACCCTTTAAAATATTATAGTACTTTTACACTGTAAATCCTTAAGCATCAGAAGACAGGTGACCAATATAATATACATTTTGTGATAAAAATTACTTAGTTTCATATTTTTTCTTTATTTATTCACAATGTGAAATTTAAATTTTTTATAAATCCCTTTAAAATATCATGTGCATCCAACCCTCCTCTACGCCAAACCAATCAAACCGATAAAATTGAACCTTAATATATAATGTGTCATTTCCTCAACCATAAAAACCAAGCCAAATTATTTACACCTCTATATATAAATAATTATTGACCCAATTTTTTTAAAAAACAGAACAGATTTGAAAGGGAAGAAGAAAAATTTGTTAACGACATAATGTCAATTTTAAATAGACCGAATTTGCCAATTTTAAATAGACCTAATTTGAGAGGGAAAAAAATCTGATGAAAGATACAAAAGCAAATAAAATTGACATTTTCCAGCCTTTTGTCTTCTAGACTTTTTTTTAAGAAAATTGATTGTCGCAAGATGTTTATTGGATAGACAAGATCCTCTACAAAGTAATTTTTATGTATTTGATTGTCGTCTCTGTTTTTATCACAATCGATGTATCATCTACCACTTGTGGAACAATATATCTGATTTGTTGATTTGTTCGTTGCACTTGTCTTATTTGAAACTCTTAACATTATCCTCATTATGGATTGGTTTGGGATACCCTAAAAAAGTATACTTTTTGATTTATTGGTGGGTTTGGGTTGGGTTTGATGTGATGTGTTATAGAGGTGATGTGATTTAAATAAGATAATGTGATTTAAATAAGATAGTGACTTTTTGACTTTTTGACTTATTTAGGCCTCGTTTGGCAAGAGGCTAAAATAGTCAATTAGCCAAAAAGTTACCTTTTTAGCCAAAAAGCCAACAACCCATACCACAAAGTCAAAGATTCCCTTTTCTCTCTACTTTTTGCACGTCGTTTAAATAATTAGCCAAAAAGTTGGCCCATTGTCTGAGTTTTTCTTACTAACCTTTTTAGCCAATTAGCCAAAAAGTTACTAAATTAGCCTGTTCCCAAACGAGGCCTAAGGCCAAGTTTGGGTACTCCCAAATAATCCAAAAAGTCAAAAAGTTAGTCAAAAAGTTAAAAAGTTAACACTATTCATCAAGAAAAGACCAAACAATTTTTTAGCTTGTTCAGATTCAAGTGCACACTTTTTTTGTCTTTTTGACTAAAAAATTGAGGTTGAAAATATGGATGTTTGGGTTAACTTTTTTATAAAAATGTGTAAATTAATAAAAATTGTAAAAATTGGTTTTAGAGGAAAATTTGAATTGGGAGTTGTTTCACTTAATGAATTGTTGACTTTTGGTGAATAGTATTAACTTTTTAACTTTTTGAGTAACTTTTTGACTTTTTGGCTTTTTTCAAAGATCCCAAACAAGGCCTTTCCAAACAAAGCCTTAAGTTATGCCAAACTAGCCCTATATGTTCATTAGATTCTCCGCTAAAAATTGTCCTTTTGAAATTGTACATTATAGTAGAATAGAGGATATGAAAATATAGAAAATGTGAAAATTGTATTGTAATTTATAAGAGAAGATTGTTAAATGATAGATGGTAGTTGGTGAGTGAATAATGCGTGAGAATGATAAGTAAGTCTTCAAGAATAGTGGGTGAGAATCAAGGACTTTGGAGGATCAAAAGAGAGACAGATGTGAGAATCAAGGACTTTGGAGGATCAAAAGAGAGACAGATTTAAAAGGATGGACGACTTAAAGTTATTTTAGAGATGTGAAAATCTAAAATTACTTAAAGGGAGATTTTTTTTTTATCTTTCAAGTAGTTGAACTTAACAAATTTATGATAACATCTGGAATTGTGTTTTTTCTTTTAAACCAAATTATATTGTTTTGTTTATTGATTACTTGTTTAGAGTATATTTTTGTCTTTGATGGAGAGAACAACTATTGAATCTCGACAACAATTTAGGATTTTCTTATTTTAAAAAATTGTTATATACTTGCAAATTTAAGTTCTTAGTTTTTAGTGTCTTAGAAAAAAAAAAAACGCTTTACAATTTAAAAGATATTAACAAAGGTTAAGTTTGGGAAGTTTAGAATAAGTGCACTCTTTGACTTTTTTTGTATTTTGTGTAAAAAAAGTAGAGAGGAGATGTTGATTGATGTGACCCAAAAAAGATAAAAAGATGAAATAAGTGCACTTATATTGGGATGCCAAACTTGGCCAAAGTTTGTGTGCACTCCATAACAAAAATCCAACCAGTGAGCATGATATCATCTCTGTATAAGAGAGAAATTCCAATAGAGACCAAGACAGTTTCATCAGAAAGCCAGGAACTTTCAGGTTCAGATGTCCATTGTCTCTGGTTAGAAAGGCCACAACAAGGGCTTTTTCACATCAGCTCCGTAAATGGGTGTTATTGCATAAAAGTTAAAAGATGCCCTACAATAGATAAAATATATATATACATAATAATAAAAAATCACAAAAATAGAAAATTACATATAGGAGATGACAAAAATTTAACCCTTGGATATTTAGATCATATTTTATCACTATTTAGATGATTGATCATTTTTGTAACAATGAACAGATGTATAATTTTAGAAACTATGCCCCTCAATATTGTCCTTGTAGCTTCTAAAAGCTACATTCTTTTCGGAGCCACTCAAAACATTCATGCCACCAGTGATTCAAGTTCAAAGTTTTGAAATCCTCACACTAAAACATTAATGTTGTGTTTGGTTGAGGGATTTGGGGAGGGATTTGGAAAGGGAAAGGGAAAAAGTGTGTGAAACTATGTGAAATGTAGGTATATTTTTTTCACATTTCACCTACCTTTTCTATTTCCCTTTCCAATTTCCTCCTTAAATCCCTCAACCAAACACAGCATAAGTCTACATTTGAATGACAGTAATCCTGAGGGGGGGGGGGGGGGAATGAGAATGGAAAAGTAATTCCTAATTATGTATTTTCTTAGGAATCACATTCCCAAACTAAATAGTAATCCTATTCCCCCACTTACCCATGGGAATCTCACATTACGATGAATGTTTACCTTTTAAGAGTTAAAAAAAAAATTGGGCCCTACATTTTGTCATTTCCTAACTTTTTTAATATACATCTAAGAGTTCCCCAAATCCTATAGAGCTTTTGAAGCTTTGTGTACCAACTCTAGATTTGTGCCTTTGCAAGGAAATCACAATTTAACTGGTGGCATCATCTAACAGCCAAAGAAAAGTCATAGTTTGTTTCCCTATGCATTTCACCAACATTAAGTTGCACTTTTCAAGAGAGAGAAGAGATGCAGAGGACACACACAAAAGACACAGAGAGAGAGAGAGAGAGAGAGAGATACCTGGGAAGCATTATGTTCCGTTGTCTTTTAAGAATGGTTCGAATTTTGACCCTTGGCATCTTGCTGTGTTCGAGAGTGGAAATAGATGAATTGCATTATGCCATTTCTCACTCTTTTTTATATTTTAAATTTTTTTTAAACATTTTGTCAATTACCAAACGCGTTTGTAGTTTATGTTTTTCTAAAAATAAATAAAAAATAAACAAAAATCAGTTTATAAAATTTTTGTAAATATAAACTGAAAACGTAAACGTTACCAAACACACCCTTATATGTTTAGTTTGGTTTTCAAAAATTTATTTTAGAATTTTTTTTAAAAATATTTAAAGTTAAGTTGGTGAAAGGAATATAAAAATAAAAAAAACACATCATTTTTATATACTCTGTATTTTTTCCAATTTTTGATGTAATTAGTAATTTTTTTTATTCGTCTAGTTGTGTAGAACTTAAATATATAATTTTTTTTTAAAAAAAAGATCACAAAAAGATAGAAAAAAATCAACCAAAAAATATTTAAAAAATAAAACCTAAACACCACCTAACAAAGAAGAAAAAAATTGGTTGACATTGTGCCAAAATACCATGTCACCGTGTGACAACATTTCTATAATTTAGTATTTTGTTACTGGAACATGCCAAATTATAATTTCAACAAAAGTGGACATTCTAAGACATCTGTTGCACTGTGACCTCTCTCGGAAACCCTACCCCCACAGCCAGAGAGCCTTGCAACACAAGGAGATCTAGGGTTTGGTTTGAAGAAGAAGAAGAAGGTGATGTAGTGTTGGCAAAGATGGGGGATAAAATGAGTTAGTGGGATGAGGAATTTGTGTTTTCAGTTTCTAGGATTTGAGCTTGATGGTAATTTTGAAAAGGGACAAAAATTGTACTAAACAAAAATGAAGGGTGCAAATTGTAATGTGATTTTTCACCCCTTTACAATAACACTGTTCAATCACCAAACCTTTTGAAAATAAGTTTGATGACAACATATGGTCAAATTACCAATGGTAACTTCATATTTGCACTGGCACAACCAACACGACAACAAAATGCCGTGCTGCTCCAATGCAATTTAATTCCTTCAGAAAAAAAAAAAAAAAAAAAAAACTGCAATTGCAATATAGTAACAATCCTATAATCCTAAATAAAATTGCTCAACAGCAAAAAATAATAAAAAACTGAAATTATATTTGCAAAACAAAGTTTCTGCAGATTTAGCTGATAGATAATATAATGTCAGCAACCATTCTACAACTCTCCAAAGAACACCAAAGAAAAGAGTATCAACAACAAAAATAAAATTCTAAATTTGCTTTGAAAAGAAACTGAACAGAGAGAAATATGTCCTGCTCTGTACATCAAACAAAAATATTAAAAGCAATTGCAACAGCTAAATCATCTCTGAACAAAACAAAATCAAGAGCAGTTTCCATCAAAGGAAAGCCAGGAGAACTTTCAGGTTCAGATGTCCATTGTTCGGTCTGGTTAGAAAGGCCACAACAAGGGCTTCATTCACATCAACTCCGTAAATGGGTGTTATTGCATAGGTAAGTTGCAAAGAGATGCCCTACAATAGATGGGGAGAAAAAATATATATATACATAATAATAAAAAATCACAAAAATAGAAAATTACATATAGGAGATGACAAAAATTTAACCCTTGGATATTTAGATCATATTTTATCACTATTTAGATGATTGATCATTTTTGTAACAATGAACAGATGTATAATTTTAGAAACTATGCCCCTCAATATTGTCCTTGTAGCTTCTAAAAGCTACATTCTTTTCGGAGCCACTCAAAACATTCATGCCACCAGTGATTCAAGTTCAAAGTTTTGAAATCCTCACACTAAAACATTAAGTCTACATTTGAATGACAGTAATCCTGAGGGGGAATGAGAATGGAAAAGTAATTCCTAATTATGTATTTTCTTAGGAATCACATTCCCAAACTAAATAGTAATCCTATTCCCCCACTTACCCATGGGAATCTCACATTACGACACCTTTTAAGAGTTAAAAAAAAAATTAGGCCCTACATTTTGTCATTTCCTAACTTTTTTAATATACATCTAAGAGTTCCCCAAATCCTATAGAGCTTTTGAAGCTTTGTGCACCAACTCTAGATTTGTGCCTTTGCAAGGAAATCACAATTTAACTGGTGGCATCATCTAACAGCCAAAGAAAAGTCATAGTTTGTTTCCCTATGCATTTCACCAACATTAAGTTGCACTTTTCAAGAGAGAGAAGAGATGCAGAGGACACACACAAAAGACACAGAGAGAGAGAGAGAGAGAGAGAGATACCTGGGAAGCATTATGTTCCGTTGTCTTTTAAGAATGGTTCGAATTTTGACCCTTGGCATCTTGCTGTGTTCGAGAGTGGAAATAGATGAATTGCATTAGTATCTAGACACATATTAAGTTCTACACAAAGTGAGAAAAATAATTTCCTTTGGGATCTTAATGGGCTTGCTTGGTTCAGCTTATTGTAAGCTAAAAAATGATAATTAGAAAGTAGAAGCCAAAAGCACTCCTCCCTCAGCTTTCAAATAATCGACTATTTCTAGCTTATTTAAGCTATTTTTAGCCTAATAATCTATAAGTAGAAGGTGTACCAAATAGTCTGGCATAAACTCCAAAAAAGAAGAAGCTATAAACAGCTCATATAAGCTGCACCAAACAGCCCCCAACATCTTGGTTTACATGCAGGGAGGGGCAAAAATAGTTCCAACTTTAGCAATTAGTACAAAAACTGCAGCCCCTTTGCCTAGCATTCTATTATGTACAGAGAACGACCGCTGCACAATTATACATGTACAAGGATACAAAAGTATCAAGAAGCACACATCCTCCAGCATCCACCAGCCATGGCAGATTTGCACTAATTTTTGACCATTCCAAGCTGCTCACAAGTATGCTGCACACAAGGAACATTTGAGTACTTCGATTATAAAAACATGATTAGTAAAGAAACATATTATGACTTTGATAATAAAAAAATAACAATACACAAAAGAAAGCTGCACTGAGAATATAACAACTTTCTTATGATATGCACCTTTAGAAATATAAAGACAACTAACATTTCAATATTCCCCATAGAAAATTAACCATCTGGTTCTACTCTATGATTCGGGGACATGTAGCAGTACTGAGAACAAGAGAAGCAATCATATGCTATTAAGCTACCCATTGATCCATCTCTAAGCTCTCTTCCCATCATTCTTCATACAGTGGTGATTGACTTGGTAGATTCCAAGATTGGTTTGATGGATCATGTTCAGGTCGTGGTTGATTCCAGAAGAGCATTGTGGATTTGATACTCGATCATCCATTGAAGACAAAGATAGTGGATTCAGTCAGTACAAGGAACACACCAGCGAATTTGTGGATTCGGTTGGTGTTGGGTTGTATGTTGCAACATGTATTTTCGTTCTTGGTGATAGTGGAGTGGTTAGCTGGACTAGGTCCTGTTGTTTTTTCCAGTTGGGTTTTCCACGTTAAAAATTGTGAGCCTCTATCTTTGTGTGATTGTTTTATTTTTATGCTTGTGATGTAAATTGTGTGAATAAATTCAACAACCAGAATCAAAAAAAAAAAAAAAAAAAAAGTTCACGTTGATTACGCAAATTTTGTCCAGCTCAAAATATATATAACTAAAAGAAAACAAATATTAAGAAAAGGAACTACAAGGACATACATATATTAAAAGAAAACAATGGAAGGTCAATGTTTGTGTGTGTATGTCTATGGTCATAACCCTTGTATTATTTATGGGAGTTAATGTCTCAAACATCACGTGTCCCCATAGACATGAGCAATTCATCCCCATCTACGAATCATAGATAACACTACAAAATGTGAAAAAAATGAAAGGTTCTGATGGCTTGGCTGGTAAAGGTCTATTGGTAGTTATAACTGCCACTAGAAGATAAGAAAAAGGAAAAAGGAAGACATGGACTAAGCAACATGGCTAGAATCCAAAAAAGAAAATAATTGTCATTTTCACCTTGCTACATATGTTATATTCCCAGCCAGAGCAAAAACAAACATTAATGGATTAAGCCCCTGCATGTCAGAAGAGAGAATTTTAGATAAATAATATGCAAATGTAATAAACTTTATGGTAATGGGTAGATAGGAAAAGTGTGCATTATAGGACCAAAAACTTCCCCCTCTGGATTTACTACAAGAAAAAAGGACGTTACATAAAGGGTATGAAGAGGGTTGAAGCAGGTACAGGCCTAAGCTTTGGCATTATTTTTGCACAAAGTGTCTGCTGCATTCAGACTTAAACCTCTAGAGTTTTTACAATTACACAAAGCAATGGGCCTATTTTTCCACTCTAAATTTGAACTACATATAAATATTTATGTACTGAACATCAAAGGAGGAAATGCTTACCTCAACATTGCCCTTTCTAATCTGCATATCAAGAATCAACCACAAGTTAGATTTGATAATATGCATTCCATTTTCTAATATTAGCATTGAATTGACTAGTCAATTTACAACAAATTAAACGAAGTTTGAGAAACAAATGGAAGGTTTTTAAAGCCAATTTACAGAAATGAGGTCAATCAACGAGGCAAGTATTCTTCTATTTACTCATTTACCCATTTTGCAAATTCATGCCAAATATCTGATCAGCCTGGTTATTATTTTTTTTCTTCCTTGGGAGTTTTTCTGTAATCGACTAGTCAATCTAAAACAGATTAAATGAAGTTTGAGAAACAAAATGGAAAGGTTTTCAAAGCCAATTTATAGAAATGAGGTCAATCAATAAGGCAAGTATTCTTCTATTTACTCGTTTACCCATTCTGCAAATTCATGCCAAATATCTGATCAGCCCAGTTATTATTATTATTATTATTACTTTTGCAAATACAAGTTATTATTATTTTTTTCTTTAGGAATTTTTCTGTAATCCTCTTGATAAATAACAAGCTATTAGAAAAGCATCAAAAGGGGAAGGAATCTATATCTGATCTGCCCATTTCTCTTTTCCAATACTAATCATGCTACACATGCAATCTCAGTTTGGATGTATTTGTTACCACCATCAGAAACAATAAAAACTTTATAGTAGGAGCAGAGGACTAAAAAATTGACATCGAAATTCTCACATTTAAGCAAATTTGTGGAAGCCGCCCGCTCATGTAGATGGCTGCCATTCCCCAACCGAGGATGGTCCCAATTTTACTGCTCCCTGTGCTCCCAGTTTCTTGCAATAAACTACTGCTTACCTGCAATTCCAGCGACAATCAAATCATGAGAATGATTGACTATCAATTTTACAATATTTTCTTTATCATCTATTTTGCAAATATATATATATATCCTGTGGAGTCAAGAGGGGGAGACTTTAGATAGAATTATAGCTGGCGATAGTTCAAGAGTGCAGTTTTTTCGGGGACAAAAAGGTTGTCACACCATCCATCCAAGTAGTACAACTCTTAGGTCACTTAACAATGACTACATCAAAAGATGATCACTAAGTTACAAAAGAATTATTCAATGATAACCTGTTAGTTTTCCCAATAGGACAAACTACAGGACTTAATATTCTGCACGGATAATGAGAATAATAAACCATCAAATTGATTATGAACATAAGTAAGGAGACCATATTGCTTTGAGACTAACGTATTTTTGATTGTGACTATTACCAAATAAAAGAAACTAACTTGATGTTTTTTCTACCTGCAAAAGCTTTCTTCCTACTTGTA
Organism: Camellia lanceoleosa; assembly: GCA_025200525.1. NCBI lineage: Eukaryota > Viridiplantae > Streptophyta > Magnoliopsida > Ericales > Theaceae > Camellia > Camellia lanceoleosa. Next base: position 114,504,565 of record CM045770.1, on the reverse strand, counting down.
TAACAACCCCTTGGTTTGGCTCTTCAAAAACCATATTAAGCCTGCTGCTTCCCGTTAGGTGTAGATTTAAAGTGCCAAGGAAGAATGTCACAACAGAGAACTAAGCAGAAAAATGTTCAAAATATTAATTCCCATAATAAATAAATAAATAAATAAGGTAATGTTTCTGACAAGCAGAAAATTCCCAGAAATAGCTGCATGAAAGCTTACTGCACATAGCATGGTTTTATTATTTGAAGGAGGTTCATATTGCATGGATGCATTTCTGCCAAGCAAGGGATCTTCAATGGAATTCCTCTCATAAAATGATGTAGTTCTTCTCTGTACTAGAAAAGATCCTGCCGTAGGAGTATGGCTCTTTGACAGTGATCTTGCTGACCTATTGAATCCAAAAACAAAATTTGTTCACATAATATTCACATTCAAAACAAATTACATCGTGAAAGCCATGGTCTGCTGCGACTGTTTAATTCTCTATTTAATAATTATCTAATGGCAAGGGTATAGATTCTCAATGACTATCAAAATTCCTGCCTTGGCTGATAAAGATCAGAGTACGTAAATTCTTTAACTGAACAAGCCTCTTAATTATGTCGAGCAGCATGATGTATATATTTAATTTATTTTCCAGCTTTATGCAAAATGCCAACATGTTCAGAATATTTAATTGGATTTGTGTCTATGGGAATTCCTAACAAGTCAAAGAGGCACACTGTCTATCCAAAAAATTATAAATAAATAAATAAAAAGAAAAAAATATATTAAAAAAAATAAGAAGGAAAACACGCAAAAGAAATGCTTATACATAAAAAAAATAGTGACTCAGAAATGAATAGGTTCATAACTAAAAGAAGTATATCTAAATAATGACAATAAACAAACATTTTTTATAAAATAAAAAAAATAAAAAAATTTGGTCTCACATACATGCTTGTGGGTGGGAGATGGAGAGATTAGTCATGAAACTTTAAAAGTATCAAAAGAGACTGAGAGATAGTCGCACCCGGATTTTCGTTTTTAGTAAAAATATGGAACCAACGGAAAGGAGTATGCTGTCATGTTACTACCAACAAGAATGATGTGGCTGCTGTAGCTGTTCTGACTTTCAATGTAAAATATTGATGCAACAATATTTGATAGAGTTGGAAGACGTTTTCACACGGGCTAAGGAGACAGTCTCGAATTTCCATCTTGTCCTGAACTGGACCCCGGATCATGCAAGAAAATGGTGACATTTTCTAAGCAACTAAAATGCCTAACTTCTTGAGGATTCAAAATAAATAAAATAAGGGGAGTTCTAGCTTGCCTATGCCAAATCATAATTTATCATCCAGAAAGAGATCACATTCACTTGTCAAATTTTTTATACCTCCTTTCATCTCAGAGGATTAAGTTTTAACAACTAGATAGAAAAGCAAGCAAGACCACCACCAGCACATATGTAATAACTTCGAGGGTAAGAATCATTTACACGTAGTATAATTCTTTTTCCATGGAACTATAATGAGGAAGCCCTGGAAGAGGAATGGGTGAACTTGGAGCGATTCCTGACACAAAGACATTGGTTGCATTTCCCCATCCGTCTTCATTGCAGTCTTGTTTCTTGGCAACAACACTACCACACGATCTTTTCTTCTCTACTGCCTCAGTTGGGACAAGCTTGAACCCACATTACAAACCAAAAAAGTAAGCATACATTATGAATATATAAGAGCAAAAAACCAGAAACATGATCTGAAAACCAAACCAAACCAAACCAAACCAAGCCTTAAGTCCCATCAAATGGGGTCGGCTACATGAAAATCAAAAATAAAAACAGTAGTGTGAGAAAACTGAATAGAGAGGTGAATAAAGTGCTGCCTTTCATATATCTGAAGGCACTTAATTGCTGAATGAGTTTAATTATCACAAACGGCTAAAAATGTTTTGAGAATGCTATAGCATAAAGTCTCTCTAAAACAAAGTTCACAACTTTTCATTAGAAGAATTTGACAACAGACTAGACTGGATGACCTTAATAAAAAAATTTAGAAAGAAGACAACAGAGATGCTTTTAGCAACATATGCATTAATACCAAAGCATATGTTGAGAAAAGAAAATGTGGTTGGCATATTTGTCAGCAGTCAAAGACTTCTTGCTGTAGAACACCTACTATTAATACTCAAAATATCACAGCTCTGTGAATGGTTTTACGGTGGCAAAACGTTACATAAAATATGTGGAATGAGGATTTAAATAATAGAAGAAAGGGTATAGAGTTCGTAGACAATAAAGAACCAAAATAGGTTTGATTTTCCGACTGTCATCTTTCTAGATTTTCTGAGAATGTGTGGTTTAAAGTTCTGGGCTTAGATGTGAGAGTTCACAACAATTCTACCTGGCAATGTCTAGTTTTTCACATCAAACAAATATTGATGACCAAAACTTTCTTTCCTTTAGGTCACCAATTATCTCAAAAGCTTAAGCTGTTAGGAAACGGGCTCAACAATGTATATCAAGCTATTCAATACCCATCCTCAACCCTGTCTTGCATGTGGAGAGCATCCATACTTACTTTTTTCTTATCTTATAGAATCCTAGCAGAAGTGACTTCATATATGTAATTTGAATTCCATTTCAGAAGTTATTAGATTCCAGATCCAAGCCATTTAAATCCCTAGACCAGAGATCTAATCTAAGAACAAAAGTTTTTGTCGTGGGTTCAACTTTTAATACAATTGTACATTCATTATTTTGACATAAGAAAAGGGACCAATATATATATACATAACCATTGCACAAATCATAGCTAAAGATGATAAGCTTATGAATTCCAACCTTGTGGCTTTGTTTATTGGATTTCAGGCGATGATAGATGTGGCCGTAATATATCGTTTGACCAGTAAGAACCAAGGTAGTTATTGTAAATAACTGTGAACCACCACAGAAGTCATGTAGTTGAATAAACCAAAAGTGAGAAGTTGAACTAACAAAATTATACTTCAGCTTCAAGAAAACATTCTTACTATGGCCATGTAGAATTGTGTTGGAAGCTGCAAAGGCAACAATGAAGAGTTCAGTCAATAAACTCTAACATGTATTTTTTAACAGAAGCAATCCCTATCGTTTTTTGTCTTTGCGTATGTGTATGTTTCTTTTTTCTGTTAAATTTTTTAATTCATGGTCTCTGAATGAAGCACAGCATCCAATATTAAAAATAAATAAACCTGCACGATGCATTACAGAAACTATAAGACCATATTATGAATTTGTGAGGAGAAAACCAATACCTTCAGGCGAGTGTTCAGACAACCAGGCAAATATATTTCCTTCCATTATTTTATTTATTTTTTTGATAAATAAGGATCAACTTTATTAGAAAAAGAGCATCAAGACGATGCTAAACAAAAACAAACCCACAGCCTCCTTCCATTCATTTTTTTACCCTATTTTCCCCCATTGTTTGGCTTTTAGTCAACAAAAAAAATCGCGACAAAGCCTCTAGCTAATTCCATTAAGTTTAGAGCCAATCCAAACTCCGACAATGAAGCATGATCAACTTTTCACTTCTAGAATTCTACCACTTCCACTTCTAAAATTCTACTTTGTGCCCAGGTACTTTAAAACTCTTCCCCGCATAAAGCTTCTTTCTCCATTCTTAATTACAACCTCCCAAAACCTTATTTTCTCTATTCCCAAACTTTTACCTTCCAAACCCTAACCAACCCAAACCCTTTCACATTAAACTATAAACTTAATAGATTTAATTATGATGCTAAATTCTAAAGATTCTACATTGAACACACAACATTGTGAATTTGTGAGAAAGAAAAACTTCAATACAAATTTGAAAAATAGAAGAAGCACTCACGGTAGCTGGTTCCAGCAAGCACCCAAAAAGGTTGAGAAGATCTCTGCAAAAAAAAAAAAAAAAAAATGAACTAAGATAATCATAAGACTAAGAAAAGTTGCTGCTTAATGAGAAATAAATCAATGAATTTGATGCAATTAATAGGTTTAACTAAGAAAACTCTTGTTAAATTTGGTGCATATCTATAAATAAAACCAGTGAGGTGAATTCATCATGTGGCAAATGCACACTATAGCACTTCCAGTTTACAAGCCCTACATGTTTGCCCAACATAAAATTATCAAGTTGAAATTTATGGTAGCATGATGCTGGCAGGACAAATTTCTTAGTTTATCAATTCATGAAAAGAGTACAGAGGAATTTTAGAAGCATCTCCTTGAGCTAGTAAGACACAAATGAACAACGAGAGAATCAAAGGCCAGTAGGTTTTACTTAAATCAAAGGGCTGCACCAAAGAGTTTTGTTGGACACCATCAAATTTAAATATAATTCATTAGGAAAGAAACACAATTCATCCGACTAAATAGTGTGGAGGCTTGGATGTCTTGCTCGCAAGGGGGAAACAAAAGAGGCATAAAGGAGAAAAAGAAAGTGAAATAAAGAAGGGTCTTGCTAATGAGTGCCCTATGGGATTGGTTAACCAAACTTGAAATGATTGTACATTTTTAATGTCACACTCTCATAAAGAATGTACAACTATTTCAAGCTTATTAGCAAGTACCCTCCTATGTTACATTTCATGGAGTCTTCAAAATAAATCACATACCCATGTCAAACACCCAACACTTGGACAAGGGAGTGAGATATAAAATTCTAAAATACATTTTGGACACCGCATGTTACGTATAATTAATATTATTTTACCTCACATAATAATAGATTAAAAATATAAAAATGACAATTTTTTGCCAAGTTCGTGCACCTTTAAATTTAAGGTTTGATGGGTCCGAATTCTAGATACACACTCGTACCCGACTCTCGTGCCCGAGTCCATTTAACATATGTGCCCTTAGAACACTTGTTAACAAAATTCAACAAAGAATTAGAGGTTAAACGTGAAACAATCTCTCAATTGTCCATGTTAGCAAACCTTATAAAGAGCATATCGATCCTAATGTTGTCATCTTTCCTTAATTCAAGAGCATATGTGATAGGTCAAACTACTTCGACGAAGAATTAGCTGATAATAAACTCATGGGTAAATTACAAATACAACCCCCAAGGCATCTAACAAATACTTATGATTTGACTGACTCAGTTTTAGGAAAATACATCCCACCTCTTAAGGTTTCAAATCGCCTAACAAAATTTAATGATACCCCTGATCTCTCTCTCTCTCTCTCTCCCCTGCAAATCTCTGCAAACCAAAAAAAAATATTTATAAACCCACACAACCATTGAACCCACCACAATGTATCTCAATCCAACTCATCTACATATACAACCTATATATATGTGTATACATTTGATATGGTTTAATGATTCAGTTGTTGCATTGAAAATCTGGTGGGTGGGGCAAATCGGCATTGAGACCATGATCATCTAATGGCTTATGGCAAATATGGACATAATGAAATGGCACTAGTTTTTGTGCTTGATTTCAAAACCAGTTGTTGCCACAATAACCCAAAAATTGATATGGTTTAATGTCTGATTGTGTGTGATACTCTCTTTGTTGCATTGAAATGAAGCACAAAATCCAGGTGTGGCTAGAGATAGAAGCATCGCTCGACATGCTCGGGGATAGAGGCAAATCCTAATGAATTGATATGCTCTAATACATGAGTTGACAAAACTTAACAGAAATCAGTTATTTCTAGGAATTATGAGTCATGTGACACTCTTATAAATAGGAGGTAGTATCTTTTACATCACTAGAACTTTTTGGCACAGAGATCCATGAGCTCTGTCTTGCGTCCTTCTACTATGGTGCTCTGCTACCTCTCTCTTTCTGGTGAGCTGCTCTGTCTGTCACCTGGACATCCCTTTTGTCCTCATTGTCCATGACGTGTACTTCCAATCAGTTATATTAATAAAAAAGTGGATCACAATATCAACTTCTACCGGCGTAAAAAGTGAAAAATATTACTGTACATATGTTCAGCACTGTAGATTAGATTCCTAGGTCCATCCCAGGTCCAAGCAGTGTAAACATCGCAATCAACCAGCACACAGAGTTCCTTGTTCCTACTAGGCAGCATAACTTTTAAAAAGAGCATCCTTGACGACGCAATACAAACCATCCTAATGGCGCGAATCAACATGCTAACACACTATTACTGCTCATATAGAAGCATAAATTTTTAGTATCTTTGATGATCCGATACAAATCAACCTAATGGCTCAAATTAACCTGCTAACACACTAATACTACGCATATAAAAGCATAACTTTTGAAAAGAGCATCTTTGATGATCCAATTCAAACCTCTAAATGGCTCGAATGAACCTGCTAACACACTGTTACTACTCAAAAAAGTATATGTAGGTGTGTGTAACTCCAATGTCCTGGTTCAAACCATCCTAGTATCTTGAAATACCAGCTGAATCTACTAGCACCTTATGATACTACCCAAAAGTCCAAAAAATAAGAAAGATAAAGTAAATTTTTTATTTTTATTTATTTTTAACTGTAATTTGAAAAGAGATTTGAAAAGAAAAAAAGAAAAGGTACGTGAATAATAAAATATATTTATATATTACCTACTTTCACATACTTTTTCTTTTTCTATTTCAATTTCCAAATTACTCCAAATCCCCAACCAAAACACAACGTAAAGGGATCGTAACAAGATCACATTGGCATTGAATAAAACAAAATGAAATGAAAAGAAAAGAAAAGAAAAGAAAACCGGGTTTTCTAAAAAGAAAGAAGAGGTGAGAGTATTGGTCACCCGACAATCCAAGTGAAGAGGAAGGCGAGAGAGAGTCCCTCTGCTGATTTTTGCTTGTAATTGGTGATGATTTGAGGAATTTCAGCAACACCCCAACTGACGACACTCACTAAACCCAGTGATAAGGACACTCCATCTTTCAAATTGCAGAGACAATATTTCATATAATGCCGAGCCCATTCCGAGCAGTGCTGTTCCCTCGGGCATATCGACTGATGAGAGCTTCTCAACATTCCCATTCCCATTGCATCATCAAACACACCCATCTCTATATCTTCACATATCACACACACTCTGTCTCTGTATATATAGAGCAGAGAGAGAGAGAGAGAGAGAGATGTGAGTTATCAAATCAATCTAAAACAGGGACGATGGGGATTTTTGAATATTCAAATTATTGCTGAAAAAGGAAATTAACTTTGACTAGGAACATAAAAAGGAAGAAAATCAAGTTTGATTTGTATCTAGAACATGCATGCAGCTGAGGGATAAAGACAATTGAAACAATTAAATAGTAATAGTAATGGAAAAATAAAAACTGAAACTTTATGGAAAAAAACGTTACAGGCGACAACGAGGGAAGGATTGGAATCCCAAACTCATCAAATTGGAAGGGTGAAGGGTGTAAAAGCAGCTCGTTAGTCTGATATTCGATTAGGCTCAGCCCAGACCAACCCCTCGGGCTGGGGCCTGGCCATGTTTTTTCTGGCCCGGTCCAATTGGTCCAGCTTGTTGGCAAGATCCAAACCCGATTTGAGGTATAGTCTGCCCAACGCCCAATGCTACTTTCAAGTTATTTTGATGAACCAAAAAAAAAAAAAAAAATTTAAAAATTGTTAGGCCGGGTTTCGGGAACAGCGGGCCGAGGCTGCAATTCCGCACAAATGAGCTGGCTCGAAAGATGGTTGGAGCCCAACAGACCCAAACCCAGGTCTGAAAGGGCTGCGCTATGCCCTTTTTGCACCTCTAGACTATTGATTTTTTTTTTTTTTTTTTTTGGGTCATATGATAAGTGAACTTTAACTTTTTTTTTTTTTTTTTGAGTCATATAATGAAATGTTAGGAGATTAGTAAGTTAGATTACAATGAAAGGATTGTAGTCACTCCATTAACTCGAACCCTAAACCTCTGACATTCTCATTGTCCTGAGGTACATGAACCATTGAGGTACATGAACCACTGCCCAACTGCCTTATGTATAAGTTGTGGACAGTAAAATATAAAAAATAAAGAAAATACAACAAAACACCATAGTTTTGGTATAATTATGTAAATTTCTTTTTTAGTAAGGCCAAATTAATCAAAATTAATGCAATTGGAGTGAAGGCACAACAATGAATAAGAGAAATTATACATTTTAATGTATTAATCCATAAGACTTTAGGCCCCTTTTATTCAGAAAGCCACTAATAATTTCACTTGAGAATTTTAAGGGTTATTTGGCAATTATCTAAAAAAGTATATTTATTGTTTTTTTATTTTTATTTGGATCACATTAGCTCTTTGGGGGTGTTTGGTCTAGCTTTTTTGGACCAACTTATAGCTTTTAGCTTTGAAAAAACAATTTTGGACTGTGTTGGTCTAGCTTTGAAAAAATTGTTTCAGCTTCTGAGAGCTTTTTTGAGAGGAAAATAAGCTGAAAATCAGAAGCTGCTCCAAGCAGCTTTTGCAACTGAGATTATGTGGAGGGGGTGTGAAATTACTTAAATGCCCTTCACAATTTTTAGTTATTACAAGTGTGCCATCTATATAAACCAAGAACACACATTCTCTCTCTCTCTCTCTCTCGCATGAACGAGAGAGGCAATTTCCGGCAAACCAAGGCGATTTTCGGCCACCAGAGCTCTCTCTCTCTCTCTCTCTCTCTCTCTTCTCTCCTTGGTGTTCTCCGATCACTCACAATGAGCGATCTGAACCAAAGATCCTAACCATCGCGATCTCTCTCTTCACGATCGCTCAAAGTGACGATCGATTTGAAGCAGAGCTTAAACCCTAACCATCGATTTGAAACCTTAGCGCCGTCTATCTCTCTGTTCGTGATCTCTCTCTTCGCGATCTCTTTTTTCTCTCTCTCTCTCTCTTCTACGATTTCACAATCATTGCGATTGCGGTAGTGGGAGTGACGATTGACGGCTGCAGGCGATGGGATGAGGATGAAGAGAAAAAAGGTTGTCAGCAATGGGAATATGAAGAGGAGGAGGGAGCTGCCGGCAGTTGCCAGCGGTGGAATTAGGGTTTTTAATTAAAAAAAATTAATAAATTATAAAAGAAGAGAAGAATTAATAAATAAAAAAAAAATAAATTACTGAATAATTTTTGTAATAAATTATTTAATTATTTAATTTTTATATAAGGGCAAACTTCCATTAACAATTTTTATATTATTAATTAGTATTGTGTAATCAAAAAGAAATTAATAAAAAAAAAATACAATTCACTTCCACTAATGAAAAGAAATTTAACAAAATTAACAAAGAAAGAGAAGAGAGAGAGAGAGAGAGAGAGAGAGAGAGAGAAAGACAAGGGTAAAAAAGACATTTACACAGCAAAAAGCTACTCATAACTTATTTAATAAACACTACTCAGCAACTTAAATCTATAATTCAACAGTTACACTAAACTGATTAACAGCTTCTGATTAAAGTCATAATCTATAATCTGTTAAGTTATAATATATAATCTGTTTTAACAGTTACACCAAATGGGGCCTCTATCACATTACACATTTGTTTTTTACTAAAATAGCTTATTCTCAAAAGTAATTCTTGCACAAGAAAGAAAAATGAATACATTACACTAATAATCTCTATTATTTATTAGAAAATCTCATTTGAATAACTTATACTCCATTTAATCCTATGAAAATTCTTATATCCCATCAAATCTGGTGTGATACAAAATAACTCTATTGCCCCTAGTTACATAAATGGATATAATTAAGCCTAAAAATGAATATTGAAACAGATTAGGAAATTCAAAAGTTATAGACAGAATAGAATTTGAAGATTTTTTGTAATGTAATCTCAATTTAATTTGCATTTGATTGTAGAAGGAAATCTGATGATAGTATTTAATCTAATTTATCTTTTACAATATGATTTATCTTATATATATATAATCAAAGTCTTTTTTAGAGAAAAAAATCATCATATTTAAGTGAATTTCACATTTTCAAAAATTGTGTAGGTTTTTAGAAATGTGAAAGGTGATGTAAAAATTGTAAATGTGTAGTGTTAATCATGTGATTTAATTTTGATGATATCCAAAATATTATTTAATAAATTGTGATTTTTTTAATATACATATTTTACAATAATTTGACACAAAATATGAAAATAGATTTTGGTTACAACATATATTTTTACTATGCATGTTTGAATTTTGTGAAAGTTATTGTGCAATTTATTATGCATGTTTGAATTTCGTGAAAGTTACTGTGCAATTTACTGTGCATGTTTGAATTTTGTGAAAGTTATTGTGCAATTTATTATGCATGTTTGAATTTCATGAAAGTTACTGTGCCATTTACTGTGAATGTTTGAATTTCGTGAAAGTTACTGTGTATAAATAGTAATTTCACTATTCACGTTTTGAAAAAATCCGTTAGTCACTATTCACCTTTTGACAAATTTGATATGCCCACATGAGTTATTTTTATGTATCCAAAATCTTTACAATAGCTACAAATATTATAAAAAGGGTATATATTTTCATATATGATATAAATGTTATTTAAAAAGATTTTACTACGCATACAAATATTTTAATAGTGAAATCACTGTATATTCAAATATTTTAATATAAAAATTACTATACAAGTTACTGTGTAATATTTGAAATTAGTAGAGTTTGGAAGAAAAATCAACAGAACACTATTCATCGAAAGTGACCGTTCGACATTAATTTCAAACTTGCTCGTGCTTTTGAAAGAGAAAAGTAGAAGCGGCGTGTGTCTTCTCCGTGTGCCCACATGATACAAAGTCAAATAGGGGTGAGTCTTGCGTTCCGTCGCCTTGTGATCCGAAGGAGCATCTGCCTCCCAATTGGTAGATTTTTGGGTATAAAAGAAACCATTTTGCTTGGAGGAAAAAAATAAAAAAGAAGAAGAAGAACTTGAAGAGAAAACATTTGTGTATTCAAAAATTTTGATTGTATTTTTCATTCTACTGTTTCACTTTCAAATTTAAGTATTGTTTTTGTTCTTACACTTTCATATCTACTATTTTAGAGAAAATCATTGTAAAGGGCTGAAATACTTCTTATTTTTATTGATTATTTTGTGAGAGAACTTTATAAAGGTGAGCCATTTACTGTTGAGTGAAGCTCAACAGATAAGAGTAAGACCTGTGCAAATTTCACAAACTTGGTGAAGATTTGGTGGTATATTGATTCATTTGATAGTAAAGAAATTCTCAAGGAAGATCCTTGAGGAGTGCACGTAGGCTCGGCATAGTGAACCACTATAAATTGTTGTGTTTGATTTTCTCTTCCTATCTTTTTTACTTTTATATTGATTATTATTGTTCTGTTATTTTATTTGTTAAAATTCCAATATTTTGATTATTATAATTAATATTGTGATTAGGTTTTTGTAATTGGCAATTATGTTTAAAAAAACTCCTTTTAGTTGTAATTTTATTCGATCTTTTATTTCAGTGAGGCTATGAGTATTTAGTTGCGAATCCAACCCGAATTGTTCCTATACAGAGGAGTTTGTGATCTTAATCCTATCATGTTTATTACTTTGCTAACTATGTCGGGAATCGAGCTACCTAATCAGCTCGTGGCGGTCTAAGGGGCAGTGTCCCATGGTGGAACGAGGGCAATGCCTTGTGCGCTCGAGCGAAGATTCAATCCTCTCAAAAGTTTCACTCGCCTACAAAAGCACTAGGAGTTGAGATTGTCAAGACCCAACCCCAGAGGCTTAGAGTTGGAATCGTGACTTACTAACTTATTCTTATTCAAACAAATTAAACTGCGCAAGCGAAAAAAAATATACTTAGACTGAAATTTCATTTCATACTACAATTTAAAAAAAAAAAGAAATACATTTCTAGGGCTTTCATTATTTTATTATTCAGTGACCAGCCTCGAATAGAGACAAAAGGAAGCAAAAATATAAAAAAAAAGAAAGATAAAATAGTGGTTTAACAACAGTCCATGAGCAGGTTCCATTTCGTGGGGTTATGGATTTCCCTTACATCTCGTCACCTGAAAGGGTAACAGCTATAAGCACACAACAGAGTGAGAAATATTATGCCAAGAGTGTAGGGAATACAAAATATCCATAGATAATTAGTTAGGCTAAAATATTTGCATATTTTAATTTAAAATGACAATTTATTTAAAGTGACAAAATACAGAAACCATAATAATCATAACCACGGTATAAAACAGAACAGAATAGAGGTCACAGAAGTGACAGTCAGAACAGAGGTCAATGGATCCATGACAAATAGAGGACCACAAAATGGTCAAACAGAGGCCAGTGGCTATTTAAGTCCCCCAAGGCGTTGGACTCCCGTGGTGATACTTACAAAACATAATTGTTTATAAGGTTATAGTCAAATATATACTAAAATTTAAACAAACATATCCATGGATTTCCTTTTAAGTAAATAGAGTTTAGAAAGTAATCCACGTAATTGAAATGTTTATAAATATAACTTTTATTTATATAACTTAATAAATATAACTTGTATAAAATAAGCTATGGTGGCTCAAAACATTCATAAAACATATAATGGTAAATCAAGGTATAATATAACTCACCTTAATTATAACCCTTAGCCTTACTTTACTATCAGAACTTCCTTTCCTTACTCTCAACTTATATACTTTTCTCGGTTTCCCACCATTTCCTTTTGTTTTTTTCTTCCGTTTTTTTCTCTTAATCACAACACTCTTAGTCCCTTTATATACTGTTTTCTGAGCCCAGTGATGTATGACACGTAGCCTCTCTCTATGGAGGCATTATGATGCTAGAAGATTTGTGCCTTAATTGTGAATCAATTCACAGATTTGGATAAGTCTAAATCTCTCCAATATATATCTATATATACTTGGGCTTTTGTTTAGCTTGGGCCAATATTGGCTTAGGCTTTTATTATTTATTTTTTTTGTTTTTCTTTCCTTTTGGGCCGAGGTTGACAACCCTGCTGGGCAACTTGTGTCTTAATTTTTTTTTCCTTTTCTTTTTATTCATTTCTTTATTTGTTTTGGTGTTAAGTTATTATTTATTTACTATCTTTAACTCTAATTTGTATTATAAATTTTATATTTGTGTTAATTTAGCCTCAAATAATAATTCCTAATTAATCTCATATTTGATAACCCAACGCCAATTTAGATTTATATATTTATTTATTTAATAATCTATCATCACATGCAATCATAATTATATATATAACTATCAATATTTATGTGGTATTTAATTAAACATTTAGGGTGTCACAGAGATGTTACGCTCGAGCGAACTTTTCATCACTCGAGTGAAGACACTTAAGAAATACACGCATATCAGTCTTGTCGCTCGAGTGACAGATCTTGCACTCGAGCGACCGCCGCGGCCCTATTTGCTATAAAGCGACGTTTTGGTCAGAATTTAGGGTACGACTTCCAGATCATTTTTTTTGCGTAGTAGGGTTTTTATTTGGAGCTTCTTTACTTATTTCCTTTGATATCTGTAAGAGTTTATATCATGAATTGAGTAGATTATATCAAAGGATTTTTTTTTATTTTGTTTTATTCACAAAAGAGAGAGTTGTTCTTTGGTGGATTCTAGAGTGGTTCATCGTCGTGGATTCAACATCGGCTTTATGGATTCAACGTTGGACAAGACAATTCCGAGGTGAAAACGGTAGTAGAAGAGGTACATTGGGGTCGGTTCAATTTGGGCGTGGATTCGCTAAGTAATTGAGAGTATACTTATGTAATTCTTTTTTGTCTTCTCAGTGGATTGTTTTGTGACTTTGGCCCTGATTTTTTTTTTTTATCACAATTAGAGGTGCTCCAATTGTGGCTTTTCTACGTTAAAATCGTTGTGTCAATTTGTCTTTGATTGTGTAATTGAGATTGCTATTTATTAATTAAAATTAATATATAATCACAAATCAATATCTCAGATTTTTCAATTTTTAATAACCCAATTCACTCCCTCTTGCGTTGTCTACCTGGGATAACATATAGTTTTTGGAAATACATTTTTCAAAAAGTATTCATACTTTTCAAAAATTCACATTATTATTATTATTATTATTATTATTTTGGTTGTCAGTTGATAGAAGAGTAACTACATCATAAGAGATATTTAATAAACAAATTGTCACAAAGGATATTTATAAGAGTTGAATATGAAATCTCACACCACAAAAAGTGCTACACAACACATAATTCATATTTATTAAAATTTGTGAACATTAACATTAAAATAGTGTGAAATTTTTAATTTTTTCATTTCACATAATTTTATATTCAATTGAGATTTTGTTTAATAGATCTCAAGTAGTTTTCAAAAATATAATAAATTTTTATAAAAACAAATATGTAGAGTAAAAATGTACACTACAAGAACTTAGTGATTTAGGGACTAATATTTAGAGACCAACTGAATTTAGTCTCTAAAAACCATCATTTAGAGACCAAAGTAAATTTGAAGAGAAAATTATACAAACACCGTATATTCTTTTATGATAGTCTAAAAAAAATTATTCGAAGACTTTTAGGGACCAAAAAAGTTAAAGTTTATGTTGATTTGAGCACTTGACCTCGTGTGTGAGGTTGGCAAAAGCTAGAGATGAATTAATTTGGTTGCTAAAGGTCAAACACGCGCTTCACTCGATCGATCCCTCCTTGTTGTCAAATCGTGCATTCTTAATTTGGATTCCTTCCTTCACTACAATCGGTCTCGGCTAGGGCTCAATCAATCTCATATTTCCTCTGTCTAGGACTCAATCAATCGATCTTGACCGATCGATCAATCGATCTTTGTGCTCAAAAGCAGTTAGGACTCAATCAATTGATCTTGACTTTGATCGATCTCATAGGACTCAATCGATCTTCAGCTTCAATCCGAATCGATCTTTGTGCCGCCTCGTATCAGAATCGATCTTCACCTCATTTCTGAATCGATTTGAGTTCTTTGGCTTCAATCCAAGGGTAAATAGCAATTTGGTATGTTTTCAATCTCTTTCTCTCTGCATAGACACATCATATATACATGTACATATCTATATATATACTCCTCTGTATTCATTCAAATTGCTTGAATTTGAAATTCTGTATTCATTCAGAGCTATATAGGTACTTGATTTCATATATATATATATATATATAGTTGTACATGCATATGTATACTAGCTTTGTGCTTTTGATCTTGGTGGTGAAGATTCTTGCTATAATATGTGACTGTTAATGAATTGTGGAGAAAGATGCTATGACATTACATACATAAGCTGAATAATGAAAACAATGGCAAAAAATAAACAAAGCAGAACACATTCTACAATTGTCACCAACTTTAATGAATTCTAAAGGAGTCTAGAAGTTTTTTTTTTTTTTTTTTTTTTGAGAAGAATTTTTTGATCATACTACAACAAAGGAGAATTAAGTAGAAAAAAGAAAACTACTATACTCAATTGCACTAATTCATTTCTCCTAAGAATTAAATTATTTTCAAAAGTCTAGATAGAATGAATTGGGATTAATGCTTTCTTGAATTGGGATTAAATTATTTTTGGTTGCCTTCATGGTTTTGAGAGATTGATGCTCATACTAGTAATGTTAGCGATCTTGCTTTCTCTCACCCAAACAAACAACTATGCGTTATAACTTGTGGGGAGGACAAGACTATTAAGGTTTGGGTTTATTGGGTATTTTCTTTCATGGAATGGTGAAACTGTGGACTGCAATCATAAAATCTCATGTCTGCAGTGCAGGATGTTGCCACTTGGTTCTAAGCAAGACACTTCGAGGGTCATCGCCACTGTTTATTCTGTGTGCCCACATACTAAGGAAAACATTCAGGTATCCTTTTTGTTCAAGACTTACTTTGTGACTTTCCGTATAAGGGACCTTGACCGAAAAAAGGGCTACCCAAAGAGTTCAAAGTTAGAACTCCTTAGTTCTTTTTTCTTTTTCTAATTCAGAATAACCCTTATTCATTTTTTATATTAATGAATTATTACTTCGTTTTAAATGTTTTGGAATTAGAAACTTTCTTGCAAGTTTGAACTATTTTACAATGCTATTCCAATTTGTTCTGTAACATCTGTTATCTATCTGAAAATATGAGGAATGTCACACTCAAATCCTCACTTTATGAGTGGTGTTCTACGCAGTCATTGGACCTTTCCAATCTGTTTCTTATAAGTAAGGATCTTTCTTTTTCTCTATCAGTTCATCTTTTCGACGGGTATTGATGGGAAGATTAAGGCATGGTTGTATGATAATTTGGGTTCAAGAGCTGATTATGATGCCCCAGGACATTCTTACACAACAATGGCTTACAGTGCTGATGGGACAAGGTATATATAGGGTAGGCTGTTAATTCACAAGAGGTTCTGTGCTTCATTTGCATCTTTTCTGATCATGTTGAAAACTCTGTAGGTTGTTCTCATGTGGGACTAGCAAGGAAGGAGAATCATACATCGTAAAATGGAATGAAAGTGAAGGAGGCATCAGCGGACATATCAGGTCTTAGGAAGCGATGCATTTGTGGTTGTGTAATTTGATACAACAAAAAATAGATTTCTGGCTGCTGGTGACCAGTTTGTAATCAAATTTTGGGACATGGATAATGTTAACCTCTTGACAACTATTGATGCAGAGGGTGGATTACCGGTAATAATCAAATTGCATCTCTTTTAGATTTGCTTCCCATCTTTCTGGAGAAATGTCTTGGTGTAAAGTAATAATCCTTGTATAAAAAACCTCTCAGCTTCTTGCATTCGGTTTAATAAGGAAGGAACATCTGTTGGTCGTCTCAACAAGTGAGAATGGTGTCAAGATTCTTGCAAATTTCGACGGTGTTAGGCTTCTGCGTTCCATTGAAAGTCGTGCACTTGATGCTTCTAGAATGGCTTTTGAGAGTGCTGCAAAAGTGAGTCTCTCATCAAATTTTCCTTGACAACTTTGATATGTACATGCTCTTTTTAACATGCATTATGTATCATGCAGGCCCCCATAATTGGTACATTTTGTGCTTCGGTTAAATTTCTTTGGAACAAATGTTGGTGTTGCAGATAGAAATGCTCCAGTGATCCATATGATTACACTGGTAAGCAAGGATACCTGTCAGGTGGACACTAGTGTGCTTCTTTCACAAAAGTTGCATGGTTTTCATTTTAATTATCCCATCTGTGCTTTGTTATAGATGATTGGATGATGTCATATGCCCAAATGGTCATATGTGAGTACTATTCCTAATGCTTGGTTAGAGTTTTTCAAAAACTCTTTTCAGAAAATTCTACTTTCTTGTTTTTTGTATTTTTTTGTTTTTTCTGAATTTTTTTAATATTTTAAGCAATTTTTTTTTTTTACTTTTTAGACATACCTAACATAAATATACCTAAAAAGTAAAAAATTTGTGAAAGTAACCTTTTAAAAATTCACTAAATATCAAAAATACAAAAAAAAATATGAGAATTCTGTACATATTTTGTATTTTTATGTATTTATTAATTTTTAAAAATATTTTTTCACAAATTTTTTACTTTTTAGATACATCTAAGTAAGGTGCATCTAAAAAAGTAAAAAAAAATGTTTAAAATTTTAAAAATATTTACTAAAAACAAAAAAACACGAAAACCAAAAAATTCAGTTTTCAAAAAACTTAATCCAAAAAACTCAAACCAAACTGTATCATATTCTACCCACTATTCATTGGGAGATTCATGATTTCAACAGTGTACATAAGATAACATTTTGTGTGTTTGGTAACGTTTACGTTTTCAGTTTATATTTACAAAAATTTTATAAACTGATTTTTGTTTATTTTTTGTTTATTTTTAGAAAAACATAAACTGCAAACACGTTTGGTAATTGACAAAATGTTTAAAAAATTTTAAAAATATAAAAAAGAGTGAGAAATGGCAAGTGGCGGCAAGTAGCGGCGGAAGACGGTGGTGCAAAGTGGTGACGGTGGGTGGTGGGTAGCTAGTGGTGGTGGGTGGTGGCGGGTAGGTGGGTGGGGGGCGGTATGTGGTGGTGGTAGCGAAAGTGGGTGGTGGTGGTGGTGGTGTGGTGGTAGTGAGTGGTGGCGGGTGGGTGGTGGGTGGTAGTGGTGGTGGTGGTGGTAGGTGGGTGTTGGATAGCGGGTGGTAGTGGGTGGTGATGGTGGATGGGTGACGGTAGCGGGTGGTGGGTGGTAGCGAGTGGGTAGTGGTGGTGGTGGTGGTGGTGGCGGTGGTGGCGGGTGGTAGGTGGTGGTGGTAGGTAGGTGGCGGATGGTGGATGGTGGTGGTGGTGGTGGTGGTGGTGGTAGTGGGTGGTGGTGGTGGTGGTGGGTGGTGGTGGTGGTGATGGGTGGGTGGTGGGTGGTGGTGGGTGGGTGGTGGTGTGGTGGTGGGTGGTGGTGGGTGGTGGGTGGGTGGTGGTGGTGGGTGGTGGTGGTGGTGGGTGGTGGTGGTGGCAGGAAAATGGTGGCGGGTGGTGGCTAATGTTGGGTGGTAAAAAAAATCGAAAACTCAAAATGGAAACACATTTTTTGTGTTTTCATTTTTTGGCCAAATTTATAAACTGAGACTACTGATTTATAAATCAAAAATTTTACCAAACAAGTTTTTATTTGAGTTTTTAAAATTTTTGTAAATATAAACAGAAAACTGAAAACGTAAGTGTTACCAAACGGCACCTTCGTGTTTTGGTGGTTGCTTTTTGTATCAGGGATCTAAGCCACAATGATCTTATGAGAAAGATTCCAGAATCCCTTACCTCACTTCCATATTTGAAAACATTGTAAGTTCAATGATTAATTTGTTTTGGCATTATAAATAAACTGTCAAGGTCCTACACAGAAGCCTTGTTCGGGAAAAAAAAAAAAAAAGAGGTTTGTAAATAAAACTATTTTGGCATTAATTTGTTTGTAAAAACTGGTTTGTAAAAAAAAAAAAAGAGGTTTGTAAATAAGATCCTACACAGGAGCCTTGTTTTGGCATTATAAATAAACTGTCACAATCTTCATACTTGGATACTTCTAGCACGGATTGTTGTATTGCTGGTAGGTTTGTAAATATTTTAGTTTTATTTTCTTTTTTGGTTGGTTGTTTATTCTTTTCATCAAATTCATATGTTAGACATTGATGTGTTTTTTCTATACGCCAACATTTTAGAAGTTTCCCTACGATGGAATCAGCCCTTGCAAACCCACATGAAGATATCGAAAAAGAGGTGTGGCGATACCTGTGTCAATTATGGGATGATAAGATGTACCAGGTAATTGTTGAACACACTTGTAATGCACTTGCACACACTTGGGTCATTGATGATGCTACATTTGGCATTGGTGGAGGTCATATGCATGTAGTCAGCTTTGTTATTAAGCATTTGGGCACATGGACTTGATTTCTTTTGAATATATTTTTACACTTCATGCAGAGAAATGTCGGAAAAACAAGGAAAATCGGTTTGAGCTTAAAGTCCTCCATCTGGTGACTCAAAGGCATTTAGAAAGGTGCAATACGATGAGGTAAACAACTGACCTTTAAATCATAGGGTCTACATGGCACTATTTTTTTGTTTCTTTTATTTGGTGATGTTTGTACTCCATAGGATACTAACTATAAAGGTTTTGAAGCGAGACAAGGATGGAAAGGAGCTTGGACTTGTTGATTTGTATCACAAGACACACTTTAGTTAGAAAAGGCAAGCATGGGTCCATAATGAAGCTGAAATTAGACATGTAAGAATTTTCTGATGTTAAATATAAGTATTTTCCTATTAATGATTACTTGACTAAGGCTCATGTGTTGTGAATCTTTAGCACTAAGAATGAACAATGTAAATGATTAAGACTAGATCATCCAAGGGGTTTTTGAGTTACAAGTGGCTACTAGATTATGTCCTGTCGCCTCGGGTGTATTTGGTATTTGGCAATATAGAGAAGGCTACCTATTGGTTACGTGCTTAGATTATGATAACCTTATTGTGTTGATTCTAGGTGACTCACTTTCTTGTTGTGTTTATTCTTATTATAGCTCACTACTACTCCAAGTACATTGAGATAACGTGTTTTTTCATTATTTGTAACTTAATTGATTATGAATGACTATTGATTATTTAATGAGGTTATGTTGTGTTGATTCTTATTATTTAATTTTTCTTTTTGAATTTTGGATTGCAGGGATGTCCAAAGGGTGTCACACCTAAATACAGCTTGAAGCCTCTTGTGCCAAGGCTATCTGATATAAAGCCTGATATTGATGTTGAGAAAATGTTTTTTTAGAGATTCTCTTTGAAGAAACTATTGCTATTCTTCATTTAAACTGTTACTACTTTGATTTGAATTTGGAAACTTTCAGTTTTACTTGTTGTAAAATTTTACTTTCTATATACTCATTATGGTTTGGGAATAGAGTGCGTTTGATATGTGAATGTCAATTTTTTTTTAATATGATTGGATGACATTTAATTTTGTGCATTTTAAGCTATGAGATTAAATGATTACAAAATTTTAATTTTGATTTTTAGCGACGAAAATATGTTGTAGAGAAAGTTATATGTCTTTTAGCGACCAAATATCATTGTTGTTAAAAATGTCATTATTTTGTTTTTTGCGACCAAATTGGGACGTTTTATGACGAAGTATTAGCGACCAAATGTTTAGTCTTGTAAAATTAAACATTTTGTAATGATATAAAATTGGTCGCTAATTGTCATTTTTAGTGACATTTTCAAAAATTTGTCGCTAAAGACTTTCCTAGACGCACTTTTAGTGACTGTTTTAGTAACGGAATTAATTTTGTCACAAAAACTATTTAGAGACCAAAATAATAGTTTTAGGGACCAAAATAATGGTTGCCAAAAGTCTTATATGTTGTAGTGGTAATGAAATTTATTTTTTTTAATTTTACAAAAAAGATCTCTTAGAACACAATTTCAAACAGGACTTATAGGATCACAAGTATTTTCATAAGATATATGGCTAAACAAATTCTCAAAAAGGAACTTTCCACTGAATTGTCCTCAATTTATTTCATATTTTATTTTGGTCTCTTTTATTTTATTTTATGTTCAAAGGTTAGTAGCAATTGACGGAAATACCATATCGAAACGCATTGAAAGCGTGAGATCTAAATTGATGAAATGCAGACATGGACTAAAATAAAAATTTGTTCAAATTAAAAGGACTAATAATATAATTTACATTTTCTTAATGCCATGCTTACATGCTGAATAAGAAAATAAAGCGTATGAGATAATGCTACGGGTAATTTTTTTTTTTTTTTTCTTCTATATATTTTTGTAGACATTCTCCGTATTATAAAAACTACACAACAAATTATTTTTTTGCGATCTAAATTGATATTTTCTTAATGCCATGCAAATGAGTTTTTCCAACATCCATTTCATAATAAAATCATAGTAAAATTTCAGTGCAAGTAAACTTTTTATTTTTTATATAATCAATGGAATTGAATTTCAAAAATTATTTCATATGCATGTAACATATATTTAGGAACATCTAAAATTAATTTCATGATTTTTAGAGTAAGTTGACTTTTTTTGTAAATCAATTTTGGATCTTATTTATTTGATTTATATACTTAAAATCATATGAAATTTCTGTAAGATTGAAAAAAGGATATTTACAAAAAAAAATTTATACAATTTATGAGTTTGAAAATGAATTATTATTATTATTATTTTGATAAATAAAGCTACACAAATTATTGCAACAAAAATTATAGACTCGTCTTTTTTATAATAAATCTTGTAGAGAGGAACTTATGACTAAAAATTCTTTAAAATGTTGCTAATTTTTTTTTCTTTTTAAATTCTATTAAACTAGATTATCTTAATTTTTTTTTAAAAAAATCAATATAAAAAAAGAAATTTTGGTTTTTTTTTTGGTCGTTAATTAATTTTTTTTTTCAAATTTGGTCCCTTTTTTTTAAATAAAAAAATTAGATTCTTCTAGCCTAATACAACTTCAAATAAATAAATAAATAAACTGAGTTCAATTATTTGAAAAAAAAAAACTCTACAAAACAAAAAGTTTATTAAAAAATGATTAAAAAAACCTATTAGCAAAGAGACAGTCACATGATCTGATATCAGGATCAATCTTTCTAGTTCTAGATGCCTTCCACTGCCTGTTGCAACGTGAATCACAAACCCCTCTCCATGCCAATGCAATTTTTATCACTTCAACGTTTACAAGTTCTGAATTTTTATTCAGACAAAAAAAAAAAAAAAAAAAAAAAAACAAACAAACAAACAAACAAACAAATAGAGAAGAGAATGAAACTCTAATCTAGGACTTGAGATTTAATATAGAAAATTCTTACCACTTAAAAGGCATACAATATATATTGACTATTTTATTTTATTTTAACTTATTTTAATTACACACTGATTGCGTGTGCTAATTGCTATGTATCTATCTGCGTGAAGTCACAATTTAAAAATTATTTGGGAAGTATTAAATTAATATACCTTTTAATTTTTTACGAAACAATCACTTAGTCTCATCTTCTCTTACTTAACTGCCCAATTAGATTTTTTTTTTTTTACTTCATCCCTCACATTCTGTTCCCTCACTTTTTGCTTCATCCATTTGTACAAACTTTTCAAAGGATTTCCAATCTCTCTATCAATGATTCCATATCGGTGAATTCAATTCGGTGAATTCAATTCAGTCAATTCATGGAACAGTTTGAAGTCAAATAAGTCGGATTTTAATGGGTTCAATTAGGGATGCTTGCGGATCGGTTTTGTGTGATTTGTGATTCGGTTTTGACCTGCCCGCAACTTTGCGGTTTGGGAAAAAGTCAATTCGTAGCCGCCCGCAGTGTGGTTTGCGGTTTGTGCGGATAGAGTTTGCAGATGTGCGGACAGTTGCCGGCGGTTTGCAGTTTACACTTTTTTCTTTAAAAATTAATTTTTGAGTTTTTTTTTTCCTATCGAATTTAGGTATCAAATTCATTTTATATATTTGTGATCATTTGACAACAATTTTCTGATAAGTTTACAAATAAAAATTGAATATCAATGCATTAAATAAAAGTATCAAAAACAAAGAGATCCTACACTAGCATTTTTGCCATGAAAAAAATGTATATCAATACATTAAAGGTTGTACTCAATTAGAATTGCCAGTTCAATAATCAATAATCAAACTAGAAACTCCATTGACCACCAGAAGGAAAATTTTATTAGGAAAAAGTGGATGAGTCACCAATGAAAATCATATAAAAAATCAAGTTTAGGACTTGATAATTTTATGACATTAAGAAAGTTGAGAAATATTTAAAAATAAGGGTCCTAGTGTCATAGAGAACATAATGATGCTCCTGTTAAAGTTACAAAGTTGGTATATAATAATAATAATAATTAAAGTGCGGGCGGTTTTTGCGGGTTGCAGGTTTAACCCGCGACCCGCCCGTTACCCGTAAATTTATCATATTTCAAACTGCATCCGCCCATATTATGTTCACAAAACCGCCCATTTATATGTGGGTTGAGCAGGTTGGGCGGTTTGAACGGTTCGGATAAACCGTTGCCTACCCCTAGATACAACCAAGGTTGGAAGATTGGTGGGGGTTCTGATTTTAATGGGTTAGGTTCCATTGTTGCTCTTATTTTTAACCTCAATCATTTTGTTAATTTTGGAAGAGACAAAATAAAATTTTTAGAGAGAGTAGGTGCCAATGAAAATATAGAATACAAAAAAAATTGATTCAAGTGATTAAACTTTATCCTTGTCGATGAAGCCAGGACAAGAGAGGAACAGGCAAGATTGCCTTAAGCACCAGCAGCCCCGCCTCCCCCAGCACAGCAAGCACAGGTAGGGGGACCACGGGTGGTTAATGTGATCCACTCAAGGGTTAACGAGAACGAAGTCAGAGGAGAGACTTTGAGGGTAAGGCATTTACAGCATGTCTACCAAGTCGGGGAAAAGAGACATCAGCCAGAAGAGTGCCAAGGACCGATGATAGCTTTTACTGAAGCCGACCTAGAGATGGTCCAACATCCATATAATGATGCCTTGGTAGTATCCCTCCAGGTTGGGGAGTGCCAAGTGAAGCGCATCTTGATTGATCAAGGTAGCTCTTGCGACATTATGTACGTTAGATGTTACAAGGAGCTGGGCCTTCACCCAGATGACTTGGAAGGATCCAATGGCCTAATGGTCGGCTTCAATGGAACACCGACATGGCCACTAGGCGCAACAAGCTTGGAAGTACAAGTCGGCACAAAGAAAATCAAGATAGAATTCATTGTGATTGACACACCCTCACCATACAACATCATCTTGGGAAGGCCATGGTTGCATGCAATAGGGGCAGTTCCCTCAACATTGCATCAACTATTGTGGTTCCCAACAGAGCTTGGGATTGAAGAAATCAGAGGAGATCAACTACAGGCAAAAACTTGCTCCATGGCAGCAATGAAATCAACCTGCAATATCCAAGAACCAGAGAAGGCAGAAATCAAAGACGAGGACATGGAGGTCCTAGATGATGTCGGCAAGGAACCAGCCGAGAAAAGTGAAGAAATACTAAAGAAAATCCTCGTCCAGGAGGGCAATGAAGAACGCTTCTTTCTTCTCGGCTCAGGCTTAGCCGAGGAAGAAGAAAGAGAACTGGAAGCTTTTTTGAGAACAAACATAGAGGTGTTCGCCTGGACACCTTATGAAATGCCTGACATTGACCCCGAGGTCATATGTCACAAACTAAATGTCAACAGGTCGGCCAAACCTGTAGTACAACGAGCCAGAAGACCGACGTTGATGTACGTCGAAGCGGTGGAGGAAAAAGTAGATAGACTTCTGGAAGCCAAGGCCATCAGAGAAGTCAATTATCCGACTTGGCTATCGAACACTGTGGTGGTAAAGAAGAAAAACGGTAAATAGAGGGTCTGTGTAGATTTTACAAGCCTGAACAAGGCCTGTCCCAAAGATAGCTTTCCCCTACCCAAGATTGACCAGCTGGTGGATGCCACATCTGGACATAGAAGGATGAGTTTTCTGGATGCTTACAGGGGGTACCACCAGATAGCCATGTACCCCCCAGACGAGGAGAAGACAGCATTCATTACCCCAAAAGGCCTGTACTGTTACAGAGTAATGCCTTTTGGGTTGAAAAACGTAGGAGCAACTTACCAAAGGCTAGTAACCAAGATGTTCAAACACCTGATTGGCCAAACAGTAGAAGTCTACATCGATGACATGGTCGTGAAGACCAAGGAGCCTAGGGGTCATCTGGTTGACCTAAAAGAGGTCTTTGAAATCCTCAAAATATATCGGCTTCGACTCAACGCATCAAAGTGCACGTTTGGAGTTGGATCTAGTAAGTTCTTGGGATACCTAGTGACAAGAAGAGGCATTGAGGCCAGCCCAGATCAGATCAAGGCCATTCTAGATTTACAGAACCTGACATCGGCAAAACAGGTACAGATGCTTATCGGAAGGGTCGCAGCCCTAAACAGGTTCATAAGCAGAAGCTCAGACAAATGTAAACCTTTCTTCAACCTGGTAAAGAAAGCCACGGATTTCCTTTGGACAGAGGAATGTGAGGCCGTATTGGCCAATCTAAAGAAGTACCTGACTACGACTCTAGTCTTCTCAACACCTGAACCTGGAGAATAGCTGTTTTTGTACTTAGCAGTTTCAGAACACGCCGTAAGTGCGGTGTTAATCCGAGAAGAAAAAGGGGAGCAAAAGGCTGTTTACTATGTAAGCAAAACCTTGGCCAACGCAGAAATAAGGTATCTACCCCTAGAGAAATTAACGCTAGCCTTAGTGATGGCTTCAAAGAAGTTGAACCATTACTTTCAGGCGCACAAGATTGTAGTGCTAACAGAACACCCTTTGAAACCCTTGTTACAACAGGGAGACTTAACTGGAAGGATAGCAAGATGGGCAGTGGCCTTGGGCCAGTACGACTTAGAGTTCAGGCCGAGAACGGTAATTAAGGGTCAAGTTTTGGCCGACTTTGTGGCCGAGTTCACCCCGGAATCCAACGAACATCAGGCTCCGTTGAGCCAAGATGAACGCTGTCGCAACAAGAAAGGAGAAGCCCAGCCAAAGACAAAAGAACAAAGGAAGGAAAAACTCAAACCCTGCAGCATCTACATCGACGACTCCTTCAGACTGTTTGTCGATGGAAGTTCAAACCGACAAGGAGCGGGGGCAGGAGTACTACTGATATCTCCAGATGGAGAAATAATAGAACAGTCCATCCGTTTGGGATTCAAGGCCTCAAACAATGAAGCAGAATATGAAGCATTAATTACAGGACTAAAGCTGGCAGCAGCAGCAAAAGCAGATGAGGTAATAGTTTTTTGTGATTCACAGCTTATTGTTAACCAGTTAACAGGAGAATTCGTAGCCAGAGACGAAAGGATGTCGGCATATGCAAAAGAGGTCATCAGATTGGCAGCCTTATTTCAGAACTGCCGACTACAAGTAAGCCGAGATGATAATAGCTACGTCGACGTGTTGGCCAACCTGGCAAGTTCAATGCAGACTGGAAAAACAAGGACAATTATGATTGACTATATATCGGGCCCGAGCATAGAACCACAGAACACTGAGCAGGAAACAATGTGTGTGAACATGGGGCCAAGCTGGATGGATGCAATTGTTGCATTCCTGAAAGAAGGAAAGCTGCCAGAAGACCGCAAGGAGGCAAATAAGGTCAGATTGAAGTCGGCAAGATTCAGTCTCACAACGGACGGACATCTCTACAGAAGGTCATTCATTGGACCCCTCTTAAGGTGCGTACACCCTTTACAGGTTGAAGATTTTTTTGTATGAAATTCATGAAGGAGTTTGTGGAAGCCACGCTGGAGGCAGATCACTAGCTCACAGGGCCATTACCCAGGGGTATTGGTGGCCCTACATACAAAAAGATGCAGAAGCATAAGTGAAGAAGTGTGAACAATGTCAAAGGTTTGCACCTTTGATACACCAGCCAGCTGAAGTGTGAACAATGTCAAAGGTTTGCACCTTTGATACACCAGGCCAAATTGACTTGAATCCAAGATCAAATTTGGCCGCTTTGCCCAAGGGGTATGGATCTTGTTGAATGCCTTCCCAGCAATCAAGCAGAAAAAATACTTGCTGGTAGCAACAGATTACTTTACAAAGTGAATAGAGGCAGAACCTCTTGCCAAAATCTGAGATGTGGACATCAAGAACTTCATATGGAGAAACATCATCACTAGATTTGGCATTTCAAGAGCCATAGTTACCGACAACGGAACGCAGTTTGACAGCAAACTCATCAAGAACTTTTGTGCGAAATTCAAAATCAAGAATTACTTTTAAACACCAAGTTTTCCCCAAAGTAATGGGCAAGCAGAAGCATCCAACAAAGTAATTTTGGATGGAATAAAGAAGAGGTTGCAGGCATCAAAAGGAAAGTGGGTAGACGAATTACCCAACGTGCTTTGGGCATATCGGACTACGCCGAGAAGATCAACAGGGGAATCCCCCTTTGCCATGACTTATGGCATGTATGTAGCCATTCCATCGAAGTCGATCCTGTGATTCAACCCAGGAAGTTGAGAATGGGACTAATGACATACTCTTAGCCCGAGATTTGGATCTTTTGGAAGAACGAAGAAAGTCGCAATTCATTTCAAAAGATACCAAAGAACAAATGCCGAGCTTACAACAAGAAGGTCAATCCAAGGGATTTTCATGTCGGCGACCTAGTCTTGAGAAAAGTCGTCGGCAACAAGAAGGATCCCAGAGAGGGCAAGCTTGGCCCAAACTGGGAAGGACCCTACAGAATCACTTCGGTATTAGGCAATGGAGCCTATGACTTGAAGATAATGAGGGCAAAGCATTGCCTAGACCATGGAACACTTATAATCTGCAATTTTTCTATCATTAGATATTACTTGTTATTTTTTCAACGTCATCAATAAAATTATATCAGAATTCCTTTAGACTGATAAAAGATGTGCAATATTATTTCTGAATAATGAGAACCCAAGTGGAACTCAGGTTCACATTGGGGGCAAAGAGAAGAAGAATACGCTTAACACTTGTTGAAATTTGTAGCAATTTACAAGTTGAAGTTAAGCTGATTCCTTATCTTCACTTGTTGAAATTTGTAGCAATTTACAAGTCGAAGTTAAGCAGATTCCTTATCCTCACTTGTTGAAATTTGTAGCAATTTATAAGTCGAAGTTAAGCTGATTCCTTATCTTCACTTGTTGAAATTTGTAGCAATTTACAAGTTGAAGTTAAGCTGAGATTATTCCTTATCTTCACTTGTTGAAATTTGTAGCAATTTATAAGTTGAAATTAAGCCGAGATTATTCCTTATCTTCATTTGTTGAAATTTCTAGCAATTTACAAGTTGAAGTTAAGCCGAGATCACTGTTTCTCTTCGCTTGTTGAAATTTGTAGCAATTTACAAGTCGAAATAAAGGCGATGTTATTATTTAAACACTTGTAGAAATTTACAAGTTGGTTAACCCGAAGAAGATGCTTAACACTTGTTAAAATTTGTAGCAATTTACAAGATGATGTTAAGTCGACATTTGAAATTCGCAGCAATTTACAGGTTGAAGTAAAAGCTAAGTATATTGTTTAAACACTTGTTGAAATTTGTAGCAATTTACAAGTAGATCGTTGTTTAGCACTTGTTATAACTTGAGGAAAGTTTATAGGTTGAAATTAAAATAGTATGTGTTTTACACTTGTTGAAATTTATGAAAAGTTTGCAGGACAGTATCCTGTCGAAGTAAAAGCTTATAGTTATTATACCCGAGGTATGTTACCCCGAGACGATTATACAAAGAAGGAGGAGTTTATAAGACATGCAAAATATTCTAAGCATAGAATCATACAAAAGCAACTAAGAGAAAATAAGGATTGAAGCATTCAAAGAAAACAGTTGTAGTTTTTAAAGGTACAATCAAAGAGTAACTGTTCAGAATACGGAACATCGGCCATATAAAAAGCTTGCAAAAATACAAAAGAAACGAAAGAAAAACATGGGAATTAAGGTTCCTTAGCATCGACAGTAACTTGGGTCTGGACCTCAGACGACTGTTGTGTAGATACCTCGGCAGCCTTTTCCGCCTCGATCTCGGCGTCGATCTGAGCTAGGGTTTCATCAAGGCTTTTTTCGGCTACAAGAATGTCGGAGGAAGCCTGCTTCGGGGTAAGTTCCTTGGCAACTTCGTCACCATCAACGTCCTGAGTTAGGTCCAGGACCTGCTCATTCAAAGAAGGAAACTTAGCCCCAGCAACCCCTTTGGATTTCCTAACCAAAGCCTCACCTTCGTTCTTATCTTCATCTTCAGACTCAGCTTCACCATCAGATTGAGCTGGTGGAGGCAGAGGAAAAGGAAAAGGAATGGTGTCGGCCTTTCTCAGAGGCGAATCCTTAGGAACATTAAGCTTTTTGGCAAGGGACATCTAACCAAGGGAGAAACCCCTGTTACATGCCTCCCTCACTTGTTTTTCATAAGCCTCGGTGACGTCGGCTATGCCTTAATCGTATGCCTTTGCATCAGCTGCATCGATTTCAGCTTGCTTGGTGGCCAGGGCCTTCTCAAGTTCCTTCTCGGCTTGGGCCGTCTTCTCCTCGGCCTCCCTCTTTTGAGCTTCGACAACTTTCTTAATAGCCTCAAGAAGATCACCTTCTTCTACCTTTGGCTTTTAAGGGCAAATTTCGCTTGGTCCTCCAACTTCTTCATTTTTGATTGAAGGCTTTTGTTGGTTTTCTGAAGGGCAGTTAACTCCCTCTTCATATCGGTCATCTTCTCCTTATTCTCAAAAGATTGGATGGAGAAGGAGTGGGCATGCTGAACAGCCTGAAAGAGCATAAAGCGAAAGTTATTACAAAGTTTTACAGGTATAAAAAGATGAAGAAAGACGGGTTACCAAGTGAAGAAACTTACTTGAACACAACGCTGAAGCATGAGAGCGTAGTTTTCGTACTCACTCATCTTGGCATTCTTTTCAAGATCGCAAGGAAGAAGAAGAGCAGTACTGAGGGCTACGCCGATATTTATGTCATCGGTACTGTCACTGGCCATGACAGGCTTATCTTCCAGAGTAATTGCAGGCGCCCAGGAGATATCTGGTTTTTTAGATACCGAGGTCGTCGCAGACGACGACTTCGGCTTCTTCGATTTAGAGGACTCAGAGGGTTGGGCTTCAGCAGATCAGAGCGCCCCGAACGCATCCCGGGAAAGGAGGCGTGTCCCTCCCTGCTCGGTTCGATATTGGGTCATTACCAAGGACTCAAATGTCACGGTTCTTAATCTTGAACCAAAGAGTCCAAATCCGGCAAATCGTTTTTGAGAAAAACAGATTTTGAAAAGAAGTGCCAAACATGGATCTGCTTTGCGAGACATGAGTCGCCACCTAAATATTTTTAATGGGAAATTTAGGAAACCCCGACTCGGTGCCAAAGGCCACGTGTCCGCTATCACCAAAGTTGCCTCGCTCGAACTTGGGTACGATTGAAGGTCACTGTGAGCACCTCTCGCCACGGTCAAAGACCGGCCTCTACTAACCATGATATCTGTTTTTGAAAACATTGTGAGTTCTTATTCCGGTTATTAGCCTAGGTTACTATGTGATGCACACAGCATACAAGTATAGACTGAATCGCCTGAATTGGAACAAAGCATTTCATGTTTGTTTGTTTGAAAATGGTTTGATGGTGCTACCCGCAAGTAGCCTAAGACGTGGATTTGCCACCCTCGGGTGGGCTTAGAAAACGTGATTTTGCCACTATCTAGTGAGTTTAAAACAAACATTTGATGAATTGTCCCAATCTAAGTAACTCAACCTCCACCCACAGGCATTCAAGGCAGTTATATCACATAAGCATTTAGCCTCATGGTAAGCATGCTATTCATGGCAGCACTCACACGCATGCAAGGACGCTAAAGCATAAAACTCACCGAGTACTCCAAACCAAAATAGAAGCTCGTTAGAAATCCATGCATGATCCTAGATGTACAGAATTGCCTAATGCAACACATGCAAAGATGCAAACTATAGCAGGCTCGGCTATTCTAAACATGGCATATGGAATGCTACAGCTATCAAGTAGTCAACTTGGAATTGAAATACAAATGCAGTTTGTATGATGCGCCGAGCCCGGTGCGTGCAAAACAGATGAATGATGCAAATATGCTGTCATACTGTATGCTAATTGAAACATGCCCTATATCTAACCATCATAAGCGGGTAAATAAAAGATAAGAAAGACGTGGGGTTAGAAGACATACATCACACTCACCCACACTTATTACAATTTTGCCCTCGCACAGAGGGTCCGAATAAATAATACAGTCCCGAATAAAAGAATATTACAGTCTGAATAAATATACAAATTCCTAATTAATTAACAAATTAACTAAGAAAGCTGTAAAACTGGCATGCAAGCCAGGGACTGCCTTGACTCCACTCCGGATGATGAATGATACATGCTCGGGTGCCTTTGTGCGAAAATCCACGGCGATGCCTCGATTAGCCTCTGTTTGCACTTTTTCTTGAAATGCGTGCCAAGTCCCGAAAAGTTGCTGATTCTTCATTTTGCTGCAAAAGAGAGCAGGAAAGGGGCATAGCAATGTATTTCACAAATATATGCATGCCTCGATCCTCGTGCCACCAATCACGCATCTCGATGCATGATGGCCGAGGAACCGAAATGCACAATTCAATATAGAATGAATGCACATGGAAATACAACTAGACCTAACTCCATCATGGATAATCAGGAGTGTCGGTGACTTGGGAATTGAGACCCGCTCACGTGAGTACGAAACGCACTGCTTTCCGTGTCTGCTAACTCCTATCCCGGACACAATGCAATATGCATGATATGCATGAAATGCAACTAAGATAAAATCCTAACATACACAATGCTATGAAAATGAGATGTCTCGGAATGCGTGCACACGGGCACCCAAATCGAGGAAATGATCCTAAGGCATAAAATGGCATACGCAATGCAATTGGACTTACACTAACATGAGTGGACCTCAGCCACACTCACATAAGAGGCCGTCGGATAAAAGTGAAGTGCCTCGAAATGTGTGCACACGGGCACGCAAACTGAGGCAATGGCATACGGAATGCAATGATGCTAAAATGACATAAACAATACAATATGGGCTTACACTAATATGAGAGAGCCTCAGCCATACTCACATAAGAGGCCGAGAGATGAAAAAAGAGATGTCTCGAAATACGTGCACACGGGCACGCAAACCGAGGCAATGGCATACAGAATGCAAAATGGACTTATACTAACATGAGTGAGCCTCAGTCACACTCACATAAGAGGCCGATAGATGAAAATGAGATGCCTCGAAATGCGTGCACACGGGCACCCAAACCGAGGCAATGGCATACGCAATGCAAAGGCATGAAAATATGATATGCAAACATGCAAATGAATTTTGGCACTAAAATGTGGGAGAAAACAGTCCCGAAATGAGGCGAAACGGCACCAAATGCAAGGAATGGTCCCGAAATGCGAAATTAGGCGCCCGAAATGGCCTATAGCTATGCAATGCATGCACAATATGGACATGGAATGAAAATACAGTAGCAAGGCAGCCCCAAAACAAGCATTTTCTAGTCTAAAACATGGCCAAACAGCAAGCATAGATAGGGCAACAATGGCATACAAAAATGGCTCCACAAGGGAGGCTATGAAGCAAGTGATACATGAAATGCCCAAACAGCAAAATTCCCTTCTACAACACTGAAGAGGGACTAAAAATATGCACATTTTCAGTAGATTACATCCCCAAAATCAGCATGCAAACGTGCCAAAAATTCCATGCAATAAATAGGCCACAAGAGGGTATAACATGAAGTAGGCCAAAAATTCATCAAAAAAGAAAAGACCCTTCATGAAATATATCCAGGGGGTCAAAAGATGACCATTTCCAGTTCTGATGATGGCCGAAAACAGAAGCTAGATAAGCCTAAAAAGGCATGCAAAAATGGGGGCCAAAGAGAGGTATAATGGTAGGTACAACATGGAGACCCCAAAAAAGGTTGATCCCTTCTACAATGTTGTAGAGGAAAACAAAATAAGCTTACTCACAGTTCATGACATGCTCCAAAACAATTTACATATAGGTCAAACAAATCATGCAAATTTACGGTAAATAGGAGAGATTATGAAGTAAGTGCAAGATAGGGGGCCCAAACAGGGTTGAGCCCTTCAAAAAACATGAAGAATAGCTCAAAAGAGTGACCCTTTCAGTTTTGGTCAGAGCCTAAAACAGTGAGAAAATAGGCTTAAGAAATGAGGCAAGTAAATGCTACAAAAGAGGGAGATGGCAACTTACCCTTGCAGACAAGTCTTGATAGCCTTTGGGACCAAGTTTGGATGCTCTTTTCCTTTGAAAAACCAGCTCCAAGTGTTGGAATGGAGTGTGGGGGTCTTGTGCTAGGGGTTGATGTAGAAATGGTACAAGAAAAATGACTTTGGAGCTTGGAAATGGAGAGAAATGGGAGGTGGAAGGTATAGCTCTCTCTCAAATGTGTCTAACAAATGTCTAACCTCTTGCCAAAAAGCCAAGCCTCTCCTTTATAGAGGAGAGGCATGAAAAATATCTAAGGGACCTCTCTAATCCTCCATACACGTGTATGGAGGATGGTCCAATTGGCAACCAGCTGGCACAAACCGAATACACCGAGGAGAGGAAAATGTCCGGCTAGTTTAAAAAGAAAAAAAAAGTCATTTTTTTGGTAAGTGGCCGGCCGGCTGGAAAAGGTAGCCGGCCGGCCAGGGTCAAAAGGTCCAACCCATAAAACTGGTTGGCCATGTAGCCCTTGAAGTTAGCTTTCCAATGCCGCAAACCTTGCATTAAAATTCCTCCTGTAGAAAAAGTTATGCTGCCAAAAGCCAGAAGCCGCAGATTCGGTCTAACCAGACTTCAACCAACCATATCTCCTCCCCCCAGATTTGGACTTAGGAGATTCTTGAGTGCAAAATGAAGCCCCGGAAGTAAGCTTTCCAATGGTGGTGGCCTCATATTTTAATTCCTCTTGTGCAAAGAGTTACACCCGTTTCGGTGAAGCCGCGCAGACTTTTCTCCTTCCCGGATTCATGCTGAACCACTTTTGACCAAACAAAAAGTTGGTTGTCAAAACAATTGCTGGCCTCCCACCCTCCTACAAGCTTCCTAACTATGAAAATAAGGCCTCCACCAAAAATGAGCCCAAACCAATGCGAAATGAAGGTTCGGGGGCCGAAACGCGCAGTTCGGGACCCCGAAACCGATCAAGGCACCGGGAGTGGTGTTCGACCACGAAGTCGGTCCCTCGGACCCCAGTGCCCCTCAAAAGGGAGCAAATAAGATGCATGCCAAAAATCAGAGCAATCGGAGATGGTTAGGCGGTCCCAAACTGAGGCACATGGCCTAACGGCTCCGAAAACCGGGAACCGGGCTCCGAAATGGGCAAAATGGCCTACAGCCACTAAAAGTAGCCCATGGCCACTGAGAGATGGTCTACGGGACCTCTCCTCCCTCAGAGAAAAAAATAGAGAAAACCGAGCCCGTTCGCAACCGAGGCAAAGTACAAAAAGGGTTCTAAGTCCGGAGGCGGCTCACTACGAGACTCGAGACTTCAGAACGAGCACAATATGCAACATCACCGAGCGCTCAATCGGTGACGTCTGAGTCTTAAGGTCGGTCAAAAATGGGGTGTCTACAGTTGCCCCTCTTTGACAGAACTCGAAAGTCACAAGTGACGGGAGTGAATGTCAAAGCCCAGAGACGACCCATTTTTGACAAGGCCGAAGACTTAGACAATCATACAAGATAAACAGAGATGTAAAGAAAGCGTTCGCAGCAAAAGGGCAAAATGCAAAATGATATGCACAGATCGATGTAACTCAATGATCATGCAAGTACAAGTCAGAATGAAGCAAGTATTCACAAATAGATGCAAATAGCTAAGCAAGAATGCAAAGCAACAACTACATTTCATGCAGTTAGGAATGCGGAGAATTATTCAATTCTCGCCGCTCACACGGAGAAGATACGATACCTGCGCGATTCGTCTGGTCGTACCAGCCTCGAATGAACCGTACATACAATATCGTGCCTGCAAAAGAGAGAAATTCAACAAGAACAATATGCTAACAACATATATTTAATGTGATTCCGAAAGTTTGACACACGCTTGCGTCAAGGGTGAATGCATAAAGCAAGCAGGATACGTAAGGTGCGCAAGATAGCGCGATGCAACGCACTAACAAGTGCAGGTGAGATGCGCAAGATAGCACGATAAAATGCATGCACAACGCAAGTAATGTGCACAAAATAGTGCGATGCGCAAAATAGCGCGAGTGAAATGTAATGGACTAACAAGTACAGGTGAGACGCGCAAGATAGCAATGATACAATGCACAAAATAGTGCGATAAGTTAAACAAGTGAGTGATTTGAAATGCACAAGATAGTGCAATGTGATATGCAAAAGCAAGGCGATTGAGGTGCGCAAAATAGCGCGAATGATACAATGCACAAAATAGTGCGATACGCTAAACAAATACGATTGATTTGAAATGCACAAGATAGTGCGATGTGATATGCAAAGCATGACAATGGCGATTGAGGTGCGCAAAATAGCGCGAATGATAACTGCACAAAACAGTGCGATTGAGGTGCGCAAAATAGCGCGAATGATAAACTGCACAAAACAGTGCGATTGAGGTGCGCAAAATAGCGCGAATATAAACTGCACAAAACAGTGCGAATGAGGTGTGCAAAATAGCGTGAATGTAAACTGCACAAAACAGTGCGAATGAGGTGCACAAAATAGCGCGAATGTAAACTGCACAAAACAGTGCGAATGAGGTGCGCAAAATAACGCGATTGATTTTGAAATGCACAAGATAGTGCGATACGCTAAACAGCGCGATACGCTAAACAGCGCGAGTGATTTGAAATGCACAAGACAGTGCGATACGCTAAACAGCGCGATTGATATGCAATGCACAAGATAGTGCGAGTGAGATACAAACACAAGATGCACAAGACAGTGCAAGTGAGATACAAAGTGTAAGTGCACAAGACAGTGCGAGCGAGATAAAATGCACAAGAAAGTGTGATAAAACGCATCTTCTATGCAAGTATGGGGGCATCTTCTATGCAATAGATACAAGCATTTTCTATGCAAGTATGGAAGCACAATTTATGCAATGTTGAAAGCAAGCATATTCTATGCATGAATCATAACGATGCGCGGCACGCATGCAACAACAGTGTATATGAAAGTCCACATTCTATGTAATAGAGGAGCATCAAATATGTACTCTAGTGCCTTTGATTTGCTTCTTAGAGGACTTTGCAACACACCCAGTTCAAAAAGGGCACACCTGCTCAAATTGGCGAGAGATAACATCTGCACGTAAAACCCTCGGGTGTTGCTTGGACTGTCATTCTGACTTGAAGCAGGCTTACACTTGAGGTAGAGGCGCACTCACATTTCGGTAGTATTAACAAGGCCTAAAGAGGTACATCCTAATACAATCACGAACTTGTCAAGGTGAAACTCACTCAGATGCTTCGATTTTTCTTTCTTTTGCTTTGTAGTCGGAACCTAAAAAGCTTCAGATAGGCCCTTGTTCTACTGCTCACACTTATCGGGGTGGACCTCGCGACTTTTTGAAAGAACCAATCTGCTTTTGCACAAATGTGGAGAACGCACAAGACTTTGAGCACAAAACGATTTTATTTTTGAAATTGAGAGATGAGTTTTTGACTGTGTATTGAGCCCACGTTGAACACAAAGAAACGACTCAACAAGGAAATAAAAGGCACAACCTAGACACATCGAGTAACACTCAAACGACTCCAAAACAAAATCGAGATAAAACAAAAGACACGACACTCGAGAGGTGCACAGGAGCCTGCTTTCACCGGGTAGTGTTTCCCACCCTTTCTTATTTGTGTCTCTCATATCGCTCGGGCACTCAATCTCGATTTTTCTCTCAAAACCCTTTTGCTCACTTTTTCTCACATCGCACATCTCTCTATTTTTCAATCTCTCATTTTTCATCCCTCCCCTGGGTGGTTGATGGATAAACAGCAAGTTGTGGGCTCGTGCCCCTAGCATTCTGCTAGATTCTTCTTCTTCTGCACGCAGCTAGTGAATTCCTCCCACAGAGGGGTTGCGCTACAACAGGGTGTGTAGCAAATCTGCAGCTAGCATCGATTGATGATGCTTTGCTAGGGAATTTGGACGTGATAAGATCTATCTAGATGAGGGAGTGGAATATCTTGCCCTATTCCAGTTCGTGCTTCGCACTTGGCTTGATACCTCGTTGCTTGGAGGGTGAAAGAACCTTCAGCCGTTTGTCGGTCAGCTTCAGTGGTGCCCTTTCTGGCAGGTAGAGTGCCCTTCTTGACAAATATTGTGCCCTTTCTGTCAATGATGTTGATAATGAGGAAAAGACCGAACACCTGACTCAACTGTACCCCTAGTTCATCGTTTCGACCATTTTTTGTTTTTGGCTTTCTACTAAAACAATTTTGACCAAAATGAGAGTTAGATTAACATGCTTGTTCGATTTTTGATTTGAAATCATGCAAGTCGGGTTGTAAGCACTGAAAATTTTCCCTTTTTGGGTCCAAGAAATGGTCCAGTTTTTGGAAAAGATGGAACAATTTTCGAGAAAATTAGTCAACCTCAGTAAAAATTCTCAAAAACTATTTTTGCAAACGGCCATTGCTCAACGAGCATGAAATCTACTCTTGAGATGCACAACCTCGGATCC
Organism: Camellia lanceoleosa; assembly: GCA_025200525.1. Taxonomy (NCBI): domain Eukaryota; kingdom Viridiplantae; phylum Streptophyta; class Magnoliopsida; order Ericales; family Theaceae; genus Camellia; species Camellia lanceoleosa. Next base: position 114,466,872 of record CM045770.1, on the reverse strand, counting down.
AAGGGAAAACTGTCCCGTGCTTGAAGAGAGCTGCATGGCAACGGAAAGCTGCCCCTTGTTTGAACGGCACCGCGGCACATTGAATGGCAGCGGAAAGTTGCCCCTTGTTTGAATGGCATCGCGGCGCGTTGAATGGCAACGGAAAGTTGCCCCTTGTTTGAACGGCACTGGAGCGCATTTGCAGTTAGTCCTCAGAGCGATGAACACAAACAGACTCTCGGATACAGAGAAGGCAGAGATGATCAAAACCATTACATGGACACAATCAAATTTGAATTGTTTTACGGCTGGACTTCAGAATGAAGTTGCCTACGTATCCCAAACATGGGAATCAAGCCTTACGTAGTTCGGGGTTAAGGTACACTCGGGTATTTAACCTCTTATTTTTATGCTCTAACTTTTGCCAAGGCGCCTGTTGCGGGTTTTCGACCTTGCGAGCTTCTGTTTTGCTTTTTTTTTTCAATTCTTTTCTTCTTTCTTTTCATTTCTTTTCTTTTTTCTTTTTTTTCTTTTTTTGCTTTTCTTCTTTTCTTCTCTCTTTTTTGCTTTTCTTCTTTTTTCTTGCTCTAACTTTTGCCTGGGTCGCCCTTCCGGGTTTTCGGCCCAGCGAGCCTCTCAAAGGGTAAAAGTGTAGCTTGGTCCATGCCAAATGGTTGTAAGGTTTTGAAGCCATCTCAGATCCGGAGAGTGGCTGTTGATTTGCAAGAGGACTCATCTTCAGCTCTTCGAGCATATCGGACATTTTTGCCCCTAGTTCGAGGGGTGCTTCTGATTTAGCTTCACAAGCTTCTTCTGATGAGGTCTAATCTTCTTGATCTGACTTTGGTGCCTCTTGTTCGAGGGCTGCTTCAAATATGGCCACACAGGCCTCACATCATGATTGTCCTTTGAACGTTCTGAATCCAAGTTCAAGGTTTGAAAGCAAAGGGGGTGAGTCTCGAGGCCGAGAGCGATCCTAAGCTGCACAATCTCAAGAGCGATTCTACACATGTCTTTGCAGGACCGCGCAAAACAATTTTTGAAAGTTTTTAAGAAAGCGACAAATCGCTCGCGCTGAAGACAGTGTAGGACCAATCTGGATCAAAGCTAGGGTCCTTCTCAGTACTCACACTAACAAGAATGATTTCATTCATTAAGGGCTTAGCACGCCTCTCTTTCTCTCATTTGATCAAAGTTTTGCAAATCCCGAGGAATTCCGCCCTCTTTGTTTTCATCGCAGTGTTCAAAAAGGTTTTGAAAAACTTAGGTCAATACAATGACTTCAAGGCACAAGAAAGCAGGTGGCATGCACTGCCATTTCATTCAAATCCGACAACTAGCACACGGCGAAGCAAAATACGAGAGCGTGGAAATCATCGCTGTTTCATTCAAAATCATTGGCATAAGCGGCTCCTGGCGTAAGCAGACTCAAAACAAGACAAAAAGACAAACGCGAAACAAAATGGTGACGCCCGAGGTAACACCCTCGGAATCACCCGACTCCTATACAACAGGACTGACTCGATACAACAAGACAGACCCAAAACAAAAGAGACTAACTCAAAACAAAAAGACTGACTCAAAACAAAGTAACAAAACTGACCCAATACCCAAGTCAGAATGCAAAATTAACAGCACTTGTACATTGCTCAAAACAGTGCATGCCATTCACTACAACTGGAGTAATCTGAGCGCCATTCGTAGGTGGTTCATCCCTCGATCACATAACATTATTCCCCAAGTTCACTAACCCAGTGCCGATAGACTTTGCTGAGCTCGGCGGGAGGATGACCCCGTTGTCCAATAGATCCTGTACTTCATGGCGAAGACGGGAGTAATTGTTGGTAGCATGGCCAGTTTGCTGATGGAATGCGCAGTACTAGGTAGCATCATGCGTAGCCGGAAGAGGGTTCGGGAGAGGCCGAGGCTCAAGGGGTTTGAGATGGCCTTGTCCAACAAGGATTTGGAGAGCTTTGGATAAAGGCATATAGAGGGCATGGAAGACCCTCTGACCTCGGGGTTGGTACTACAAGGTTTGTGGATTTTTGCTGGACGCGCCAGTAAAGGGATCGACAGGTGCTGGCCCGGTTTGTTGATCTCTTCTGAGTGGAGGATTAGAGCTAACAGGATTGCCTCTGGTATAACGGCCCTTCTCCCGGTTTGCCCCTTGATTCAAACTGCCCCCAACTTGAGTAGTGAAAGTGTCATTCACAGCTTTTGCGACAACCGCGAGCACTTGTTCTTTGTTCAGTCCCTCGGATTTCAAAGCCTTAACTGCCAACAGAAGATGTTCATGGGGATCCATGTCCGCCCCTACCTTGTTCTTTCCACTCGCTTCCACTTTGCCAAGGGATTGGCCTTCCTCAAATGCAGCCCGTCCCAAGACTGGGGAGCCTTTTGACATGAACTCCCTGGTATGTGATGTGGCTGATGACGGAGCCAATGTCCCAGAGGCCAAATCTGTCACAGTTTTCTGAAGATCTTCGATCATTCTCTTCAGCTCAGAAGTAGTGGGCTCACGGGTTTGAGATGATTGGGGTCCAGGTGCATCCATCATGCATAAGTCCACGCTTTCTGGGATAAACACCTCAGGTTTGGGTAGATGGGCCGGGGTGGTGTATATGCTGGGGTCATAGGTGGATGGCAGTATATGGATGAGATTGAGGTAGGCAGGAGATGTTTGGTCATTGGGGTCTGAAGGTGGAGCTATCGTCCGGTTATCGATGAGATTTTGGACCTCATGACAGTAAGTCGGTGCCATGCGATCATGGCCGATGGTACATACAGTACTTGGCGGGGTTATGTCTGGCTGGGAGTGGGTCGGGAAGAGGTTGAGGATTGAGGGGTTTGAGATGCCCTTTTTCCATCAGGAGTTTTAGTGCGCTGGTTAGGCTCATATAGAGAGGGGTGAAAGTTCCGCCCTGAGCTCGGGTTGGGTCGGCTACTTGCAGGCTTGGATTGGCAAAAGGGTTGGCTGTGGTGACTGTATCGATTTCAGTGGGCTCGGGAATAGTGCTGCTTCCGACATTGGTACTCCCTACAATCACTCTCCTTGTCGGTTCACCTGTTTTGGGAATGATCCCGCTGTTGAACGCATTCTCGACCTGAACCCCCAGTTCGTGCAAACTTTTGAAAGTGAATAGCGGAGCCACTATCAACTTTTGCAACATATCATGTTCGAGGTTTCGTACCATCATCTGCACTTGATCCCTCTCAAAAGGGCGGCGATTTGTCATCTGTGCTGCCTTTGCTCTCCACCTTGTAACAAATTCTACAAAAGGTTCTTTTGGGTTTTGACGGGTTGCTTCAAGCTCTTGGATGGTCATCTCAACTTGGGTATTGTAGGAATACTGATCGACAAAGGCCTCAGCCAATTCTTCCCAGTTTTGCTTCACTTTGTCCTCCAACTTAGCGTACCAAGTGGCTGCTACACCCGACAGGGTTCTTCCATACAGAGAGAGTTTCTGTGGCTTAGTCAGACCCATCGGCTTTAGGACATCCAAGAAGAGTCGGATATGTACCATTGGATCCCTAGACCCGTCGAAACGGTCAATATATGGCATTTTGAAGTCGTCGGAGCCGCATGACCAGACGGTGTACCCATCTTCAATGTCGGGAATGGAGTTAAGGCCCTGTGCCTTTCTGAATTGCTTCTCAAGGTTCGCAATTTTCACTGCGGTCAGATCAAGGTCATTAGCATCAAGGGGATAACGCCTCTTATTAGGCTGCACCAGGGGTTTGAAAACTTGGGCTTGAGCCAACCCTTCTCAAGGACTTGGACACAGCAAATCTTCAACTGGCGGAAGTGGGTCAAAGTTCGGCTGGGGTCCCAAAGCTGGATGTAAGGCAGATGCCCCAGATGGTCTCTGCGTTTCAATACTGGTCTCAGGCTGCATGGCAGTTCCCTGATTTGGCGCTGCTATCACGGCCACAAATTCTTCCGAACCCTGTGCCATCACGGGTCTACTGATGATGTATTGGTATTTGTCGGATCAGATGAACCAATGAGCCCTGTCTGGCCCTTCTTTGCCTTGCCTCAGCGAAAGAACACTGGTTGCCCTTGAATTGAATCTCTGACCTAACAAAGTCTATCAGCACTAGTCCAATGTACCCGGGGGATTTCGGAGCCTTCTGAAGCTATGGTTCCAGGACTACCTAGCAAAAGGGAAAACATGCAGCATCTCAGCCTAACTTCACCAAAACAGATACGAGCATAGTAGGATGACTGTGCCCTCTACTGAATTCTGCCCCCAAAATTCTGCCTGTAAACTGTTACCCTCAGGTAAACTGAATCCCAAAATACTGAACTGGTGCCCGCGGGCCTGATGCCCAAACTTGCAAACTGATACATGCATTCCCTGTAGAGACGCACTCTAAAAGCACATAACAAGCAAGTGAGAGCCAAAACACCCCTATGGAGGTGTAGCACGTCCGCGGGGGACCTCGCGCTACAGTTCGGACTCAATTTGTGTCGCGGTTCTAAATCTGAACCAAAGAGTCCAAATCCGGCAAATCGTTTGAGAAAATAGATTTTTTTGAAAAGTAGTGCCAAACATGGACTGCTTTGCGGACATGAGTCGCCACCTAAATATTTTTTAATTGGGAAATTTAGGAAACCCTGACTCGGTGCCGAAGGCCACATGTCCGTCATCACCAAAGTGGTCTTGGCTCGGGAGCTTGGGTACGATCGGGGAAGGTCAGCTATGAGCACCCCCTTTCGCCCGGTCCGAAGACCGGCCTCTACTAACCGTGATATCCGTTTTTGAAAACATTACATGCTCTTATTCCAATTATTAGCCTAGAATTACTATGTGATGCGCACAACACAAAAGTATAGACTAGATTGCCTAATTTGGAAATAAACATCGCATATCCGTTTTGTCTCGAAAAACGTGTTGTTTTCTTTTGCTACTCGCAAGTAGGCTAAAATGCGGATTTCAATGAGTTGTTCCAACTCAGGCAATCCAACCTCCACCCACAGGCATTCAAACAGTTTATCATGTAAGCACTTAGCCTCATGGTAAGCATACTGTCATGGTAAACATTCACACGCATGCGATATGCTAAAGCCATAAAAACTTACATCGTACTCCGCGCCAAAACAGTAAACTAGTTAGCAAACATGCATGACCTGGTTCATGTTAAGTGGCTAATGCATCACACACAGAGATGTAATCTAGAGTAGGCTCGGCTAACCCTAAACATGGCACATGAGATGCAACAACTATCACGTATTCAATTTGGAATTGAAAGTACGATGCAGTTTGCATGATGTGCCGAGCCCGATGTATGTAAACAAATGCATGAATGCACGTATGCATTGCATAAGGTATGCTGAAAATAAGTATGCCCTAATCTACCACTGTAAGCAGGTAAATAAAAGGGAGAAAGAAATGGGGGTTGGAAGACATACACCCACTCACACACACTTATTACAATTTTGCCCTCGCTCGGAGGGACCAAAATAATAATACAGAACCGAATAACTAATTAACTACACAAGCTAATTAATATTACAAATCAACTAAATTAATTAAATAAATTAACTAATTTAATTAAACAGTAAATCGCCTCGGGATGAGGGCCAAAAGCAACAGGCCGGATCTTTCGAATCAAGACTTGCCATGCAAGTGTGCCTCTGTTTCCTCTGCTCTCCTCTTCAGAAAATTCCCAAAATCCTAGGAGTGCCTCTCAGGGCACTGGGGAGTACCACCGGCTGGGGTAGAACACCACCGGCTGAAGTAAGAGGCCACCGGCACTGAATTGTTCCATCGGTTGGGAAAATATCACGGTCGGCACTAAAAAGTGCTTGGTCGGCACAAAATGTTCTGCAGATCCTGCAACTCACAGCAGCAGAGGGAAACAACATGCAAGGCAATGCAATTCAAGCCATTTATGCACCAAACACACTCCCTATCATGTTATTGACTCAAGGGGGCATGTGCCTCGGTTCCCGGACCACCAATCGCGCATTTTCATGCATGACGGCCCTAAGAACCAAGAATGCAACTTTACTATAAAATGCATGCAAACCAAATAATCAAACAAGGGTGACAAACCTCCATCAAACTCACTTCAAGGGGCTTGGCATGCAAGTCAATATGATGAAGCCCTAAGCATGGCAAACTAGTATGCAATATGGACAATGCAAGGTGTTCATGCAAGCATACAAACAAGCATATGAAGCAAGCATGCAAACCAATGGAATAATGGATTTAGACATGAGTTAGGCAACTCAAATGGGCCCCAAAATCAGTGGCCAAAGCGCCTAGAAATGGAAACTAAACAAACTCACACGCATGCAAGTGTTAAGGTCCAAACCCAAGGCATACAAAAGCAACTCTCATGCACACTTAAGAGGCACAAACATGGGCTAATAGCATGCATGAAAAGCTCAAATCCATGTCAAACATGATGCCAAATCATGCAATGAAGCATGCCAAACAAAGCATGCAAATGGCCTAGGCTTAAAGCAAGTCAATAGGGCATTAAATCACACTTAGCACAAACACATATGGCATGCATCAAACAACCAAAAACAGATTTTTAGCATGTCAAATTAGGCCCAAAGGACCACTTAGATGGCATCCAAGGGACATGGAATCTAAGGCATGCAATAAGGCCTAAACATGGAGCATTTAACACAAGCTTAAGAAGTCACAAAGAAGCATGCAATGTAAACATACAAGCACCTCTAGGGGACTGAAATAGCATATGAAATGGTTCCAAATCATCAAAAACAATGCAAGCATGGCATGTTACACACTCATGCCCTTTAGGCCAATAAGCCAAATGCAAAGGGGCTATATTAAACATGCCAAGATTGACCAAAATACTTATGGACAGACCTAAAACATGGTAATATGAGCACAAAATCTTCACAAACACAAGTCTAAAACATGCTAGAAATGAAGGCATACCACCTAAGCATATTAAGACATAAAGAGGCATTACAAGGTAACTATACTAAGCATGCATAGGAGACCAAAACCAACTTGAAAACATGTTATATCATGGCAATATAAGCATGAAAGACAACCAAGGCATGCTCAACACACACTCAAACATGGTGCTCCTTTGGAAGCCAAAACTTGCCCTTTTCAAGGACACCAAGGAGAGGGGGTGGCCCTTTCCTTCTTGAGACTTCAAGGCATGCTCTTCACCACTGAAATCCCTCAAGATTTCAGTGGTGAAGAGATCCTATCACCAAAATCTCGGATCTCTCACAAAATAGCACAAAAAGTGCCCTTTTCAAGGCCTAAGGGTGGTCAAACCTACCCAAACCACTAAACACTCTTAATATACAATAAAGAGGGTCAAAAATCAGAACTTTTTTGTGCCAAACACTAAGCTCAAAAACTGTTTTAAAGCAAGTAAAAACAAGGTGCAAGAATGAGGTAAAAAGGGAGTTAAGTTCTTACCCTTGTAGCCTTCTTCAACAAAGATGGTGTGATGGCTTCTTTGAGCTTCAAATCAACTCCAAAGCTTCAAAACAAACCTCTGGACCCTCAAGAACCAAAGGAAGGTGAAACACTAGGTGCTTGTGTGCAAAAGTGTGAACTAAAGCACCTAGTGTATTAAATAAGCAAGAAAGGAGAGAGATAAGATAGATATATGATCTAACCTAAAACCAAAGCTTGGTCTTTCTCTGAAATGGCTGAAACCTCTCAAGAATTCCAACCCTTGAGCCAAGAGAAGAGCCTTCTCTCTTATAGAACTTGTAAGACTTACAAGCTAAGCCAACAAGGGCTTATCCCTCCATACACGTGTATGGAGGGGAAGCCACTGGCACACAGCTGTCTGAAAATATCTCAGAAAGAAAGTGCACAGTGTCCGGCCGGCAAAAAATGTCATTTTGACAAAATTGAGTGCCAACCAGCACAATAAAGTGCCGGTGGCAACTCTAGCCAGCCGGTGGCCTCTAGCCCCAGCCGGTGGTATGTGGGGATGCCTCACAAGGCATTCCCTGCCCTTCCAAGGCAAAACACAAGTGTTTGGTGCAAAACCAATCACAAAACGGTCAAGTTCGGAGGTCCTGAGGCAAGGCGCGCGAGCCGAGAACTCCAGGAACTCCAAACGAACACACACATGGATGATCACCGAGTGTTCAAGCGGTGACATCCAAGTCTTGAGGACGGTAAAAAATGGGGTGTCTACAGTTGCCCCTCTTTGACAGAACTTGAAAGTCATAACAATGACGGGAGTGAATGTCAAAGCCCAGAGACGACCCATTTTTGACAAGGCCGAAGACTTGGACAAACATACAAAGCGCAAATGGTTGAACTCGCAAGCTGCCTACGTATCCCTTTAGGAATCAAACCAGCGTAGTTCAGGCGCAGGCATACAAGCCGCAGATAAGGTATGCGCCCGAAGGCAGGGGCAAAATGCAAGACAATGCAAAAAGGCCGAGCATAACTTATGATCATGCAAAGGAAGCTGTAATGAAGCACACATGCGACAGTTATAAGCTAGCGTACACCAGACTACACTATAATGCAGAAAGGATGTAAGAGAATTATGCAATTCTCAATACGTCTCACACGGAGGATACAATACCTGTGCGACTCGTCCGGTTGCCCCGGCCTCAAATGAGCCGTACATACAATATCGTGCCTGCAAAGAAAGTAAACTTAACAGGTACAATATTGTTAGTGTACATGCATGACAATGCAAATGAGGCACACATGCCAATGCTAGCGAGGCACGCATGCCAATGTGCATAGCAGAATGGTGGGTTTGAACACATGTAAGTAAAGCAACGCACGCATACAATGCAATGTGTATAAAGGAACTTGAACACATATCAGTAAAGCAAAGCACGCATACAATGCAATGTGTATAAAGGAACTTGAACACATATCAGTAAAGCAAAGCACGCATACAATGCAATGTGTATAAAAGGTAATTGAACACATGTCAGTAAAGCAAAGCACGCATACAATGCAATGTGTATAAAAGGTAATTGAACACATGTCAAGAAGCAAAGCACGATACAATGCAATGTGTATAAAAGGTAATTGAACACATGTCAAGAAAGTAAAGCACGATACAATGCAATGTGTATAAAAGGTAATTGAACACATGTAAGTAAAAGCGAACGCATACAATGCAATGTGTATAGACAGGGATACAAATGAAATGGGAATACAAGTGAGGCACACATACCCCATCGAGGTAAAATGCAATGCAAGTGAGGTATACATACCTCCTTTGGAATGTAAATGATGATGCGAGGTAGCACACCTCACGTGGATCAGGATGGAATGAACATGAGGCACACGTACCGCATGGATGCAGGACTGAAATAAATATGAACATGAGGCACACATACCTCATGAATGCAAGACTGAAATAAATATGAACATGAGGCACACATACCTCATGAATGCAAGACTAAATGAACATGAACATGAGGCACACATACCTCATGAATGCAATAATGAAATGCAAAACGAGGCACACGTACCTCGAAGTGCAATGAAATGCAAAATGAAATGCAAAACGAGGCACACGTACCTCGAAGTGCAATGAAATGCAAAATGAGGCACACATACCTCATGAATGCAATGAAATGCGAAATGAGGCACACGTACCTCATGAATGCAATGAAATGCAAAACGAGGCACACGTACCTCGAGATGCAATGAAATGCAAAATGGAATGCAAAACGAGGCACACGTACCTCGAAATGCAATGAAATGCAAAATGAAATGCAAAACGAGGCACACGTACCTCGGAATGCAATGAAATGCAAAATGAGGCACACATACCTCATTTGATGGAAAATGAAATGCAAGACGAGGCACACGTACCTCGGAATGCAATGAAATGCAAAATGAAATGCAAAACGAGGCACACGTACCTCGAAATGCAATGAGATGCAAAATGAGGCACACATACCTCATTTGATGGAAAATGAAATGCAAAATGAGGCACACATACCTCATTTGATGGAAAATGGAATGCAAAACGAGGCACACGTACCTCGAGATGCAATGAAATGCAAAACGAGGCACACGTACCTCGAAATGTAATGAAATGCAAAATGAGGCACACATACCTCATTTGATGGAAAATGAAGTGCAATGGTCTGGCGTGCCTCAAAGGATCTTGAGACAATGCAGAGTGCGCCAAGCGGCGATGAATGCATGCCAAATGCGGTATGATGCGCAAGATAAGCGCGATGAATGTATGCCAAATGCGATGATGCACAAGATAAGCGCGATCGTTAGACAACGCGAGTGCACAAAAGCAAGGCGATTGAATGCATGCCAAATGCTGTATGATGCACAAGATAGCGCGATGCGTTAGACAACGCGAGTGCACAAAACAGTGCGATTGAATGCATGCGAAATGCAATATGATGCGCAAGATAGCGCGATGCGTTAGACAACGCAAGTGCACAAAACAGTGCGATTGAATGCATGCCAAATGCAATATGATGCGCAAGATAGCGCGATGCTTTAGACAACGCGAGTGCACAAAACTGTGCGATTGAATGCATGCCAAATGCAATATGATGCGCAAGATAGCGCGATGCGTTAGACAATGCGATGGATGCATGCAATGCACACGGGATAACTTTTGAATCTTATAAAAGACAAAAGGATACAAAAGGATACAATCTTCGCTTGAATTTGAGCGTTACGCACAGTAGAGACGGTCCGAAGTCAAAACGAAGGCCGGTTGAGCGTCGGGGATGCATTTTCTTGTACTTTACTGATCTATGGAGACCCAAGACCCCGTATCTTGCCTAAAAACATCCTTGGGAGCACCACCGGCTGGGTGGGGTGGTCACCGGCTGCCACCGGCTGCATAAACTCATCCATCGGCACAAAAAAGTGTCAACCGGCACAAAATAGTGCCGACCGGCAGAAAATGCCTGATCGGGGGCAGAACTGCCATTTCACTCCGGGCTTTATAAAATAGGGCTTTAAACCCTATTTTACACACTTCTAAACCGCCGAAAATCCCTACTCTCTCTCTCTAGAGTGTTTTCCTTTCGATTTTTCGCCGATTTCTCCGCGTTTCACGCCCATTTTCTCGTCGGATTCGCGATATTCTTCGCGTTTCGGACATTTTCGACCGAACAAAACCGTTTCGGTGCACTTTCTTATTGCTTCCGCCTTTTCGACTTGTTCCCCAATATTCTCTGCATTTCGTGTATTTTTCCTCTTAGGCCTTCTGGCCATTTCCGACCCTCTGGGGTTGACTTCGATTGACTTTTCGTTCGGCCCATTTTCTTCTTCCGCTATTTTTCTCATCTCCATTGCTATGGCCGATGATGTTCCACATGTCGACTCCGACCACGAGATAGATCCGGTCGAGCCCTTGGCATCGCGCCCTTGACGCGACCTACCAGCCGACCATCCACGTGCTTCCGCCAGACGGACTCCGCCACTTCCACGACTTCGACAGGGCTTTGGACCCGGAGCTTCTGCTGCGCGAGCCGGCCTCCCACTTGTCTTTTGGCGCCGCCGAGGTAACACTCTCGTCTTTTATTTTCTGCAATGTAGGATTTCCTGCCAACTGTCGTAGCTAACTGAACCCATTAATTGCTTAGCTCTGATGTACTGTACTGTAGTTGATCGTAGACAAAATCATAACTGACATCTGTTTAGGACCGACGCACATGCACACACACTGCACTGGCCTCAAGCACTCAAACACACGGCACGCATTGCACTGCCAATTCGCCGACACCCGGTGCTTATTTGAATCTGAAAACTCGCACGCATGCTAGATTTGCACAAAACTATACCAACACGCGGACACATCACACGTTGTAGTTCACTGAAACATACCGAGACCTGGCTTCTATTTGAACTTTTGAAAAACACGCACGCATGCTATTTACACTGATCCTCATAGGAGCACTGACATATCACAGGCCGTAGCCCACCCACTGGTACGCTGAAACCCGATATCTGCTTGAATCTGAAAAATGTGCACACATGCACCAAGTTTACACTGGAGCATCCAAAACACACTGACGCATCACGCGCTTGTAGTTTATCAGAGCACACACCGGCACCGGTTTGTTTGAATTTTAGAAATCTGCACGCATATCAGATTTGTACCGACTGCATATCTTCATATGGCTTCGCAATTCCTTGACTACAGGGAGACTCCCATACTTTCCGTGGGTATGAGAACGTCGTCGCTCGCGACTGGTACACCGAGCGCTCGACGCCGAAGATTGTAGATCGGGCCGCCGGCACCTTCGCAGGGGACTCTCCGGGCTCTCGCTTGCAGACCTCTTCTTGCCGCCTGGCAGAGGTGGTGGACACCACCGATTCATTTCACTTATCGATCGGGGACATGACGATGACCCTTACAACTTCGATGCTCACCCATCGGGTGGGGGTGATCCGATCCCTTCGACATGACATGGATGAGTGGATTGCCGCCAGATTCACTTGCTCGGCGAGGCGCCGCCACTTGCTCGTCGGGGTTCGCTCGCTACTCTGGTTCGAGGTGCAGCCCGACCGCTTTGGCCGGTGGACGCAGCCCGATGACCCAGAGGCCGCCGAGAGATACGACGCGGCTTCCTCATGTTCTTCTTTGGGGACCACCTGCTTGCCATCGGGCGAACACAGTCTCTCCGCTTTCAGCCAATTGGTGGACGTCGAGAGGATTGTGCAAGATGATGGGGCGCTTTTGGCCACCCTTACGGTTATATGAGCTCATCTCGTGGCGGTGGATATTTGCTAGGAGGCTCTCTTGAGCACTGGAGGTACGTCTTCTCCTCTGCTTTACATTTCTACTCTATACTTTCTGTATTCTGCACACTGCACACACTGTAGTCTGTATACTGTACACACGGCACACACATACTCCACTTTACACTGACTGTACACTGTTCACACTGTACACTCTACACAACACAATATACAACACACGGCTCCTGTTATTTCTGCTTTATTCTGTATTCTGCTTTATCTGATAGATGTTCTGACATCTGTTTTGCAGCTGTGGGTGTACGCCTACTTCCCCAGACTAGAGCCAGTGCCGGAGACGGAGACCCCTCTGGTCGTCCCCTTCGCCAATTCTGACGGGCGTCGTCCGAGGCCCCGGACACTTTAGCTTCTTCCGCCATTTCTTGACACCATCACCCCCACCGAGGTATGTTTACTTCTCCGTTTAAGCTTCGCTTTCAAGCGTATATTTCTATATCAGTAGATAATCAACTGAATTTCATTTCAGGACACCTGGCTGCCGGGGACTCCACTACCAGCGGTGATACGGGGTCGGTATGCCGGTACCATCGAGCCCTCGCCACGGATTCTCTTGGAGGGCCCGATCTGTTTGCCCGGTACTGGTGAGCGTTTCATACGCCAGACCCTAGGGTTGCCGGAGCAGATAGTTCCGATCCTTCCTCCCGAGCGCATGAAGGAGACTGAGGGGTACAACTTCCAGCAGATGGAGGATTACACCCTTGGCTGGGCCGTGGACGTAGATGCCGACAGGGGCGAGGGCGACTACTCAGAGTACGTCCGGACCTTCTTGATGTGGCCTTTGAGCAGGGGCTCCGGTGATCCAATGAGACCTTGGCGCCAGGCCCGGCGGAGGCGAGCAGGAGCGGGTCACACAGAGGGCTCGAGCTCATGGCAGAGGGGAGTGCAGAGGGGCGAGGACGGCTGGCTGCTCTGCCTACCATGTTGACATACAGGGAGCAGAGTGGGGAGACCTACCAGATCCCTTTTGCTCCTCCCCCGGCTGGTCATGAGTTGGCTGGTATTCCCGACTTGCCTCCGGTATGTATTACTTTATTTCTGCATCTTGCATTGTTATTTCATTTCAGTTCATTCAAGTATCCCACAGAATACTGATGTATTTAATACTTTTGCAGGCTTCCTCCGAGTATACCCGTACCAGGAGTGAACGCCTCCCTGATGGGGATGCTGCAGCGGACTCTCGACGCTTTGGCCGTCTACAGCCTGCCGGTATGTTCTTCTGACCACAGCCTCAAATCATACTCTGTTTCGCACAATCTGCTATACTGCACAAAAATCTGATAAACTGCTCACGGCATTCACACACTGTACTCATACACTGCATTTCAGTCGATAAACCGCCACGGCATTCACACACTCATACACATCGTGATTTCTGTGATAAATCGCCGCGGCATTCATACATCGTACTCATACATCGTGATTTCTGTCCGATAAAAGCTTTCGCGGCATTCACACACTGTACTCATACTGCATTCTCAGATCGATAAATCGCCACGGCATTCACACACTGTACTCATACACTGCGTTACTGTCGATAAACCGCCACGCTTTTCTAATGTGTTTGTTCTTTGTATTTTGACCTCCTTTCCCGCTCCCTCCAGTGAGTGGCGCTGCTCCAGCTAGGCCTCTCCTCTCTTCTCGGGGTGGCAGTGTATTCCCTCGTACTAGAGGGGACGTGGTCACGGGGAGCGACTCACGAGCTCGATTTCGAGAGATGGTGAGTCGGAGGCGACGGAGTCATTTATGAGGAGGCCGGGCAGCTCGAGCTCGGGCTCCGGCAGTGGCAGCCTGACGACGCCTGCTTTTTGCCCAGAAGAGGCGAGGCGATCCTCAAGCATGAGGCCTGCTGCTGTTGATGATGATTTTGCTGTTTCTTTTTTTTATTTCTTTTTTTGTACTTTTCTCTTTTTGGTAGATAGAGTACTATGTACTGCAGGCAGATTTTTTTGCTTTCTTCAAAAGTTTGTACTTCGAAAGAGATTATATAAAACAAACTTTTTATCTGAAAAGTGTTATGTTTACATATCTCGTACTTTGCACTGCATTGCATCATATTACATCTCGATGCAACTGAAATTGTTTTACTGCTTGGAAATTGGGCCCTTGCACTGTAATAATCGGATAACCAACCAACTAACAGCAAACAACTCATACAAACCACTGCTCAAACTGAACACAGCCCACATCCCGATGGGGATTAATCTGCATACAGCCCAAAACCCAACATTTGGTTCATTCCACACACGGCAAACTTTGAACAAACAGCCCAATCTGACAAGCCGGATCACGGCAGGCGGAACTGACTGAAATTGAAACACACTTGGATGTCCCAAATTTTCCATTTCTTTCTCTCACCTCGCATGGATGTAGAGAATGGCGCGGCATTCTGAGCACAGACGATTTTAAGGTAAAGAGAGGTTTTTAACCCGGATATCGAGCCTACAACTGGACATCGCCGGAGAACTCAAGTACAGAAAGTAAAAGGCACACGACCTAAACACAACGAGACACACTCGGAAAAGACTCAAAACTAAGTTGAGACTAACAAACCAAAAGACACGACACGGACGCGTTTGAAAACAAAAGATCTTGAGGAGCCAATTCTTCCGGGCAGGTTTCCCACCCTCTCTGATTTGTGATTCTCGCATCACTCGGCCCTCGAGCTCGGTTTTTCTCACAAGACCTTCTTCTCACTTTTCTCTCGGCTTACACCTCTCTATTCTTTAATCTCTCATTTTTTATCCCTCCCCTGGGTGATTGATAGATGAATAGGAAGCGACGGGTTCACCCCGATACAACTAGCTTGCGGCTATTTCTTCTGGTAGATAGAGCGCCTTTCTGGCAAATGCGTGCTGACGGTGGGGGGAAGACAGGATACCTGGCTCAACTGTGTCCCTAGTTCATTACTCTGACCATTCTTTGTTTTCTTTCTAAAATAGTTTTGATCAAAATGAACGCCAGATTAGCGTGCTTGGGCAATTTTTGATTTGAAAATCATGCAAGTCAGGTTGCAAGCACTGAAAGTTTTCCTTTTGGGTCCAAATACGGTCCAATTTTGGAAAATGGAATTGTTTTCGAGGAAATAGTCAACCTCAGTAAAAATTTTCAAAAACTATTTTTGCAAACGGTCAATGCTTAACGAGCACGGAACTCACCATCGAGATGCGCAGACTCGGATCGGAGGCAATGGAAAATTGCCCCTGGCTTAAAAAGGGGGAGAGGAAGGGCAACGGAAAGTTGCCCCTAGTTTGGATGACGACTGAGGGCCACTTTGGCAATAGATGGCAACGGAAAGTTGCCCCTTGTTTGGATGATGCCGCGGCATGCCTATTGATGATTGAGCTCGACCGGGCTCTCAGGCACGGAGAGGATGAAGACAGCCACAAACAATATATGGACACAGTCGCCTTGAAAGCGTTGGTGACTGGGTTCCAGAAGGAAGTTGATCACGTAGCTCCAATTGTTGCAACCGAGACATCGGATTCGGAGGAAGCATGGGTAATCAAAACCATTACATGGACTGAGACGCTATGGAAGCGTTGGGGGCTGGACTTCAGGATGAAGTTGCCTACGTATCCCAAACATGGGAATCAAGCCTTACGTAGTTCGGGTCAGGTACTCTCGGGTATTTTAACCTTCACTATTTTTAGGCTCTTACTCTTGCCAAGGCGCCCGATGCGGGTTTTCGACCTTGCGAGCTATATTCTTCTTTCTTTTCTTCTTTTTTCTTTTGTATATATTTTTTATTTCTTTTGCTATATTTTTTCTCTCTTTTTTTTTTCTTTTTTCTTTTTCTTTTCCTTTGCTCTAACTTTTGCCTGGACCGCCCTTCCGGGTTTTCGGCCCAGCGAGCCTCTCAAAGGGTAAAAGTGTAACAAATCCATGTCAAATGGTTTTGAAATTGAAGCCTCCCCTTTTCCGGGAGAATGACGGTTGCGGTACTTTGCAGGAGAATTCATCCCGGTTGCTCCGATTACGGTGCCTCTCGATCGAGGGCTGCTTCGAGTCTGGCCTCACGGGCTTCGTATTGATAGCTAACCATCGAACATTCTGGATGCTGGTCCATGGTTTGGAAAGGAGAGGTCGAGTCTTAAGGCTGAGAGCGATCCTAAGCTGCGCAATCTCAAGAGCGATTCCACACAGGTCTTTGCAAGACCGCACAAAACATTTTGTTTTTAAAAGTTTTTAAGAAAGCGACAAATCGCTCGTATTGAAGATAGTGCGGAACCAGTCTGGATTAGGCTAGGGTCCTTCTCAGTACTCACGCTGACAAGGATGATTTCATTCATTAAAAGTTTAGCACGCCTCTCTTTCTTTCAAAATGATCAAAACTTTGTAAAACCCGAGGAATTCCTTCCTCTTCGTTTTCACCGCAGTGCTTAAAAGGTTTCGAAAAACTTAGGTCAAAGCAATAATTTTTAAGGCACAAAAGAGCAGGCGGAATGTGTTGTCATCCCATTCGAATTCTCTGGCACAACTAGCCCAATATAATCAATAAACATGGAAACACGGTAGCCACAGCTGTTTCATTCAGGTTTCCCGGGTAAACTGGCTCCACAGCGGAGGCGGACCCAAAAAGAAAGCAAAAAGAAGTAATTTACAAAACAAAACGGTGCTTGAGGCAACAACCCCGAAGTCACCTAGTATTCTATACAAAAGAGGGACTGACTCATTACAATTAGACAGACCCTTAAGCAAAAGGACAGACTCAAGACAATGAGACAGACTCAAGACAAAACAAAAGACTGACTCGACACCCAAGTCAGAAAGTGCAAGGCCAAGATTCACGGATGCCCAAAAATGCGTACCAAACGCCACATCCAAAAATGTACCAAACACTGCCCGCAGGCGATTCACCTTCTGCTTATATACTCGCGGTATCTGTATCTTCAAAATCCAACAACTGAGTGGTGACGGACTTTGCTGAAGTGGGAGGGAGGATAACTTCGTTATCAATCAAATCTTGCACCTCGTGCCGAAGACGGAAACAATTATCGGGCATGGCGATCTGTTGATGGTACGCCAAGACAGGAAGCATCATGGGTATCGAGGAGGTTCTTCGGGAGGCGGCCGCTCCTGTGGGCTTAAGGTGTCCCCTTTCGGCAAGGATCTGCAATGCCTTGGACAATGGCATATAGAGAGCATGGAAGACCCTGCGCCCTCGGGGCTGGTACTTTGGGGCACTCTTGCTAGATGCACTAGCAAACGGAGCGGCGGGCGCGGCCTTGGATTTTTGGTCCTTCCCGGATGTAAGGCCGAAGGGGAAGAACTGCTTTTGGCATGGCGGGCCTATCCGATTCTCGATTGATCGAATTGCCCTCAGCGGAGTGGGAAAACGTCCTCCACTTTTTGACATAATCGCGGATATCTGTTGTTTGTTCATTCCTTCGGCCAGAGCCTCTATCGCCCACAAGTTGTTCAATAGGTGGCCTCGGCCTTCATCTTGCCTCTATCCACGCCTCGGCTGATCTAGAGCTTGGTTTAATGCATCGTTGCCATAGTTGGAGGCCATCTCGGTTGGTCGAAGTTCGATGACAATCCGACCCAACAATGAGGCTCTTGGGTGCAAGCTTCCCAAGATAGGTGCTGGTGGTGAAACCGACATTCCATAGGCGAGATCATCACAGACCTTTGGAGATCACCTATCATCCCCATTAGTTCGAAAGTAGTAGGCTCACGAGCACAAATGCTTGAGGAGCCCAAATTGATGTGCGGCAGCGACCTAGGCGGATGCGGTATCTTGACAACGCCATCATCAGGGGTGTCTTCACGACTCAATGCGCCGTCATGACCACAACCTCTTCTGAGTTCTGCGTCATATGTTCACCCTCGGCAAAGAAGGAATCGACTATTCTGTTTCAATTTTCAATCCTCTGAACCCCTCGAAGGAAAACGACAATGACGTTTCAAAACAGATCAAACATAGGTGTAGTCAATCAACTGATCCCTACTACTGATAACTGTTCCCCAGAATCACTGGTCCCAAAACTGAACTGATACCCGCAGATAGATATAGCTAATTCTCAACAACACTGATACCGGTGCCCTCGGGCCGGATACCCAAATCTTGCAAACTGATATGTTTGTTCCCTGTAGAGATACACTCCAAAAGCACATAGCAGGTAAAAAGAGAGCCAATGCACCCCTATGTTGGGGTAGGGTTTTCCTGTCCTATTTTGTCAGGAGCTAGGGTTTCACTACGCACACAGCGGTTTCAAACAACCTAACATCGGGTAAGCAACCTGTCCTAGTTTGGGAATGGTCACTATGGATTCCGAATATGCACTAGGTCGAATGGTCGAAAAGGGTGCCCCGGTAAAACCGGGGTTTGTGTTCCCATACTGGCAGAGCCCGCAACCGGTCAGCCTTATGGACATGCCTTGACAAGACAAGCCTCCAGCAAACCGCTCAGGAATAGCAGATGGCCAACACGATGTCCTAGGCGCACCAATGCACATGCAATGCAAAGAAACACATAAGTGTAGTCAAAACAGGATATCACGAGTTCGAGTCAAGCTCTCTAAACTCCCCAGCAGAGTCGCCAGAAACTGTAGCACGTCCGCGGGGGACCTCGCGCTACAGTTCGGACTCAATTTGTGTCGCGGTTCTAAATCTGAACCAAAGAGTCCAAATCCGGCAAATCGTTTGAGAAAACAGATTTTTGAAAAGTAGTGCCAAACATGGACTGCTTTGCCAGATTACAGAGTCGCCACCTAAATATTTTTAATTGGGAAATTTAGGAAACCCTGACTCGGTGCCGAAGGCCACATGTCCGTCATCACCAAAGTGGTCTTGGCTCGGGAGCTTGGGTACGATCGGGGAAGGTCAGCTATGAGCACCCCCTTTCGCCCGGTCCGAAGACCGGCCTCTACTAACCGTGATATCCGTTTTTGAAAACATTACATGCTCTTATTCCAATTATTAGCCTAGAATTACTATGTGATGCGCACAACACAAAAGTATAGACTAGATTGCCTAATTTGGAAATAAACATCGCATATCCGTTTTGTCTCGAAAAACGTGTTAGTTTTTGCTACTCGCAAGTAGGCTAAAATTCGGATTTCAATGAGTTGTTCCAACTCAGGCAATCCAACCTCCACCCACAGGCATTCAAATAGTTTATCATGTAAGCACTTAGCCTCATGGCAAGCATACTGTCATGGTAAACATTCACACGCATGCGATATGCTAAAGCCATAAAAACTTACATCAGACTCGCCAAAACAGTAAACTAGTTAGCAAACATGCATGACCTGGTTCATGTTAAGTGGCTAATGCATCACACACAGAGATGTAATCTAGAGTAGGCTCGGCTAACCCTAAACATGGCACATGAGATGCAACAACTATCACGTATTCAATTTGGAATTGAAAGTACAATGCAGTTTGCATGATGTGCCGAGCCCGATGTATGTAAACAAATGCATGAATGCACGTATGCATTGCATAAGGTATGCTGAAAATAAGTATGCCATAATCTACCACTGTAAGCAGGTAAATAAAAGGGAGAAAGAAATGGGGGTTGGAAGACATACACCCACTCACACACACTTATTACAATTTTGCCCTCGCTCGGAGGGACCAAAATAATAATACAGAACCGAATAACTAATTAACTACACAAGCTAATTAATATTACAAATCAACTAAATTAATTAAATAAATTAACTAATTTAATTAAACAGTAAATCGCCTCGGGATGAGGGCCAAAAGCGTGCTCGGAAGCTCAAGACCTTGTGCAAGTGTGCCTCTGTTTCCTCTGCTCTCCTCTTCAGAAAATTCCCAAAATCCTAGGAGTGCCTCTCGAGCCTTGGGAGTACCACCGGTGGGGTAGAACACCACCGGTGAAGTAAGAGGCCACCGAACCTGAATTGTTCCATCGGGAGGGAAAATATCACGGTCGGCACTAAAAAGTGCGGTCGGCACAAAATGTTGCAGATCCTGCAACTCACAAAGAGAGGGAAACAACATGCAAGGCAATGCAATTCAAGCCATTTATGCACCAAACACACTCCCTATCATGTTATTGACTCAAGGGGCATGTGCCTCGGTTCAGGACCACCAATCGCGCATTTTCATGCATGACGGCCCTAAGAACCAAGAATGCAACTTTACTATAAAATGCATGCAAACCAAATAATCAAACAAGGGTGCCAAACCTCCATCAAATTCACTTCAAGGGGCTTGGCATGCAAGTCAATATGATGAAGCCCTAAGCATGGCAAACTAGTATGCAATATGGACAATGCAAGGTGTTCATGCAAGCATACAAACAAGCATATGAAGCAAGCATGCAAACCAATGGAATAATGGATTTAGACATGAGTTAGGCAACTCAAATGGGCCCCAAAATCAGTGGCCAAAGCGCCTAGAAATGGAAACTAAACAAACTCACACGCATGCAAGTGTTAAGGTCCAAACCCAAGGCATACAAAAGCAACTCTCATGCACACTTAAGAGGCACAAACATGGGCTAATAGCATGCATGAAAAGCTCTGAAATCCATGTCAAACATGATGCCAAATCATGCAATGAAGCATGCCAAACAAAGCATGCAAATGGCCTAGGCTTAAAGCAAGTCAATAGGGCATTAAATCACACTTAGCACAAACACATATGGCATGCATCAAACAACCAAAAACAGATTTTTAGCATGTCAAATTAGGCCCAAAGGACCACTTAGATGGCATCCAAGGGACATGGAATCTAAGGCATGCAATAAGGCCTAAACATGGAGCATTTAACACAAGCTTAAGAAGTCACAAAGAAGCATGCAATGTAAACATACAAGCACCTCTAGGGGACTGAAATAGCATATGAAATGGTTCCAAATCATCAAAAACAATGCAAGCATGGCATGTTACACACTCATGCCCTTTAGGCCAATAAGCCAAATGCAAAGGGGCTATATTAAACATGCCAAGATTGACCAAAATACTTATGGACAGACCTAAAACATGGTAATATGAGCACAAAATCTTCACAAACACAAGTCTAAAACATGCTAGAAATGAAGGCATACCACCTAAGCATATTAAGACATAAAGAGGCATTACAAGGTAACTATACTAAGCATGCATAGGAGACCAAAACCAACTTGAAAACATATTATATCATGGCAATATAAGCATGAAAGACAACCAAGGCATGCTCAACACACACTCAAACATGGTGCTCCTTTGGAAGCCAAAACTTGCCCTTTTCAAGGACACCAAGGAGAGGGGGTGGCCCTCTCCTTCTTGAGACTTCAAGGCATGCTCTTCACCACTGAAATCCCTCAAGATTTCAGTGGTGAAGAGATCCTATCACCAAAATCTCGGATCTCTCACAAAATAGCACAAAAAGTGCCCTTTTCAAGGCCTAAGGGTGGTCAAACCTACCCAAACCACTAAACACTCTTAATATACAATAAAGAGGGTCAAAAATCAGAACTTTTTTGTGCCAAACACTAAGCTCAAAAACTGCTTTAAGCAAGTAAAAACAAGGTGCAAGAATGAGGTAAAAAGGGAGATAAGTTCTTACCCTTGTAGCCTTCTTCAACAAAGATGGTGTGATGGCTTCTTTGAGCTTCAAATCAACTCCAAAGCTTCAAAACAAACCTCTGGACCCTCAAAAACCAAAGGAAGGTGAAACACTAGGTGCTTGTGTGCAAAAGTGTGAACTAAAGCACCTAGTGTATTAAATAAGCAAGAAAGGAGAGAGATAAGATAGATATATGATTTAACCTAAAACCAGAGCTTGGTCTCTCTCTAAAATGGCTGAAACCTCTCAAGAATTCCAACCCTTGAGCCAAGAGAAGAGCCTTCTCTCTTATAGAACTTGTAAGACTTACAAGCTAAGCCAACAAGGGCTTATCCCTCCATACACGTGTATGGAGGAAGCACACTTCTGTTGTCTGAAAATATCTCGAAAGCAAGTGCAGTGTCCCAGAGCAAAAAATGTCATTTTGACAAAATTGAGTGCCGACCGGCACAATAAAGTGCCGGTGGCAACTCTAGCCAGCCGGTGGCCTCTAGCCCCAGCCGGTGGTATGTGGGGATGCCTCACAAGGCATTCCCTGCCCTTCCAAGGCAAAACACAAGCGTTTGGTGCAAAACCAATCACAAAACGGTCAAGTTCGGAGGTCCTGAGGCAAGGCGCGCGAGCGAGAACTCCGGGAACTCCAAACGAACACACACATGGATGATCACCGAGTGTTCAAGCGGTGACATCCAAGTCTTAAGGACGGTCAAAAATGGGGTGTCTACAGGAGGGGTAGGGTTTCCCTGTCCTATTTTGTCAGGAATTAGGGTTTCACTACGCACGCAACGGTTTCAAACAACCTACAAACGGGTAAGCAACCTGTCCTAGTTTGGAATGGTCACTATGGATCCGAATATGTACTAGATCGAATGGTCAAAAAGGGTGCCTCGGTAAAACCGGGGTTTGTGTTCCCATGCTGTCAGAGCCCAGAGCCGATCAGCCTTATGGTCATGACTTGACAAGACAAGCCTCCGGCAAATCGTTCGGGAATGGCATATGGCAAACACGGTGTCCTAGGCGCACCAATGCAAATGCAATGCAAAGAAACACACAAGTGTAGTCAAAACCAGATATCATAAGTTCGAGTCAAGTTCTCTAAATCCCCAGCGGAGTCGTCAGAAACTGTAGACGTCCTCGAACGCATCCTGGGGAAAGGGAGTGCGTGTCCCCCCTTCCCCGTTCTGGTTCGATATTGGGTCATTACAGTTCGAAGGACTCAAATGTCACGGTTCTTAATCTTGAACCAAAGAGTCCAAATCCGGCAAATCGTTTTTGAGAAAAACAGATTTTTGAAAAGAAGTGCCAAACATGGACTGCTTTGCCAGATACAGAGTCGCCACCTAAATATTTTTTAATGGGAAATTTAGGAAACCTTGACTCGGTGCCAAAGGCCACGTGTCCGTTATCACCAAAGTTGCCTCGGCTCGGGAACTTTGGTACGATTGGGGAAGGTCACTTCGTGAGCACCCCCGCTCGCCTGGTCAAAGACCGACCTCTACTAACCATGATATCTGTTTTTGAAAACATTGTGAGTTCTTATTCCGGTTATTAGCCTAGGTTACTATGTGATGCACACAGCATACAAGTATAGACTAAATCGCCTGAATTGGAACAAAGCATTTCATGTTTGTTTGTTTGAAAATGGTTTGATGGCGCTACCCGCAAGTAGGCTAAGACGTGGATTTGCCACCCTCGGGTGGGCTTAGAAAACGTGATTTTGCCACTATCTAGTGGGCTTAAAACAAACATTTGATGAATTGTCCCAATCTAAGTAACTCAACCTCCACCCATAGGCATTCAAGGCAGTTATATCACATAAGCATTTAGCCTCATGGTAAGCATGCTATTCATGGCAGCACTCACACGCATGCAAGGATGCTAAAGCATAAAACTCACCGAGTACTCCAAGCCAAAATAGAAGCTCGTTAGAAATCCATGCATGATCCTAGATGCACAGAATTGCCTAATGCAACACATGCAAAGATGCAAACTATAGCAGGCTCGGCTATTCTAAACATGGCATATGGAATGCTATAGCTATCAAGTACTCAACTTGGAATTGAAATACAAATGCAGTTTGTATGATGCGCCGAGCCCGGTGCGTACAAAACAGATGAATGATGCAAATATGCTGTCATACTGTATGCTAATTGAAACATGCCCTATATCTAACCATCATAAGCGGGTAAATAAAAGAGAAGAAAGACGTGGGGTTGGAAGACATACATCACACTCACCCACACTTATTACAATTTTGCCCTCACACAGAGGGTCCGAATAAATAATACAGTCCCGAATAAAAGAATATTACAGTCTGAATAAATATACAAATTCCTAATTAATTAACAAATTAACTAAGAAAGCTGTAAAACTGGTATGCAAGCTAGGGACTGCCTTGACTCCGCTCCGGATGATGAATGATGCATGCTCGAGTGCCTTTGTGCGGAAATCTACGGCGATGCCCCGATTAGCCTCTGTTTGCACTTTTTCTTGAAATGCGTGCCAAGTCCCGAAAAGTTGCTGATTCTTCATTTTGCTACAAAAGAGAGCAGGAAAGGGGCATAGCAATGTATTTCACAAATATATGCATGCCTCGATCCTCGTGCCACCAATCACGCATCTCGATGCATGATGGCCGAGGAACCGAAATGCACAATTCAATATAGAATGAATGCACATGGAAATACAACTAGACCTAACTCCATCATGGATAATTAAGAGTGTCGGTGACTTGGGAATTGAGACCCGTTCCGTCACTCGGAGTACGAAACGCACCTCGTTTCCCGTGCCCGGGCTAACTCCTATCCCGAACACAATGCAATATGCATGATATGCATGAAATGCAACTAAGATAAAATCCTAACATACACAATGCTATGAAAATGAGATGTCTCGAAATGCGTGCACACGGGCACGCAAACTGAGGAAATGATCCTAAGGCATAAAATGGCATACACAATGCAATTGGACTTACACTAACATGAGTGGACCTCAGCCACACTCACATAAGAGGCCGTCGGATAAAAGTGAAGTGCCTCGAAATGCGTGCACAGGGGCACGCAAACTGAGGCAATGGCATACGGAATGCAATGTTGCTAAAATGACATAAACAATACAATATGGGCTTACACTAATATGAGAGAGCCTCAGCCATACTCACATAAGAGGCCGAGAGATGAAAAAAGAGATGTCTCGAAATGCGTGCACACGGGCACGCAAACCGATGCAATGGCATACGGGATGCAATGAGACTAAAATGGCATACAGAATGCAAAATGGACTTATACTAACATGAGTGAGCCTCAGCCACACTCACATAAGAGGCCGATAGATGAAAATGAGATGCCTCGAAATGCGTGCACACGGGCACGCAAACCGAGGCAATGGCATACGCAATGCAAAGGCATGAAAATATGATATGCAAACATGCAAATGAATTTTGGCACTAAAATGTGGGAGAAAACAGTCCCGAAATGAGGCGAAACGGCACCAAATGCAAGGAATGGTCCCGAAATGCGAAATTAGGCGCCCGAAATGGCCTATAGCTATGCAATGCATGCACAATATGGACATGGAATGAAAATACAGTAGCAAGGCAGCCCCAAAACAAGCATTTTCTAGTCTAAAACATGGCCAAACAGCAAGCATAGATAGGGCAACAATGGCATACAAAAATGGCTCCACAAGGGAGGCTATGAAGCAAGTGATACATGAAATGCCCAAACAGCAAAATTCCCTTCTACAACACTGAATAGGGACTAAAAATATGCACATTTTCAGTAGATTACATCCCCAAAATCAGCATGCAAACGTGCCAAAAATGCCATGCAAGAAATAGGCCACAAGAGGGTATAACATGAAGTAGGCCAAAAATTTATCAAACAAGAAAAGACCCTTCATGAAATATATCCAGGGGGTCAAAATATGACCATTTCCAGTTCTAATGATGGCCGAAAACAGAAGCTAGATAAACCTAAAAAGGCATGCAAAAATGGGGGCCAAAGAGGGGTATAATGGTATGTACAACATGGAGACCCCAAACAAGGTTGATCCCTTATAAAATGTTGTAGAGGGAAGCAAAATAAGATTACTCACAGTTCATGACATGCTCCAAAACAATTTACATATAGGTCAAACAAATCATGCAAATTTACGGTAAATAGGAGAGATTATGAAGCAAGTGAAAGATAGGGGGCCCAAACAGGGTTGAGCCCTTCAACAAACATGAAGAATAGCTCAAAAGAGTGACCCTTTCAGTTTTGGTCGGAGCCTAAAACAGTGAGAAAATAGGCTTAAGAAATGAGGCAAGAAAATGCTACAAAAGAGGGAGATGGCAACTTACCCTTATAGACAAGTCTTGACAGCCTTTTGGACCAAGTTTGGATGCTCTTTGCCTCTGAAAAACCAGCTCCAAGTGTTGGAATGGAGTGTGGGGGTCTTGTGCTAGGGGTTGATGTAGAAATGGTACAAGAAAAATGACTTTGGAGCTTGGAAATGGAGAGAAATGGGAAGTGGAAGGTATAGCTCTCTCTCAAATGTGTCTAACAAATGTCTAACCTCTTGCCAAAAAGCCAAGCCTCTCCTTTATAGAGGAGAGGCATGAAAAATATCTAAGGGACCTCTCTAATCCTCCATACACGTGTATGGAGGATGGTCAATCAACTGGCAACAATGCAATTTGGAATACACTGAGGGAGAGGAAAATGGCCGGCTAGTTTAAAAAGAAAAAAAAAAAGTCATTTTTTTGGTAAGTGGCCGGCCGGCTGGAAAAGGTGGCCGGCCGGCCAGGGTCAAAAGGTCCAAGCCATAAAACTGGTCGGCTATGTAGCCCTTGAAGTTAGCTTTCCAATGCCGCAAACCTTGCATTAAAATTCCTCCTGTAGAAAAAGTTATGCTAGTTTTCGTAAAGCCGCGCATATTCGGTTTAACCAGACTTCAACCAACCATATCTCCTCCCCCAGGATTTGGACTTAGGAGATTCTTGAGTGCAAAATGAAGCCCCGGAAGTAAGCTTTCCAATGGTGGTGGCCTCATATTTTAATTCCTCTTATGCAAAGAGTTACGCCCGTTTCGGTGAAGCCGCGCAGACTTTTCTCCTTCCCGGATTCATGCTGAACCACTTTTGACCAAACAAAAAGTTGGTTGTCAAAACAATTGCTGGCCTCTCACCCTCCTACAAGCTTCATAACTATGAAAATAAGGCCTCCACCAAAAATGAGCCCAAACTGATGCGAAATGAAGGTTCGGAGGCCGAAACGCGCAGTTCGGGACCCCAAAAACTGACTATTGGGCACCGGGAGTGGTGTTCGACCACGAAGTCAGTCCTTCGGACCCCAGTGTCCCTCAAAAGGAAGCAAATAAGATGCATGCCAAAAATCAGAGCAATCGGAGATGGTTAGGCGGTCCCAAACCGAGGCACATGGCCTGACGGCTCCGAAAACCGGGAACCGGGCTCCGAAATGGGCAAAATGGCCTACAGCCACTAAAAGTAGCCCACGGCCACTGAGAGATGGTCTATAGGACCTTTCCCTCCCCTCAGGAACAAAAATAGAGAAAACCGAGCCTGGTTCGCGAACCGAGGCAAAGTACAGAAAAGGGTTCGGAAGTCCGGAGGCAAGGCTCACGGCCAAGACTCTGAGACTTCTGAACGAGCACAATATGCAACATCACCGAGCGCTCAATCGGTGACGTCTGAGTCTTAAGGTCGGTCAAAAATGGGGTGTCTACACAGACCTTTTGGCAGGAAAAGAAGAAGTCTTCTCACTCTCAGGCAGTTTGGAAATGGGCAAATTATCCTCAGAGTGAACCTGAGTTACTTTAGCTTGTGGATGAGCCTTTTTTACTTTTTTTTGCTTCGGTGGGGGCATGATCTGTGTTGGCTGAGTGTCAACATCGGTAGGGAGGCTGGACAAAAGATCCTAGGCAACTGGTTTTGCACGACTCATTTTGGCAGTGAGGACCAGACGACGCCGACGTTTTCTTTCTGGTATTGGGATCAAGTATGGAGCCGAAGTTGATGGCTGATCACCTGGATCAGAGGTTGATCCTTGGTCTGTTCGTGATGTAGATGCCGTCAGTAGAGTTGTGGCAGATGGTGGAGAGAGACTTTTCTTCTTTTTTTTTTCGGGACGTTGGGCAACGTTGACTTGTATGTTGGAATGAAGTTTAGAAACAAAGGCGCTTTCCTTTTCTGGACTGGCAACTCCAAAAGCTTCTTCAGATCCTTACTGGGGACGTAGGATTGGCGAAAGCTTTTCGGTGGCTTACGAACATCTGCAAGAAGAACAGACATTAAAAACAGACAGAGTATTGAGGACTTGAAAAGAAACAACTAAGTATTGACACTGGGCTTTTACCCTTGCCCTCTTTAACTGATCGAGGAAGAGGGTAGAGATGGGCATCATCGTCTGGGGCAAACTCCCAATTTCCCGAGGTAATGAGGTAGTCATCTCCAGCCTCCTTGTTGGAGTCTGGGAGGTCGGCTACAATTTTGAACTCTGTAGACCTCGGCTTAAGATAATAGACGTAGCCTTTTTCTTTCAGCTTAACGGCGTACATGATGTAACAGTACTGAATATCAGCTAAAGTTATCCTAACATTTTCCTGTTTCGCTAAGGCTATAATACCATTAATCACTCGATAAGAGTTAATGGTAAGTTGCATGGGGTTCAACTTATAATAATGGAGAACTTCACGAAAAAGGGGATTAAGTGGAAGCCGAAGTCCACATTCAGTAAAAGCAACAATGGGAAAGAGCATCGTATCATCTGTGAGTATGATAGAGTCGTCATCTCCAGCTAGTCTCAGATGGACGTCGGCAGGAATGGCGAACTCTTCTCTAAAGTATTCAAGTTTGGTTGGGATATCTACCCTATGTTTCCACATGCCCATAATGTCGGCGTAAAGGTATTCGACTTCAGAAAGGGGATGTTCTTAAAGGGTTTTTAAGACCTCGGCAAAACCTAGGTAAATACTGGTAAGGGTTGTTTCAGTTTTTCCTAAGAATTGGTAGGTTCTATAAACAAATCCCAAAACTGAATCTATGAAAGCAAAGATTGGGGGCACAGATCTGGAAGGAAACACAGAAAACAAGAAACAGAGAATGAAGTTTCAGAATCAAGAACAGAGGTAGGGTTCTCAAAAGTATAAAGAATACGAGAAATATAGGGTCAAGAACAGTGACAAAAAAGTGGTGAAACAGTGCCAATATTCAAGACATGGACAAGCAAAATTAAAGCATTCAGATATGTGGTTCACAAGATAGATGTTTGAAACAAAGACAGTGATGGCAAACTAATAAAAAATATCGAAGGCGTTAAGAACGAAAGGAACGGTAGCTTACCAGGAAAAATGAAGCTGGTATAAAGGATTGCCGAAGTCAGGCAACGGTTGCAGACACAACAAAATGACGAAAACTTCACTGGAATAGAAGAAATAATAGCAGTTGCAGAGCTTGAGGTTTGAGCAATGGCAGATTCAAGGGAAAGAGTTTAGGGAGAGAGAAAGTAAGTAAAATCGATTGCAAAAGTGAAGAGACAAAAGCAAGAGGCAAAAGTTTTGTCAAAAAACTTGAAACGGCGGAAAAAATAGAAAGCATTTATTACGTCTGGAATATCGCATACGTCAGACGGCGCAGACAAGTGCAAGACGGCTTACAAGCGCGTCATAGGCACGAGCCAATGAAGATGAAACACGTAAGAAGAACGGTTGAAAAATAATACATGACAGCTCATGCGCATAAAAGAGTTCAGTGGAATTCTTATTCCTAAAAGAAGACATGTCGGCCTAAAAATGAATGATCTCGGCTGAAGAGTTCTTTTGCCGATGTACTGGAAAGAGGAACGGTATAGGTTCCATCATCTCAGAATGTCGTGGTAATAGAACCTAGGGGGCAGTTGTGGGGATATACTTTCTGAGTACCAACACGTGGCAAGGGACGCTGACGTGTCAGGCGAGGTGCTACGTGTCGTGGTAGTTATGCCGAGGTAATCTCGGAGTTGCCAAGGTTATCTGCAAGAATACCAGAATCCGAGATAAGCGGAGAAGGGACAAGAGTCCTAGGATAAAGAAAGACTTCAAGATGGATAAGGATAACACTCTTGGGGAGTCTATCTTTATCTCTTAAGAAATCCAAAGTAAGTATTGAATTGGAGTCCATAGAAGTCAGGCTTCTAGTGAGATTAGGATTAAGTAAACTATAAAAGAGAAGCACTCCCATGAGTCTAAGGTACGCAATTGATACTTTGAGCATAGTTTTTAGCACTATTGATTATCTTTGAGAGATATATTGACTTGATCGTCGGAGTATCCCCGGGTGGCGAATCACCACCGGAGCCTTCTCTTTCTGTGCAGGACAACAGGGTGCCGTCTATTCTGCTTGTGTTCTACAATTGAGTATTAAGGTGGGCAGTGTGATCGGAAAATCACTCACACAATTAGTATTTAAAATTAGAATTCCCAATGATCGTATTCGCTATAGTGAATGAGTCGCATCTTCTTTTTTGCATTTTAAGATTCTTAACACCATCAAACCAACAAACTCAAACGAGAAAATTTATCAGAAAACTCACTTATACTCTCTCTTCCAAAGGCAACTTAGTAAATATTTCCTTCACTGATTCCATATCTATCACATCACAAATAAGAAAAATAATGCAAATAAGACACATGAAATCTAGTATTATTTAGGGTTGGTTTGGAATGTCTTAAAAAAGTGTACTTTTTGACTTTTTGGTGAGTTTGGGTTGGGTTTAGGTTGAGTTTGATGTAATGTGTTAAAGAGGTAATGTGATTTAAATAAAATAATATGACTTAAATAAAATAGTGACTTTTTAACTTATTTAATACATGTCAAACTAACCCTTAGTATCATTTGTGTATATATGGAGATTACGCTTGTAAACAAAGACCATAGACCAAAAGTGGCCTTACTGTTGATCAGTTTGCCGCCTCCCCTTCCATCCCCGTCTTCTCTCTCCATCTTATCGATTCTGTCTTTTGCTGAATTTTTTTCTTGACTGATTATTATTTTGCTTTTTCAGACAAACAAATCAAGTTGTTAAATAAAATCGATAGTGTTGCATGCACTAATTAATATACATATTAATATATTAATTAATGTTATATTATTATTATTGACCTTATTTATTATATAAATTATAAATACTCAAAATTTTTAAAATTATGCCATGTCATCTGTTAGTATATTAGTTAGTACATTAATTAATACATATAGCATTATTCAAATAAAATATTAGAAAAATTACACATTAATGATCCTTTCGAAAAATATTTACATATTCATGAAAAAATTTATGACTTAATGTTTTAATATTTACAAAATTTATTATTAATGTAACTATTTTTTAAATTTTAATATTTTTTCTAACGTATTCTAAATCTTGTTCCCAAATGGTATCTTTTTAACTTTGTATTCACGCATTCACACATTCCAACGTTTTTCATTGATTTTTTTAACAAATTCATCACCCATCTCAACAACATTTATCTCGTTGATTTGAATTTATGCTAAAATATTTCAAATTCCCAAATCCCACTGTGTCACGACTATTAATGTAAGATTCATGCACCTTCTCACATAGTAATTGATATTATTAAAAATTATTAATTGAATTAATAATTTATTAAAAAAAATAGTCATTTGTTATGAATTTAAAAATTTTAAAAAATAAGATGTAATTTTTAAAAGTACAAAAAATAATTTATATTTTAAATAAATCTCAAAATTGTATTTATTATTTACCTTTTTTTTCTTCAATTCATGAGAAGAGCCTTGTATTGAAAATTGCCGTAGAAATAACCATTTTTACAAAGTGAGTTCACATACATTAATAAAATAAAGATTAATGATTCATCCACCAAATTTATTCATTCCGAGTTCGTTTGAATAAGACTCTTTCCCGGAGTTTGCAAAACAGAAAATTCTTACCGAAAAGACTCTCATTTGGAGGAATTTGAGCTGAAAAAATTTAGTAGATGTAGGAGTGTTGTCCAACAAAATAAAATATAAATGAGACCCAATAAATTAACATGATAGGTGTCATATTAATTTCTATAAAAAAAAATTACACTGTGGATTTTATTTGAAAAAAAAAATTCTGCATTAAAAAAATCCAAAATAAATATAAATTCTTATTAAAAAATAACTGGTTGCAATTGCGAAAAAAAAGAGAGAAAAAAATTACACTGTTAAAAATAATTTGTATGTTAAAAAAATATCGAAAACAAATATAAATTTTTATTAAAAAATAAAACGTTGCAATTGTAAAAAGTAAAGAGAGAAAAAATTACACCGTGCATTTTATTAATAATGCTTAAAAAATGTGTCAAGTATTTGTGTAAAGGCTTGACACATGTCCACTCTCAAATTAGCAAGTGAATATAGATGAAACAAAAGAATTTATTTTTAATGACTAACAAATATTAGAAATCTGACTATCGAAGCTTATTAACCATTAATTAATAGAATTTAGCAATTGAAATGTCTTAAACCACATCTCTTTGTCTTAAATGTTTCATTTTTTTATTCATGCATTCATTCTAATATTGATAGAGAATTAGACGTGTGGAAGAGTGAGAAATATTAAAACTATATATTGAGTTATGTAATTGTTATGATGAAAATAAAGGTTGTCTTCATCTTTTTTGCTGATTTATCTGGTTATACCTCTAATTAAAACGTCAGGTATGCTTCTACATCATCATTGAACGTTGATTTTATTTTTTTAAATACTTTTTCTCACAATTGTTTGTCTTTTGTGTTATGAAATTTATTACATCGTTGCTTGCTGAAGCTATTAGATGATCCTAATGCTAGAAGTGCAAATTATTTCAATTACATTATCAGGATTAGAAGTACAAAAAACATACCTAAAAAGTATATGAATAGACAATATTTTATAAAATTTATTTGTGAGTCTCACTTCTTGAAAATCCTATAATTTATTTATTTATTGTATTATATATATTTATGTTTAGTTCCTATACTTTTTTTATATAGATTTCTTTGTTTTCTTTAAAAGTTTATTTTTAAAAATTAATTAATAAATAAATAAATTATTTTCTATTTCAAATAATTTCATTTCTATTTTTATTTTTTTTCTTAAAGTAGTTTTAGTTTAAGGCAGTTACTTACCTTCTTCTTTTTTTTTTTTCTTTTCTATATATTGCAATTTTGTGCATTTTAAGTGTATGATATTTTCACTAATACACTCGGAGATGCACTATTAAAGAAGTATTATAGGAAAATCAAGTAAGAAGAAGAAAAATAAATAAAACAATACGATAAATGTGAAACAAAAATCAAATATCAAAACTGCAAAGCAAGCAAGTAAGCAAACAGACAAGCAAGTAGAATAGAATATTTAACAATAAATATTTGAAAATTTGCAACAACATTTTATAACTTTCCTTTGTGCTAAGATATTTGGTACTAGCTAAATAAAATACTTTAAAAATAGTTTTTTTTTTTTTTTAATTTGAAATTAAAACTATAGTAAATTTATGTAAGCATAATTGCTAACCATAGTTTTCTACTTAATTATAATATTTATATTGACTACCTTTTTCAAATTTATTTTTTAGGTATTTATATAGAAATAAAAAAATGTCATTAGGAATAAATTTGTTCTTAATTTAGGGGTTGTTTGGGATGTCCTAAATAAGTGTACTTTTTGACTTTTTGGACTAAAACTTTGAGGAAAAAAATATGGTTGTTCGGACTAACTTTTTGACTTTTTATGAAAAAATGTGTTTTAAAAAATTGTATAAATTAGGGTGTAGGAGAAAATTTGGATTGAGAGTTGTGCAGCTGTACTTTTTGACTTTTGGTGAATAGTGATAACTTTTTAACTTTTTGACTTTTTGGCTTGTTAGCTTCGTGCCAAACTTGGCCTTAGTTATAAATTTTTTCTGTACGTTATTTTAAAATTTTGAATAAAAGTAAACATAAATAATTGATTGAAGATATGCTGTATTTGTTATATTTTTTTTTCTGTGTAAAAAAAAAAATTAAAAATTACAATTCATATATATATAAATAATTATAAGTACAAATCGTGCATAGCACGGTAGAACATTGGTAAAATAAAAGGACAAATTATACTTTTAGATTGTTGCCAAACAACTCAAATTCAACCGTTATTTTCGGTTTGGACTTGTGTCGGTCATTCTGGCTTAATATGGAGCCCAAAACAAATCCCATAAAAGCTTTGTCAATCATCTATTGACTTACGTTCAAAAAAATCATCTATTGACTCGCCAAACAGAGCATAGATCCCAGAGAGAGGGGAAAAAAAAGCATAGTGCTTTTTTTTTTTTTTTTTTTTTTTTAACCTAAATAAGCAATTTTTTAGTTAAAATATCTAAAAAGATAATAATAAGGTGACTTCCCAAATGATCGGAACTTAAATATTTTTAAAAAAAATTATAAAAATTTACAAATGAACTCCCACAATTCACGCATAATAACATGATAAGAAAGTCAAATTTTACATAATTAACTTTCTAACATATTAAATGATATATATGTATCTTTTCAGTAACTTCCCTTTGAAGTGAACATCTTTTCAGTAACTTCTCTTTTAAGTGAACTCACAGCCGTACCCTGTCCCATTTGAGTATTTGATTTCTCTCTCATTCCCGCACAACCTTAGGCTGTGTTTGATTTATAGATTTAAAGGAAAATTTAAAATAAAAAAATAAAAAAATATGTGAAATATAAATAAAATATAGATTCTGTTGTGTGCTATGCGCAACAGCAACTGTTGTGCACCTTATTAGGCCCATTCTAAGGTCCATTCAATAATTTGAATCGTTCGCATTTTAAAAGATATTGAATAAAACATATCTGTAAAAATTTATATTGATTGGATATTGGTAGACATTTCATTAAATCACATTTGTGTTTAAAAAAATAAATTTTAAATATAATTTGAACTATAAAACCAAATGCAAATGCTTTAAAATATGTTTTATAAATAAATATGCTATTCAATAATTTTTTTTGGAGATAAATTATAAGTAAATTCTCTGAGGTTGGTTTAAAATAAGAATTGTTTTCTCTAATTATAAATATTTGTTTGTTAGAATATTTTGTTTTACAGAAATAATAGAAAAATAAAATTCATAACTACACTCTTATACAATAATAAAATTATTAAAATTTTCAGTTTTGCTTCATACCCTCACTGGGGGTCGACCCCCAGTGAGGTGGCAGCCCGTGAGTGGCCAGTTTTGTTTTGTTTTTTTTTTATCTTCCGGTCCAATCCCACAGTGCCACGTGACACTGGGAGGTAGTGGGGGTGATGAATCACTGGGGGTAGGAAGCTTTTTTCTAAAATTTTACTATCTTCTTATTGTTGGTTATGAAAAAAAAAAAAAAAATCAAAATTGTAATAAATAAGTATCCATCTTAATTTTTCCTGACTCCAACTGTTAGGCCAAATGCCCTGGGTTCATTATTTTTAGTTATTGAAAGTGTGGATATTCGCATTTAAAAAAAGCACATTATTCATATTTATTAAAATGCGTGAACATTAATAGTGTGAAATTTTTAATTTTTTCATTTCACATAATTTTATATTCAATTGAGATTTTGTTTAATAGATCTCATTGAGTAGTTTTCAAAAATATAATAAATTTTTATAAAAACAGATATGTAGAGTAAAAATGTAACGGATTTTTTTTTTTAATTATAAAAAAGATCTCTTAGAACACAATTTCAAACAGGACTTATCGGATCACAAGTATTTTCATAAGATATATGGCTAAACAAATTCTCAAAAAGGAACTTTCCACTAAATTGTCCTCAATTTATTTCATATTTTATTTTGGTCTCTTTTATTTTATTTTATGTTCAAAGGTTAATAGCAATTGACGGAAATACCGTATCGAAACGCAATGAAAGCGTGAGATCTAAATTGATGAAATGCAAACATAGACTAAAATGAAAATTTGTTCAAATTAAAAGGACTAATAATATAATTTACATTTTCTTAATGCCATGCTTACATGCTGAATAAGAAAATAAAGCATATGAGATAATGCTATGGGCAATTTTTTTTTTTCTTTTATATATTTTTGTAGACATTCTCCGTCTTATAAAAACTACACAACAAATTATTTTTTTGCGATCTAAATTGATATTTTCTTAATGCCATGCAAATGAGTTTTTCCAACATCCATTTCATAATAAAATCATAGTAAAATTTCAGTGTAAGTAAACTTTTTATTTTTTATATAATCAATGGAATTGAATTTCAAAAATTATTTCATATGCATGTAACATATATTTAGGAACATCTAAAATTAATTTCATGATTTTTAGAGTAAGTTGACTTTTTTTGTAAATCAATTTTGGATCTTATTTATTTGATTTATATACTTAAAATCATATGAAATTTCTGTAAGATTGAAAAAAGGATATTTACAAAAAAAAATTTATACAATTTATGAGTTTGAAAATGAATTATTATTATTTTTTTTTTGATAAATAAAGCTACACAAATTATTGCAACAAAAATTATAAACTCGTCTTTTTTATAATAAATCTTGTAGAGTGGAACTTATGACCGAAAATTCTTTAAAATGTTGCTAATTTTTTTTTTCTTTTTAAATTCTATTAAACTAGATTATCTTAATTTTTTTTAAAAAAAAATCAATATAAAAAAAAGAAATTTTGGTTTTTTTTTTGGTCGTTAATTAATTTTTTTTTTCAAATTTGGTCCCTTTTTTTTTTAATAAAAAAATTAGATTCTTCTAGCCTAAAACAACTTCAAATAAATAAATAAATAAACTGAGTTCAATTATTTGAAAAAAAAAAAACTCTACAAAACAAAAGTTTGTTAAAAAATGATTAAAAAAACCTATTAGCAAAGAGACTGTCACATGATCTGATATCGGGATCAATCTTTCTAGTTCTAGATGCCTTCCACTGCCTGTTGCAACGTGAATCACAAACCCCTCTCCATGCCAATGCAATTTTTATCACTTCAACGTTTACAAGTTCTGAATTTTTATTCTGACAAAAAAAAAAAATAAACAAACAAACAAACAAATAGAGAAGAGACTGAAACTCTAGTCTAGGACTTGAGATTTAATATACAAAATTCTTACCACTTAAAAGGCATACAATATATATTGACTATTTTACTTTATTTTAACTTATTTTAATTACACACTGATTGCGTGTGCTAATTGCTATGTATCTATCTACGTGAAGTCACAATTAAGAAATTATTTGAAAAGCATTAGATTAATATACCTTTTAATTTTTTACGAAACAATCACTTAGTCTCTTGAAACTTTTAACACCTATAAATCATATAATTAAAAAAAATTCCTACACCTGCAGGATTTAACTACCCTACACGTTTTGTTCCTTCACTTTTTATTGTTCCACACCTACATCTTCTCTTACTTAGCTGCCCAATTAGATTTTTTTTTTTTTACTTCATCCCTCACATTTCGTTCCCTCACTTTTTACTTCATCCATTTGCACAAACTTTTCAAAGGATTTCCAATCTCTCTATCAATGATTCCATATCGGTGAATTCAATTCAGTCAATTCATGGAACAGTTTGAAGTCAAATAAGTCAGATTTTAATGGGTTCAACTAGGGATGCTTGCGGACCGGTTTTGTGCGATTTGTGATTTGATTTTGACCTGCCCGCATCTATGCGGTTTGGGAAAAAGTTAATCCGCAGCCGCCCACAGTGTGGTTTGCAGTTTGTGCGGATAGGGTTTGCAGATGTGCGGACAGTTGCCGGTGATTTGCGATTTACACTTTTTTCTTTAAAAATTAATTTTTGAGTTTTTTTTTTCCCATTGAATTTAGGTATCAGATTCATTTTATATATTTGTGATCATTTGACAACAATTTTCTGATGAGTTTGCAAATAAAAATTGAATATCAATGCATTAAATAAAAGTATCCAAAATAAAGAGATCCTACACTAGCATTTTTGCCATGAAAAAAATGTATATCAATGCATTAAAGGTTATACTCAATTAGAATTGCCAGTTCAATAATCAATAATCAAACTAGAAGCTCCATCGACCACCAGAAGAAAAAATTTATTAGGAAAAAGTAGATGAGTCACCAATGAAAATTATATAAAAAATCAAGTTTAGGACTTAACAATTCTATGACATTAAGAAAGTTGAGAAATACTTAAAAATAAGAGTTCTAGTGTCATAGAGAACATAATGATGCTCCTGTTAAAGTTATAAAGTTGGTATATAATAATAATAATAATAATAATAAAAGTGCAGGAGGTTTTTGCGGGTTGCAGGTTTAACCCGCGATCCGCCCCCAACCCGTAAATTTGTCATATTTCAAACTGCATCCGCCCATATTATGTTCACAAAACCGCTTATTTATATGTGGGTTGAGCAGGTTGGGCGGTTTGAGCGGTTCGGATAAACCGTTGCCTACCCCTAGGTACAACCAAGGTTGGAAGATTGGTGGGGGTTCTGATTTTAATGGGTTAGGTTCCATTATTGTTCTTATTTTTAACCTCAATCATTTTGTTAATTTTAGAAGAGGCAAAATAAAATTTTTAAAGAGAGTAGGTGCCAATGAAAATACAGAATACAAAAAAAATTGATTCAAGTGGTTAAACTTTATCTTTTGTTATCTGATACCTTTGTAAAAAATTTAATTTAATTTTATTGTCAATTTAAAGGCAATTTTATATGAATAATAAAGATTCATCCTGATTGATAAATCTACAATATTTGAATGAAATGTATAACTATAAAGTTGTAGATAAATTTTTAACCGATAATTAGTATTTAAAATTAGAATTCTCAATGGTCGTATTCGCTATAGTGCATGAGTCGCATCTTCTTTTTTGCATTTTAAGATTCTTAACACCATCAAACCAACAGACTCAAACGAAAAAATTTATCAGAAAACTCACTTACACTCTCTCTTCCAAAGGCAACTTGGTAAATATTTCCTATCTATCACATCACAAATAAGAAAAATAATGCAAATAAGATACATGAAATCTAGTATCATTTGTGTATATATGGAGATTACGCTTGTAAACAAAGACCATAGACCAAAAGTAGCCTTGCTGTTGATCAGTCTGCCGCCTCCCCTTCCATCTCCGTCTTCTCTCTCCATCTTATCGATTCTTTTTTTTTTTCTGAATTTTTTTCTTGACTGATTATTATTTTGCTTTTTCAGACAAACAAATGAAGTTGTTAAATAAAATCGATAGTGTTACATGCACCAATTAATATATATATATTAATATATCAATTAATATTATGTTATTATTACTGACTCTACTTATTATATAAATTACAAATACTCAAAACCTTTAACGTTATACCATATCATCTGTTAGTATATTAGTTAGTATATTAATTAGTACATATAGCATTATTTAAATAAAATATTAGAGAAGTTACACATTAATGATCCTTTCAAAAAATATTTACATATTCATGGAGAAATTTATGACTTAATGTTTTAATATTTACAAAATTTATTATTAATGTAACTATTTTTTAAATTTTAATATTTTTTCTAACGTATTCTAAATCTTGTTCCCAAATGGTATCTTTTTAACTTTGTATTCACGCATTCACACATTCCAACGTTTTTCATTGTTTTTTTTAACAAATTCATCACCCATCTCAACAACATTTATCTCGTTGATTTGTAATTTATGCTAAAATATTTCAAATTCCCAAATCCCACTGTGTCACGACTATTAATGTAAGATTCATGCACCTTCTCACATAGTAATTGATATTATTAAAAATTATTAATTGAATTAATAATTTATTAAAAAAAATAGTCATTTGTTATGAGTTTAAAAATTTTAAAAAATAAGATGTAATTTTTAAAAGTACAAAAAATAATTTATATTTTAAATAAATCTCAAAATCGTATTTATTATTTACCTTTTTTTTCTTCAATTCATGAGAAGAGCCTTCTATTGAAAATTGCTGTAGAAATAACCATTTTTACAAAGTGAGTTCACATACATTAATAAAATAAAAATTAATGATTCATTCACCAAATTTATTCATTTTGAGTTCGTTTGAATAAGACTCTTTCCTGGAGTTTGCAAAACAGAAAATTCTTACAGAGAAGACTCTCATTTGGAGGAATTTGAGCTGAACAAATTTAGTAGATGTAGGAGTGCTATCCAACAAAATAAAATATAAATGAGACCCAATAAATTAACATGATAGGTGTCATATTAATTTCTAAAAAAAAAATTACACTGTGAATTTTATTTGAAAAAAAAAATCTACATTAAAAAAAATCTAAAATAAATATAAATTCTTATTAAAAAAATAATTGGTTGCAATTGCGAAAAAAAAGAGAGAAAAAAAATTACACTGTTAAAAATAATTTGTATGTTAAAAAAATATCTAAAACAAATATAAATTTTTATTAAAAAATAAAAGATTGCAATTGTAAAAAGTAAAGAGGAAAAAAATTACACTGTGCATTTTATTAATAATGCTTAAAAAATGTGTCAAGTATTTGTGTAAAGGCTTGACACATGTCCACTCTCAAATTAGCAAGTAAATATAGATGAAACCAAAGAATTCATTTTTAATGGTTAACAAATATTAGAAATCCGACTATTGAAGCCTATTAACCATTAATTAATAGAATTTAGCAATTGAAATGTCTTAAACCACATTTCTTTGTCTTAAATGTTTCATTTTTTTTATTCATGCATTCATTCTAATATTGATAGAGAATTGGACGTGTGAAAGAGTGAGAAACATTAAAACTATATATTGAGTTATGTAATTGTTATGATGAAAATAAAGGTTGCCTTCATCTTTTTTGTTGATTTATCTGGTTATATCTCTAATTAAAACGTCAAGTATGCTTCTACATCATCATTGAACGTTGATTTCATTTTTTTTAGATATTTTGTCTCACAATTATTTGTCTTTTGTGTTATGAAATTTATTACATCGTTGCTTGCTGAAGCTATTAGATGAACCTAATGCTAGAAGTGCAAATTATTTCAATTACATTATCAGGATTAGAAGTACAAAAAACATACCTAAAAGTATATGAATAGACAACATTTTATAA
Organism: Camellia lanceoleosa; assembly: GCA_025200525.1. NCBI lineage: Eukaryota > Viridiplantae > Streptophyta > Magnoliopsida > Ericales > Theaceae > Camellia > Camellia lanceoleosa. Next base: position 114,425,529 of record CM045770.1, on the reverse strand, counting down.
AATTTATTTGTGAGTCTCACTTCTTGAAAATCTTATAATTTATTTATTTATTGTATTATATATATTTATGTTTAGTTCCTATACTTTTTTTATATAGATTTCTTTGTTTTCTTTAAAAGTTTATTTTTAAAAATTAATTAATAAATAAATAAATTATTTTCTATTTCAAATAATTTTATTTCTGTTTTTATTTTTTTTCTTAAAGTAATTTTAGTTTAAGGCAGTTACTTACCTCCTCCTCCTTCTTCTTCTTCTTCTTCTTCTTCTTCTTTTTTTTTTCCCTATATATTGTAATTTTGTGCATTTTAAGTGTATGATATTTTCACTAATACACTCGGAGATGCACTATTAAAGAAGTATTATAGGAAAATCAAGTAAGAAGAAGAAAAATAAATAAAACAATACGATAAATGTGAAACAAAAATCAAATATCAAAACTGCAAGGCAAGCAAGTAAGCAAACAGACAAGCAAGTAGAATAGAATATTTAACAATAAATTTTTGAAAATTTGCAACAACATTTTATAACTTTCCTTTGTGCTAAGATATTTGGTACTAGCTAAATAAAATACTTTGAAAATAGTTTTTTTTTTTTTAATTTGAAATTAAAACTATAGTAAATTTATGTAAGCATAATTGCTAAGCACATTTTTCTACTTAATTATAATATTTATATTGACTATGTTTTTCAAATTTATTTTTTAGGTATTTATATAGAAATAAAAAAATGTCATTAGGAATAAATTTGTTCTTAATTTAGTTATAAATTTTTCCTGTACATTATTTTAAAATTTTGAATAAAAGCAAACATAAATAATTGATTGAAGATATGTTGCATTTATTATATTTCTTTTTCTGTGTGCAAAAAAAAAAAAAATTAAAAATTAAAAATCACAATTCACATATATATAAATGATTGTAAGCACAATCCATGCATAGCACGGGTGGAACATTGGTAAAATAAAAGGACAAATTATACTTTTAGATTGTTGCCAAACAACTCCTCAAATTCAACCGTTATTTTCGGTTTGGACTTGTGTCGGTCATTCTGGCTTACTATGGAGCCCAAAACAAATCCCATAAAAGCTTTATCAATCATCTATTGACTTACGTTCAAAAAAATCATCTATTGACTCGCCAAACAGAGCATAGATCCCAGAGAGAGGGAAAAAAAAAAAAAGCATGGTGTTTTTTTTTTTTTTTTAACCTAAATAAGCAATTTTTTAGTTAAAATATCTAAAAAGATAATAATAAGGTGACTTCCCAAATGATCGGAACTTAAATATTTTTTAAAAAAATTATAAAAATTTACAAATGAACTCCCACAATTCACACATAATAACATGATAAGAAAGTCAAATTTTACATAATTAACTTTCTAACATATTAAATGATATATATGTGTTTTTTCAGTAACTTCTCTTTTAAGTGAACTCACAGCCGTACCCTGTCCCATTTGAGTATTTGGTTTCTCTCTCATCCCCCCTCCCACCCACCTTGAAAAATAATTGATAGCTCGAAATTCGTGGTTCGATTTTGGTTCGAATGGCAAAACGACGTCGTTTTGTCATTTTTTTTTTTCTTCTTTTTGTTTATTCCTTTTCTTATTCTTCTTCTTCTTCTTCTTCTTCGTTGAAACCAGAAGAAGAACAGAGGAGAAGAGGAGAGAAGGAGCCTCCGCCGCCTCCGCCCGCCGTCCTCGTCGCGAGGAGCTCATCGCTTCTGCCGCCTCCACCCGCCGTCCTTATCGCAGCTTGCAGCTCGCTCGTCGCCTCCGTCTGCCGTGCCTCCTCCGCCTCCAGCTCTAATAATTGGGCTCCCTCCAGTCCTTCTCCTCCTCCCTTCTCTTCCTCCTCTTTCTTCTTTCCCCTAATTTCGAGCTATATTCGAGCCCCTATATTCGAGCTACCAATCAGGATTGCACAACCTTAACCTGTGTTTGATTTATGGATTTAAAGAGAAATTTAAAATAAAAAAATAAAAAAGTATATGAAATATAAATAAAATATGGGTTCTGTTGTGTGCTATGCGCAACAGCAACTGTTGTGCACCTTATTGGGCCCATTCCAAGGTGCATTCAATAATCTGAATCGTTCGCATTTTAAAAGATATTGAATAAAACATATTTGTAAAAATTTATATTGATTGGATATTGGTAGATGAGAGGGCAATTTATACGCAAATTGGGCCGAGCTGGGTATTGGGCCGATATGGGCCATAGCAAGAGAGGCCGAGTACAATGGCCCTATGAGTTACTTCGGCTATGAGTTACTTCGGTTTGGAGAAATAGCCTTGAAGTTACTCCGGTTTGGAGACCGTAATAGTCAGTTCGGTCCACCAAGGTCTTAATTTTACTTCGGTTGGTAAAGCGTTGTTGGTAGTTCGGTCTTCGTTGAATAAGACCGGTCGTGCATTGACACCGGTTTGTCCGTGTTAGTCCGGTTTGGGCACGCTGTAGTTCGGCTCGATTCTCTTATGGTTAGCTCGGTCGTAGCATGGGAAAGCCGAGGTAAGAGATAGGAAGGTAGTGGTCGAACTATAGGTTACTCCGGTTGTATAGGAGTTCGGCCATAGTAGAACCATCTCACTTGGTTTATGCAGTGAGGGGGGTGTTGGAGGATAAGCATTATCTTCCAGGAGTATGAATCCTAGGAGGACTCTATGCAAGGAGGAGTAATCCTAGAAGGACTCTACACTTGGAGGAGTAAGAGTCCTACCAGGATTGTGCCACGAGAAACCTATATATGCTTGCCAATATCACATTTGGAGAGATAATGCAACTTTTGCTCCCTGAATACATAGAGCTTTTGTCTACTTGTCTTGCTTACTGACTTAGGCATCGGAGAGGTTTCCGGCACACACACCCGCCGGTCAGCTCACGTTTGTGTTTTCAGGTGGCAGAACGACGTCGTACGAGGAACGCAGACTTGATCAACAAGATTATACGAGAAGGTGTATTTCTTTCCCGTACAATTGGCGCCGTCTGTGGGAAACATCAGACAAGAACAACCTCTTGATCAAGCTTTCTCTCGAAGATCAATGGCGAACAACGAAGAGCTACCCCAGTCCGCCATCGACGGACAAACTCCAGAGGGGGGTGCAAGGCGCGAGGGCCTACCCTTGGTCGCTCCCATGGCGAACCTGGAGCAACGACAAACCCCCAGGAGGGATGCCAGGGGCAGGAGGAGGAATAACAGCCCTCATCCCTCTCGTTCGCAAAGCCCAGAAAGACAAAGGCGCAGGGTAGATCCTCAAGCTCTGGAGGATCGCGTCAGAGAAAGCGAACTAACTATCTGGCGGATGGCGGCGGACATGGAATCCTAAAGCGCCAGGATGAAGGGTAAGGATGTGGCGGCAGGAGAGGCGCAACAACAAGACGCCTCGCCACTCGGAGGGTCGTAGTAGAATTCTACACCCTCTCGACGGAAGAACGAAGCCTCAGGACAGGCGACACGCGATCCGTATCTTCCAGGACTCGTCACTCCAGGTCTGAGAGGGCGAGATCTGAGAGGTCCTACACGGAAGGGAGCACTTATTGGCCTTCACATACACACCAGACAAGGTCTAGACAGACGGAATTACCCAGATCGTCCGATCTGCGATCCATGCTAGAAGAGAAGACACAATGGAAGGAGGACGCCAGAGCGCGCGATCCACACAGGGTTCCTGCCTTGCAGCGGTTGGCTCCTCGGACGCATGGAAGCGTCGAGGTTGGAATGCCAATGCCGTGCCCGGCATACGAACCAGCGGACAAGGCTTTGGTGAGGCTGCAGACCTCACCATTCGTCCCAGCAATAGAGAACGCGCCCCTTCCGTCAGGCTTCCTACAGCCTAAATTCAATACATATGAGGGGAAGACGGACCCCTATATGCACTTGAGCCACTTTCGTCAGGTCATGGCTGTATACTGGCGGAATGAGGCCTTGATGTGCATCCTATTTCCCTCAAGCCTTGGGGACCTTGGCCTGACTTGGTTTGAAAAACTACCAGAGGCGAGATAGCCTCTGGCAAGCCCGGCGAGGCGTTTGTAACGCGGTTCAGAACAAACAGAAAAACCCGGGTGGAGATCGACCAGTTACTCTCCATCGACATGGGCGACAAGGAGACCTTGAGGTCATACAACGATCGCTCTTGGGAGACATTCAACAGTTGGGATCGCCGACTAACCTCGCCATTGCGCAATACAAAGAGGCCTTCGGTCGGAAGCGGTGAGGAATCTATCACCATGACGCCACCCCTTACCATGGAGGCCCTGATGGAGAGAGTGCATCAGCACATCAGGGTAGAAGAGGATGGCGCTCGTGCCAAAGCAAAATCTGGCGCGACCCCTGCCCCAGAGAAGAAGACCTTGGCAAAGGTCAATCTGATGAATCGCCAAAACCGAAGCAGACGGCAGGCGAGACAATGGCGAGGACCAGGACAAGAGATGGTTAAGAGTCCGCACCGCCATAACCACGGTATTCAAGAAGCCGATCTACCGTATACTTAGTGAGATTCGAGACGAGCCTTTCGTCAAGTGGCCAGCCAAGCTAGGCGAAGCTCAGAAGGACTATGATGACAGATCTAGGTGCACCTTCCATAAAGAAAAAGGGCACCGATCGAGGCGCACCCCATTGAGGCAGCACTTAGAGGAGTTGGTGGCGGCAGGCCACTTAGACAAATACATAGAGGGAGGGGCACAGCCAGCCCCCCAGGACCACAACAACCCCAATGGGATGCCAATCGACGCCCCGCCCCAAGGCGTCATCAACGTAATACATGGAGTCTGTGAACTGGCGTGTATGCGAGCTCAGAGGTTCAATCAAAAAGGCTGAGCACTTAAGAGAGGTGCTAAGTGCCCAACCTGCTATCAAGAAGAGTAAGACAGAGGCAACAAATGTCATGTCTTTTTCGGACAAAGACTTGGACAGAATATATTGCCCTCATAACGATGCCTTGGTCGTCACTCTCCGAGTCAAGGATTTTGACGTCAAACGAATTCTTATTGACCAGGGCAGTTCATGTGAAATCATGTACTATGAGACGTTCAAACAATTGAAGCTGCAAGACAAAGACTTAGCGCCAGCAGTGTCACCCCTGATTGGATTTAACTCAATGCCAGAGTGGCCAGTCGGCAAAATCATCCTTCCAGTTAGGGCGGGAAGTGTGATGAAACAAGTGGAGTTCTGGGTACTGAAGGTCCCCTCCACCTACAACATCATCTTAGGCAGAACATGGCTGCATGCCATGCGCTCTGTGGCATCCTCCTACCACCAAGTGATGAGGTTCCCCAACGACACCGGAGTAATAGAGGAGGTTTATGGGGATCAGATCATGTCGAAACAATGCTTTGTGACAGTGAACGGCAGTCGAGCTGCCAAAGGATATGTTCATTTGGTGGAGGAACCCGAAAGTAATGAACTATTCGCGGATGTTGGCAAAGCGGCTAGTCAGAAAGCTGTAGAGGACTTGGTGGAAGTCAGGATAGATGAGAAGAACCCGGATAAGTTCTTCTTACTTGGCTCGTCGTTGTCCAGCACTGAGAGATTGGAAGTCTTGGGATTCCTGACCTCCAACATCGAAGTGTTCGCCTGGACCCCATACGACATGCCAGGCATCGATCCCAACTTTATCTGCCACCAACTCAATGTCCACCATTCTGCCAGGCTAGTCATTCAGCGCACCCGCAGATCGGCGCTCCACCACGCCGAAATAGTGGCAGAAGAAGTGGGAAAACTTGTTGGAGGCAGGGGCAATCAGAGAGGTACACTACCCCAGGTGGATCTCCAACACTGTTGTGGTGCCAAAGAAGAACGACAAGTGGCGTGTATGCGTCGACTACAAAACGGTCAATAAGGCGTGCTCGAAGGATAGCTTTCCTCTACCAAGGATAGATCAACTGGTAGACCTGACGGCAGGACACAACCGGCTAAGCTTTTTGGCCTATCTGAGGCTACCATCGGATAGCCATGCACGAACGGATCGAGAAGTAACATCCTTCACCACTCCAAGAGGACTGTACTGCTACAAGGTCATGCCCTTTGGCCTGAAGAATGCAGGGGCGACGTTTCAAAGAATGGTCACCAAGATGTTTGAGCCATTGTTAGGCAGAACAATGGAGGCTTACATCGACGATATGGTGGTCAAAAGCAAGGAAGCGGATGACCATCTAAAGGACCTAGATGAGATGTTCCAGATCCTGAAGAAACACAAGCTGCGACTTAACGCTTCCAAGTGCGCATTCGGTGTAGGGTCTGGCAAGTTTCTGGGTTTCCTGGTGACCAACCGGGGTATTGAGGCAGACCCCTCCCAAATCAAAGCAATTCAGGAGTTAGAGAGGCCTAACTCAGTAAAGGAAGTACAGCATCTCACCGGCATGGCAGCGGCACTTAACCGATTCATCAGCCGGTCTTCAGACAGATTGCGACCATTCTTTCAGTCATTAAAAGCTAAGTTCGAGTGGGACGAAGAATGCGACCGAGCTCTGGAAAGCTTGAAGGAATACATGTCTACTCCACCACTACTTGTCACTCCAATACCTGGAGAAGAACTCTTCCTGTACTTGGCAGTATCGCAGCATGCAATTAGTGCAGTGTTGGTCCGCGCAGAAGGGGTCCAACACTTGCCCATCTATTATGTCAGTAAGACGTTACTTGGCGCCGAAACAAGGTACTTGCCATTGGAGAAACTGGCATTGGCCTTGATGATGGCTTCAAGGAAATTGTCGCATTACTTTCACGCCCACACCATAGTTGTTCTCACAGCCTTCCCACTCAAGGCTTTATTTGAAAGGGCGAACTTTTCTGGGCGAATTTTGAAATGGGCAATAGAATTGGGACAGTACGACATCAAGTTCCAACCCAGAACCGTAATAAAGGCTCAGGCACTAGCAGATTTTGTCGCAGAGTTCACCCCTGGAAGTCATCACATCTGCCCAGTCGACCTGACTGAAACGGCCGAACTAGGGATAGAAGTTGATGTCGGAATAACGCAACCCCTAGTACTGGTTACTCAGTCAGGTCCCAAGGCGGACCAGAGTGAGGAGAGGGAGGAAGAAGTGAACCATGCTACGCCAAGTCAGGACTCACCGACAAACAAAGACTTGGAGCAAACAGAGAACAAGGGACAGACAGCAAGCATCGACCCTGAAGAAGCCACCAGCAATGTGGAAGATCCCAAGACATCATCCGATCCCTCCACCTGCTGGAAGTTGTTCGTTGGAGAGATGTGGAAGCTCTTCGTGGATGGAGCATCCAATAGGCATGGAGCAGGACTTGGCATAGTCCTCATCTCTCCAGACGGCCTAGTAGTAGAGCAGGCAATCAACCTAGGCTTCCCAGCATCAAATAATGAAGCAGAGTATGAAGCGCTTTTAGCCGGTCTCAAGTCAGCATCCTACATGAAGGTCACCGAACTAATGGTTTCTGACTTCATGGTGGTGGTAAACCAAATATCTGGCGACTATGAGGCAAAGGATGATAGGATGGCCAAATACCAAGACTTGGTCGAACGAGAGATAAAGAAGTTGAAGTAGTGAGAATAGAAAGATCGGCGAGAGGAAAAGCAATGAGCGAGCGAACTCATGAGCTTTGCCTCAATGGCAGACACCTCCATTCCCCATCCGCTACTAATCGACTATCTGCCCAGACCAAGCATTGAAGACCCAGAAGCTGAAGAAGTATGTTGTGCAGAGTTTGGTCCTTCTTGGATGGATCCCATCATACTATTCCTAAAGGACGGCACCCTCCCAGAAGAGAAGAAAGAAGCCAACAGAATAAGAGCAAAATCGCAGCGGTTTTGGTTCTCTCCATCTTTGGCATTATACAAGAAGTCGTTCACAGGACCTTACTTAAAAAGTGGAGGCATTCCTGTTCGAAATACATGAAGGGGTTTGTGGCAGCCATCAAGGAGGACGATCATTGGCATACCGAGCTATTTCACAAGGATACTGGTGGCTATACATGCAAGCAGATTCAGAAAAGTATGTCAAAAAATGTGAGAAGTGTCAGAAGTTTGCGCACCAAATACACCAACCTGCCAGAGAACTCCTACCTTTAACTAGTCCATGGCCTTTCGCAATGTGGGGCTTAGACATGGTAGGTCCACTTCCAACAGCGCCGGGTAACAAGAAGTTCTTTCTTGCGGCAACGGACTACTTCACAAAATGGGTGGAGGCAGAAGCCTTGGCGTCAATCAAGGAAAAAGATGTGAAGAAGTTTGTTTGGCAGAACATCATTACTCGCTTTGGCATACCAAAAGCACTGATCTCGCATAACGGCACTTTCGGTTTGTGGTAAAATTTTCAGAGGCTTTTGCGAAGAATACAAGATAGAGTTCTACAATTCTACACTGGCGTATCCCCAAGCAAACGGTCAAGCCGAGGCGGCAAACAAGGTAGTTTTAGACGGATTGAAGAAAAGGTTGGAGAAAGCCAAAGGCAAGTGGGCAGAAGAAAAGGTTGGAGAAAGCCAAAGGCAAGTGGGCAGAATAGCTCCCTCATGTTTTATGGGCTTATCGCACCACACCACGGTGGTCAACGGGAGAAACTCCATTCTCCTTAGCCTATGGCATGGAAGCAGTCATCCCATTAGAAGTCGGACTCCCCACAATCCGGAGCGAAAATTTTGATCCAGACCTAAATGGGGAAGCCATCGCACTAGAACTTGATTTGGCAGAAGAAAGAAGAGAAAGAGCATTGGTTCACATCGCCTCCTACCAACAAGAACTATCTAGGAAATATAACAAAACTGTGCATCCAAGGCAGTTCAAGATCGGCGATTGGGTGCTCGCATGAGTGATGGGAAACACATTGGTCCCGAGGAGATGGCAAGTTAGGGCCTAGCGGGAAGGTCCTTACAAAGTGGTCGGATTAGCGAGCAAAGGGCATACCACTTGGAAGATGAGGACGGCAAAGCCATTCCTAGGCCATGGAACACTGCCAATCTTAAGTTATTTTACTTTTAGCTTTTTTCTTTTTATGTATGTGTAATTTTCTACTTCTTCAATAAAACAAGTCTATTCTTCTTCAGTATATTTGTTTTCCGTAGAAAGTAGCTTTAGTAAGTTAGTAGCATTGTAAACATAGTTGGCCGGAATAACCAACTATTACCCCTCCTAAGCCCAGGATAAGGATCCAGGCTGCAGGACGTTTGGTCGGAATAACCAAACACTGTATTCTAGGTTGGCTGGAAAAACCAACCTAGAGGTTGGCTGGATTAAACCAACTCTTTGTACTCTTCAGCCGAAGTAAGTGTATGGCTGAAGAGTGGTTGGCTGGATTAAACCAACTCTGCGTACTCTTCAGCCGAAGTAAGTGCATGGCTGAAGAGTGGTTGGCTGGATTAAACCAACTCTGTGTACTCTTCAGCCGAAGTAAGTGTATGGCTGAAGAGTGGTTGGCTGGATTAAACCAACTCTTTGTACTCTTTAGCCGAAGTAAGTGTATGGCTGAAGAGTGGTTGGCCGGATTAAACCAACTCTTTGTACTCTTCAGCCGAAGTAAGTGTATGGCTGAAGAGTGATTGGCTGGATTGAACCAACTCTTGGTACTCTGCAGCCGAAATAAGTTATCTCGGCTGAAGAGTGGTTGGCTAGTGAGTTAGATAGCTAGAACCGAGATCAAAGTTGGCACATGATTACATGGAAAATTCATTTCACATGCGAGCATACACACACAACCGGAATAAGAGTTGAAGGAAATTTTTTCATTAAAAAACGGAGAAGTACAAGTGGAGGGGCTGCAGCCCGGTTACAAAAAAGTTCAAATACAACAAAAAAGAAAGAAAATAATCATTGAAGAAGTGCGTTTAGTTCGGTATCGGTCTGCATCGTGATCGCGCCTAAAGTCCGATATCGAGAAGAACCTGATTTGAAGTGGGACTTGATTGTCGATATGAACCGATGTCGATCATTGCGGCTCAAGAGTTGGGTCCTCAATAAGCGCTCGACCATCGCCTTATCGTTCTGCTGCTCGTTGACAATCGGAGTGTGAGATTGCTCCTCATCATCATCTTCATCATCATCATCATCGGACCCCTCAAGGAAGGCCTTTTGGAGATCGGTCGCGTATTGCAAGAGTGAAATTTGGAATGGAGTCGGTGGGCGTTATGAACCTCGGTGTCGGTACAAGAAGCTTCTCCATGACCCTCGACCACATTTGAAAAAAGGTCTTTTCTTTGCGTTGCATTCTTTGGTGTAGGCTACTTGGCCTCATTGAAGCCGCTTCTTAGCCTCCTTCACCTCCTTCTTCAAATGCTTTATTTCGGCGTCCTTTTTTTTTTTCAATTGCGGCGGAGATCGTAGGTATCTATCTTTTGCCTCGGTGGCAACTCTTTTCTTCTCGGCCTCGACGAATTGGCAACCTCGGTAAGGCGACCGTTCTACTTACTGAGCTCGGCGATTGCTTCTTCGCCTCCTCCGGCTCAACCGTTTTGATTCGGCCTCGGCCATGGCCTCTCTTGTACTCCTCCTAAGCTCCATGACCCTCTGTGAGTGACTTGGTTCTTGGATGGCTGCCAAGAGAAGCAACATTAGCCGGACTCAAGTTGAAAACAAAAGAGAAGAAGAATCTTGCATGGAAAGAATCTTGCTTACGGGATCATGGACTTAGTGGAGGCTGGATTGATTTTAGCTCGGTGTTGAAATTTGTTTGTAGTGCTCCATGTCTTTGGGGAGGCACACACTTTTGGCCAAGTTGAAGGCCATCGATGATCCTTCTCTGAGACCACCGAATCGAGATCACGGTGATGTCTCGGTCATTGAAGGTAATCTGAGAGTCCACTTGGGAGAAGCGGTTCGGTCGGTAGGCTCCGGTTGGAGGTTCGGTTGAGGGCTTGGTGGAGGACTTGCTGGCAGGACGGTCTCGTCTTCATCAGCAAGACGTGGCTTGGTTTGGTTAGTCCGGGCACGTTTGCTTGTTCGTGATGAAGATGGCCGTTGAGATGGGAGTGCCACCACGGTCTCGGTGGCACGGCCGATTCCTTGCACCTCGGCTGGAGTTGTTTCGGTTAGGAGGGCCTTCAATCTGTTCTTCTTGGCCATTTCTTGCTCAGTTGTGAGTGGAACAAGGTTGATCTGAGGCAAGTTTGGGCCCGGTTACGGCGTCTTCAGCGGAAAGTCGGTTACCCTTGCTTCTTGGCGGCCGAATGTAACGGTCGGTTCGAAGTCTAGGAGCTTTGCCCAACTTCTCTCCTTTACTCGTAGTGCGGCGCGTAGAAGATCAAGGTTGGGGTAACCGTAGTTTGAAAGAAGATGGGCTTTATCTGCAAAAGGAAGCCAAGTGTTAGTTCGGTTCAGAAAAGCGAAATCTGAGAAAGAGGAAAAATATGAAGCGCAAACCGAAGTATGAATACCGGGCTCTCCCATCTTCCAGTTTATTCTCCAGCCTGGAATCTGGGCTTCATGGTCTTCGAAGTTCCCAGAGACCCAAAAGAAGTCATCGTCGTTTAGGTCTTTATCCGGTGTGTGTTTTATTATTTTCTCTCGACTACGGCGTACTCTCAAGTAGTAACACCAGCCTTCATTTTTTTATCCTATAGAGTATTGGTGTAGTATCTCGGCCAAACCTAGGTTGAGACCGGTTTGTTGGTTTAGTGCGGCTATACCCATGATTATTCGGTATGTGTTAGTAGACAGCTGGGTGGGGCATAGTATGGTTTGTCTTAAAAATTCACATATTAGGGGTTGGACTGGAAACCTGAGTCCGGTTTCTATAATGGATTGAAGGGTAAAGGGGACAAAGCCTTCATTGCCCCATGGGTCTACGTCTGGTTCGGCTAAAGTGAGATTTACATCGGCTGGGATATTATAATCCTTCCTAAATTCGGCTAGGCCGCCTGGGGTATCTACTAGGAATCTGTACTTCCCCATTTATTGGATAAATAAGAAATAATTTACTTCGGCTGGAGAAGTTGTGCTCGATGCTTCGGTTGAGCCTTCAAGGAGAATGGCACAGGCAACCTAAAGTCTGCAAAGTGGAAGAACAAAGTGGTCAAGCGAGATCATTGACCGTGCTACAAGAACAAAGCAAGAAAGGATGCCTTATTTGATTACGTGCACTCTGAGAATCTACCGGTTTCAACAAGGTGCTTGTTATCTCGGTTTGGTATGGTGTTTGGTTATCTCGGTTCGCCTATGGTTTTGTTGTTACTTGGCTAAGCATCAAGGCGACCTTACGAGTTCGGTTTAGGCGAAGCGAGCCTAACCTCGAGCTTAGTTCGGTTGAGAACTAAGATTTTCTAGTGCGGTGCGTTACGATTTGGCTAGTGTGAATCGGATGGTGACCTATTGAAACTCTTGAGATATATGCAAGTACTAGTCGGTTCGGTTGCCTAAATCTCTACATAAGTAAAACCCGGCTTCCTAGTTCGGTTGGATGTGTTTTAAAGATCAAAATGGTGTTCTAATGGCTATTCCTTGAAATTCATAAGGTTCTTATGAAGTTTTTCGAAAAAAACAACAAAAAGCTAAGCATAAAGCATGTTTTTAGAAGCAGAGGAAACAAAAACAGATTCGTGTGCTTACGGAGAGGAAAGAGCGAGGGTGGAAATGGAAGCAAGCGGCAACAATAGCACGAGCTCGAAGTTGGAAGAAGTTGAAGAGCAAAAGCACTGAAGAAGAAGCGAGTGAATAGTTGGTGGGTGATGTGAAAAGTGAATAGATTTACTTGTTTTGGTGATAAGACTTGGCGAGGAACTGTTCAAATTTTTGAGTCACGAGGGCGGCGCAATGTATGTATGGCCAATGGGGGCTTGCCACGTGTCATTGGAATGTAGAACGATTCTTTGTGATTGAAGAGCGTTTGACGGACGTGTTTAGCTCGGCTTAAGCTTAGCTCGGCTAGAAGAAGCTAAAAGGTTTTTAGCTTGGCGGAGTAGCTAAAGGATTGTAGCTCGGTAGTAGCTAAAACTTTAGTTCGGTTCAGACAAGTAGTCCCAATCATGCTTTGCGAGATGGAATTAAGGGCAATTGAGAGGGCAATTTATCATAAATTGGGCGGTTTGGGTATTGGGCCGATATGGGCCATAGTAAGAGAGGCCGAGTACAATGGCCCTATGAGTTACTTCGGTTTGGAGAAATAGCCTTGAAGTTACTCCGGTTTGGAGACCGTAATAGTCAGTTCGGTCCACCAAGGTCTTAATTTTACTTCGGTTGGTAAAGCGTTGTTGGTAGTTCGGTCTTCGTTGAATAAGACCGGTCGTGCATTGACACCGGTTTGTCCGTGTTAGTTCGGTTTGGGCACGCTGTAGTTCGGTTCGATTCTCTTATGGTTAGCTCGGTCGTAGCATGGGAAAGCCGAGGTAAGAGATAGGAAGGTAGTGGTCGAACTATAGGTTACTCCGGTTGTATAGGAGTTCGGCCATAGTAGAACCATCTCACTTGGTTTATGCAGTGAGGGGGGTGTTGGAGGATAAGCATTATCTTCCAGGAGTATGAATCCTAGGAGGACTCTATGCAAGGAGGAGTAATCCTAGAAGGACTCTACACTTGGAGGAGTAAGAGTCCTACCAGGATTGTGCCACGCGAAACCTATATATGCTCGCCAATATCACCTTTGGAGAGGTAATGCAACTTTTGCTCCCTGAATACATAGAGCTTTTGTCTACTTGTCTTGCTTACTGACTTAGGCATCAGAGAGGTTTAAGCACACACCCCGGTCGGCTCACGTTGTGTTTTCAGTGGCGAGAAACGGCGTCGTCTGAGGAACTTGAGACTTGATCAACAGGATTATACGAAAATGTGTATTTCTTTCCCGTACAGTAGACATTTCATTAAATCACATTTGTGTTTAAAAAAATAAATTTTAAATATAATTTGAACTATAAAACCAAATGCAAATGCTTTAAAATATGTTTTATAAATAAATATGCTATTCAATAATTTTTTTTGGAAATAAATTATAAGTAAATTCTCTGAGGTCGGTTTAAAATAAGAATTGTTTTCTCTAATTATAAATATTTGTCTGTTAGAATATTTTGTTTTACAGAAATAATAGAAAAATAAAATTCATAACTACACTCTTATACAATAATAAAATTATTAAAATCTTACTATCTTCTTATTGTTGGTTATGGTAAAAAAAAAAAAAAAATCAAAGTTGAAGTGTGTTTGGTAACGTTTACGTTTTCAGTTTATATTTACAAAAATTTTATAAACTGGTTTTTGTTTATTTTTTGTTTATTTTTAGAAAAACATAAACTACAAACGCATTTGGTAATTGACAAAATGTTTAAAAATATAAAAAAGAGTGAGAAATGGCAAGTGGTGGCAAGTGGCGGCGGAAGACGGTGGTGGAAAGTGGTGACGGTGGGTGGTGGGTAGCTGGTGGCGGGTGGGTAGGTGACGGTGGCGGGTGGTGGATGGTAGCGAGTGGGTGGTGGTGGTGGTGGTGGCGGTGGCGGCGGTAGATGGTGGGTGGTGGTGGCAGGTGGGTGGCGGATGGCGGGTGGTGGTGGCGGGTAGGTGGGTGGTGGTGAGTGGGTGGGTGACGGTGACGGGTAGTAGCGAGTGGGTGGTAGTGGTGGTGGCGGGTGGGTAGCGGATGGCGGGTGGTGGTGGTGGTGGCGATGGGTGGGTGTGGTGGGTGGGTGGTGGGTGGTGGTGTGTGTGAATGAGTGAGTGGCGGGTGGTAGCGAATGAATGAGTGGCGGGTGGGTGACGGATGGCAGGTGGTGGTGAGTGGTGGGGGGTGGTCGCGGTGGTGGTGGTGGGGGGGTGGGTGATGGTGGCAGGTGGTAGGTGGTAGCGAGTGGGTGGGTGGTGGTGGTGGTGGTGGGTGGTGGGTGGCAGGTGGCAGGTGGGTGGTGGTGGTGGGTGGATGGTAGTGGCAAGTGGTGGATGGTGGTGGCAGGTGGGTGGTGGTGGCATGTGGTGGATGGTGGTGGCAGGTGGGTGGTGAGTAGCGGTGGCGGGCGGTGGATGGTAGTGGCGGGTGGTGGGTGGTGGCGGGTGGATGGCAGGTGGGTGGTGGTGGTGGCGAGGGATGGTGGCGAGTGGGTGGCAAGTGGGTGGTGGGTGGTGGTGGTGGGTGGTGAGTGGTGGTGGCGGGTGGGTGGTGAGTGGTGGTGGCGGGTGGGTGGTAGTGGCGGAAGACGGTGATGGAAAATGGTGGCAGGTGGTGGCTAATGTTGGGTGGTAAAAATAAAAAATTTAACCAAACAAGTTTTTATTTGAGTTTTTAAAATTTTTATAAATATAAACAGAAAACTGAAAACGTAAGTGTTACCAACCGTTAGGCCAAATGCCCTGGGTTCATTATTTTTAGTTATTGAAAGTGTGGATATTCGCATTAAAAAAAAACACATTATTCATATTTATTAAAATGTGTGAACATTAGTAGTGTGAAATTTTTAATTTTTTCATTTCACATAATTTTATATTCAATTGAGATTTTGTTTAATAGATCTCGAGTAGTTTTCAAAAATATAATAAATTTTTATAAAAACAAATATGTAGAGTAAAAATGTAATGGAATTTATTTTTTTTAATTTTATAGAAAAGATCTCTTAGAACACAATTTCAAACAGGACTTATAGGATCACAGGTATTTTCATAAGATATATGGCTAAACAAATTCTCAAAAAGGAACTTTCCACTAAATTTTCCTCAATTTATTTCATATTTTATTTTGGTCTCTTTTATTTTATTTTATGTTCAAAGGTTAGTAGCAATTGACGGAAATGCCATATCGAAACGCATTGAAAGCGTGAGATCTAAATTGATGAAATGCAAACATGGACTAAAATAAAAAT
Source organism: Camellia lanceoleosa (assembly GCA_025200525.1). Classification (NCBI taxonomy): domain Eukaryota; kingdom Viridiplantae; phylum Streptophyta; class Magnoliopsida; order Ericales; family Theaceae; genus Camellia; species Camellia lanceoleosa. Next base: position 114,409,802 of record CM045770.1, on the reverse strand, counting down.
TTGTTCAAATTAAAAGGACTAATAATATAATTTACATTTTCTTAATGCCATGCTTACATGCTGAATAAGAAAATAAAGCATATGAGATAATGCTATGGGCAATTTTTTTTTTTTTTTCTTCTATATATTTTTGTAGACATTCTCCGTATTATAAAAACTACACAACAAATTATTTTTTTGTGATCTAAATTGACATTTTCTTAATGCCATGCAAATGAGTTTTTCTTGTTGGAACAATCTTCTGTGTAAATAAAATAAATTGAAATAAATTCAAACAAAATAAATAAATAACATACCAGATTTATTTTGTCGAACCAAATAAAAATTACAAGACTAAGTTGAGTGTGTGACACTCTGTCCTTAAGACAGATTCGCCCCGCTATGGTGCTTACGGTTGAGTGGCATCTATCTTCCAAAATACAATGATCTTTAAAAACTTGTAGTAGCACTCTACACAAATTTTTACAGCAAACTAAAACCTTGTGTTCTTGCTCTCTGAATTTTATTCTAAAACTAAAATGAAGATTTATGCACAAAACAAATAATGGACAGCAAAGAGACTAATTTCTGGGATTATCTTAACTACTAGAAAAGTATCTATATTTATAGGCAAAAAATAAGACCCGAAAAGGTGCTTCTTGGAAGTGAACAGGTGCACAACACAATGAACAGGTTTTGTTCAAATATTTGAACAAAACTGCAACCTGTTAAACAAACAATTTCGGACCGGTTGCACAACCAACACCAAATATTCAAACTTTGAACCGTTAGAGGACAAAGTCAACATGAAGCAAAGAGACTAATTTCTGGGATTATCTTAACTGCTAGAAAAGTATCTATATTTATAGGCAAAAAATAAGACCCGAAAAGGTGCTTCTTGGAAGTGAACAGGTGCACAACACAATGAACAGGTTTTGTTCAAATATTTGAACAAAACTGCAACCTGTTAAACAAACAATTCCGGACCGGTTGCACAACCAACACCAAATATTCAAACTTTGAACCGTTAGAGGACAAAGTCAACATGAAGGAACTTAATGTATTTAAACTATTGAAATATATATATATATATATTAAATTATGTAAATATATATTAAACTATTTGAATATATATATAACTATTTGAATAGTTTAATTATTTTTAGGAAACCACTTAAGGAAACCAAAAAATAATTTGTATTTAAATTAAATTTCCACACTAATTTTTATTGAAAAAATTCAAAAGAATTTTATCTAAAAAATTAATGTTAGACCTGAAAACGACGTCATCTTCCTATTCACTCATAAATGGTTTTGACGTTCCGTCTTCACCTTGTGACTTACCACGCGACAAGGAACACTTCACCTCTTTGGACCCACCCCAAAAGACGTTTGGGGTCCACCCAAATTGGGCTAAAAAATATGCCTATATAAAACCATTTTTCCAACATTTCCAACATCCATTTCATAATAAAATCATAGTAAAATTTCAGTATAAGTAGACTTTTTATTTTTTATATAATCAATGGAATTGAATTTCAAAAATTATTTCATATGCATGTAACATATATTTAGGAACATCTAAAATTAATTTCATGATTTTTAGAGTAAGTTGACTTTTTTTGTAAATCAATTTTGGATCTTATTTATTTGATTTATATACTTAAAATCGTAAGAAATTTCTGTAAGATTAAAAAAAGGATATTTACAAAAAAAAATTATTCAATTTATGAGTTTGAAAATGAATAATTATTATTTTTTTTGATAAATAAAGCTACACAAATTATTGCAACAAAAATTATAGACTCGTCTTTTTTATAATAAATCTTGTAGAGAGGAACTTATGGCCAAAAATTCTTTAAAATATTCATTTTTTTTTCTTTTTAAATTCTAATAAACTAGATTATCTTATTTTTTTAAATATAAAAAAGAAGGTTTTTTTTTTTTTTTTTTTTTTTTTTTTTTTTAAATTTGGTCCATTTTTTTTTATAAAAAAAATTAGATTCTTCTAGCCTAAAACAACTTTAAATAAATAAACTCAGTTCAATTATTTAAAAAAAAAATCTCTACAAAACAAAAAAGTTTATTAAAAAAGGCTATTAACAAAGAGACTGTCACATTATCTGATATCGGGATCTATCTTTCTAGTTCTAGATGCCTTCCACTGCCTGTTGCAACGTGAATCACAACCCCCCTCCATGCCAATGCAAGTTTTATCTTTTTTGTTTTTTTGATGGGTAGAAATATTTCATTTAAGAAGCCAAACGGCATTTACATGAGTCTATCCAATTCCAAAACTTACACCAAACAAAATAAAATAAAGCGAGAAGCACAAGAGAAGAAAAAATTATGAAAAATATTTGAACCTACATTTTGTGCTTGTACTCGTACTGCAAAGCAGAGCTGATTATAAAAGTTCAGCAATAGAGCATGTTCAAGATATATCATAGATCCTAACTGCAGAGATTGGCAATAGAGCATGTTCAACGTTTACAAATTCTTAAATTTTATTTAGACAATTAACCACAAAAAAAAAAAAAAAAAATTAAATTAAATGGAGAAGAGAATGAGACTCAAACCTAGGACATGAGATTTAATATAGAAAACTCTTACCACTAAAAGCACACAATATATATTGAATATTTTATTTTATTTTAACTTATTTTAATTACACACTTATTGTGTGTGCTAATCGCTAATATGTTTGTATCTATTTATACTATTTATTAAGTGAAACCACAATTTAGTCTCTTGAAACTTTTGACACCTGTGAATTATATAATAATAATAATAATAATAATAATAATAATAATAATAATAATCATCGTTTAACTGTCTTACACATTTTGTTCCCTCACTTTTTATTAGAGAAAATATATGATTTCTTACAAGTAAATCAATCAATGTAAATAAAAATTAATGCGGAAAAATTAAATCAATAATGACACAGGAATTTTTACGTGATTCTTTCAATATGAGGTACGTCTACAAAATCGAAATTTGATTCCACTATCAACTAAGAGTTTTCAAACAATTACAAACGAGACACGAATGGTCTCACAAACCACTCTTAGGCAAATTCCAAATAATCACAAAATAATCAAGAGAAAAAACCACACCAAATAGATGAATAAAAATCTTCAAAACAGAGTTGAAAAATATCACAAATCTGAATCAAAATAGCTTCCACCAACACTGCAAAGTACAGTCAAAAAAACCTTTCGAATTTAAACTTCACCAAATCGACTTTAATCCAAAAGTACTCACACAGCAAGCGGATGCACCAAGAACAAAACCCACCGAAAATTGAATTAGTTTTTGTAGCAACCGTTTGCACTTTGGGAGAACAAAACGATATTTCTAAAAAATATTGTTAATTTATGGGGTTTTTTTTTATGAAAACCTAAACTGTCACCAAACAGATTATTAAATACCTATTGGGTTTTCAAAAGTCAGATATAATATATTAAAAATATATTATAACCAACACCAAACCAAATTAAATTCTTTTAATAAATCAATTGGGTCCCATACTCCAATAAGGAGGTATACCTAACAATTCCCTCCTTACCGACTTAGGTGGAGACATCAACCATACCCGCCAAAGTTCAACACTTCAAATATTTGTCCTTCGACAAAGTCTTAGTCAACATATTCAAAATATTATCATCCATGTGAACCTTTTCGAGTTGTAACAATTTCGAATCTAGCACATCATGAATCTAATGGTATTTCACATCAATGTGTTTCGATCTCGAATGAAAAGTGAAATTTTTATTCAAATGAATAGCACTTTGATTATCATAATAAAGAACACACCTTTCTTGCTTCAAATCTAACTCTTGCAAAAATTTCCTCAACCAGAACTCCTCTTTGCAAGCTTCCGTAATGGTGATAAATTCAGTTTCGGTAGTTGAGAGAGCAACACATTTTTATAATTTAGATTGCCATGCCACAGCTCCCCCTACAAAAGTCATCAGATACCCCGAAGTAGATTTCTTAGAATCAACATCACTGTCCATGTTAGAATCCGTGAACCCATCAAGCATCGGTTAACTATTCTCAAAACACAAACACACCTTCGAAATCCCTCTAAGATACCTTAGAATTCATTTCATTGCTGCCCAAAGTTCTTTACCGGATGAGAGAGAAAATGACTCATCACACCAATGGCATGAGCAATATCTGGCATTGTACAAACCATGGCGTACACCAAAGAACCAACTGCTGAAGCATAAAGAATTTTCAACATCTCTTCCTTGTGTTTCTTACTTGTAGGACATTGATTCGATCTAAGCTTGAAGTGACATGCAAGTGGACAACCAATTGGCTTTGCTCTATTCATGTTGAACCTCTTAAGAATTTTCTCAATGTAGCTTTCTTGAGACAACCAAATCAGTCCCTTTTTGTGATCACGAACAATTTTCATACCAAGTCTTTGCTTTGCCAATCCCAAATCTTTTATAGCAAATGATTTTCTTAACTCTAATTTCAACCTGTTAATCATAGTATAATCTTGACCCATAATTAATATGTCATCAACATAAAGCAAAATGATAATAAATTTGTCATCTAAAGATTTTTCACAAATACGTAATGATTCAAAGCGGTTTTAGAAAAACCATTATTCATCATGAAACAGTCAAATTTTTTGTACCATTACCACGGCGCTTGCTTGATTCCATACAAACTTTTCTTCAATTTGTAAACAAATTTCTTTTTCTATTTTTCCACAAAACCCTCCGGTTGCTCTGTGTAAATTTCTTATTTAAGATCACCATGAAGAAATGCGGTTTTCACATCAAGTTGTTCAACTTCAAGATTCATAATTGCAACCATGCCAAGTACAACTTGAATAGAAAATATCTTCACAACCGACGAGAAGATTTCATCAAAGTCAATACCTTTCTTTTACCCAAAGCCTTTCACAACAAAACATGCCTTGTACCTTAGACTCTTGCCATCATTCTTCAATTTGAAAACACACTTATTTTCAAAAGTTTCCTCCCCTTAGGTAACTTCACCAACTCATAAATGTGATTTTCAAGCAAGAAATTCATTTTCTCTTCCATGGCCTTTTTCCAACCACCTTTCTTTGCGTACTCAATTGCTTTTTCTTAGCTCTTGGGCTCCTTTTGATATGATATTAACACAAATTCATTGGGAGGATACTTTGTCAAAGGTTGCCAGTCCTTTGTAGATTTTCTGAACTCAAGTTGTGGTGGTGATTCTTGAGTTGGATATTTTTCCTTAATTTTGAGCTCAACTTTATTAGGATTAGCATCATTCTCCACATCTTCAATAAGTGACTGCACGTCTCCACCATTTTCATCATCAATTGAAGATGAAGGAGATGGATCCATGTTAATGAGATCACTAGTTTTTGGCTCCAGATGATCACTTTTGCCAAAGTCTTTAATTGTTTGGTCTTCAAGAAACACAACATCATGGCTTCAAATAACTTTCTTGTCGACTGAATCCCATAATCTATAACCAAATTCATCAAGCCCATAGCCAAGAAAAATGCATTGTCTTGACTTGTTATCAAGCTTGGACCTCTCATCTTTTGGAATGTGAACAAAGGCCCGGCAACCAAATATTCTCAAGCGCTTATAAGACACATCTTTGTCGGTCTGAATTTTTTCAGGAATATCACCATTTAAAGGATAAGAATGAGACAAATTGATCACATCAAGCAATGTCCTCATTGCTTCACCCCAAAAGGATCTTGGCAATTTAGCATGTGAAAGCAAACATATTGTTCTTTCCACAATGGTGCGGTTTATCCTCTCGGCAACGCTATTTTGTTGAGGAGTCTTCTTAACTGTTTTTTGATGCCGAATACCTTCGCTGTAATAATACTCATTAAATAGTCCAATGTATTCACCACCATTGTCTGTTTGGATGCACTTCAATTTCTGCTCTGTTTTTCTTTTAATCATGGCCTGCAAATGCTTAAATACATCTAGAACTTGATCTTTAGTTTTCAGTGCAAAAGCCTAAACTTTTCTTGAATAATCATCAATGAAAGTAACAAAATAAAGTGCACCATTATGTGTTCTAACTTTCAAAGGACCACAAACATCCGAATGAATCAAGTCCAAAGCATTTTCTTTTCTAGAAATAACAATTTTATGAAAAGAAACTCTATGTTGTTTACCTGTCAAGCAATGAACACAAGTTTTAAGATGTGTACCTTTTAAACCGGGTAGAAGCTCTTTCTTGAACAAAACTTACAGCTCATTTTCACTTATGTGCCCAAGCCGCTTGTGCCATAATTCGGTAGAAGTATCGTTCTCAAGTGCATTGATAACACCTTTACAAATTTTTCCTTGCATCGAATAAAGTGTGTGAGTCTTCTTGCACTTAGCCACGACTAAAGAACTCTTTGTGAGGTTCTATTTTCCATCACCAATTTTTTTGTTATAGCCTTTATCATCTAGCTTCCTGGTAGAGATCAAATTGAGGCGAATGTCTGGAACATGCTTTACATCTTTAAGCAACAACTTGTAGCCTAAATTGTTTCCAAGCAAACATCACCCATGCCAACAATCTTGGACAAGCCTTCATCACCCATTCGAACACACCCATAATCTCCTTTGGTATAGGTAGTGAAGAAATCAACTCGAGAAGTCATATGAAAAGAAGTACCGAAATCAATCACTCAATTGTTCTCTTGGCCCACAAAATTGACACAATCATTTTTCATAAACGACCATAAGATCACTATCGGTAGTAACTGCTGTTGTGTCTTATCACTTTTTATCCATACTTTTGTTACGCCTTTTCTCCTTGTTCTTGAGCTTTCGGCATTCCCGTTTCATGTGTCCTTTCTCATGGCAATAATGGCACTCAATGTCTTTATTGAAAAAAGAACTATCTCTTCATTTGTTACGGATTTGATCATGACCATGAAGAGTCTTACTCCACCCCTTTGTTTTGCTTCAACCTTTCACAACAAATGCTTCGAATGAGAAGAACCCGCTGATTTTTTTTAGTTTCTTCATTCAACAAGCTACTAGTGACTTGGTTCATTGTGACAATTCCATTAGGCCCTGAATTATTAACCGTCACAACCAAAGACTCCCAATTTTCGAGTAAAGAACTAAGTAGCATCAAAGCCTGTAACTCATCATCAAAAACAATTTTCATAGAGGTAAGTTGGTTTACAATACTTTTTATTTCATTCAAATATTCTAGAATAAGGCTGTCATCTTTATATTTTAAATTAACAAACTTTCGAAACAGAAAAGCTTTAATTGTGGCTAATTTTCTATCATAAAGACTTTTTAATTTTTTCCATAAATCATATGTCGAAATTTCAGTAGCAACATGATGAAACACACTGTCATTAATCCTTTAACAGATAACACCAACGACTTTTTGATTAAGCCTCTTCCATTCATCATCTTTCATACTATCAGGTTTGTCACTATCACCCTCAATAGGCCCATACAAATCTTTACAAAATAATAGGTCCTTCATTTTAGTTTTCCAAGTTACCCAATTACTTCTATTGAAGCTAGAAATATGACCTACATTCCCCTCCATTGATTTACACAAATAAATAAATCCAAATAAACTGTAATCTCTGATACTAGTTGTTAGGAAAAATATGTGATTTTCCACTAGTAAATCAATCAATGGAAATAAAAACTAATGCGAAAAAATTAAATCAATAATGACACAAGAATATTTACATGGTTCCCTCAATGTAAGGTATGTCCATGCGATCGAAATCCGATTCCACTATCAACCAAGAGGTTTTAAACGATTACAAATGAGACACGAATGGTCTCATAAACCACCTTTAGGAAAATTCCAAATAATCACACAATAATCAAGAGAAAACACCTCACCAAATAGATGAACAAAAGTTTTCGAAACAAAGTTGAAGAAGACCACAAATTTGAATCAAAACAACTTCCACCAACACTACAAAGTACAGCCAAAAAAACCTTTCAAATTTAAACTTCACCGAATTGAGTTTAATCCAAAAGTACTCGCACAACAAGCTTATGCTCCAAGAACAAAACCCACTGAAAATTGAATCAATTTTTGTAGCAGCCACTTGCATTTCGGGAGAACAAAACAATATATATAAAAATATTATTAATTTTTGGGCTTTTTATGAAAACTCTAACTGCCACCAAACATATTATTATATATATATTGGGCCTCCAAAAGTCAGATATAATATATTAAAAATATATTATAAGCAACCCCAAACCAAATTAAATTCTTTTAATAAATTAATTGGATCCCATACTCCAATAAAAAAAAAAAAAGTATACCCAACACTTTTTATTGTTCCACACCTACATCTTCTCTCACTTAACTGCCTAATTAGATTTTTTTTTTACTTCATCCCTTACGTTCCCCTCACTTTTTACTTCATCCCTTTGCACAAACTTTTCAAAGGATTTCCAATCTCTCTCTCTCAACGATTCCATATTGGTGAATTCAATTCAATCAATTCATGGAACAGTTTGAAGTCAAATGAGTCGGATTTTAATGGGTTCAACCATGTTGGAATATTGGTGGTGGGTCTGATTTTAATGGGTTAGGTTCTATTATTGTTCTTATTTTTAACCTTAACCATTTTATTAATTTTGGAAGCGATTGTTCCTCAAGTAAAAATATAAAAATAAGTATTGTTGGGTATCTTTTATTTATACAATTTATTTTTATGTTATCCATATGTAAAATACGGATTGAGTACTGCAAGGTTTTTTTTTTTTCTTATTCAAGTTCTCTCTAAATTTCTTTTTAACTGGTGGCTTTGATTTTAATGGGTTAGGCTCTATTGTTTTTTTTTTTTTTTTTTTTTTTTTAACCTTAACCATTTTATTAATTTTGGAAGTGATTGTTCCTCAAGTAAAAATATAAAAATAAGCATTGTCAGGTATGTTTTCTTTATACAATTTATTTTTATGTTATTTGTATGTAAAATACAGATTGAGTACTGTAAAGTTTTTTTTTCTTGTTCCAGTTCTCTCTAAATTTCTTTTTAACTAAAACTCTTTTCTTCAATTTTTCTCAATTTTTATATTTATAATTTTATTACTTTATTATGATGTATCATAAATTTCTGATGAACCAATTCAGATGGTGGTATTATTTTATTATTCATCAATAATACTAGTGTAGCTTGCTTTTCGTGCTCCTTTCGGATATGACTAGCCCTACAGTTCGGACTCCTGTGGTTTTGAATCTAATTTCACAAGTGCAATGTGAAATAGTGAAAACACAAAAAGAGTCCAAATTTGGCAATTCTTTTTGAAAAATTGATGTTTGAATCAAATGCCAAAAATGGATTGCTTCGCCAGATTTCAGAGTCGTCACCTAAATATTTTTGAGAAATTTAGGAAACTCGTGACTCATGCCAAAGGCCACTTATTTGTCATCACCAAAATGTCTCGACTCGGGAACTTGGGTACAAGAGGGGAAGGTCATGAATTGAGCACTCCACTCGTGCGATCAAAGATCGACCTCTACTAATCATGATGTGTTTTTTATTTACATTATATGTTCTTGTTCCAATTATTAGACTAACATTACTATGTGACACACACAAGTATAGACTAATTTGCAAAAGTTGGAACGCTTTGATTTCATGTTTGTTTGAAAATTGTTTTTGATACTCGTCACTTGAAAAGGTGAGTTTGTACATTAATCAATTTGTCCCAATTTTAGCAATTTAGCCTTCATCCACAAGCATTTAAGCAGATATATCATTTAAGCAATTAGTCTCATGGGAAGCATGTTTGGCATGGCAACACAAACATTTGATGCAAGATGCTAAAACTCAAAATTGCTCACCTAGTACTCCGAGCCAAAACAAAGCAAAATAATTAGAAAATATGCATGCTCTTAACAAATGCAATATGACTAATGCGACACATACAAGTATGCAATTAATAGGCTCGGCTATGAACATAGCATATGATTCCATTCAAGACATGTGATGAGTCACGTATTCAGCAATGAATTTAAAAATTTGGTTAGTATGATGAGCCGAACCTTGGATGCATGCAAGACAATGGATGCAAATCATAAAGATGCTAATTTGAAAAAATGATGTTTTATACTGACCATCGTAAGCAAACAAGTAAAAGGGAGAAAGACGTGGGGTTGGAAAACATACACATTATTACATGTCGGCCCTCGTGCAGGAGGGTGCGAATCAATGTCCGAGAGTCCGAATTAAACTAACTATTACAAAACCGAATGAATGAATAAATAACTAACTAGCTAAGCTATAATTAACTAACTAGCTAATTTATTACAACAAAATAAACTAACCATTTAACGAATCATTGCTACAACAATATTAATTATGATGATGATAACTACAACACTATTGAAATCATTAATTTACAATTTACAATGGAAGCACAAGGATGGCATGCACGTAGCGGTTTCAAAAGTAACTTTGTCTGCTTTCCTTGGAATATGTCCTGTTTCACCTTCAATCACTGCCATCTGCTTCTGCAAAACACACTGCCTTACCAAACATTGATAGTCGGCCAGGCCTAAATAAGGCCAACTGTGCCTTAATTTTATGCAAAATCCTATTTTTGTGCTATGAGGTAAAAATAGTGCATACAAAGTTTTCTAAGCTCTGTTTGTCCTTCTCACACTTCTCTATCATGGGAAAGTCTCAAGAGAAGGTTGGAATTGTTTCCAAAACCATCAATGAGCAATTTGCTTGCTTGATGATTTTGGACACAATTCAATGAATGCAATGACTAACAACCTTCCATTCCCTTTATCATGAAGTAAGCTCAAAGGGGGGAGTAAAGACGCTTCAAGGGTCGTGAAAACACCATAATTGACGTGTGATGACTCTTGACACAATAGACTCGGATAACGTCCGGCCGAGCCTAAGCAATATAATCCATGTTCTTTATGTTGGTTGGTTCATTTTAATCCAAATTCATTAGTCTTCGCCATTCTTTAATCCATTAGTCCAAGGTGATAATTACATCTACTAAATGAGAAGCACATCAAATGGGAAGTGATTCTCGACATGAAAAAGAGACTATGCCGTTGACAATGAACCTTCGTAGAGATTAAGCCATTAAGCATAGATCTCTAATTCATGTTTTGAATAACTGTCAACCAGTTGAAACAACTCTCAAATGAAAGAAATGGATGATAGATTGCTTGTTAAAATGAGGCATCTTAACATGGAAATTAATTAAAGAAAAACTAGATCAATATGCAACAAGTTTTGTATAAGGACTTGTGAGACAACAACAAACAAATCAAAACATGAATTAATTAAATAACCTAGGACAACCCTAAAATAGCCCTTAATGGATGAAAAATAGTGGCTCAAAGTGCATGAAAAGAGCCCAAAAAGCTAAACAACAAATAAAGAAAATAAGACTAGTAAGCAAGAACAAGGAGAGGTGGCTAAACCCTCCACTTTTGAAACCTCAAAGCATGATTTTTAGCCTCTTTTAAACTCTGAAAGTCAATTTGGAAAGCAAAGAAAAAGGGTGTAAAATAAGGGTTTGAGCTATAGGTAAAGGTGTAAGAAAGAGTGTTAACTCTCTCTACCCTTTGGTAGCTATCCAAACCCAAGTTTAGACACTTGAAAGAGGATCAAAACAATACAAAAATATAAGAACTAGATAGCAAGAGATAACAAAGAGAGCAAGAGAAGAGATAATAAGCTTATACCTCTCAAGAAAGGTAAGCTCTTTGTTTGTGAATCAAACTAAGTCCAAACACACTCTTAAGCTTGAATTGTGATGCTTAAGGCTCAACCAAGGTTTCAAGGCTAAGGTATGAAGGTGTATATGGTGTATGGATATAGGTTAAGGGTGGTAAGCTTGCTTAAAGGTTGCTTGCACAAGAAGAAGGAGCTCTTCAGAAGGTGTATAAGCTTTTTAGAAATTCTTCAACCCTCAAAACAGAGATACAACTTCGTTTTTATAGAATTTGAGCAAAAGAGGTCATAAATATCTTAAAAAATAGACAGTTGGCGAGCTCCCGGTCAGAACAGTGTTTCTCGCTACCAAGGCACGACCGGCCATAAATAGCCGCGGCCAGCTCTCAATGAGGCACGGTCGGGCCTCAATGTGATCCTCTGTCTCTCTACTTCAGACTCAGCATAGCATGGCACAATGTGTAAAAATGGATTTCTAAGGTACAAACAGTGGAAATATGGAAGATTTGGAACTGTTTCGGAGCTTAAACATAGCCCTTCGTTGAGACCTCGAACCACTCACAACACCTGTGACGCCCTAAATTTTGATAATATTATACAACGATACACTGCGATTTAACTAGCGGATATACATCATTTTTAAGTACAAAATACAAATAATTATACTAAAAGAAAATATTAATAATAGTTGCAGATAAAATTCTTCAAGTCTTTAAATACAGGTCAGTTCCTTGATATAAAAAGATTATCCAAAATACAGGAATTATAAAATCTAATCTCTAAGGCAACCATGGTTCTTCAAAGCTTTTCGGGATTTCGTTCTCGGTGTAAAACTCGCCTTCACCTGGCATAAAACGCCATGAGCTTGGAATGCCCAGTGAACACACACACCCAGACCCTTTTCCTATTCCAAATACACAAGAACATAACAGCATGATCATAACATACAACGAAAGCAATAATTAAGCAGAGCTTATAATTAAATTTTAGTTATCATGAATAATAGTAAATTTTAGTTAGTTCTAGGCAACTCCCCGCGGAATGCCGTTCCTACCCAACCACTAACACTAGCCACGGGCAATTCTAACTCTCCCTTGGTTAATACAATACTAATGCATCGCTTACCGCACAATTACCAATGATGCCCACGCACCTGGGTTACATACCCGAGTGGTGACATCACGGTCTGCCCCAAGGGAACAGGCTTCCAGGGATAATCTCCCTGTGTGAGACCCTCACTACCACCCTTATGTCTCCCATTTCCATTAAGCAGCCAGAATACCTCCCGTGCCATGTTAGGGTTCGAAAACACACTTGCGCAAGACTTCACAAAAAATGGAACACATTCCACTATATCATACTCTTGAATCCATCATTCATTAAATCATAAAATTTAATACAATGATCTCAACCCATTACCATCCCATTTGATTTCCCTTTTATTCAGTGCATTGTGTTCTTAGTTATAGCAAAGCATGGTCAATATATGTTACGAATCCAAACTAAACAACAAGTAATTTATTCATGGTAAAGAAAATTTACAATTTATCATACATTACATATCAAGACTAAGACATTCAAGAAACATAGAATATAAGAGTTGCAAACCAAATAAGAGCATATTAACACAAATTTCTAGATTTCCAGATTTGAACCAGTTTGAAAATAATTATGAAAAAAATAATTTTATTGGCCCTAAGTACCTGGCCTCACGTGAGTTTGTAGATAAATAAGTCTAGTTTCAAACTCAATTTACGAAAGTAGGATAGGTATTTTAGATTTTATGATAATTCAGAATTACCAAGATCTGTCCAGATTCGTTGACAGTTGCGCAAATCGCTTTTTCTCTCAAACCATTTACTCCCTTAAGTTCAAGAAAATTTTAGTTGAAATATAACACCAAGATTAAGATTTTGACATAAAATTGGACTCAAGATTATTTTTCTAGAATTTTATAAAAATAGAGAAAGTTGACCATTTTTCTGGTTTTGTGAGTAGCAAACTTAGAAAAATTGTTTAGGTTATAAAAACACATCCTTAGGTCCTGCCAAAATTATCACATACTCTAGACATACCAAATATTACACCATAAAAACAGATTTTTAGTTTATGAAGTTTTGATAGGAAAATAAATTCAAGAGAGGGAAAAGATTTGCTGTTGGAAATTTAAGAAAGAAAGAGAAATATGTCATTTCTTAATTAATACACATTTATACAAGAGTGTAGGCCTAGACTACAACATATATACATAAAGAGCATGTATTAGGAGGGGAAAAACAAGTGGTAAAAGAATTTGAGAGAAGAGGTGATGTATGTTTACCTTTGTTGTACAAGACTCAACAATTCTTCTTTTTCTTCTTCTCTTCTCTCTCTCTCTCTCTCTCTCTCTCTCTCTCTCTTCCTCTCTCTTTTTTTTTCCAAGATCACTCTCTCTCTCTTACTCCTCTAGCGCATGGCTGAAAATGTGTTAAATGAGGGGGAAAACTGTGCATATATAGAGAAATATTTGGAAGGTTTCTTAGGGACCAAGTTCCATAGGTGTAACTGGTCAAAGTTGCCATCAATGCCATTTCAACCCTCACATGACTAGCTACTTGGGCTCCAAGAAATATATATATATATATATGAGATATTTGTATTTATAACCATAATATAATAGGCACAAGTACATTAATTACTAAAATATCACAATTAAGGGTTAGAATGAAATAAAATAAAAGTATATAGGGACCAAGTCTAAATTTATGAAACCTTGATATATGTTATTAATATACTAACATTAGAAAATAGTTAAAATAATAAATTCGGGCCCTGTTAAATTAAAGCGCAAAGAAGGGCGAGAAACCAAGCGAAAACGGCATTATCTGGAATTAAGAGTTTAGAGTGATTAATATATAATGATAGGGTCTAATAATTAATAATATGGTTTTAAAGGTGATTATTAATCTACCGGGATCGATTAGGGTTTACTCGAATTAATCTGTGATGCTTCCCGATTTGAGGGTTTAAAATGCAATTAAGCAAAAATTCAAGGGCTTTGTTGAAATAAACTCAAGGTTAGGGATTTAACGGTAATTACAAAAATTAGGGTCTCTACAACACCACTTTCATCATCGAGTGTATCGGGCAAAGCGCTTGAGTCTTGCGGGCGGTAAAAAATGAGGTGTCTATAACTAGCCTACGTGATGACTTTTTACCACTTATTTTTAATTTAGAAATTAGAAATGCAATTGACTTTTTCCTATTTTGGTGAAGGCAATACATCATCTTTTATGGATTATTTTTTGGTTGTGATTAGAGCTAAAGATTATCAAATAGCCTGTTGCTTCCTTAATTTTTAGGCAGTACATAACAACTTGAGAAAATATGAATAGAAACTAATTGTTCCTCCTGGGCCATCCAAACCTTTGAATTTTGGCCCAAAAAGAAAAAAATGAATAGAAATATAAGAATTTCAGAAATTATGAATAGAAAATATGAAATATACTAGTAGTTTAGAACTAAAGGGTTGTCTAACAACACCACCTTTCTTTTACTGTAAGTATTCTATTAGTGTTTTTTCGTTTTTTGTAGTATAAATTCTATAATTGTGTAGTCAAAAAAATGATATTTATTTATTTTAGTATCAAAATACATCTCAGTAATTGGTTATTTTTAATTTTTGTGTAAATTCTATAATTGTTTAAAAAGGAAAAAAGAAAAAATAAAAATTGGTGGCACATCTCATTCGCTTTGACTATACATGTTTTATGAGTTTGCACAAGAAAAATTGGTGGCACATCTCATCTGCTTTAACCGTACATGTTTTATTTAAAATTAAAGAAAATATCATTTTGTCCCCCAAACTTTCACGCATTGTTTAATTTGACCCCCAGACTTCGATTAATATTAATTTTACATCCAAACTTTCAAAATTTTGATCAATTTAGTCCCTGCCGTCACATTCGGTCAACAATTGGACGGAATGTGCTGATGTGGGGAAAATTGATTTTTAAGGTATAGTTTGGAGGCAAATTGATTTTTAATTTGGGGGCCAAATTGATTTTTAAGGTATAGTTTGGAGGCAAATTGATTTTTAATTTGGGGGCCAAATTGATTTTTAAGGTATAGTTTGGGGGGTAAAGTAAAATTTTAAATGAACTTTGGTGAAACATCAACACATTCCGTTCAATTGTAGACGGAATGTGACGTAGGGGTCAAATTGATCAAAATTTCGAAAGTTTAGGTGAAAATTGATATTAATCGAAGTCTAGGGGTCAAATTGAAAATGCGTGAAAGTTTGGGAGGTAAAATGATATTTCATCTTAAAATTAGTGTTTGTTTATTTGTTTATTTATTTTAAGTATAAATTTTGTAATTATTTATTAAAAAAATGGTATTTATTTATTATTTATTTTTAATGTTTATTAATAAGCAGTTTAGAACTAATAACTTCTCAATGGAAAATACACATTTCCATTTTGTTGATCATGTTCATTCAAAAAATAACAAATAAAACAAAAAAAGAAATGTATACATTATAATGTGGATTTTAGGCTCACATTTTTATGATTTTTTATTTCATTTTTTTCACCATATAAAAGTTCAAACTAAATTACAAATAAAACAAAAAAACAAATGTATCTATTATAACGTGGATTTTACGTTCATATTTTTATGATTTTTTTTTTTCATTTTTTCCACCATATAAAAGTTTGATCTAAATTGCAAATTTCAAAATATATATATATATACATTATTATTTCATTTTGTTGATCATGTTGGTTGACGCTCATATTTATGATTTTTTTTTTCATTTTTTCTACCATATAAAAGTTCAATCTAAATTACAAATAAAATAAAAGCGTATCTATACTATTATATAAAGTGAGCCCTTAATTTGGTTTCTTGAAACTTTTGACATGTGACATTTGGATAGGAACTCAATAAACCAATCATAACCAATCACTTTCACATTCCTACTTTTCTACGTTTGTCTCCCAAACTGCTGTACAGTTCCAAAATCACTTCTTATTATGTGTATTGGTCCAATTTGTTGTGTGGGAGTGCAATTTTGTTTATAAAGATTTACTAGGAATGTTTCTACGGGTGTTTGAGGATGAGATAAGCAAATAAATAATAAAAAATTATAAATAAGATACCAAAAGATATTAAAAATAAATAAATTTTTAATTTTTTCCATAATCTTTATAACAAAAATATTTGGATTGTTCCTAAGAAAATTAAAAAATGAAACTTAAAAAAATAATTGAAGTTAAATAAAAATTTTAAATTTTTTTGTTATGGCTGATAAGGTTCAATTTATTTATTTATTTTTTATATTAGTAGTTTATTATTTGTAGATAATAATAAGATTCTAAAAAATATTAAATTAAAAGAAAAAAAGATATGATACCCTGAAAAATTATGTACGAATATAATTTTAAATTTGGTTAAGCAAATAAAATAAAAAAATTTATAAATAAAAAGAGGACACCAAAAGATATTAAAATTAAAAATAAATATTATAATTTTTTTCGAAGTTACACATGCATTGTCTGTGCCCACCGCTAATCTATGTTAATGTTTGTATATCCATCCATACAACAAACCCAATGTGTCGGTTTTGGGTGCCTCTATTTACGCACTATATTTGGTCTCAAGGCACACCATTAATTGGTTATTTTTTATTACAATAATGACCTTACCTAAAATGACCAAAATGACCATAACTAAATACACACTTTAGTTGAATACACATCCAAATCCCAACTCTAGCTGTCACAACCCAACCCCAGGGGATTAGGGCTGGAATCCCAACTTATTAAATAATTCTAATCGTAACAAATTAAATGGCGCAAGCGGAGGCAAAATGAAAGTAAGAAAAGAATTAAACAGAAAATTTACTTCATTCTATTATTTTAATAAAAGGAAGTACATCTATGGGGCTTTTATTATTTTATTATTCAGTGACCGACCATCAGTAAAGGCAAAAGGAAAAAAAGGAAAGAAAAACACAAAGAAAGGGATCAGCATCAAATTGTTGTACGGGTTCCACTACATGAGGTTATAGGTCTTCCTTACATCTCATCACCTGAAAGGGCAACAGCTATAAGCACATAGCAGAGTGAGAAATATTATGCCAAGAGTATAGAGAACACGAAATAACCATGGATAGTTAGTTAAGCTAAAACATTTATATAACTTGATTTGAATAACAAATTATTTAAAGTGGCAGAAACTTAAATACGAAAATTATGTAAATAAATAACCATAACCACGGAACAGAACAAAACAGAACAAAAGTCACAGGAGTGACAATCAGAACAGAGATCAATGAATCCATGACAAACAGAGGACCACAAAGTGGCCAAACAGAGACCAATGGTTATTTAAGTCCCCCAATACATGGGACTCCCGTGGTGGTACTTACAGAAAACAATTGTTTACAAAATCATTGTCAAATAATTTTTAAAATTTAAACAAATATATCTATGGGTTTCAATTTAAGTAAATGGAGTTCAGAAAATAATTAATGTAATTGAAATATAAATATAAGTTATAAAACTTAACTTGCATAAAATAAATTATGGTAGTTCAAAACATAAGTAAAAAATATTATGGTCACTGAAGGTATAATATAACTCACCTTAATATTGAACCTTAACCTTTATGTTCCCTCCTCTCAGAGGCTTCCCTCTTTGTTGCCTGTTTTTTGATTCTGACTACTAACTTGAGCTCTCATATATATATAAGGACTTTCACTAGGTGAGTCACCAGCCTCTCTATGCCCGAAATCAAGAAACTATGCCTAGGTATGCTTAGTTATCCCCTATGAGCCTTATCCCTTAATCCTGTGAGCCTTATCTCCTAATAGAGCCTTATCTCCTAATAAATATTTCTTAGCTTACTACAATAATTCATGGCTTAATTCTAATCCATATTCTTGATAGAAATAAAGTCTCTTGATTTAACTTACATTTTATCATATACAACCATAACATTAATTATTTTATTTTACTCTTATTATAGGTATATATATATTCATTATTTTTTATTTATTTATTTTTTCTAGTAACATGGTGTTAATTAAATATTTAGGGTGTCACATTTCTCTCCTCCTAAATAGAAGTTTGTCTGCAAACCTAACGTACCTTAATTTTCGAAGAGGTGTGAGTATTTGGCTCGCATTTAACTTTCCGTTTCCCACATAGCTTCTTTGATACGATGATTTCTGCATAAGACTTTTACTAGTGGTATGGTCTTGTTTCGGAGAACTTGATCACGATGATCGAGAATCTGCATTGGTTGCTCTTCATAAGAGAGGTCCTCTTGAACTTTCAAGTTCTCATAGTCGACGACATGTTCTGGATCTCGGAGGTACCGTTCGAGCATTGAAACGTAGAACACATTGTGGACATTGGATAGTTCAAGTGGTAGTGTAAGGCGATATGCTACAGGACCAATCTTTTCTAGTATCTCAAATGGCCCGACGTATCATGGGTTTAACTTTCCTCGCTTTCCAAATCGGATAACTCCTCTTATTGGTGAGATCTTAAGAAACACATGATCCCCTACTTGAAATTCCAAGTCCCGTCTCCGTGTAACTGCATAGCTTTTCTGGAGGCTTTGAACAGTGCGAATTCACTGTTGGATGAGTTGGATTTTATCACTTGTGATTTGCATGATCTCAGGGCCTAATAATTTCCTGTTTCTGACTTCCGCCCAACACAGAGGTGATCGACATCTCCTTCCATACAAAGCTTTGTACGTTGCCATTCCAATGCTTGCTTGGTAGCTGTTGTTATACATGAATTCCACTAAAGGTAGGTGCTCATCCTAGTTACCTTTGAGGTCCAACATGCATACACGTAATATGTCTTCCAACGTCTGGATTGTTCTTTTGGATCGTCCATCAGTTTGTGGGTGATAAGCCGTGCTAAACTTTAGTGTGGTTCCCAAGGCCTCTTGCAATTTGTTCCAGAAGTAAGACACAAATCGAGGGTCTCGGTAAGACACGATTGAAACTGGAGTGCTATGCAAACGAACAATTTCCTTGATGTATAAAGTGGCAAATTTATTAAGGGAGTACATGATTTTGATTGGTAGAAAATGCGCCGACTTTATTAACTGGCCTACTATAACCCATATTGCATTATTCTTCAAAAATGACTATGGTAGCCCGACCACAAAGTCCATAATGATGTCCTCCCATTTCTACTCAAGTATAGGGAGTGGTTGCATCAGTCCTGTAAGTCTTTGATGTTCTGCTTTAACACGCTGACAATGCAGGCATTTGGAGACATGGCTTATTACGTCTTTCTTCATTCCTATCCACTAGTAGTGTTCCTTCAAATCATGGTACATTTTTGTGTTACCAGGGTGGACTACAAATCTTGAGCTATGAGCTTCCACCAATATCTTCTTCTTGAGTTCCAGAATGTCGGGTACACAGATTCGATTATGAAATTTTAGCATCCCATTGCTTAGAGTGAAATTAGGATCAGGCGTACTCCTTTGCTCCTCGTACTTTTTCTTTAAAAGTTTATCTTCACATTGGTGTGCTTTAATTTCTTCAATCAATGTGGGTTCCATGGTTATATTGGCGAGCAGTCCATTGATCTTGCGGGAAGCGATGATATATGCCAAACTTTTGGTCGTCTTTCGGCTCAGTGCATCTTCCACCACGACCACGTTAGCTTTGCTTGGATGGTGATGGATCTCTATATCATAGTCTTTCATAAATTCTAGCCACCGCTGTTGCCTCATATTCAGTTCCTTCTGTGTAAACAAATATTTAAGATTTTTATGATCAGTATAAATCTTGTAGGTTGCCCCGTAAAGATAATGACGCCAGATCTTGAGGGCGAAAATCACTGCAGCCAACTCTAGATCATGAGTTGGGTAGTTCTTCTCGTGAGTCTTTAGTTGTCGCAAGGCATACGTAATGACTTTTCCACTTTGCATAAGAACACAACCCAAACCGTTGTATGAGGTATCACCATAAATTACGAACCCATCTGCTCCTATAGTGAGTGCTAGTATAGGAGCTGACACAACTCGACTTTTTAATTCTTGGAAGCAACGCTCCTATTTGTCAGTCCATTCGAAGGGTGTGTTCTTCTGAGTTAGCTGGGTTGAGGGTGATGCTATTTTTGAAAAATCTTGAACGAAGCGTCGATAATAGCCAGCTAGACCTAAGAAACTTCGAATTTCTGACACATTAGTAGGTCGTGGCCAGTCCACGATTACTGTAACTTTTTGGGGGTCAACCGAGATACTATCCTTGTTAATGACGTGACCGAGGAAGTGTACACTAGTGATCCAAAATTTGCATTTCTTCAACTTGGCATAAAGTTTGTGATCACGTAGTGTTTGGAGAATCGTTTGCAAGTGCTGCTCATGGGCCTCTGGTGACTTGGAGTATATGAGGATGTCATCAATGAAGACGATAACGAACTCATCAAGATAGGGTTTGAACAATTGGTTCATGAGGTCCATGAAAGCTGCTGGAGCATTTGTGACGCCAAAAGGCATGACAAGAAACTCGTAATGCCCATAACGAGTTTTGAAGGCAGTCTTTTTGATGCTTTCTGTTTTGACTTTAGTTGATGGTAGCTAGAACGCAAGTCAATTTTGGAGAATACTTGAGCACCTTGAAGTTGATTGAACAAGTCATCGATTCATGGCAGAGGGTACTGATTCTTGATGGTGACCTTGTTCAGTTCCCGATAATCAATGCATAATCTCATTTTTCCATCATTTTTCTTTATGAACAGTACTGGAGCTCCCCAAGGTGAGGTACTAGGTCGAATGAAACCTTTGTCCACGAGTTCCTAGAGTTGAGTCTTCAGTTCTTTCAATTCCATCATTGACATGCGGTAAGGGGCTTTTGATACTAGTTGGGTACCAGGTTGAGTTTCAATGGTGAATTCGATTTCCCGGTCAACCGAGGTACAAGGTAGATCTTCAGGGAAGACATCCGAGAATTCTCGGACCACGGGGATTGTATCAATGGTGGGGACCTCTTTTTGTGTATCGATCACATAACAAATATAACTACAATAACCCTTTCTTAGAAGTCGTTGGGCTGTCATGGAGGATATAACACATGGAGGGATGGAAACTTCAGTCCCATCAAAGACAAGCTCGAGTTGGTTTGGTAACCGGATGGAGACCTTTTTAGTTTTGCAATCAATAGAGGTATTGTTGGCAATTAGCCAATCCATTCCGAGGATGATATCAAAGTGACCAATGCTGAGAGGAATCAAGTCTATGTATAAGGTTTTGCCTTTTAGGGATATATCATAAGATTTGTACACATCAGTACTACAAGCAGAATTACTAGAAGGAAAAGAAACAAACAATATATATCTTAAGGGTTCGGGTGTTGATGCCAACTCAGTAGCAAAGTGTGGTGCAACAAAAGAATGAGTTGAATCGGAGTCAATGAGAACATGTGCTAAATGACCATAGGCCAAAAATGTACCTAACACAACATTTTCGGTAACTTCCGATTTTCCAAGTACCAAGGAAAAAGCCCTTCCTTGGCATTTTTGGTCCTTCTTCTCTCCTCTAGGTCCTGTGGGTTTTCTGACTAGGCTAGAGGGGCTGCTGGCTGTAGGATTGGTCAGCTTTGGACAGTCCTTCAGCAAGTGGCCAACTTGACCGCATTTAAAGCAAGCTCCCGTGTCTCAATGGCATTGTCCCCAATGAGCCCTTCCACAAATAGGACGTGTTGGAATAGTGCCACCTCGGGGGTTAGTAGGACCTCGATTGCCTGAACTGGTTGCACTCGTATTTACCCTCTTGGGAGGCATAACACTGAATCTTCTATTGTCTCTTTCCCAAAATCACTTCTTTTCCCTTGGTTTCCCAAAACGTGAGGCTTTAATCTCTTTTCTACAATGTACGCTTGATCTACCACTTCCGCATAGGTTCACAGTTTCAAAACCTCAATCCTATCTTTGATTTCAACATCCAATCCTGCTTCAAATTTTCTTGCTTTTCGAGCTTCAGTGGGGATGACATATGTCGCAAACCGAGCGAGTTGTGTAAACTTGCTCTTGTATTTGGCCACTGTCATGGTTCCTTGCTTTAGATGTATGAATTCTGATGCCTTTTGTTGCCGCAACAAATCTGGAAAGTATTTTGCATAAAATACTTCCAAGAATCTTGCCCATGTCACAATTTCTTCTTTCTCCAGAGTGAGAAGCCACCATTCCTGTGCATTATCTTTAAAAGTGAAAGTGGTGAAAGTGGCAAAAGTCACCTTCTGTCTTTCGGTGTAGGGTAGGGCATGAAAAATCTTTTCCATGTCTTTAACCCAAACGTCTGCTACCATTGGGTCTAGACTACCGATAAATGTGGTGGGTTTTAGATCTTGGAACTGTTTTATGGTAACCGGCTCTTCTCGCTGTTCTGGCATCCCATTGTTGATGTTGGTCTGCAAGGCTTGCAAAAAGCTAGAAACCACTCTTTCTACGATTCTTTCCATTGATTCAATGCCACTAACTGATGACTCACTTTCGTTACCATTATTGGCCATTATACAAAGTAATGAATGAGACATTACATTTATAACGCAGTATATATATTGCATATCTAAAATACCAACTTTACTAATTTTGCAAATATAATATTACATCTTTGTTCCAAAAATCAAAAATTGTGTTAGTGTCTTATCCTTGTGATACAAAAACAAAAGAGGGATCAGAACTCATTATGGTTAGCTTACAAAAAGTTTTCTTCTACCAAATCTAGAGTGGCGGGTCAAATGGGTCAAACAACCACGGAAAGTAGTATTGCATAAAAAGCTCAAATTCTCATCCTAACTGTACCATACCAAAACACATCTATGCTGCCTGGACGGTGTAAACGGGGATGAACTGTATGTAGCTCCAAAATGCTCGATCGACTATCCATCCTGGTTGCTCAATGTATGATAGGTCATTACTAAAATCAACATTTTGAATATTAATAATTTCCAACGGGTTAGGGGCAGTGGTAAAAATGTAGTCCTTAGGGTACACATTTCCCCTTCTTGCCACAAAATCTGGGGGCAAAGAGCCAACGATGTAGTGCGGGTGGTCATAGCCTGGTGCAAAGTCGAGGACACGGGTGGGTCCGAGAAATCGTCCACGCATACAGTGTCACGACCTAAACCCGCCCCTATGGGTTTAGTAATCAGAATCGCCAAGAATGTCAGATCAAGGCCTATATGATGAGACGATGTCTGATACAGGGGGCATGGCGGAAGCCAATACATGAATAAACAATGTCCAATGAGGCGTGATACTGTATGCAAAAGATTTTTCATACATATATGCAATCGAGAGACAAAGCAGATGTACAATATTTACAACCATTGAGCAGGGACTTCATCCTGTTTAAGATCTGATGCAAAAACAGAATCTGAAAGCGGATGGGAAATAAAACACCCCTAAGCCAAAGCTTGACAGGTTCAGAACCTCACAGTGAGGCACGGTGGTTGGCTTGACAAAACTGGAGTTTACCCCGATGCTCCTAGCCATGGTTTAGTGCCTGTACACCCACACATATATATGAGCAGTGAGCTAAAGCCCAGTGAATAACATAATGCGTAAAGGGGTTTAGAATGAATGTTCTTCTGATAATGAAAAGCAGTTCATTTCAAGCGATATATCATTGTTGATGCGATGGCAGATCATATGTGGTACATCCATTAGCATAACAGTACAGTGAACAGTAGGTCTAAAAGACCGAACAGTAAATGATGGCCATCAATCGATGTGATGAGTGGTTCCAAAGGGAACCGACAGAGATCTCTGTAACGATAACGATGTGATGGTTGCTAAGGATGCCTGTCTGATTCGAATATAGGACATGCATTTATTCAATTAATGATAGTTATTAGTTGAAGCGATTCGATTATCTGATCGAAACATTCGCAGTTGAACATATCTTTACACAATTGTTACTCACAGAGTTCTGGGCTATAGTAAGCTAGAGCGTCTCCTCGGAAAGCCAACCCTACACAGTTTACAGAATGAACACGCACTAAGCTTCACAGTTGGGAAAGATAATAACTTAATCCCTAATTGCCTCGGTGTGTTCTACATCTATATCCTCAATAAGATGCCTTAAATATGCCTTAGGAATGCCTAGGATGGAAAGAGGATGTCACTACAAGAAAACACATTTTTGCCGACCATTTTTGGCTACCAAAACAAATTTAGTCGCCAAAAGTATGGGAATTGGTTACCAAAATTAATTTTAGTTGACAAAAGTCAAGCTTTTAGCTACTAATTTTTTTTAGTAGGGGAATGTTGATTATTGGCGACTAAAAAAAAATTAGTAGCTAAAAAAAATACAATTGGCGACTAAACAATTTTTTAGTAGCTAAACATATCACAATTGGCGACTAAAAGAATTTTTAGTCGCCAAAGACCTACTTTTGGCTACTAAATAGTTTGGTAGCCGAATGAAAATAAAAAAATTATAAAATACCTTTGGCGACCAAAATTTTGGTCGCCAAAAACAGGGGATTCACCGACTAAATTACTTTTTAGTCACCCAAGGGCTACTTTTGGCTACTAAATAGTTTGGTAGCCGATTGAAAATAAAAAAATTATAAAATACCTTTGGCTACCAAAATTTTGGTCGCCAAAAACAGGGGATTCACCGACTAATTTACTTTTTAGTCGCCAAAAGCCTACCTTTGGCTACTAAATATTTTGGTAGCCGATTGTTTAATAATGGTAAAGTATTCCTTTAGGTAATGGTAATTTCTGTAGGGTTGTAATGAAAAATTAATATTATTAAAATGTAATGAATATTTTTAAAATGTAATATTTTATCATTTAAATAAATTTTTCAATTTTTCAATATCATTATCAAAACAAGGGCTAAGTGTGTAAAAAAAATTCACTCATGACTTATAAGTAAATAAATCTGATTTGTAAGACTTATTGATATTATTTCAGATTTTAAAATTTTTCTTAATTTTTTAATAATTAATTTTTTCAACTTTTTAAAATATTTTAAGCAAATTTGTTTATTTTTTAGATTCACTTAATTTAGATATATTTAAAAAAGAAAATATTTGTGATTTTTTAAAATACAAAATAAGTACTCACTTAATTCACTTAATTTAGATATATTTTTTTTTAAAATTTGAGGGATCTATAAAAGTAATTGGCGATTTAATGCTAATTGAACTGAAGGCCTAAGCTGGGGCTGTGCGTATATATTTTTTAGTTATGTGTTAATGATTTTGACTGCTAAGATATGCTTGAGAAAATGATTTTGACTGCTAGTTACAACTGAATAATAAATTAATTAAATCTACTTGACACATGATTTCTTCATCTGTCTTTATCTATGAGAAAATATACATATTGCATGTTCTAAAATTCTAAAAAATTGATTAGTGCCTAGTTAGTCATGCAGGAGTCCCAAAAAAAAAAAAAAAAAAAAAACACGGGTTGAGCTGGCTCATAATTTTTTATTATAATTTTTTTCCTTCTTTTTTTAAAATTTTCTTTCCTTCTTTTCTTTCTTATTATATATATATATATATAAAATATAAGAATATAAAATTTTAAAATATATTATTATATTTTTCAGTACAAAAAATATTAGGACAAATATTAAAGATAATTTAATTTTTGCCTTTTTTTTAATTTATAATTTTATTACTTATATTTTTATTTAAATATAATTTTAATATATTTGTTACTTTTATTTTAATTTTTTTTGAAGTTGTTATTTTACTTTTACCGACTAAATATTAGTCGGCGATTATAATTACAAAATTTAAAAATTGTGCTTCATATCGGAGGGAAACTTTGGAGGGAAACTTTATTACTTCTTTCTTTTCTCTCTCTCTTTCTCACTCTCTCACGCCTCTGCCCTCTTCCAGTTCTCTCTCTCGCCTTTGTCTCCATCGTTGTCGGGTACGGGAGCATCACTGCCATCGCACACGAGCACCACCGTCACTGGGTATGCGATTCCACTTTGATCGACTCAGCCCTTCCTCTTTGATCTCTCTGAAATTATCTCTAGATCGACCAAGGATCTCCGGGCCACCATTATCACAGGTAAGAAAACTTCCATTTCTCTCTCTATTTTTCTGAAATCTGGTTCTTCTCTAATCTGATGAGTGAATTAGTTTTGAATTCAGTTCTGAAATGGTTTGATCTTTATTTGCTGATTTTGGATTGTTTTTTCTCTCATCTGTATAGTTTCTCTGTGTATAGCAAAGATGAATCATGCTATATACTTTTTGTGTCTGCAAGGTGCTCGACAAAATGTCACAATGGCAATTGAAATTTGCATTTTGTTTAGGTGAGTCTTTTGACTGAAAATGGAAACATCGAGGATGATTTGAGGCTCCCCATTGATGATGCTCTGTGTTTAATTTTCTTAACATAAAATTCTTGCAAGTGTTTTGAATATGCGTAGAGAAAATTTAAATTGAATATTGTTAAATGATTATTCAATTAATTGTTTGTCTCTTGTATGACCTCCGGGGAATTGTTCAAGGCATATTATCATGGGCAAATGCCTGGTTTGAACTTTCAGTCTTGTGCTTTGTTTTGTTTCTTTCAATATGGGAATCTTGAGTTTTACACCTCAAAACCTCTGGAAATGCCTAAGAAAGAAAGTACTTGTGCTTATGTTATACATTAAATGAGTAAATTGTATTTGTTTCTCACTAGTTCCTGATGCCACTAGTTGTGTTGCAAATGCAACAAATATCATAGTATCTGCTAATATCTTAGTTACCGTTGCCACCTTCAATTGTCTACGATGAAAACAGGGGCCACAACTCTCTTTTAGAGGCTTTAAATTCCCTCACTCCTGCTTTAGCCTACTACAAGAATGGTTATTATGACTTTTTTTATTCATAATTTTGATGCTACTAATTTACAATCACATTGAAAATTTTATTTGATATGTCGTTATAATACTTTTCTACTTGATTTATCCAGATTTTATTTGAAAAACTCATTTATATTTCATCTGAATAATCTTATTCGCAACAGAAAAAGTGTTTCATCATTTTCCATGTTACAACTTAAAATTAGAGTTGTAAATTCAGCTTGATGTTATTTTGGCTGAAACTCTCTCTCTCTCTCTCTCTCTCTCTCTCTCTCTCTCTTTCTGCTAATCATTTTCTTTGGGATTTGTTAATAGGACTTTGTGTTTGTTCAGTGCATTGGGAATTTCATATCCAATCAATAGAATTTAGGCTATTGATGTGATATTTTCTTGAGATTTTTAGTTGTTATTCACACTTTTTACAGCTGCATGCACTTCCATAATTCTTGCAATTCCCAGGGAGTCAATTTTCTTCAAAGTCCTACAATCATATAGTGGACTTTTTTTACTTTGAAGTTCAGTCTGGATTAATTTGTTCTCCCTATATGAGTTGGTTGACTTCTAGAGCTTTTGAGGTGCTTACAGGTTCCTGCTGTGCTACTCTATTGAGAGGTAGGATGTGCTATATGGGTCTTTGCGTCTTGTACTACCTACTAATTGCTTGAATGTTAGTAAATTCTGTCATTTTAATTGCATCTTTGATTGCCACAAATTTTTTTTCTTCTTTTTTTGTGTGCATCTATGCTTCATTGCTTTCTTAGTAAACATGGTATTGCTTGTAACATTAGTATTCATTTTGTTACAGCTTATGTTGTCTTTGCATTCAAAGAAATAAAATAACTTTGTTAACGTGTCCTATGTATTGCTAAATATATACCTGTTCATTCCAGTGTTGAATACAACAAACTATCCCGTCTTTCTTGAAGATTTTCAGTGAAACTATGGTTACACTAGTGTTTAGAGACATCAGTATAAATTTAAACGTTGTAGAAGGGAAAAATTTACATGTCAAACCCTGTCATCTTATACAATTCTTGAATGCATAAGTTGAATCAAATGTTACTTGGAATTTATATGGTCTGTATACATCCAATGGAATTGGAAGTGCTACATACTCTAAAACCCGACACATGAGGGGTAGGTTTTTTAGTCCATCCCAATTGGCCTTTGAAAGTTCTGTTTGTTAATCATTTGTTAATTTAACATCTTGTAAACTTGCACTTACTGGCTTTCCAAGAGCATTGGATTAAAATTTGACCAAGAGATTTGCATAGATCATTGAGAACCTTTATTTGACTCTTATTTCTTAATGAGTGGAAAGAACTTCGGGTTCCTTCTGGCTATAAGAACCTTCTTTTTTTATGGAGGAAATGGAAGTTTTTCTTCAAGGACATTGATTTCTAGTTATCCTTTAGATATATATATTGAAACAACTGTTTACAGGATGCATCCCTGAAATTATTTCTTGTCCTATAGAACTACTTATAGAACTACTTATATTGAAGTCCTGTATAGGAGTAATTTGGGTATGTAAAACTGTGTCATATATATGTGTGAAAAAATATATATATATATATATAATTGAATTTCTTTGCTTCTCTTCTATAGCCATTGATATGAGCTTGTTAAGTTGAAAGGTATTGCGAAAACTGACGCTTTATGCTCCATTGTCTTTGAAGCCAGATGAACATGGCATTAGTGAATCGTCTTCATAGTTGCTGATAATATATTAGTGAATCGTCTTTACGCTTCATGCTCCATTATCTACTCACTTATCTGTGCCGAGCTTCTTTATTTTTGAAAAACCTTGTTCTATGTTTTTCTTTGAAGGTATTGCTCATTTCCTTATTAGAAGAATAAATAAGCATGTCCTAGACAAAACTACTCCTATATAGGACTTCATTTCCTTACTGCTCATTTTCTTTGAGTTCACTTTGTCATAGATAAATCAATAAATATATATATATATATATATTATCATTTTTAACTATACAAAACAAGAGGTGAGGTTGGGTTGGTGTCCATATTGCCAGTGAAGTCAAAAAGGAGACAAAACTACAAGCATGAGAGTTAGCTATCATTTACATCATTATCAGTCCCAATGTGACGTAAATCCAAATACACTTGGTTTCAATTACAAAATTTCTTGAAGCTTGTTCAATGCTTTTAATGTGATTCTGTCTTACCTTAGGAAGAAAACTGCAAATGCTAAATTGTTTGCCTTCTAAATAGAATATTTCTGGCCTTTACTATGTTCATCATTACCAGCTTAAATATTATGGGAGTGCAAATGTTGCTTGTTTCTCCATTTTTATTTATGATTTTTGTGGGTTGTTGTTGTTGTAATGCTCTTCATTCATTAAACCCCTCAAACTGGGGTAAGTTGACTTTATCAGACTAATTTAGTGGAACTAGCTTCACTTTAGCAGACTAATTTAGTGGATGTTGAACCTGTTTACTATTTTTATGCATAGAGATAGGCTTTGTTAATTTCATTATCCTCTGCTGCAATCTAGGCTTTCAGAACAAAGGAGAAAGAAACTCCAAGCAAAGGAGGCTGAATTGAGGAGGAGGGAGCAGGTACTTGTTTATACTAATTAAAATTGTAGCTTCCGAATATATTTTACCTAGAATTGAATGGCTATTTTTTTTTTTTTTAAATTTTCATGGACACTTGATATTAATCTTATTAGTTTTTCATTTTATTTATATTATGCAGGATGTTTACAAGTACTTTCGTGGCAGTGGCAAAGCAGCAAAGATGAAGCGTGAGGCTGCAAAACGGACAATGATGGCTGCGCTGTCATGATTCAGAAAGATTCTTTGGTTTGATAATGCTGAGAGAAATCGAAACATTCACTATTTTTTTTGCACTTGTACCTAGTCTAGTATTTATAAGCCTTCATATAATCTTCTTAAAATATGTATGTAAAAGATAGATTCTGACAAACAAATTTAAGTTAGGACATGTGGTACATATGTCCTTTTTGGAAATTAATTTGGTTAGTCCTGTATTATGTATGAAATGAAATTATTGACGTTCGATTAGACTTGGTTTGTATGTAATTTGTATTATATATAGAATTGGACGTTTATTTTTAATGTTTTGGATGGTTGGAACTAGAATGTGTGCACGTTGAATGCTGGATAATATATTTAGCATTGATGTGGGTTATATGGGTTATATTGAATCCTGTGTTATGTATGTACAGGTTGTATTAAACATGGATGTAGGTTGTTTAGAATTTTTTTGGAAAAAAAAAAAAAAAATAGAAAATATTTGGCCACCAAATATTTTGGTAGCCAAATACATAGTTGGAATTTTTTGGCTACTAATAATTTAGTAGCAAAAACATTTGGCGACTAAAATATTTGGTAGCGAAAAGTAATGAATAGTTGGTTAAAATTTTCATGTAGAACTTTTAGTGACTAAAAAATTAGTAGCCGAAATGTCACTATTGCCGACTAAGTATGGATTCGTAGCCAAATGTTAACTTTCGGTGACTAATTCTTTCGTAGCAAAAAGTAACACATTCGCCGACCAAATGAATGTTAGTAGCCAAAAGTCACATTCGGCGACTAATACTTTAGTGGCAGAAACATACCTTTTGCCGACTAAACTAAGATTAGTAGCCAAATGTGTACACTTTAGGCGACCAAACAAATTTTAGTCGCCAATACTATCGCCGACAGGGTAAAGGCGACGAGCTTAGCAACAAAAAATTTTGGTCGCTAAATGGTTTCGGCGACCAAATTTTGGACTTTTGGCGACCAATATTTTGGTAGCCAAAAGTGACATTTCTTGTAGTGTGTAAAGATGCACTCAGAAAACATTTTCAGAATTTTCAAAAAACAGGGGTCCTGCTCGAGTGTAAGTTACTCCGCTCGAGCGGACATGTAGATAATGGCTCCCGCTCGAGCGTCACTTACAATGCTCGAGCGGACATGCAAAACAGTCAAAAGTGCTGGATGCTCAAAAATCACGCTCGATAGCCGCTCGAGCGTAAGGCACAAGGTGCCACTCGAGCGTCAATTACCCAGTTCGAGTGGATGTCAAAACAGTGCAAAGTACTGGATGCACGAATTCCCCGCTCGAGCGCCACTTCCCCCGCTCAAGCGGAAGACCAAAATCTGGAAAATCCAGATTTGGGCTCCAAGTTCAAAATCAAGTTTTGATGCAAAGTTTTCGATCCTCTTGGGCCAATTTTTTGAAAAACTCTTGTAAACTCATAAAATGACTTGACACAAAGCTCAATTTGAGAAATCAAAGCCCAGAGGTGGTTTAATTAAACTCATCTTCAAACCAAATTTCATGAACAATATTCAAATGTGACATGCAAGACTTTAAATCAATTCAAAGCTTCAATACATGCTCTAATGAGCTCATTCTTTTGAAAATAAGATGAAATCATGGACTTAAACATAAATATGAGCATGCATGTAACCGTTTGCCATGAAAAACAACTCAAAACTCTTCAATATACACATGCATGCATGGAATGAGCATCAATTCAATATGCTAGAACTAAATCATGCCTTAGCTCTACAATTTGACATGAATCATGCAAGGATTCAACTTAAAGACAACAATGAGAGGTTGAATTCCTTACCTAGGTCCTCAAATACAAGTCTAGAGGCTCAAGAAGGCAAATCTCCTACAATTTCTTCCAATTTCCAAGCAAAACGACAAGTTGAACTAAAATTCTCACTTTCTCTCTCTCTTGGTCGGTTGAGCTCTCAAATATGGCTGAGGAAATGTTTTGTGCAATGCAAGATTGAGTCTCTCAATGTTTGGTATAGTGGTCCACTAAGGGGTAGTTTGGTAAATAAGGCCAACAATGCAATTCAACTTATTTCAATCCCATTTAATCATATTAAATCACATTTCAGATAAATATGTCATAAAATCACATAAATTCTAATGATCGTAAAACACCAATCGATTTCAGATTCGGCCGCTGATAAGGCCTTCAATTTGCAATTTAACATAAAAATATGAACAGAAAATCAAATAGTCAAACAGATAGAAATTTATTTAAACAGAATATCAATCAATCGGTTTGATTTGATCGATCGATTCGATATTTCGATCAATTCAATTATTAGTCATAATCAGTCTCAGCTTAGCAGTAATCGGTAGTTCATCGGTAAATAGTAGTGAGGGTTATTACAGTCTCCCCTCCTTGAAAAGAGTTTAGTCCTCTAAACTCGAGTTACCTTCAGTTTGGAAGAAAACAGGATTCAGTGGAAATAGTTCAGGATATCTTTTAGCCATGTCATCTTTCCTTTCCCAAGTGGCATACACGCCACCATGGTTTTGCCAGTCAACTTTCACTAACGGGATTTCTTTATTTCTCAACTTCTTGATCCGTCTGTTTACAATCTGTATAGGCCGTTCTTCATAAGTGTAGTCATCACTCAGCACTACACGAGTCGGCTCTGTCACATGGAAAGGATCTCGGAGGTAGTTCCTCAACATAGAAATGTGGAAGACATTGTGCATATGCTCCATTTCAAGAGGAAGCGCAACTTGGTACGCCACCGGATTGATTTTCTCAATAATCTCATACGGTCTGACATACCTTGGCGCTAGCTTGCCTTTTACTCCAAAACGAGTCTGGCCTTTCATCGGTGTCACTTTCACAAAATTGTGCTCACCCACTTCATATTCTCTGTCTCGCCTTCTGACATCTGCATAACTTTTCTATCGGCTCTGTGCAGTTTTCAGTCTTTGTTGTATCAATTTCACTTTCTCAATCATTTCATATACAATCTCGGGCCCAAGCAAAGGCCTATCTCCAACTTCTGCCCAGCAAATCAGAGATCTACATTTTCCACCATACAATGCCTCAAAAGGCGCCATACCAATACTTGAATGATAGCTGTTGTTGTAGGCGAATTCAGCTAAGGGCAAATGGCTTTCCCAGTTTCCCTGAAAATCAAGAACACACATTCTCAATAAATATTCCAGAGTCTGGATGGTCCTTTATGACTGACCATCTGTTTGAGGATGATAGGCACTACTCAGTCTCAGTTCAGTACCCAATGCAGTCTGTAAGCTTTGCCAAAATCTCAATGTAAACTTCGAATCCCTGTCAGAAACAATGGACACAGGCACTCTATGCAGTCTAACAATTTCATCAATATAGAGTACAACCAATTTGTCCGCATTATAAATTGTCTTAACAGATAAGAAGTGAGCAGATTTAGTCAGTCTATCAACAATAACCCAAATTGAGTCCATACCTTTACTGGAGCAAGGCAATCCCACAATAAAATCCATAGTAATATGTTCCCATTTCCACTCCGGTATCGGTAAGGGTTGCAATAAGCCTGTGGGTCGTTGATGTTTAGCTTTATCTTGTTGGCAATGAAGACATTTCGATACAAAATCGGCAATTTCTTTCTTCATTCCCGACTACCAGAAATTCAGTTTCAAATCTTGGTACATTTTCGTATTCCCCGGATGAATAGAAAATTTTGAGCTGTAGCCCTCTTGCAGAACTCTTCTTTTCAGTTCGGTATCATTCGGTACACACAATCTTTCTTGAAATTTCAGTACATTGTTCTCAAATTTGAAGCCCGGTCTTGGTTTAGATTCCCTTTCTTCGATGATCTTCTTCAAGAAGTCATCTAGTTGCTGTTTCTCTTTAATTTCTTCAATCAGTGCCGGTTGAGCAGAAATAGTAGCTAAGGTTCCACCTTGTTCTCGCAAAACAATTTCAATTTTAGATTTTTCAAGGTCATAAAGCAACTCTCTCTGCTTGGTAAGCAAACAGGCTAAGTTCCCAATCGATTTCCGACTCAATGCATCGGCAACGGTGTTGGCTTTTCCTGGATGATACAAAATCTGTAGGTCATAATCTTTAATCAGTTCTAGTCATCTCCGCTGTCTCATGTTCAGTTCCTTCTGTGTGAAGAAATATTTTAGACTCTTGTGGTCGGTATATACTTCACATGTCGCCCCATAAAGATAGTGACGCCAGATCTTCAGTGCAAATACTACTGCAGCAAGTTCCAAGTCATGGGTTGGGTAATTCTTTTCATGTGGTCTCAGTTGTCGGGAAGCATAGGCAATTACTCTCCCATTCTGCATTAAAACACACCCCAAACCCTTATGAGAAGCATCACTAAATACAGTATAACCATCCGTACCTACAGGTAAGGTAAGAACTAGTGCAGTCATGAGTCGGGTTTTTAACTCTTGGAATGCTGATTCCCTTTGGTCAGTCCAGTCAAATGATGTCCCCTTCTGAGTTAATTGAGTCAACAGTAAGGCAATTTTGGAGAAATCTTTGAAAAATCTTCTGTAATATCCAGCCAAACCCAAAAAGCTTCGGACTTCTGTCACATTTGTTGGTCTAGGCCAGTTTACTACAGCTTCAATTTTCTGCGGATCAACGAAAATTCCATCTTCGCTAACAACATGCCCCAAAAAATAACATGATCAAGCCAGAATTCACATTTAGACAGTTTAGCATAAAGTTTTTGTTCTCTTAAGGTCTGTAGGGCAAGTCTCAGATGATGTTCATGTTCTTCTATACTTTTGCAGTAAATCAGTATGTCATAAATGAATACAACAATAAAGTCATCAAGGTATGGTTTAAAGATTCTGTTCATGAGGTCCATAAATGCAGCAGGTGCATTGGTAACTCCGAAAGACAACTAAAAATTCGTAATGTCCATACCTCGTTCGAAACGCAGTTTTATCAATGTCTTCTGGTTTAACTTTCAACTGATGATACCCAGATCTAAGATCAATCTTAGAGAAAACTTGAGCACCCTGTAACTGATCAAATAAGTCATCAATTCGAGGCAATGGGCATTTATTTTTCACAGTTACCTTGTTCAGTTCACGGTAGTCAATACACAGTCTCAGTGAGCCGTCTTTCTTTTTCACAAACAAAATAGGTGCGCCCCACGGTGAAGTACTGGGCTTGATAAACTTCTTATCTAACAGTTCCTGCAATTGCACTTTCAGTTCTTTCAGTTCGGTTGGAGCCATTCGGTAAGGAGCTTTAGATACTGGCTGGGTACTCGGAATCACATCAACGGTGAATTCAATCTCCTTGTCAATCAAATCCCCTGGCAGATTATCTGGGAAAACATCTGGGAATTCTCTGACTATGGGAATACTGTTCACATTAGCATCATTATCAGTAGATACAGTCAACACAGAACACAGATACCCTTTACACCTATTTCTAATCAATTTAACAACTTTCACAGGCGAAATCAAATACGGAGGAGGTACTACTCCAACCCTATCAAACACAAATTCAGGTAAACCTGGTGGACGGAAAACTACTTGTTTCGTTACACAGTCTATGGTGGCATGATATTTTGTTAACCAGTCCATCCCCAATATTACGTCGAAATGATCAATGTTCAGTGGCAGTAAATCAATAAACAGATGTGCATCTCCAACAATAATTTCACAAGCAGGGTACATATATGCACAAATCATGGATCCCCCAACGGGTGATGATATGGCTAACAGATAGTTCATGGGTTCTAAGGGTCTATTCAATTTTCACGAAAAAGCATGCGATACATAAGAATGTGTAGACCCCGAATCAATCAGTACATATGCATTTTGAGTACAAATAGAGAGGATACCTGACACAACAGTCTCAGTATTTTGTATATCTCCTGGTACTAGGGCGAACACTCGGCCCTACCTCATAGGCTTTTTCCCGGTAGCTTTGGGGTTCGGTTTCGGTGCAACAGTTGATGTTGCGGCGCTGCTTGCAGCTTTACTATTGCCCTGAGCAGTGGAAGGGCAATCTTTAACCATGTGGCCCACCTTGCCACACCTGTAACAATCACCAGATAGTTTATAACAAACTCCCTTATGGTTCTTACCACATTTGGAATAGGGCGGTACAGACCGGTTCCCTTGACTAGAAGTAGTCGTTGACCTTGTATTTTGCTTTTTATTCAACGGGTTGTTCTTGCCTTTCTTGAACTTAAAATCGTGTCTTTTTCCAAGCCATTCAGACGCTGGTGTTTCAGTTTTTAGTGCCTCGATGTTCGCTTCAGCCATCAAGGCTCGGTCAAGAACATTCACATAAGTTGGTAATTTCAGAACACTTATTCTGTCGAGTATTGCAACATTAAGGCCGCCTTCAAACCTTCTGGCCTTCTTGTAATCGGTGTCCACTATATGTGGTAGATATCTAGCAAGCCCGGTGAACTCTGTTTCATATTCAGCAACGGACATTGTGCCCTGTCTCAGCTGTTCAAATTCAGTTACTTTTCTTTCCCTAACACACTGAGGGAAGTACTTTTCAAAGAAGGCTCATTTGAATTAAGCCCAAGTCATAACAGTATTGTCATCACGGGTAAGCATTTACCACCTTCTAGCCTCTTCTTGCAAAGTGAAAGTGGCCAACAGTACTTTATGTGCCTCCGAGCACGGAAACACCTCAAACAGTTTTTCGGTCTCCAAAACCCATGCTTTAGCTTTTAATGGTTCAAGGCCTCCCTGAAAGGATGGCGGTTTCAGTTTGCTGAACTTCTGGGTAAGAGCAATTATGTCCCCATCATTAACATTCACATTCTGTTCCGGCTATATCGGAGGAGGAGGTGGGGGCTGTTGGTTCTATTGTTGATCTAATCTTTCAGTTATTAGTTCCACCATTCTTTCTAGTCTTGCCATTCTTGCCTCAGAGGATTCAGATTCAGATTCATTTGCAGTTCTTGTATTATCCATTTCACTATAAGCAGTTGTAACAGTTATTAACATGAGCAGTTGCATACTCAAACAGTTTAACACATTAACACATATTCAGTCATGTCCACACACACTTATCATGCTCATGCGATGCCCCAATTGCTTTTCTAGGACACCCTATAGCTCATTTGGACACGTGTGTGCGGTATAACTCGTGGTTAAGTATCGCTCTGATACCACAGTGTCACGACCCAAACCCGCCCCTATGGGTTTAGTATCAGAATCGCGATGTCAAGAGATTACCAAAGGCACGCTTAATGATGAAAACGATGTCTGATGCGAGGGGCATGGCGAAAGCCAATATAGTAGATAAACAATGTCCAATGAGCTGTGACAGTCTGTATGCAAAAAGATTTTTCATACATATATGCAGTCAGAGACAAAACAGTATGTATAATATTTACAACTATTCAGAACAGGGACTTAATCCCTATTTAACAGTACAGTGCAAAAACAGATATAGAGACGGACAGGGGAAAATAAAACACCCCTAAGCCAAAGCTTGATAGGCTCGGAACCTCGCAGTGAGGCACGGTGGTTGGCTTGACAAAACTGGAGTTTACCCTGATGCTCCTAGCCACGGTCTGGTGCCTGTACACCCACATATATATATGAGCAGTGAGCTAAAGCCCAGTGAATAACATAATGCATAAAGGGGTTTAGAATGAATGTCCTTACAGTAATGAAAACAGTTCATTTCAAACAGTATATCAGTTGTTCAGTGCAGTAAACAATCATATGAGGTACATCCATTAGCATAACAGTACAGTGAACAGTAGGTCTAAAAGACCGAACAGTAAATGATGGCCATCAATCGGTAAACAATAGTGGTTCCAGCAAGGAAACCGATAGAGATCTCTGTAACAGTAATAGTAAACAGTAGTTGCTAAGGATGCCACAATACAGTTCAGAATATAGGACATGCATTCATTCAATTAACAGTATTAGTTCAGAAAACAGTTCAGTTATACAGTCAGAAACATTCGCAGTTGAACATATCTTTACACAATTGTTACTCACAGAGTTCTGGGCTATAGTAAACTAGAGCGTCTCCTCAGAAAGCCAACCCTACACAGTTTACAGAATGAACATGCACTAAGCTATACAGTTGGGAAAGATAATAACTTAATCCCTAATTGCCTCGGTGTGTTCCACATCTATATCCTCAATAAGATGCCTTAAATATGCCATAGGAATGCCTAGGATGGAAAGAGGATGTAAAGATGCACTCAGAAAACATTTTCAGAATTTTCAGAAAACAGGGGTCCCGCTCGAGCGTAAGTTACTCCGCTCGAGCGGACATGCAGACAACGGCTCCCGCTCGAGCGTCACTTACAATGCTCGAGCGGACATGCAAAATAGTCAAAAGTGTTGGATGCTAAAAAATCACGCTCGATTGGGCACTCGATAGCCGCTCGAGCGTAAGGCACAAGGTCTCGCTCGAGCGTCAATTACCCAGCTCGAGCGGACGTCAAAACAGTGCAAAGTACTGGATGTACGAATTCCCCGCTCGAGCAGAAGACCAAAATCTGGAAAATCTAGATTTGAGCTCCAAGTTCAAAATCAAGTTTTGATGCAAAGTTTTCGATCCTCTTGGGCCAATTTTTTGAAAAACTCTTGTAAACTCATAAAATGACTTGACACAAAGCTCAATTTGAGAAATCAAAGCCTAGAGGTGGTTTGATTAAACTCATCTTCAAACCAAATTTCATGAACAATATTCAAATGTGACATGCAAGACTTTAAATCAATTCAAAGCTTCAATACATGCTCTAATGAGCTCATTCTTTTCAAAATAAGATGAAATCATGGACTTAAACATAAATATGAGCATGTATGTAACCTTTTGCCATGAAAAACAACTCAAAACTCTTCAATATACACATGCATGCATGGAATGAGCTTCAATTCAACATGCTAGAACTAAATCTTGTCTTAGCTCTACAATTTGACATGAATCATGCAAGGATTCAACTTAAAGACAACAATGAGAGGTTGAATTCCTTACCTAGGTCCTCAAATACAAGTCTAGAGGCTCAAGAAAGCAAATCTCCTACAATTTCTTCCAATTTCCAAGCAAAACGACAAGTTGAACTAAAATTCTCACTTTCTCTCTCTCTTGGTCGGTTGAGCTCTCAAATATGGCTGAGGAAATGTTTTGTTTAATGCAAGATTGAGTCTCTCAATGTTTGGTATAGTGGTCCACTAAGGGGTAGTTTGGTAAATAAGGCCAACAATGCAATTCAACTTATTTTAATCCCATTTAATCATACTAAATCACATTTCAGATAAATATGTCATAAAATCACATAAATTCTAATGATCGTAAAACACCAATCGATTTCAGATTCGGCCGCTGATAAGGCCTTCAATTTGCAATTTAACATAAAAATATGAACAGAAAATCAAATAGTCAAACATATAGAAATTTATTTAAACAGATATAGTCAATCAATCAGTTTCAGATTTGATCGATCGATTCGATATTCGATCAATTCAATTATTAGTCATAATCAGTCTCAGTTTAGCAGTAATCGGTAGTTCATCGGTAAACAGTGGTGAGGGTTATTACATATAGGCACGACTCTGCCTCCACAGTAAGTATGGTACATCAGTAGGATCAGTCTGTATATAGATTGGCCGACCCATCAATTGGGCAAGGCTTGGGTGTAGTCTCTTAACTATATCCTCTGAGTCTCCCCATCCTTCCAGTGAGGCGGGGGCAGGGTTCTCTGCAAAAATATCAGCCAAATTGATAGCTCCAAGCTCCTTCCAAAATTCCTCATCAAGGTTAATCTCAGACATTCCTACATCACCAGAATAAACGTGAGATTTTACATAAAAGGACTAATGTCGTAGGTAAATATTTATTATTTATTTTATTATGTGTATCTAGCTATATAGTTTTATTTATATTTTTGTTTATAACTTTTCAAACTTTCTGATCAAATTAAAATTGGTTTTTTTTTTTTTTGAATGAACCATTACTCTGATACCACCTTGTCACAACCTAACTCCAGGGGATTAGGGCTGGAATCGCAACTTATTAAATAATTCTAATCGTAACAAATTCAATGGCGCAAGCGGAGGCGAAATGGAAGTAACAAAAGAATTAAACAGAAAATTTATTTCATTCTACAAAAATAATAAAAGCCCCATAGATGTATTTCATTTTGTTAAAATAGTAGAATGAAGTAAATTTTTTTCCTACTTCCATTTTGCCTCTGCTTGCGCCATTTAATTTGTTACGATTAGAATTATTTAACAAGTTGCGATTCTAGCCCTAATCCCCTGAGGTTGGGTCGTGACACTAGCTACTATTGTTGCAGCTGCTGCCATTTCAACGCCACTGCCTCGTCGCCCCTTTCCAGCTCTGGCGAATCCCCATCACCACAAACCCTCGCCATTATCAACCCTCCCTCTTCCTCCCTGTTGCAATCATTAACCCAGAAACCCACCACCTCCTAGATTGCGAGAGTGTAGATTTCGATCGCAATCGTCTTTCTCACTCTCACTCTCTCTCTCTCTCTCTCTCTCTCAGTTAGAGGTGTGTTACTGGGGTCACGGGAGATGAGCAGCACGCGATCGCAATTGCGATGGTGGGGGCTGGAAATCGCTGCTGTGAGAAATGAGGATGAAGTATGAGGGCTAGGCAAGTCTCGCCAGAGAGGGAGAAGGGCTGGGGGTGGTTCACCGAAGGGGGGAAATGGCTGCTGGAGGTTCGCCAAAGGGCCTAGAGAGGGCAATAGAGTGGCGGCGATCAGTGAGGTGGTGGGTCTCTGCGTAGATGGAAGAAAGGGTTGACGGCGATGGCCATGGTTGGCGTTGATGGTAGTTGCCGATAACTGCTGTCGCCGGTGGTAAGTGTTTAACATTTTTTTTTTTTTTTGAATTTGAGGTATGTACTAAGTGATGTGCACTAAGGGCAAAAACAGAATGTTGTGGTGTGTGTTGAGAAAAATTATGTTTTTTTCAAATTATTAAA
The DNA here is from genome assembly GCA_025200525.1 of Camellia lanceoleosa. Lineage (NCBI taxonomy): Eukaryota > Viridiplantae > Streptophyta > Magnoliopsida > Ericales > Theaceae > Camellia > Camellia lanceoleosa. The sequence goes on along the minus strand of CM045770.1, from coordinate 114,368,579 downwards.
GGTGTTGTTAGGTTTTTATTGTTGGCAACCCCGTTTGACAAAACTCCTTTGAGTTGTAATTTTATTCCCATTTTTATTTTAGTGAGGCTATGAGTTGTTAGAGGCGAATCCAACCCGAATCGTGCTTTGCAGAGAATTTTGTGATGTCAATGCTTTCAAGATTGCCACTTCGTTGATTATTACGGGGGTCGAGCTGTCTGCTGTTGCTCGCAAGATTGCATTCAAAATTGTCAATGCTTTCAAGATTGCATTCAAGATTGCATTCAAAATTGTTATGTCAATGCTTTCAAGATTGCATTCAAAATTGCATGTCCGCCGTTGCTCGCTCGAGCCAAGGAATGCTCGCTTGAGCTAAGGCTTTCTCGGTCGAGCAAAGGAGTTTTCGATTGAGCGACGAATTGCGTCCACACAAAACCTGAGAGAATTAATTGGTCACTCGAGCCAAGGATTCGTCGCTCGAGCTAAGGCACTAGTAGAAATCATGAAAACTAAGATCTTCGCTCGAGCGAGCTTCAAAATCTGGATTTCTTAAGGAGTTGGTTTTCTTCCAAATCTAGGATTACTTTTGGTTCTCTATAAATACTTGGTTTTCTCCCAATACTAGACGAATTGATTATACTTCTCCAGATCTTCTTTTTGGATCTTAAGGTTTATATCTGGAGATATTTTGCTAGTTTCTTTGATGTTTTATTGAGTATTCAACTCATGGTTTAAAAGAGAGTACATCAAAGGTTTTGTTTGTTATACAAAAGAGAGAGTTGTTCTTTGGTGGATTCTGAAGAATTCGAGCCTGAAGCTTCGGTGGATTCTGAAGTGGCTCATCAGAAAGACAATTCCGTAGTGAAGAAGGGGTTGGAAGAGACACATAGAGGTTGGTTCAATTAGGCGTTGTGGATTCACTAGGTAATTGAGAGTATACCTGTGTAATTCCTTTAAATCTTCTTAGTGGATTGTTTTGTGGCTGTTGCCCGTGGTTTTTTAATCACAGTTGGAGGTGTCCAATTGTGGTTTTTCCATGTAAAATCGTTGTGTCGATTTGTCTTGCTTGTTTGATTGGGATTGTTATATATTGCTTAAAATTGATACATAATCACAAATCAACATCTAGGGTTTCTAGATTTTTCAGGTGTGAATAGAGTAGTGGTGTGCCTTGAGACCAAATGTGGTGTGTAAATAGAGGCACCCGTCGGTTTCATTTGTTTGGAATTATAATCTAGCATTCAGTTCCAAACTACCCCGTCTATATTTATATTGGGGTACATCTATTAGCATGTACTCTCCTCTTTTATATATATATATATATATAATTATTATTTAAAGGGTGAAACACAAATAAATTTTAAAATATGATCTTGTGAACTGTTTAATCATCTATTTTTTCTTATGAACCCAAATGTCTCATTAAAGCAGAAATTACATAAAAGAATAGTCACTTTCATGTTTGAATTTAATTTTTTAAGGATAAAAGTGGGTTTCTCAAAATGTAAATTATACATTTGGGCGATTTGCACTATAGAAGTTTTGGATCTTCCCTCATTCTAGAACAAATCTCACATTATGAACAAAAACCTAACATTTTAATGTAACACTCCAATAAAATAATACTTCAATGTAACACACTAAAAAACTATTTTGTGTACTTTTCGCAAACGTAACAACGTAACACTAAAAAAAAAAAAAAACTCTTTAGTATACTTTTTTCAAACGTAACGCTCCAATATAACACAATAAATAAATAAATAAATAAATTCCTAGTGTACTTTTCCCAAACGTAACATTCCAATCAGTGTAATCCCAAATGTAACACTCCAATATAACACACAAAAACACTAAAAAAACTTCTTAGTGTATTTTTTTCAAACGTAACACTCATAGTTTGAAATTATGCATTTGCCCAAAACTTACTAAGGAATATTTTTACTCCTTTTGGAATGGTTTGAAGAATCTCACATTCTTTTTTTTTTTAGAAAAAGTACACAATGAAGTGTTTTTTTTTTTTTTTTTGGTGTTATATTGGAGCGTTACGTTTGGAAAAAGTATACCAAAGAGTTTTCTTGTGTGTTACATTAAAGTGTTAAGCTAAGGAATTTTTTTGGAGTGTTATATTGAAGTGTTACATTTGGAAAAAGTACGCCAAGGAGTTTTTTTGTGTTACATTAGAATGTTATACTGAGGAGTTTTTGTATGTTACATTAAAGTGTTACACTAAGGAATTTTTTTAGAGTATTATATTAAAGTATTATATTTGGGAAAAATATACTAAGAAGTTTTTTTTGTGTGTTACATTAGAGTGTTACATTAAGAAATTTTTTTGGAGTATAATATTAGATTGTTACATTTGGAAAAAATACACTAAGGAGTTTTTTTGTGTGTAACATTAGAGTGCTATAATAAGGAATTTTTTTGTGTCCTACATTTGAGCATTATACTAAGGAGTTATTTTTGAAGTATTATATTGGAGTGTTACGTTTGGAAAAACTACAGTAAAGAGATTTTTTTATGTGTTACATTAGGGTATTACACTAAGATTTTTTTTTTTAGTGTTAAATTGGAGTGTTACGTTTGAGTGTTATATTGGAGTATTATAGTTTAAAATTATATGTTTTGCCAAAACTTACCAAGTACTAAGTAGTTTTTGTACTTCTTTTGAAATATTTGAAAAATCCCACATTTTTTTGAATGTTTAAATAATCTCATATTTTAAGTCATTTTTGTATTTCTTTTGAAATGTTTTCCAAAGAAAAAAAGATTTTATGTAAAAATTCATCTCAAATTTGATTTTCATATATTGTATACCTACCTTTCTAGCACAAAAGAAAAAAGAGAAGGAACATAATAGAAATAAAGGTATTACTGTAAATCTAATTTTTAAATAATATATTAAATCTACATTTCCAAAATCAATGGGGCTAATTGGTTTATAAAAAAAATTCTTAGGACTAAATGGATCACCATGCCTTAAGATGAGATTTATAGGTAAAATTTTCTTGTTTTAATACTTATTATAATTTATTTTTTTATTACAATTTTATTCTAGTGTAAAATTTTTAATTTTATTGTCACTCTTAATCTTTCAAAGACTAACCTTAATCTAATTTAATCTTATACTACTCTAGCCACCACCTCCTACACCTCCAGTTGCCAGTACCACCCTAAATTACCTAGATTGCAAATCGTAGTGGTACGCGGAACGGAAACGGAAACGTAGTATGCCATGTCGTGCGGAACGTGGTGCGGTAGGGGTAGGGTTCTTCGGATTGCTTAGTTGGAACGAAATATGTTTGTTTGGAATGTGAAATGTTTTTTTGGATTGTTTAGAAATATTTATAGAAATGTATGATTGTGTACAAGTAAGACTTTTTATATATATTTTTAAGGGTGAATTATACGAATAGTCCCTATAGTTTGGAGTTTGTGTCACTTTAGTCACTGACTTTTCAATTGTGACACATTTGACCCTGAATTTTGAATCTTGTTTCAATTAAGGACAATTGAAGATATCATTAGATTTTTCAAGGGTAAAATCATCAATTTGATAAAATATAAACTAATTTGCCAAAAATAAATGTCAAAAAAATATTTTTAAATTTTTAAAAATTATTTTTACCCACTAAAGATAAAATTATGTTAAATTGATAAATCTTTTAGACATTTATTTTTATTTTTTTTACCAAATTAATTTTTATTATGTGTTTGGATGATGATCATGTAAAATTAATTTTTAAAAATTAATCATGTAATTTTTATTGATTTTGACTAATTTTATATAATTTTATCTTTAGTGGATAGAAATAATTTTAAAAAAATTAAAAATATTTTTTTGACATTCATTTTTGTCAAATTAGTTTATATTTTATTAAATTGATGATTTTTCTCTTGAAATTAAATAATGGTATCTTCAATTGTCCTTATTTGAAACAAGATTCAAAATTCAGAGTCAAACGTGTCACAATTGAAAAGTCAGGTACTAAAGTGATATAAGTCCCAAACTATAGGGACTGTTAGTGTAATTTGCCCTATTTTTAATCAAATGAGATTTTCATCACATACAAATAAAAAACTTAAATTACTTGAACTAATTTCCATACTTGCAAAAAGTCTATTCCAAAAACATTAATAACAAAACGATCCAAAGTTTAAAAGTACTGCAATAAAAAATGAGTGGTGATTTAGAGCACTAAATTTGAAGCTCTAAAAATACCGCTAATGAAGTGGCAATGTAAAGAAAAAAAAAATAAAACAAAACAAAGGCCAAACTATCACATCAGTGGTGGGGTCCACATGATGCCACATCATTAGTAGTGCATTAGTGGTGCTAAATTAGTGGTATGAAGCATTTTTCATAAAAAATAATTAACACAAAAATAAAAATAAAAATGAAAAGCTCATCATAAAAGGTAATTATTCCTTAAATTGAAAAAGAACAAAAAAAAGAAAAGAAAAAAGAGGAGAAGTTATGCCAGCATTTTCCCTTTATCCTTTATGGATGATGATGCTCCATCTTGTCTAATAAAACTAGAAATTTGAGACTGTTGAGATCTCATTCGAGGTGCAAGATTAGAAGTTCTAGCTAATGTGCTTGAACTTTGTCTAGGAAATCTCGAACCAGACACAATATATTGCCCTTGGGTCCTTTCATCTAAATGTGAGTGCTCTTGTTGAGTATCATCTTTATCATCCTCTAAAGATTGCCACCGCATTTCTTCTAATTACACTTGGGAGTCATCAATCATTTTTTCTTTTGGATTGACGTCCCATTTTTTGAATGGCACTTCTTTGAAGTTTTCTTGAAATCGTGATAATAGTCGAATGTTGGAATGAATAACCACTAGCTTGTCCGCTAGTGATGCATTTAGCCTATTTCATTGCCAAAAATAAATAAATTAAAAATAATACAAAAAATAATATGCAAAACAATAAATAAAATAAGATCCAAACTATAAAATAAAAATAAAAAAAAAAGCAAAAAACCTGTTCCATTTAACATTGTGAATATACGAATATGTTCTCTAATTTCTTTTTGCAGATGATGTAATGATTGGTTGGGATAAGACCTTTCATCCAACTTCTGCTAGCTTTGGTGTTTCTGATCCATATGTTGCCCACCATTCTACAGCACCCATAGTAGAAGCATCAACAAAGGCAGCAGCTGTAGAAAAAAACACTTTTTCACATATGAAAATCCACAAATTGTTTGCGTAACATTCTTGCTTCCTCAGGATGCAATGCAATCTTTTCAAATGCTTTTAAGACACCAGCATCCACTTCTTTATCTTCATTAGGTCTCTTTCTCATGGTTCCACCAGGGGCAAGAATACTTACATAGGTATAATCATAAAATCGAGGTGACAAAGAAAATCCAAGGCAATGCATAGAGACGTTCATTTTTTCTCATCTACCAAGCACTATAGCTTCAATTTGTATATATGCATCACTGTGTTTGTTGTTTTTCAAAACATCTTTGATCTCCCCAAGTATTATCCATCCTCTCATATATTTCACCCATAAGTGGACCATCTTTATCTGTTGTTTTGGTTGTTTTGTTTCTCTCTGTGTTAGATTCTCTCCAACTGGAGCTTCGAGCTTCATTTAGATCCGAGCTCCTCTTTATTGATGTAACTCTATCATCATTTGTATGATTCCATCAATAAAGATTCTTTTGCTGATCAAAAAAATAAAATAAAAAATGGACCATCTTTATCACAAAACCTTATTAATTTATAAATTGGTTTAGTGATTGCCACTATGTTGTACACCTCATCCCAAAAATAATCACTCCCAATATATCTAGTAATCAAAGCACCCATATCTCTTGTATATTCATCACCACTTTTCATCAATTCCTTCGAAGAATTTAAAACAACTATTGTGGCCAAGGCCTCTCTTACATCAAGTCTTTTCAACATTATAAAATGTGAAGCAAATCTTGTTTTAGCTACATTCAAAAGTTCTAGCTTTGAGTGTAATCCAAAAATTGTCAATGCATGTGAATGATTTGCAAAATAATTGACAATTTTTTTCCCCTTATGATATGTATCTGTGGACCAATCAAAAGTTTGGGCCAAATCTTTGAAAATCAAATTCAATGTGTGAACTACACAAGGAGACCAAAAAATATGAGGATGTACCTTTTCCACTTCTTTTCTATCTAACTTGCAATTTGCGGCATTGTTAGTCACAACTTGGATGACGTTAGAAGGACCCACCTCGTCAATTGTTTCTAGTAGCAATTCAGCAATATTGATTCTTGATTTCTCAACTCCGCAAGGTCTTCAAAGATATAAGAACATGGCACCACGACTATTTACTGCTAAAATTTTTATCAGTGGATTCTTCCTCACATTCGACCACCCATTAGAAACAACTGACACTCTATCAGTGTACCACGTGTCTTTTACAAGAATCAATTCTTTCTCAACACTTGTTTTTACTTCATCTAGCAAAGTAGTTCCTGCCTTTTCAAAGGATGGAGATTTGTAGCCCTTTGGTGTGTTATTGATGGCTGTCACTATTGCGACAAAAGTGAGGATTCTAAGAACATTAAAAGGAATTCCATTTGTACATAATGCTCTTACAATAATGGCATCCACTGCATGTCTATCCGTCAAGGTGAATGAATCTTCTAGTGGACCTTTGCTTCTTGGCACATGGCAATGAGTGAGTTTTGAATTTTTAAGTGAAGAAGAAACACCACCTTCTTTCTTAATGTTTTCAACTTTTTTACGTATCCTTTCCAATTATGTGCGATTTTTCAACAAAGCAGGGCACCTTTTAACTTCAGTGCATTTTCCAACGGAAGCACCAAAAAAGTTTGTATGAATATGAGTATACGTACTCACAAACCTAGCATTACAATGCTTACACTCCCAATGTTTGGCACCCCTGGGATTTTTTCTGCTTGCAACACCTTTCATAATAACTTTATCCAACAAAGGCTTAGACCTCATGTCAACTTGTTTTTCTCTTGACTGTGTGAAATTTCTTGCTTGAGCACCAATATTACCACTATCTTTATCATTCTGAATTGCATCAATTTCTTCAACATTCTTATCATCACTAGTTGGAATATCTTCATACATCATTATGTTCTCCTTGTCTTCAAAATTTTTAGGAGCATCATCCACATGTTTTCTTTTTCCAAAAACCATGGCTCACAATTTATTTTTTTTCTGGTTTACACTTTTTTTATTTTTATTTTTTTTTTCTGATGGGAATCAACCTTTTTTTCTTATGAAAACCGCTAGAGAACCAATCCAATTTAAAGACAATTCAGTTATGTGAAAATATTTATTTTTTGTTTTTATGTTATTTCGTTTCTATTTTGAGAGAAAACAAACATTTAAAATTATGTATTTTCAAAAAATTGTTATATTCATATTTCTTTCCTATTTTTTTTTGGCAATTGTATTTATCTTTTCCATTATTATGTATAATAGAATATATAATTATTTAGGAAACCGTATAATATAATTTTAAAATTTTGTATTTTCAAAAAATTGTTATTCATATTTATCTTTCTTTCCTAGTTTTTTTGGCTATTGTATTTATATTTCCTATTATCATATATAATAGAATATATAATTGTTTAGGAAACTGTATAATATAATTTTATATCAAGTATACACTATAATTGTTTTGGAATAATAAAATATTTTACCAAATTATTTAGGAAACTTTAAATTTAATTGGTTAGGAATCCTAAAATATAATTATATATATAAAATATTTAAGGTAATTGTAAAGAAGACAAAGAGACCTTTGAATTAAGACTTCTCAATTTTTAAAAGAGATGTGTGTGACAGACCATACCTGTTATAAATTATAACAACTTCCCAAATCTGCCTATGTATACAATCACTCCTTTTGTTGGACTCTACAACTTCTCAAATCTGTTTCCAATTATTTGACTATAGACGTGGAAGAAGGGAGACCAAAAATCTTTTCCAAAATAAATCTGTTCCCAAATCTGCTTGTAGCTCGAGTTTTCGTGCTCCTTTCGAATAGGATCGCCCTACAGTTTGGACTCTCGTGGTTCTGAATCTGATTCTACAAGTGCAATGTGAAATAGATAAACACAGATGAGTCCAAATTCGACAATTCTTTTGGAAAATCGATTTTGAATCAAAATGTCAAAAATGGACTGTTTTGCCAGATATAGAGTTACCACCTAAATATTTTTGAAAAATTTAAGAAACCCATGACTCGTGCCAAAGGCCACATGTCCGTCATCACCAAGATTGTCTCGGCTCGAGAACTTTGGTACGAGAGGGGAAGGTCATGAATTGAGCACCCCACTCGCCCGATCAAAGATTGGCCTCTATTAATCATGATGTGATTCTTATTTACATTATATACTCTTGTTCCGGTTATTAGACTATTGTTACTATGTGATGTGCACACAAGTATAGACTAATTTGCAAAAATTGGAATACTTTGATTCATGTTTATTTTGAAAAGTGTTTGAATATGTACCACTTGAAAAAGCGATGTCATATATACATCAGTCAAATTATTCCAATTCAAGCAAGTAGCCTTCATCCACAAATATTCAAACAAGTATATCAATTAAGCACTTAGCCTCATGGTATCATGCTTGGTCATGGCAACAACCACATGCATGAGATATGCTAAAGCAAATAAAAGCTCACCTAGTACTCCACACGTATGCGATATATTAAGGCAAATAAAAGCTCACTTAGTACTCCAAGGCGAGCCAAAAGAAAAGAGTTAGAAAAATGCATGCTCTAATTATAATGACTAATGCAATACATGCAATATGCAATTAATAGGCTCGACTACTAACATGGCATGTGAATCAATTTGATAGCATGCGGCTTAAGCACATTTTCAAAGAAATATTTAAATGACAATGCTTGTTAGCATGATGAACCGGGCCTAATGCATGCAAGACAAATGAATGCTTTATACATGGAAAATGCTAAACAAAATATGACGTGCTACACTATCTATCATAAGCGGGTAAATAAAAAAAAGAAAGACGTGGGGTTGGAAGACATACATGCATTATTACATATTTGCCCTCGCACAGAAAGGTCCGAATGAATGAATTAGCTAAGCTACTTCACTACTTATTACAACCCAAATGAAATAAATTAACTATACTAGCTAATTATTATAACACTGTAAATTAACTAACTACTTTAGCCAATTAATTAAGTACAATACAAAACTAACTAGCTATTCTAACTAAACTAACTAATTAGTTACAAGCTCGCTACTTTAAGTACAACATACTACTATTACAACATTATTTTAACGGATTCCGAGAATCAAGGGATGGTTCATGCATGGATGTGGGTTTCCACCCCGAAAATGCTCTCCGTTTTGCTACCGGAATACTTTTGTTGCACAGTTAAGAGATTGCACTAATTTTTTTCACCTTAGTTTCTGCTTTGTTTTGCAGGAAACAATACATTGCCTTGTTGGAAAAACAACCCAAAAGTAGTGGCCAACCGGCCACTAATAGTGGTCTGTCGCCCAATAAATGTGGCGCGCCAGCCACTAATGGTGGGTTTCTCTTGCTACAATAGAAAATAAACAGAGCACAAATAGAGCATTCTCAAGGGATGTTTGTCCACCCTGTCTCTCCTTATCATCAAATAGCTTAAAGGAGAGGTAAGCTTGATTCGCAAGCCATCAATCGGTGTAATTTTATTGCGTGATGACTTATGAACCAAGGGATACAATTTCGATGAATGCACAATCAAAGACTCACAACCTCCTTCTTATCATGGATTGATCAAGAGAAAGGGTTGACATTGATTTTTGAACCGTTTTCATTACTAACAAGTATGAAACGACTCAAGACTCGATGGGTTCAATTAATGTCCGATTGAACCCAAACCATTTTATTACCTTGTTCCAGTTTTAAACCATTGATTACCTATTTTAAAATTGCCTTCCATTCATTGGTCAATTAAGTCCAATAATGAGCTTTAAGTCCACTAAAGGAGGGAAGTACCAAACCAAATGTTGTTTTAGGCATGAGAGAGAGAGAGAGATCATGCCGTTGGTAATGAACCCCCAAAGGGATTAAACCATTAAGAACAATATCACCCTTCAAGCTTAAACAACACTCCTTTTGGAGCAACTCTCAAAACAAAGAGAAAAAGCCAAGAAAGGAGGGAGGTTGCAGAGATTCTTAGAGGTGAACACAAGTATGGAAAACACGAAATAAATGCTATCAACTCAAATAGGTTGGTGGCTAAGGCCTAAACCACTAAGCCCATGAGGACCATTACACTACAAGCATGCAATACAAAGCATAAATGAAACTAACTCTTAAAAACAGTCCTAATTTACACTAAAACAGTGCTGGAATTAAAGAAAAAATAGCTAAAAGAGTAAACTAAAAATATAGAGCAATTAAGCTAGGAAACAATCACATAGAGGAGAGGCTACCCCCTCCATTTTTGGGACTTCAAAACATGATTTTTAGCCTTTGAAAACCTCTGAAAATCAATGGTAAAAAGTTCAACAAAAGTTGATAAAAATGTGGAAAACACAAGGGTAAAAGCCTATGAAACAAGGTTCAAAGAAGGGTGATCAACCCCTCTACCTTTAATGGCTTTAAACCACAAGTTTCAACCCAAAAATATAAGTGAGAAACAACTCAAAACAGCAAGAAAAATATGAGAAAGAGATGGTATAAAAGAACTAGAATGTATATCTCTTGAAGATGAATGATCCCTTGAATTCCCAAACCACTAACTTTACACTCTCAAGTGCTAAAATGCAAGCTTAAGCACCTCAGCAAATATCCCTCAAGGTTTTGTTTAGAGTGTCTAGGTAAAGGTTGTATAGGTTGCAAGAGAGAAAGAGAGAGAGAGAGAGAAATATTTTCCAAAACGTTTTGCTCTCCAAGATTTTCTAACCTCGAAAACATGAGAGGGGGTCATCTATATATAGAAATATATGAGACCACCTCAGAAATATCTATATAGACACAGCTGGTATCGTGCATGCACCTGTGGAGACAGTTGGCACAATTGGCAAAAAGATCTGAAAATTTACACAAATGGTCGACATGCCACTAATAGTGGGCAGCAGGAGCCATAAGTGGGTTTGCAAGCATAAGTGGCCGGTAGGCCACTAAAAAGGGGTGGCTGACCACTAATAGTGGGTAACTGGAGTCACTAGTGGGTTTGCGGCACCAGATAGTCGGGGCTTAAAAATTGTTGTTTTGGTCCAAAAACAAGGCTCAAAGGTTGTATGTTCAAAACTGAGGTTTCCTGTTGAGGAAATCAAGCATTTGACAAGTGTACACATTCATTATTGAGTGATCAATCAATGGCACCTAAGTCTTAAGAGCCATAAAAAAGGGGATGTCTACAGTTGCCCCTCTTTGACAGAACTCAGAGACATGAAATGGCATGAGTGAATGTCAAAACCCGAAGACGACCCATTTTGACAAGGCCATAAGACTTGGGCAAACAATCAAGACATAAATTAAATGGGTTGAGCTCGCAAGTTGCCTACGTATCCCTTTGCAGGGAATCAAACCAGTGTAGTTCAGGGACAGGATGTAAATGATATGCACAAAAAACATACTTTGAAAGCTGGACTTACACACTTCGCGACGCTAGGTGTTTTGAAAATTCATGATCATGCAAGATGATGCACTAAGCAATACCAGATGTAACCGGCAATAACAAGATAACAACATATGAATGAGCTTCAAGCTTAAATAGAAATGGGTTTCAAGCAGAAAGAACTAAAAACGCGCACTCTAACCACGCCAAAGCCGTGAAAAGAGGAGAAAAAATGCTCAGGGTCGTGTTCCACACATCTTGAGATAAAAATCGGTCAGGGTTGCGTTTCACGCATCCTGAGATACTCTCATCATGCTAAAATCGTGAGAAGAGGAGAAAAATCGCTCAGGGTCGCATTTAACACGTCCTGAGATAGATGCAAAAAGTATGAGATTGTACAATAGATACACAATATAATAAAAGAGTGCAATAGACGCACAAAGTGAACAAGTGCGATTGATGCACAAAGTGAACAAGTGCGATAGATGCACAAAGTGAACAAGTGCGATAGATGCACAAAGTAAGCAAGTGCAATGGATACACAAAGTGAACAAGTGCGATTGATGCACAAAGTGAGCAAGTGAGATAGATGCACAAAGTGAACAAGTGCGATAGATGCACAAAGTGAGCAAGTGCGATAGATGTACAAAGTGAGCAAAATTGCAAATCAATACAGTAACAACGCATGTTCTTTGCAAGATAGACAACCAATGTATGACGTTAATTAAAAGCATGTTCCATGCAAGAATCAAAAGCATGTTCATGTTCTATGAAAAATTCGAAAGCAAGATAAAAAGCATGCAAAAGTGCACGTTTTATGCAAAAGAAAGTAATAAATATGTAACTTGACAAAACGAACAAAAGCGATTTTCTGCAACAACCTCTGACTTACTGACTTTGTAAGATACTCAAAAAGGATACAACTTGTTCATATTGGCAAGTGGAGCACGTTCGTGTGCCGGAACACAACGGGTATTGGGAATGGCAGAATCAGCACACAGTTTCGAGTTCCTCGAAAATCAATCTGGACCCAAAAGAGAACCTTCCATACACTGTTAGGAAAAAAGAGGAACAAAACCAGAACTAGGCCACAAAAGAGGGCTGTCGGCCACAAATGAGGCCTGTTGGCCACTAATAGTGGGCGGCCGCCCACTTTTAGTGACTTGCCGGCCACTAATGTAAAATCGAGGGCAAAAACGGGATTTTGGCACGGGTCTTTTTATACACTTCACCACACCTCATTTCCTCACACACCCAACGCTAAAATCACTCTCCCTCTCTCTCTAGGTGCTTCCTTTCTCTAGATTTGTACTTTGTACGCGTTTTCCAACGACCCACGCAAACTTTATTCGTAAACCCTTTTTGATCCTCGACACTTTGGGCCGATCAGATTTTGTTTTCGTTGATTTTCTTGAGTTTCCAACACTTTGGGCTTGTTTCCCTTGAGTTTCTCTTGGATTTTGTGAACTTTCTTGGGTTTTGACTCTTTCTCCCATTCTCTCTCTCCTAGGGTTGACTTGTTTCAAGTGTTTCCTATTTTTCTTCATTTTCTTCACTTTTTCACCAATTTTCACCCACTTTTCAAATGGCAGATGACATTCCTCATGATGATGCCCCTCCTGAGGTTACACCTACACTTTCACCCCCTGTTGAGGTCGAGGAACCGACGGTTGCTGAGGTCGGTGAGGTAACAAAGGACATTACTGCCGACCTCGAGGCAGAGTTTGCTCCAAGGATTGAGCCTGAGCCACTACCATTGCGGGTGAGACCCTTTGACCCGATCACTTACCACCCCTGCAAGCATATGATGGTGCTTAGAGGTATGATGCGCTTTGACGATTTCGTCGGTGGCATGCTAAAGGATGTTTTTCTGAAGGAGCCGGACTCCCACCTTTCCCATGGCGCTACTGAGGTACAAACTTTATTTTCATGCTTTATTGCCTTTTATTTGACTGTATTTCTTGTACTGTCTTTCATCTGACTGCTCTTTATCACTATCTTTCATCTGCCTCACTCTTCTTTTTCCATAGGAGGACTCCCGTTCTTGTAAGGGTTATGGGGAAGTGACGGCCAAAGATTGGTATTATGAGCTCCCGCCCGAGGTCCGCGACCTTGTTGATGAGTCCGAATTTGGCTTATTCTGCACCGGGCTCTCACGGCATATGGCTAGCCGAGCCCTACTCAGATCATTGTTAGAGAGATGGTGGGATACCACAAACTCTTTCCACTTCTCTTCCACTGGGGAGATGACGATGACCCTCTATGACTTCTCGATGATCACAGAAAGGTGATCAATCCCTTTACCTTTAATGGCTTTAAACCACATGGTTCAACCCAAAAATACAGGTGAGAAACAACTCAAAAATAGCAAGAAAATATGAGAAAGAGATGGTACAAAAGAGCTAGAATGTATATCTCTTGAAGAGGAATGATCCTTTGAATTCCCAAACCACTAACTTCATACTCTCAAGTGCTAAAATGCAAGCTTAAGCACCTCAACAAATATCCCTCAAGGTTGTGTTTAGAGTGTCTAGGCAAAGGTTGTGTAGGTTGCAAGAGAGAGAGAGAGAGTGTGTGAAATGTAGAGAGAGAAATATTTTCCAAAATGTTTTGCTCTCCAAAATTTTCTAACCTCAAAAACATGAGAGGGGGTCATCTATATATAGAAATATATGTGACCACCTCAGAAATATTTATACAGACACATTTGGTATTGTACATGCACCTGTGGAGACAATTGGCACAGCTGGCAAAAAGATTTGAAAATTTACACAAGTGGCCGGCAGGCCTCCAATAGTGGGCCACAAAAGCCACAAGTGGGTTTGCAGGCATAAGTGGCTGGCTGGAGTCACTAGTGGGTCTGTAGGCACCCAAATAGTCAAGCTTAAAAAACTACTGTTTTGGTCGAAAAACAAGGCGCAAAGGTTGTAGGTTCAAAACTGAGGTTTCTTGCTGAGGAAATCAAGCATTGGACAAGCGTGCACATTCATCATTGAGTGATCAATCAGTGGCGCCCAAGTCTTAAGGACAGTCAAAAATAGGGTATTTACACCACTTCTTTATCTTTTCTATTTATTTTTTTCAATCGTTCAATCATCTCTAAAATGTCGAACCCTTCATCTTTGACAATCGCGAACTCTAGGGTTTCCATTGGAGATGAAGAAGCACCAACCTATTTCGATCTGGTGGTTGACAATGATACGAAATAGGCAAATGATGACAGCGACGCATAGGAAAGGCACTGTAAGTTTCTATTTCTTTCTTATGCGTCGCGTTGATTTTTCATTGGAATGCCCAAATCTACGATACAGTTCGCAAACGACCCGCGATTAGGATCGTATGATCCAGATCACAAATCGTCACCTCCTTAGTGATTTCTGGTAACTTTGGTACCACCACCTTTTCCATCTCCCCATCATTGTGTCTCCCTTCTTTGATAGCCCTCTCTTACCATCGGGATCATATTTTCCATTACCACCTATTCGCTTGCCCTCCTTCTGCTTGTGATTTCTCTCTCTCTCTCTCTCTCTCTCTCTCTCTCTCTATGTCAAGATTTTTTTCACTCTCTACATCGTGAGGGAACTACTTAGAAAGAGATAGGTGAGGGAGATGTGAGGCAATGGGTTGGTAGGATAGCTTTGGCCCAAAGCCGACAAACCCTAAAAAATGAGCCCAAAAAAAAAGCCCCAAATTTTTTAGCTATCATATTAGTTCAAAAAAAAAAAAAAAAAATCAATCTAAATTTGAAAAATCCCAATCAAGTTCGGTGAAAGTTCAAAATTAATAGTTGGTTGATATGGTGAATCATCTAAAACAAATGGCTGATTGTTTTTATTGACAAAAACCAAAAAGTCAATTGATATGGTGAGTTATATTAAATTAATGGATGGTTGTTTTTTAAATGCATGAATTGCATATAGAATATGATTAATTATATTAGTTACATTATTTCTTGGGAAATAAACTTCTTCAATTTAAAATTAATTGAATTTTACCTCGGTCAACCATATCATAAGAAAGCTTGAATGTATTAACAATTCAACCAATTGAAAAATAATTAGTTAATAAGTTGAATTATGCAAGTTTGATTAGCAATTTTGTAGTCAAAACTATGAGAAGGGTGATATTTAAGTATATAGTTTGTTCACTTTTTATTTAGTACTCCAGCTTGAATTATTTTAGTTTATTTATTTTATATTTATTTATATATTTAAATAAATTTAAATAATTATATATACGATCAAATTTTAAATACTTAAACTTTTGATCACCAAAATGTTAGAGTCGGCCTTGTGGGTTGGCTTGTCTAGTAAACGAATCAAGTTCGAGCTCAAATAATCTCAGTTAGTTTATCTTTATTTAAATTATATAATAAATATATATAAATAATAGCATAAATATATTATTTATGTATTAAATAATAGAAATAATGGTTTTTGATTTAAATTTCTTTATTTAAATAATATAAAAAAATTAAAAAAATCTTATCGAGCCGAGCCAAGTTCGAGTTCTATTGATATTAATGAACCGAGCCGAGTTGAGTCGAGCCCAGTTAATTATCGAGCCAAGCTCAAGTTCCATTAACATTAATGAGCCAAGCTTGAGCCCAATTAGTTATCAAACCGAGTTCGAGCCCAATAAGCAAACGAGCTGAGCTCGAGCTTAGCAAAATTTAGCTCGGTTTGACTCATTTGCAACCCTAGTTGTTAGTGTGTATATATATTGTGTATTCATTATTGCTTTATTGATTGTTTGGTGATTGATTCACCTTTCATATTTAGCTTCTGTACTCATTCATATATATAGTGCCTTCTTGTACATTGTTCATTACAACATTATATACAGAGTTTATAGTTTCTCTCTCTTTCTTTATCTATAATAATCTAACACAGTATCAGAGCCATAAGGCTATTTTTCTTCTCTCTTCTTCTTCTTCTTCTTCTTCTTTTTTTTTTTTTTTTTTTTTTTCTATTCATCATCATAAGACACCATCACGATTTCCAATAATATTTTTGTAACCATTTCAATCTTTTTGGGTACTGATTCAGCACTAGCAGGCTACCCTATCACTATTTTCTTTTGAAAATACCATCATCTTGCTTGGAATCTTCTCACAACTCCAACACCACCATAATCATCACAAATAGGGCCCTTATGTGCATTTACGCGTCGGTTGAATAGTCATACGTGGCCTTCCGGCGCCTCTCTCATACGCGCACTTCAATATATTATTGACATCAGCCTCTCTGCGTTGACGTCAACCCTTAGCCGCTGCTACCATTAGTCATTCCAATCAAGAACGTCAGTCAACCGTCTTGTTACTAACATTCGCCACACTCCTCTCTACTATTATGCGTTGCTCCCTCTACTGACACCATCTTGCCACTAATGACATCAGCCTTAAGTTGTGTTTGGCCAATTCTGTTATTTTTGCTAGTTTCACCTATTTTTTGCTCCTTTTTGGGTCAATTTGGCTCAGTTCCCACCTATTATCGACCTTCCAGACTCACCAGTACGCTTTGTTTTTTTTTTTTTTGGTTTCGCTTCTACCGTGTTGTCTTGTCTTTTTGCCTTGATCACAGCTTATCATGGATCGCTCCGACTCTGCTTGTCTTATTTCTATTGTCCTTGATAGCCTTAATTATGTTCTCTAGGCTAAGCCATGTCTAGATTTCTCAAAGGCAAGAAATTATGGCTCATTATTATTAGGGATGTGCCTAAATCAACAAAAGGGGCCGAGGAAACTGTAGCCAAATACGCCAACCATTTAAAGGAGTATGACAGCAAAAAAAATATCGGATCATTACTTGGTTCCGAAATACATCTGTCACATCTATCATCCTTCAATTAGGTCTCTTTCAACTTGACTTGGTTTCCACTATTTCTAATGATATTTGGGATTTTCTCAAAGATCGGTATTAGACTACTGGTCTTGTTCATTAGTATTAGCTTCAGAGTCACCTCCATCATATGCGATAAGAGCTTGATCAGTCCATTATTGACTTTCTGTCTAAAATAAAATCTATTTGGGATTAGCTTGCTCTTTTTGAACCTAACTAGCCTCATAATAAATATGTTGTTCTATTTATTGATTACTGTAATCAACAGTAGTTGATTAAGTTTCTCATGGTTCTTACTTGTCATTTTGAGTCGGTCTGTGCCTCTCTTCTATATCACACTCCCTTACCCTTTCTTAAGCAAGCTATATCTGAGCTTCTATATGAGGAAACTCGTCTTGGTCCCTTATCCACTCAACATGTAGACTCAGTTCTGGCCACCCCTCAATCACGAAGATCTTTTTCTCCCCAGCAAACTCCTCAGTGCATATATTGTCAGAATTGTAGGCTCTCTTCAACTCATCTTTTGGTTAATTGTTTAGTTAAGTCTTGCCACTACTACAACAAAACTGGCCCGCAATCCATCTCGACCATCCTTTACTGTTTCATAATCTCATGAATCTTACTCTTGGCGCCGTTCACATCATTTTGGGAATTAGTTTCGGTCTATGTCTATTCATTGCATTGTTGTTGTTGCCTCTAAGGACTTTTCTTCTTCTATGCTTTTGAATCCTTCCACTTCTGTCTTCTTCCAAACTGATGTTTAAACTCTAATGAAATAGTTTCTCCCCACATCTGGTACATCTCCTTCTACTACTTTGTCTATCACCTCAAGTACATCTTCTTGGTATTTTGACTCTGCATGCTTGCTGCATTGCCCAGGAGTACTCGAGCGTGCTAAACAATTCGGACCCTTAATTTTTTTGATCTAGCCTCATGAGGGCAATGTGAAATATAGATGGGAGTCCAAATCTGACAATTTTATAGAAAATCCATTTTATTGCATAAGCTTTGCCAAAAATAGACTACATCGTGAGATCTCAGAGTCGCCACCTAATATTTTGGAAAAATTAGAAAACCCGTGACTTGTGCCAAGGCC
This sequence comes from Camellia lanceoleosa, assembly GCA_025200525.1. Taxonomy (NCBI): domain Eukaryota; kingdom Viridiplantae; phylum Streptophyta; class Magnoliopsida; order Ericales; family Theaceae; genus Camellia; species Camellia lanceoleosa. The sequence goes on along the minus strand of CM045770.1, from coordinate 114,350,091 downwards.
ACCGTTCGTTGTAACTAGAGATGTCTCGGTTCGGAACCTTAGGTATAAGGGGGGAAGGTCATTAATTGAGCACCCCCACTTATCTGATCAAAAGATGGGCCTCTACTAAACTATGATATGAATTTTATTGACTTTATACGTTCATATTCCGATTATTAAATAAATCCTAAAATTTACTATGTGAAGCAAATAAGTTTAAACTATGTCATTCATTTTGGAATAACTTGATTTTCATGCATTTTGAAAGAGTTTTGAAAATGTACAACTCAAAGAAATTGAGTTTACAAACATGAAAATCAATATCATTCCAAATTAAGTGACACAACCTCCGTTCACCAGTATTCATAGAGTCATATCAAATAAGCAAATAGTCTCATGACTGAATGCTAAACATAGTAAGGAAAACCACAGAAGTAAGATGCTAAAACATAAAAACTTACATATTTATCGGCCCCGTGAGCATTACAAAACAAAGTTAGGAAAACAAACACGATCCTAGATTTTAGATTCTAATGCAATACATACACAAAAATGCGACTAAAAATTTGGCTACTAATACATGACATGTGAATCATCTCATGACAAGGGATAGCACAGAAAATCACATAAAAATTGATTAAACCCACATATACAAATGAACCGAATTTGAATGCATAAAATGTGAATTTAAAGATTAAATATGATGAAGAATAAAATATGATGCTTATTTACAGATATAAAAAAAACAAATAAATGAAAAGGGATAGAAAGAAGCGGAGCGGGAAATTATTACAATACTGAATATTTATAGCACCGAATAAAAGACATAAGGTAGGAATTATTACAACAAACGACTATATAACTTAAATATAAGCTGAATCTAACAAGTCAAACAACATAATAATAATACATATATTTGAGAGAAGTGTGCATGATGGTTTCACCCACCACTATAAGGAAAATATATATTATTATTACGGTATCATAATATAATAATAATAATAATATACAACATAATGTAATTAATATATTATTATATTATTTATATTAAAAATAAAGAAACCACATATTTAAAACAACAAAGAAAATACAAGAAAATAAATGAGAAAATTGTAAAACCTCACCTTTGGAAAAAATGATGAATTTCTTAATTTATCAAACTTTTTCTTTACACCCTCACAGTTATGGAGTATGCTTTGAGATATCAGTAAGAAGTTGGAAGTTTAAGCTTTGATAGAATTTTTGGGTGGTATATATTAGTGGATAGAAAGGTGATAGAGATTTAAGATTTGTTGAAACCAATTTTTTTTTTTTTCAAAATTTTCTCTTCTCAAGACTTGTGAAATTTTCTTTTTCCAAAATTTTCTCTCTTTTTGAAATAAAATTTTATTTCAGGAAATTTTCTCTCTTTTCCCAAACAACAAAATGAGGTGGTATTTATAGGAATTTTGGATCACCAAAACACATGGCTAACCATGTGATATTTCTAAAAACACATGGCTTGCCATATGGTATGGGAGCCAATTTTTTCCAAAACTGCTAAATTTTCCAAAAAAGAAAAAATTCAAAAAAATATTTTTGAATAGGTCTAAAATAATTTGGCAAAAAGGGCTATAAGATTGGAATTAAAGCTTAAACTTGACTTTTTTGTTGAGAAATTCGTAAAATAGCACATTTCAATGTTCATCATCGGGTGTTCAAAAGAAAGCGCCCAAGTCTTAAGGCCGGGCAAAATAGAGTGTCTATAGTTGCTCCTCTTTGACAGAGTTCGAAGTCATTTCATGACGTGAGTGAATGTCAAAGTCCGAAGATGACTCTTTTGATAAGGCTGTAAGACTTGGACAAACAAACAAGATGGAAATACAATTGGTTGAATCCAAAGATTGCCTATGTATCCCTTTGCAAGGAATCAAACTAGCATAGTTCAGCGGCAAGATGCAAATGATATGCTCAAAATATAATTGAAAGTTGGACTTATACGCTTTACAAAACTGATTTTTTTTATTTTTATTTTTTAACATTCATGATTATGCAATGTAAAGCAATGAAATGATGATAAAGATATGGAGGTGGCAACATGAGAGGCAAGACTAGTGCAAATGATATGAAGCATAAAAGGGGACGTATCACATATAAATGTCCTAAAACACAAATGATAGAGAGGGTGCATCGCATACAAATGTGACAAAGCACAAATGATAGAGGGGTGCATCGCATGCAAATGTGCATACTGCACAAATGATAGAGGGGATGTATCACATACAAATGTGCCACAACACAAATAAAAGAGAGAGGTGCATCGCATACAAATATGCACACCGCATAAAAGATAAAGGGGGTGTATCGCATACAAATGTGCCGCGACACAAATGATTGAAGGGGTGTATCACATATAAATGTGCATACCGCACAAATGATTGAGGGGGTACATAGCATACAAATGTGCCACAACAAAAATGATATAGGGGGTGTATCGCATACAAGTGTACATACTGCACAAATGATAGAGGGGGGTACATCGTATACAAATGGGCATACTGCAAAAATGATAGAGGGGGGTGTATCACATACAAATGTGCCACGTCATAAATGATAGTGGGGGTTCATCACATACAAGTGTGCATACTGCACAAATGATAGAGGGGCTACATCACATACAAATATGCATACCACACAAATGATAGAGGGGTGCATCATATACAAATATGCATACCACACAAATGATAGAGATGGTGCAACGCATACAAATGTGCCACAACACAAATGATAGAGATGGAAGGGTGAACTTGAGATCCAAACGCGTCTCACGCGAGAGGAGGAATAGTGAACTCAAAATCTAAACACATCTCATGCGAGGAGAAGAAATAATGAACTCGAAATCCAAACTCGTCTCACACGAGCGGATGAATAGTGAACTTGAGATCCAAACACGTCTTACACGAGAGGGAAAATAGTGAACTTGAGATCCAAACACGTTTCACGCGAGAGGAAAAATATGGTGTAACCAATAGGTGTACCTAACCATATCTCATATGGAGAGGGTGAAGGTTTTAACCGGATACACTTGAAATCATAATGTGTCTCACGTAAAAGGAGAAAAGGTAGTGTAACCAATAGGCGTACCTAATCGTATTTCATATGGAGAAGAGGAAGGTTTTAACTGAGTAAACTTGAAACCGTAACACATTTTACATGAAAGGAGGAAAGATGGTGTAACAAACATGCGTACCTAACTGTATTTCATACGAAAAGGGGAAAGGTTTTAACTGAGTAAACTAGAAATTCTAACATGTTTCACGCGAAAGGAAGAAAGGTGGTATAACCAACATGCATACCTAACCGTATTTCATATAGAGAGGGGGAAGGTTTGACCGAGTAAACTTGAAATCCTAATGCGTTTCATGCGAACGGAGGAAAGGTGGTGCAAGCAACAAGCATACTTAACCGTATTTCATATGGAGAGGGGGAAGGTTTTAACCAAATAAATTTCTTAACGTATTTCACGCGAAAAGAGAAAAGGTGGTGTAATCAATAGGCATACCTAATCGTATTTCACATGGAGAGGAGGAAGGTTTTAACTGTACTTGATTGATGTACAAATTTATTTTTCCATTTTCTTTTCTTCTTCTTAAAATTATGTTGTATTTTTATTTTTTCACTTTTTTTAGTAGATACATACTGCGTACATCAGTATACATATACACACACATACAAAATATATACATATATACAAAATATATCTATACATATACAAATCCAGATACATACACACACGCACATATATATATATATATATATATACAGATAGACATATAGATACACATATACATACAGACACATATACAGATGCACATACATATATACATATACATGGTATACATATATATATCCGAATACATATATATATATATAGACATGCATACTAATAAACATATACATACGAACAGATATACAAATACACATACATATATATTTATACATATACATAAGGTATACATACATATACATACACATACCTCTCCCATGTTCTTGTGTTTCTTTCTTTCTCTCTCTCGCCCTCCTTCGTCTCCTTCGAATTTCACATCTGGCGCTTGATTTCAACCATCGCGGTGCCTAATTGACATAGCCAAACAACCTCGATTCTTCAACAATTGCCTCGACCTTCCCCTTTTTTTGGATTCTTCTTCTTCTCCTTCGTTCTCTTTTTAATTTGAGGCCTGAGAGAGAGACAGAGTAGAAAGTTACAAGACAAATCCTCTCTGCCATTACTCTACAACCTCCCTCTTTGGCATTACTCTCCTCTAACATGGCCTCTTCTCGCCATACTCTTGCCCTTTTTTGAGACCTTAATGACACATCCATGCTGACAGAGATTTCTGGCACTAGCTCCTCTATGTGACACCTAAATATTTGATTAATTTCATCAATATGTTAGCATTTAATAAAATTGTGAATGATAGAATATAAATTAAAATTAAACTAGAATATGACTTAGTTATTAACAACAAAATTAATCTATGGGCTAAGGGTAAATAAAAGAAATTTAGGGCAAAAGAAATAATAATAATAATAAAAAAAAAAGGGTTTTCTACACGTTCTCCAGCCTAGCATATAGAGTGATGAATATGCAAGTATGGTTTTATAGACTTGGTGAGTCACCTAATCTAGAAGGACAGGTGGAAAGTAAACGCATTTGCCACCTGTTGAAAAGGTGGCCAGGTTTTGATTAGGGAGTAAGGGTTTTCACCAACTATAAATAGATGGGTTATTGGGTTGCTGAGCCGGAGAGATATTAGGAAAGTAAAGGTTAATGGTCAATATTTCGGTGAATTTATTATACCTTGAGTCACCATAACATATTTTACGTATGTTTCGAGTTACCATAATTTATTTTATGCACTTTATGTTCTATAAATTATATTAATAATTCAATTATGTTAATTATTTTTTGAACCCTATTTTCTTAAATTGAAACCCATTGATATGATTACTTAAATTTTAGAAATTATTTGACAATGATTATATAAATATTTATTTTTGTGAGTACCACCACGGGAGTCCATACTTTGGGGGACTTAAATAACCATTAGCCTCTTGGTTACTTTGTGGCCTTCTGTTTGTCATGGATCCATTGACCCCTGTTTTGATTGTCACTCCAGTGACCTCTGTTCTGTTTTGTTCTGTTCTATACCGTGGTTTTGGTTATTTATTTACATAACTTCTGGATTTCAATTTCTACCACTTAAATAATTTATTTACTCAAATTAAGTTTGTATAATGTTTTAGCTTAAATAACTATCCATGGTTATTTTGAGCCCTACGCTTTTAGCATAATATCTCTCACTCTGTTGTGTGCTTATAGTTGTTACCCTTTTTAGGTGATGAAATATAGAGAAGGATTTCGTATAGTGGAACTAACATGGAATTTGATGCAGATCTTTTTTTTTTCTCTCTCTCTCTCTCTATCTCTCTCTTTTATAATTGTCTGCGACCAAATGTTAAAATAATAAAAGCCCAATGGATGTATTTCCATTTATTAAAGTGGTAAATTTAATTATTTTCTTACTTTCATTCTGCCTTTGCATAGCAAGTTACAATTCTAGCCCTAAGCATTCAAGGTTGGGTCATGACAAAGGTGGTATTAGAGCAATGGCTTAACCAATTTTTTTTCCCCCACTTGTCACGTTAATCTTACACTTGTACCATGACTAATTTTGGTGATATAGGGATGTCTGAATTTACTCTCAGTGCGTCATTCTGGAACGAGCTCAAAAGTTTGAGTCTGGAAGAAATCTTAGGAGAACATCATGCCCTCGCCCCTCCAAAAGGATGGGGAGATTTTGAGGACATAGTCAGACAGTTACACTCCATCCTTGACCAGCTAATGGGTTAACTGATATATCTATAGGCCGATTATGATAATTTGGCATATCTATCATGGAGACAGAGCTATGCGTATACTCGAGGACAATATCTCGAACCTACCTACATGGTCGGCCTTGCCCCAGGACTAGACTGCCCTCACCATATAGTTGGCCTTTTGCCTTCAAATTATGCTGAAATGAGGAGAAATGTTTTTCCTGACAACTACATACTCACTGACATCCCCAACCCCCTGGACATTATTAATGTCCAAAATGTCGATTTTGGTAATGATTTAACATATGTCGAGACACTTGGGTAGATCGTTGACCGAGTGTTTTGGGGATACCTACAGTTCTTTTCCATTTATACAGTTCAGGCAGCATGGGTCTGTTTTGAAGTGGTGCAACTAGGATAGGAATTCAAGCTTCTCATCCAGCATTACTTTTCGTGGCTGTTTGACTCGCCAATCTAGACGCTGGAGAGAAGGATCATTTTTGTGAGCTAACTACGATTAGTTCTAATCCTTATTTTTGGTACTAAAAGGATTAAACACCGACTTAATTTTTAATTTTTAATAAAGATGTAGTACTAACACCATATTTGTATAAATAGTAAAGCTGGTATTATATATATATATATATGATTCTTTATAAATGTGATATAATGCTTACTAAATTAATTCTTTAAAACCTTACTTTGTAGTGATGGCCAATGATGATAACAAAACTGGGTCGTCAGTCAAGGGAACAAAGTCAATGAAAAGAATCATGAAAAGAACAGTTACCAGCTTTTTGTAGGCCCTTCAAACCAACATAACCAATGGAATGCTAGAACAGTGAGAAGAGTCGATTATGATAAAACAGTTCCAAGATTTGAAGCCTACCATATTCACCGGCAATTCAAACCCATTGATAGCAGAAGCTTGGGTTAGGGACATGGAGAAGATTTTTTGCGCGCTGTCTTGCACAGAAAGACATAAGGTAACTTTTGCCACTTTCGCTTTCAAAGATGATGCGTAGGAATGGTGGCTTCTCACCTTGGAAAAAGAAAAAAAATTGACTTGGGCATGATTCTTAGAAGTATTTTACAAAAACTACTTTCCGGATTTACTACAAGAACAAAAGGTATCAGAATTCATATATCTTAAGCAAGGATCAATGACGGTGGCCAAATATGAGAGTAAGTTCACACAATTAGCTTGATTTACGACATATGTCATTCCCACCGAAGCCTAGAGAGCTAGGAAGTTCGAAGCCGGCTTAGATGATGACATCAGAAACAAGATTGAAGTTTTAAAGTTGCCAATATATACAGGAATGGTGGATCGAGTATACATCGCCAAAAAAGGGATTAAAGTCTCACGTTCCGGGGAAACAAGCCAAAAGAAGTGATTTTGGGAAAAAGACAACAGAAGATCTGGTGCGGCAACCCCAAAGATGGTAAATGTGGGCTTAACTAGTCCAGGCAATCAAGGTCCTACTAACCCCAAAAGTGGCACCATTCCAAATTGCCCTACTTGTGGAAAGGCTCATTGGGGACGATACCATCGAGACATAAGAACATGCTTTAAATGCAAGCAAATTGGTCACTTGTTGAGAAATTGTCCAAGGTTTACAGATTCTATAGCAGGCCCTGCTGAACCATCCCCAAAACCCGTAGTACCTGGAGGAGTGAGGAAGGACCAAAAATGCCAAGGAAGATGTAACGCCCCCAAGATAATACTATAAAGATAACTCATATTCGGATTAAATATAAGAAACAACATACTTTCATACATTAGAATTTACTTTTTAACAAACAGTTAAATGCCATGTAGGCTTACATCTTTCCAAGTCACTGCTTGGTTACACAAATTGAGTCTCGCTCATTACATGTTAAGTCTTCGGCTTTACAAATAACAAACGTACACACATAAGGCATAAATAAGATGCCCTTGCTTCCCAAGAGTCCACCCATGCTATTGTGTTGGAGGAAATAATTCACCTGCACTTGAAAATGATATTCCCGTATAGAGTGAGCCAACAGCCCAGTAGAAATAATCTAACACAATATATGAGGTTTAGCAAAGGTATAAATACCACGTATATAAACAATACCGATACAGAAGTATTCACAGGGCCTGCATATTCATATGCCACTAAGATCAATCTTATTCCATTTTTCTTCAATTCATTTCCAATTCATATGCATTACTCAATTCATGAGTTAAATTCTTTATCTTTCAACAACCAATATGAGCTTACAACTCAATAGTTTTTCCATTTATGCAAAACACACACAAACACTTCAAACTTGACATTTTACGGATATTTCGTCCGAAGGAATTGGCACCCAGTTATATATAAAATTTCGGGTCTTTCACCCAGGAAACTTCGGCCAACTTGCTTTAAATGGAGTCCATCCTCTTTCTTCTCCCAAACAAATATACATACGCAATGTATTTATAAACAAGATCACATATGGAGTACATCCCCTATCTCCTCTCAATAAACATACATATACAATGTATTTATAAACATAATCACATATGGAGTACATCTCCTATCTCCTCCCAATAAACATACATATACAATGTATTTATAAACATAATCACATATGGAGTACATCCCCTCTCTGCTCCCAATAAACATACATATACAATGTATTTAAACACATTATCATATACAATGATCAATTATAGCACATATTCAATGTGTTAATCCAACCATCATATTCAATGACATAATTCAGTTGATTAGTTTCAATTTACCTAATCATCATGCAGTTCTACAACAATCATAGCTATCCTCCACCGATAGCCCAAAACAATTATCACTAAACAGGTAAATAAATCTATCAATAGATAAATTATTACATCTTCTATAGGTGAGTGATTTATTAATCCAACTACACCATTCAATTACATTTCCACCCAATTTTATCATTTCCAATCCAATTATATATTCCCATAATTAATTTCATTATTTTGACAAACAATTCATTTAATCCAAATTAGGGCATTTTTCCCTCTTTCTCAAATAACAACCCCAAGGCTCAATTTCATCAATTATACAAATATAACCTCATTTCAAAACCCTATATTCACAATAGAGTCCAAAACCGAGAAACCCCTCTTTTATAATTTCAAATCCAAATCTTAGATTTGTCCAAACCATAACCAAATCTCATCATCTATACACAATAGCAAATAACTAAGCTAAAAACCATATTAGAGTGTAGAAAATCCCTACCTCGAGTTAGAAGAGGAAACCAAGCAAAAATCCAATTTCCACCAAAATCATGAATCTGAATTTGAATATTTGGCGATTGAAATTATGTTGAAATTTCCACCAACATAGATCTTTGAAGGAAGTCAGAATGTGTGCTCCAACCGGCATGAATAAGAACACCATAAAGAGTCTACTTTAAATCTCCATGATAGGGTGCAGTGACAAAAGGTTTTAAGTCCAATGTGGGACCAAACAAAACTTTCTTGTCAATCTTTTGCCCAGGTTGATATGTACCAAACCGCTTTACATGGATGGCAAGAACATAAGGGATATGGAGCCTGGCAACAGAGAAATCATCAAACAACTTCGAGAGTGAAGAGATCCAAAACAACAAGTGTACCCCAAGCAATGGATGGGTCATCCTTTGAGAAGCTAATATCCACCCCACCCGCATACTTCAACACTCCACAGAAGGACTATAGCACTTGTAGCATTTGAATTGTTTTTTTTTCAGTACCCTAGTAAGTAAATCCGTAGATAAACAGCAGAATCCAATCCTGCATGGTCAATGAGCTCAAGTTTTGGCATTCTTAGTGCCTCAGGCATCCAATTCAGAAACTTCAGATAGGACTTGAAATCCAAATTGACAAACTTTTTTATGAATGCTCGGGAGTGTGTAGGACTGCTTCTTAAACGCATAAGGTACCATTTTGGAAAATAAACCCTATCATTGAGAGGTTGAAGTTGTAATGCCGCAAATGTTAGAAAGAAAAGAAATGCACTGGAAATATTGATAGCTGCCGAAGCCTATATCCCCAAGCATAGCCATCAAGCCTTTCTAAAAGAAGATAAAAATCTCCTCGTTGTGTGTGATTACTCTGAGCTCTGTTCAGTAATGGTAATGCCGAAGCTTCAAAACAAGAGAGAGAAAGTCGAAGCTTAGAGAGAGAGAGATAGAGAGATAGTGATGGGCATGAGTTAGCTCAGTTTGTGAGTAAAAGTAGTGAATTTTGTGAACATTCTGGCTTAGATTAAATAAATGGAGAGCTTGGACCAGAGAGAGAGAGAGAGTGGAACAGATGGTTATGTTATGATTAAAGGCCAAAATAATAATAATAATAATATCCTCCACATGCTGCTTTTCGGTGCCACTAACTCAACATCATGATCTTGAGAAATTATTAAAGCATCAACTAAGTGGTGAATCATATTTTATTCCTCCCTAAAAATAATTTTCCACTTCCCCAAAACAATATCCTCATGCTGACCATACATGCCAAACAATCACCATCGTTTTTGCCTTGGTGCCTAGAAACCCGGAAGTTACTGAGAACGTTGTGTCAGGTACACTTTCTGCCTATGGTCATTTAGCTCATATTCTCATTGATTCTGGTTCAACTCATTCTTTTGTTGCAGCATACTTTTCTTCTAAGTTAGCATCAACACCCGAACCCTTAGGATCTATACTATCTGTGTCCTTTCCTACTAGTAGATCTGCCCTTGGTACTAATGTGTACAAATCTTGTGCTATATCCTTAAAATGCAACCTTATACGTGGACTTGATTCCCTTACATATTGGGAACTTTGATATGATCTTAGGAATGGATTGGCTAACTGCCAACCACGCCTTTATCGATAGCAAAGCCAAAAAGGTCTCCCTTCTATTACCAAACCAACTCGAGCTTGTCTTTGATGGAACTGGAGTTTCCCCCCTTCCCCCTCCATGTGTTATATTCTCCATGGTAGCCCAAAGACTTCTAAGAAAGGGTTATTGTAGTTATATCTGCTATGTGATCGATACACAGCAAAAAGCCCCCACACTTGATACAATTCCTGTGGTTATAAAATTTTTAGATGTCTTTCCAGAAGACCTACCTAGTACTCCAGTTGATAGAGAAATCGAATTCACCACTGAAACTCAACTTGGTACATAACCAGTATCTAAAGCTCCTTACCGCATGTCAATAACGGAATTGAAAAAATTGAAGACCCAACTCTAGGAACTACTAGACAAAGGCTTCATTCGACCTAGTACCTCGTCCTGGGGAGCTCCAGTATTGTTCGTAAAAAAAAAAGATGGTACAATGAGATTGTGTATTGATTATCGGGAATTGAACAAAGTCACCATCAAGAATCGGTACCCTCTGCCCCAAATTGATAACTTGTTTGATCAACTTCAAGGCACCCAAGTATTCTCGAAAATCGACTTGCTTTCCGAATATCATCAACTAAAAGTCAAAATAGAAAACATCGAAAGGACTGTCTTCAGAATACATTACGGGCACTACGAGTTTCTCGTCATGTCATTTGGCGTCACAAATGCTCCAACAACTTTCATGGACCTCATGAACAGAGTGTTCTAAACATATCTTGATGAGTGCATCACCAAGTCATCAGAGGACCATAAGTAACACTTGCGAACGGTCCTGAAAACACTACGTGATCACAAACTTTATGCCAAGTTTAAGAAATGTGAATTCTAGATCACTAGTGTACACTTCCTCAGTCACGTCATTAATAGGGATAGCATTTCGGTTAACCCCCCAAAAGTTACAGCAATCGTGAATCGGCCATGACCTACTAACGTGTCTAAAGTTCGAAGCTTACTAAGTCTAGCCGACTATTACCAATGCTTCGTTTGAGATTTCTCGAAGATGGCATCACCCTTGACCTAGCTGACTCAGAAAAACACACCCTTTGAATAGACTGACAAACAAGAACGTTGCTTCCAAAAGTTAAAAAGCAGACTTGTATCAACTCCTATACTAACACTCCCTACTGGAATGGATGGGTTCATAATTGATAGCAATGCCTCATACAATGGTTTGGGTTGCATTCTTATGCAAAATGAAAAAGTCATTGCATATGCCTCACGTCAACTAAAGACTCACGAGAAGAACTTACCTACCCATGACCTAGAATTAGCTGAGGTAATCTTTGCTCTCAAGATCTGGCGTCATTGTCTCTACAGTGTAACCTATGAGATTTACACTGATCACAAGACTCTTAAACACTTGTTTACACAGAAGGAACTAAATATGAGACAACAACGGTGGCTGGAATTTATAAAAGTTTACGATGTGGAGATTCACCACCACCCAGGCAAAGCTAACATAGTAGCTGGCGCATTGAGTTGCAAGATTACTAAAAGTTTGGCATGTACCCTTGTTTTGTTAGGGAAAATCGATGAATCCCCACAAGTAAATCAATCAATGGGAATAAAAACTAATGCGGAAAAATTAAATCAGAGGCAACACAAGAATTTTTACATGGTTCCCTCAATGTGAGGTACGTCCACGGGATCAAAATTCGATTCCACTATCAATCAAATAAGTTCCAAACGATTACAAACGAGACACGAATGGTCTCACAAACCACCCTTAGGTGAATTCCAAATAATCACAAATAAACAAGAGGAAAGACCTCACCAAATAGATGAACCAAAATCTTCAGAATTAGAGTTGAAGAAGACCCAAAATAACGAACCAAATCAGCTCCCACACAAAGAAACAAAAACTTGAACAAATCTTCACCAATGGCATCATATCAAGCTAGAGCAAATGTACCGTCCACTTTTTTCTTGTGTGTGTATAGAACCAACAACAATGCCTCCAATATAAATATAATATAATAAATCTAGGGTTTTGTAATCAAACCCTAATTGTATCCCAATTGGATTGGGCCTCCACAAATATAATATATAAAAATATTATACCTAAACCAAGCCAAATTAAAACTCTTTTTCCAAAACCAATTGGGTCCCACACTCCAATAAGGAGGTATACCCAACAATTCTCCCCCTACCGACTTAGGTGGAGACATCAACCATACCCGCCAAAGTTCGACACTTTAAATGTTTGTCCCTCAACAAAGTCTTTGTCAACATATCTGAAATATTATCATCTCAGGTGAACCTTTTCGAGTTGCAACAATTTCGAATCTAACACATCACGAATCCAATGGTATCTCACATCAATGTGTTTCGATCTCGAATGAAAGGTAGAATTTTTACTCAAGTGAATAGCACTTTGACTATCACAATAAAGCACATACTTTTCTTGCTTCAAACCCAACTCTTGCAAAAATTTCTTCAACCATAACTCTTCTTTGCAAGCTTCTGTAATGGCAATAAATTCAGCTTCGGTAGTTGAGAGAGCGACATATTTTTGTAATTTAGATTGCCATGCCACAGCTCCCCCTGCAAAAGTCATCAAATACCCCGAAGTAGATTTCCTAGAATCAACATCACCAGCCATGTCAGAATCTGTGAATCCATCAAGTATCGGCTTACCATCCCCAAAACACAAACACACCTTCGAAGTCCCTCGAATATATCTTAGAATCCATTTTACCGCTGCCCAATGTTCTTTACCCGGATTAGAGAGAAAATGACTCACCACACCAACTGTGTGAGCAATATCCGGCCTTGTACAAACCATGGCGTACATCAAAGAACCAACAGCTGAAGCATAAGGAACTTTCAACATCTCTTCTTTTTCTTTCTCACTTGTAGGACATTGATTCGAACTAAGTTTGAAGTGACCTGCAAGTGGACAACCAACCGGCTTTGCTTTATCCATGTTGAATCTCTCAAGAACTTTCTCAATGTAGCTCTCTTGAGACAACCAAATCAGTCCCTCTTTGCGATCACGAACAATTTTCACACCAAGTATTTGCTTTGCCGGTCCCAAATCTTTCATAGCAAAGGATTTGCTCAACTCAAACTTCAACTTGTTAATCATGGTAGAATCTTGACCCACAATTAACATGTCATCAACATAAAGCAAAAGAATAATAAATTTGCCATCCGAAAAATTTTTCACAAACACACAATGGTCCGAAGTGGTTTTAGAAAAACCATTATTCATCATGAAAGAGTCAAATTTTTTGTACCATTGCTGTGGAGCTTGCTTGAGACCATACAAACTTTTCTTCAATTTGCAAACAAATTTCTCTTTCCCTTTCTCCACAAAACCTTCCGGTTGTTCCATGTAAATTTCTTCTTCAAGATCACCGTGAAGAAATGCGGTCTTTACATCAAGTTGCTCAACTTCAAGGTTCATACTTGCAGCCATGCCAAGTACAACCCGAATAGAAGACATCTTCACAACCGGCGAGAAAATCTCATCAAAGTCAATACCTTTCTTTTGCCCAAAGCCTTTCACAACAAGACGCGCTTTGTACCTCAGATTCTTCCTATCATTCTTCAATTTGAAGACCCACTTATTTTTCAGAATTTTCCTCCCTTTAGGCAACTTCACTAAATCATAAGTCTGGTTTTCAAGTAAGGAATTCATCTCCTCGTCCATGGCCTTTTTCCAATCACCTTTCTTTACATGCTCAATTGCTTCTTGGTAGCTCTCAGGCTCCCCTTGATCAGAAATCAACACAAATTCATTGGGAGGATACTTTCTTAAAGGTTGTCGGTCCCTTGTAGATTTCCTCAACTCAAGTTGTGGTGACAGTACTTGAGTTGGATGCTCTTTCTCAATTTCTGGCTCAACTTCATTAGGATTAGCATCATCTTCCACATCTTCAATAGGTGGCTGCACATCTCCCCCATTTTCATCATCAACTGAAGATGAAGGAGATGGATCCATATCAATGAGATCACTAGTTTTTGGCTCTGGTTGATCACCTTTACCAAAGTCTTCAATTGTTTGGTCTTCAAGAAACACAACATCACGGCTTCGAATGACTTTCTTGTCGACCGGATCCCATAATCTATACCCGAACTCATCACGCCTATAGCCAAGAAAAATACATTGTCTTGACTTACTATCAAGCTTAGACCTCTCATCCTTTGGAATGTGAACAAAAGCTCGCAACCAAACACTCTCAAGTGCTCATAAGACACATCTTTGCCACCCAAACTCTTTTCAGAACATCACCATTCAAAGGATAGCAAGGAGACAAATTGATCACATCAACCGCTGTACTCATTGCCTCACCCCAAAAGGATCTTGGCAATTTAGCTTGTGAAAGCAAACACCTTGTTCTTTCTACAATGGTGCGGTTTATCCTCTCAACGCCATTTTGTTGAGGAGTCTTCTTAATCGCTTTTTGATGCCGAATACCTTGGTCATGACAATACTCATCAAATGGCCCAATGTATTCACCACCATTGTCTGCTCGGATGCACTTCAATTTTACGTCTGCTTTCTTTCAACCATGGCACGAAAATGCTTAAATACTTCTAGAACTTGATCTTTAGTTTTTAGTAGATAAGCCAGACTTTCCTTGAATAATCATCAATGAAAGTAACAAAATAAAGTGCACCACCATGTGTTCTAACTTTTAAAGGACCACAAACATCCGAATGAATTAACTCCAACACATTTTCTTTTCTAGAAGCAACATTTTTATGAAAAGAAACTCTATGTTGTTTACCCACCAAACAATGAACACAAGGTTTAAGATGTGTACCTTTCAAACCAGTAAAAGCTCTTTCTTGAACAATACTTGCAGCCCTTTTTCACTCATGTGGCCAAGCCGCTTGTGCCACAATTCGGTAGAAGTATCATCTTCAAGTGCATTGACAACACCTTTACAAATTTTTCCTTGCATCGAATAAAGTGTATGAGTCTTCTTGCACTTAGCCACCACCAAAGAACCCTTTGTGAGCTTCCATATTCCATCACCAAATTTGTTGTTGAAGCCTTCATCATCTAGCTTCCCAGTAGAGATCAAATTGAGGCGAATGTCGGGAACATGCCTCACATCTTTAAGCAACAATTTGCAGCCCAAATTTGTTTCCAAGCAAACATCACCCATGCTGATAATCTTGGACAAACCTTCATTACCCATTCGAACAGAACCATAATCTCCTTCGGTGTAGGTAGTGAAGAAATCAACTCGAGAAGTCACATAAAAAGAAGCACCAGAATCAATCACCCAACTGCTCTCTTGGCCCATAAAATTGATACAATCATCTTCACAAACGACCATGAGATCATCGGTAGTAACTGCCGTTGTGTCTTCTTGCTTCTTATCCACACTTTTGTCATGCCTTTTCTCCTTGTTCTTGAGTTTTCGGCATTTCCGCTTCATGTGCCCTTTCTCATGGCAATAATAACACTCAACGTCTTTCTTTGAAAGAGAACCATCTCTTGACTTGTTACGGCTTTGATCACGACCATGAGGAGTCTTACTCCTCCCCCTTATTTTGCTTCGGCCTCTCACAACAAATGCTTCCGAATGAGAGGAACCGGCTGATTTTCTTCTAGTTTCTTCATTCAACAAGCTACTAGTGACTTGGCTCATTGTGACAACTCCATCGGGTGCCGAATTACTAACTGTTACAACCAAAGTCTCCCAACTTTCGGGCAAAGAACTAAGTAACATCAAAGCCTGTAACTCATCATCAAAAATAATTTTCATAGAAGCAAGTTGGTTAACAATAATCTTTATTTCATTCAGATATTCCGGAATAGGGCTGCCCTCTTTATATTTTAAATTAACCAACTTACGAAACAGAAAGGTTTTATTTGTGGCTGATTTTCAATCATAAAGACTCTCTAATTTTTTCCATAAATCATGTGCTGAAGTTTCAGTAGCAACATGATGAAACACACTGTCATCAATCCATTGACGGATAACACCAACGGCTTTTCGATTAAGCCTCTTCCACTCATCATCTTTCATATTAGCAGGTTTGCCACTATCACCCTCAATGGGTCCATACAAGTCTTTACAAAATAATAGGTCCTCCATTTTAGTTTTCCAAGTTACCCAATTGCTTCCATTGAAGGTAGAGATACAACCCACATTCCCCTCCATTGATTTACACAAATAAATAAATCCAAATAAACCGTATGCTCTGATACCAGTTGTTAGGGAAAATCGATGAATCCCCACAAGTAAATCAATCAATGGGAATAAAAACTAATGCGAAAAAATTAAATCAGAGGCAACACAATAATTTTTACGTGGTTCCCTCAATGTGAGGTACGTCCACGGGATCGAAATCCGATTCCACTATCAACCAAATAAGTTCCAAACGATTACAAACGAGACACGAATGGTCTCACAAACCACCCTTAGGTGAATTCCAAATAATCACAAATAAACAAGAGGAAAGACCTCACCAAATAGATGAACCAAAATCTTTAGAATCAGAGTTGAAGAAGACCCAAAATAACGAACCAAATTAGCTCCCACACAAAGAAACAAAAACTTGAACAAATCTTCACCAATGGCACTGTTACCGAAGCTAGAGCAGCCGTCGTCCACTTTTTTCTTGTGTGTGTATAGAACCAACAACAATGCCTCCAATATAAATATAATATAATAAATTTAGGGTTTTGTAATCAAACCCTAATTGTATCCCAATTGGATTGGGCCTCCACAAATATAATATATAAAAATATTATACCTAAACCAAGCCAAATTAAAACTCTTTTTCCAAAACCAATTGGGTCCCACACTCCAATAAGGAGGTATACCTAACACGTTTCTCGCAAGATCAATAGATTACTCGCCAACATAATCGTAGAACCCACATTGATAGAAGAAATTAGAGTATGCCAATGTGAAATAAACTTCTGAAGAAAAAATATGATGAGAAGACAAATACGCGCCGACCCCGATTTCACTATAAGTAATGGGATGGTAAAATTTCAAAATTGAATTTGCGTAGCCGACATTCTAGAGCTCAAAAAGAAGATATTGGCGGAAACTCATAGCTCGAGGTTTGTAGTCCACCCTGGTAATACAGAGATATATCACGATCTAAAGGAACACTACTATAGATAGGAATAAAAAGAGACATAGCAAGCCAAGTCTCCAAATGCCTGTATTGTCAATGTGTTAAAACAGAACATCAGAGACCTATAGGAATGTTGCAACCACTCCTATTCTTGAATGGAAATGGGAACACATTACTATTGACTTCATGATCAAGCTACCACAGTCAGTCGCAAAGAATGATGCAATATGGGTTGTAGTAGACCGCTTGACAAAGTCGGCACATTTTTTACCAATCAGAGTCACGTACACTCTCAATATCTTTTCTACTTTATACATCAAGGAAATGATTCGATTGCATGGCAACCTAGTTTTAATCGTATCTGACCGAGACCCCAGCTTCGTATCTCACTTCTGGAACAAATTGTAAGAGCCTTTAGGAACCACATTGAAGTTTAGTACCGCCTATCATCTGCAAACTGATGGACAATCCGAAAGGACAATCCAGACCTTGGAAGACATGTTGTGTGTGCGTGCTGGACCTCAAAGGGAATTGCGATAAGCACCTACCTTTAGTGGAATTCGCTTATAACAACAGTTACCAAGCAAGCATTAGAATGGCACTATACGAAGCACTATATAAAAGGGGGTGTCAATCACCCCTGTGCTGGACGAAAGTTGGAGACAAAAAGTTATTGGGTCCTGAAATCGTACAAATAATGAGTGATAAAATTCTCAAATACACGAAGACAGGAATTGGAATTCCAAATAGGAGATCATGTTTTCCTAAAGATCTGACCAACAAGAGGAATTATCTAATTTGGAAAGCAAGGAAAGTTAAACACACATTACATCAGGCCATTAGAAATACTAGAAAGGATTGGCCTTGTGGCATATCGCCTTGCACTGCCACCTGAACTGTCCAATCCACAATGTGTTTCACATTTCGATGCTTCGGCAATATCTTCAAGATTCAGAGCATGTTGTCGATTATGAGAACTTGGAAGTTCAAGAAGATCTCTCTTATGAAGAACAACCAGTGTAGATTCTCGATCGTCGTGATCAGGTTCTCCAAAATAGGACTATACCTCTTGTGAAAGTGTTGTGGAGAAATCATCGTATCGAAGAAGCAACATAAGAAACTGAAAATCAAGTGCAGGCCAAATACCCACACCTCTTCGAAAACCAAGGTATGACAAGTTTGGAGACAAACTTCCTCTTAGGATAGGAGAAATGTGACACCTAAATATTTGATTAATTTCATCACCATGTTAACATTTAATAAAATTTTGAATGGTAGAATATAAATTAAAATTAAACTAGAATAGGACTTAGTTGTTAACAAGAAAATTAATCTATGGGCCAAGGGTAAATAAAAGAAATTTGGGGCAAAAGAAATAATAATAATAATAATAATAATAATAAAAGGTCCCTACACATTCTCCAACCTAGCATATAGAGTGATGAATATGCACGTATAGTTTTGTAGACTTGGTGAGTCACCTAATCTAGAGGGACATGTGGAAAATAAACAAATTTGTTACATGTTAGATAGGTGGCTAGGTTTTAGACTTGCCACGCGTTAAATTTTGATTAGGGACTAAGGGTCTTCACCAACTATAAATAGATGGGTTACTGGGTTGCTAAGCCGAAGGGAAAAATATATAACTAAGGGCAGCATACAAAGAGACAGGGAGTCGATATTAGGAAAGTAAAGGTTAGGAGTCAATATTTCGGTGAGTTATATTATATCTTGATTCACCATAACATATTTTATGTATGTATCGAGTTACCATAATTTATTTTATGCACTTTATGTTCTATAAATTATATTAATATTTCAATTACGTTAATTATTTTCTGAACCCTATTTGCTTAAATTGAAATTCATGGATATGATTGTTTAAATTTTAGAAATTATTTGACAATGATTACATAAATATTTATTTTTGTGAGTACCACCACAGGAATCCCATACTTTGGGGGATTTAAATAACTATTAGCCTTTAATTGGTTACTTTGTGGGCTTCTGTTTATCATGGATCCATTGACTTCTGTTCTGATTATCACTCCAGTGATTTCTATTCTGTTCTGTTTTGTTCTATACCGTGGTTATGGTTATTTGGTTACATAACTTCTGGATTTCAATTTCTGCCACTTAAATAATTTATTTACTCAAATTAAGTTTGTACAACGTTTTAGCTTAAATAACTATCATGGTTATTTTGAGCCATACGCCCTTGGCATAATATCTCTCACTTTGCTGTGTTCTTATAGTTGTTAAGCCTTTCAGGTGATGAAATATAGAGAGGGATTGTAACCTCATGTAGTGGGACCAGCATGGAATTTGATGTGGATCTTTTTCTTCTTCTTTTTTTCTCTCTTTTTTATAATTGTCTAGCACCAAATGATAAAATAATAAATGCCCGATGGATGTATTTCTTTTTATTAAAGTAGTAGGATAATTAATGAAGTTAATTATCTATTTAATTAATTGCTTACTTTCATTCCACCTCTGCCTGCGCCACTTAATTTGTTAAAATTAGAATTAATTAGCAAGTTACGGTTCTAGCCCTATGTAACTAAGGTTGGGTCGTGACACTCTAAGCCTCTGCGAGGTGCCCCTGCCCCTATTTTTCATCTCCCTACAACGCCAATAGAACAAATGCTGGCAGCAAAATCTAACATTGATGCCAGCTCTCACACTCTCATGTATGGAGATCGCAATTGCGGTATCAAATGTCCCCTGCCGACTACAAAGCGGAGCAAACGAAGTACAGTGTTTGAATGCATAACTCTCCCTATACCAGTGTATGTACAAGAATGCTCGAGAAGAGATTAGCAAATTGAAAAAACAAAGCAAAGAGTTGAAACGACATGCAACCTCTGTGGCTCGATTCGGAGCTCCTTGGTGCTCTTCATTTGACGGTCGGCGAGGAGTAATCTCTTTTGGAAGCTCTACAAATGCTAAGGTAGAGTCCTCAAGAGCTTCCCTAGAGTAATGATGAAGCGAGACAACTGACAATGGAAGCAGATGATGAAACTTTCGTCAAAAGATGTCGGCCATTACCTTTTGCCACCAGAATCTAGAAGAATGTCTGCACTCTTTTTCTTTTCTTTTTTTCTTTTTTCTTTTTTTTTTTTTGGGTGTTTTTAGTTTTGCTTAGGAAGGGGCACCAATGTTTCAAATTTCTCTTTTTTTGATTTTAAAATTTTCTTGTTTTGAAAGCTATAATTGGGGGCTTCTCCTTAAAATTCAATAAAGAAGTTTCAGTTTTAATTTCATCTTTTTTTTTTTTTTTTTTTTTTTGCACATCATGACGTGAATGGCACAATACTTGAGCATGAAAACATTTTTCTTGAACTTAAATCTGAGAATGATTGAATTTCAATGAGTTCTGAATTGGACATTGAGCCCTCAACTAACTAGAAATCAAAAAATGACTTAATGAAAGAAAAACCAAACAAAGACAACCTAAATAGACCTATTGACATTTGCCGGAATAGAAAGGACACAAAACTTCAACACGGGGGTGATTATAAACATCGCGGGAGCGACCAAGTAGAACAATCACGGGTGCGGTTTAGAATATCACGGGCGCAATGTCGTAAAACCAAATTCAAAACAAAAAAACCATCGTCGGTCAATGGCTCGAACAACCACCTGATTGAAGGGTTCTGTTACATTATTGGAGATAATGATTACACACTTTACGGCGAGTGATTGACAATGTAAATGGAGACTTTCACAAATACGGGGAAAGACAGAAAACCTAACTCAACTGTGTCCCTAGTTCATCGCTTTGACTTTTTTTTTGGTTTTCTTGTAAAAAGGTTTTGATCAACATGAGAGTTAGATTAGTATGCTCGTTCCACTCTCTCTTTTGAAATCATGTAAGCCAAGCTGTGAGCACTGAAAATTTTCTCTTTTTGGTCCAGAGAATGATCTGGTTTTGCAAAAGTAGAATAATTTTCGAAAAGATCAGTAAACTTCATTAAAAATAATCAAAATCTATTTTTGCAAATGGTCACTACCCAACCAACATGAAATCAACCCTTGAGATGTACAACGTCAAAATCAGATAACTCGAGCATGATGCACCACTTGATCTGTCTTGCAACTAGGCCTTCTATGAAGAAGAGATAGGACAATCAAATTGAATGAAGATAAACCAATTGAACATGGATATGATAACCGAGTTGGATAAGGATAAACCAATCATACATGAATAAGATAAGCAAGTTGAAAATGGTTGGGGCTGAACTTTAAGATGAAGCTACTTACATATCTCAAAGATAGGAATCAGGCCTTACGTAGTTCATGGGGGTAAGGTTCATTCGGGTATTAACCTTCTCCTTTTGTGCTCTAATTTTTGCCAAAGCCACCCTTTCTGGGTTTTCGACCTTGTGAGCTTTTCTTCAGTTTTTTTAATTTTTAACTTTATTTTTATTTTTTTGTTTTTTTGCTCTAACTTTTGCCTAGATTGCCCTTTCGGGTTTTCGACAAAGTTAGCCTCTCAAGGGCAGTAGCTTTGTAGCTTGTCCATGTTGATTGGTTATGAGATCTCTGGGCCATCTAAATCCACAAGAATAACTGCTCCTTCTAAGTAGATAGACTTGATGATATAGGAACCTGTCTAATTGGGTGTGAACTTGCCCCTAGCGTCGTGGATAGGAACTTGATTGTCTTTCATCATTAAATCTTCCTCTCTCAGATTCCGAGATATGATAATCCTGCATTAATACCTTATCCTAGGATTTGCCCCTTACGGTATAGTTCATTTTCCAAAATATCATGATACCATGGATTTTCATCTTGAACATGCTCTGTGAGGATCAGATGCATCTTGACTCCGATCGATATACCCACCATTGAAGTTAGGGTTGCCAAAGCATTGTCAAACTGGTTATTCTTTCTGACTAGGTAAATGAATGTCAAGTTCTCGAATTTCAAAATCAGAATGTCCAAAGTTTGAGAAACGACCAAGTTTAAATTTTCGATCACATCTAACCTTATTGCCTGTCATGACCTAAACCCGCCCCTATGGATTAGGGTCATAACCAGCCAGTAATCATTAGATTACCTACGGCCTCAGTCAGAAATCAAATAATATTTAATAATAGGGGCCCAAGCTGCGGAAGCAACACATACAAGAACTGTCCAACGAGTTGTGCATACATGGTTTAATCAAAAACTTTCTCATATACATGAAATAACTCAAACCATGCAATATTTACGTTATGTATGTGCTATGTATATCCAGGATCATTTTACAGTCTCAACACCAAGTTCCAAGATTATACACAACGTTGGTCACACCTGACCATAAGAGAACAAAAACAAAAGTAGGGCCTCTGCATGAGGCGACCTTGGTTGACCTCACAAAACTTGGTTTCTCAACGCTCACTGGGGTTGGGGTTGGACGTCCCGCTGCTTACCTGCATACATATAAATACGAAGTGATCTAATGCTCAGTGAATAATACCAGAGTAAAGAGATTAATGAATGAGTTTCGTTCACAAATGAGTCATACTTATAATTTAAACATGGGAACTATTATTCTCATTCACATACAAATATGTAAATCATAACAAAGCAAAACAACCTCGGGTCCAATACCTCATAGCCATATACACAACGACCTTGGGTCCAACTCAATATAAAATAAAACGACCTTAGATCCATCTATACAAAACGACCTCGGGTTTAATACTCATTCATAGACCAACTTTAGGTCTAATGATCCATGTACCAAAGACCATCGGTCCTCCATATCATATTACCAAATGACCTTGGGTCCACCATTCTTATATTCATAATTATGCGCATATGATCGTGATCACATTCATACTCATATTCAAAACGACTTTTGGTCCAATCAATTCTTTATTCAAAACGACCTTTGGTCCAATTTGTATATAAGATGACCTTTAGTTTATCTTGTTAAACATTCCAAACGGCCTTGGGCCCAATC
This sequence comes from Camellia lanceoleosa, assembly GCA_025200525.1. NCBI lineage: Eukaryota > Viridiplantae > Streptophyta > Magnoliopsida > Ericales > Theaceae > Camellia > Camellia lanceoleosa. Next base: position 114,326,377 of record CM045770.1, on the reverse strand, counting down.
TGTCTCCTTATCAAATATACCAAATGGCTTTAGGCCCAATCTATGTCCTTGTCAAATATACCGAACGGCCTTAGGCCCATTTCATATTTTTACATCAATCACTTTACATATTCTATTACGAATTGAACGGATAGAATACTTATTCATAGTACAAATTCATAAGTTCAGAAACTCACCACATAGGTAACATTTAGAAAACAATGCATACACAAAAATATCTTTACCAAGGTATTACTCACAGTGTTCTGGTGCTTGATTCGTCCTTGCATTTGACCCTACATAATTTATAACACATTGGGTCATAATTTAATTCATTTCGTTCTTTAATTTGCATAATGTTCTTAGGTTTCTTTCATGCTCTTTAATTCATTTAGAATGTCCAACGCATGCCTTAGAGTGCTTAGAAATGAAAAAGAACGGAAAACGAATCATAAAATGACTTTTCAAAATTTCAGAAACAGGGCTCCCTGCTCGAGCGCAGCCTTGGTTGCTCGAGCAGACCCCTTTGCTCTGCAAAAGTACTGGTTGCATGTAATTCACGCTCGAGCGAGATTCTCGACACTCGAGTGGGGAACTTTGCAAAACAGGGTTTGCTCGAGCGTAGAGTTTGTCGCTCGAGCCACAGTGCAAAACTTCTAAGAGCTCGACTTTCACACTCAAGTGACATTTTCCTCGCTTGAGCGGACAAGTCGAATTCTGGGTTTTCCAGAACTCTATTTGAAGCTCAAAACACATCTTCAAATGCTCAAAACTTAAATTTTTGGTACAAAAACATGGAAAATCATTACATGACATGGAAACACTTCTACTTTGGGACTAATTACTCAAATTATGGATCAAATCTCTGAAATCAAGCTTAAACCATGAGGTTGAAACCATGTATGTAAAATCTATGTTTCATATCTTGCATATACAAGCTTTAAGACTTAACATTGGGCTTCAAAACATGGCAATTCATGCATGCATGTGTCAAATAACTCTCAATTCAACATGATCATTATGATTTATGCTCAAATATAAGAAATCACAATAAATTCATATATGCATACATGCCCAAGTTGATCTTAAATTCAACACATTTAGCTCAATTCTCATATTTATCAACATATACTTCTTGAATTCATATAGTTATGAACTTAAACTCATAAATTTGAGTTCAATTACTCACCTAGAGTCTTTAACTCTTCCAAATCTAGTTAGTTCTTGAGCGTAGTTCTTTAATTCTCCAAGCTTTGAGCTCAAGTCCTCAAATTTGAGCCTCTTCTCCCTTAGAATCACACTTTCTCCTCTATATAAGCCTTTCTCAGATTTTCCAAGGCTAAGAGCTCAAAATTATGAGCCTAGGCACTTGCACTTTATATATATAGTGGTGATTAGTTTGACTAATCATATTTGCTTACAATTAATCAATTGTACTTAACTTAATCAATTTAATCTAATTATTCTAATCTAAATTAGTTTTCAATTAAATTTCACCATAGGTTCCAAAAATTATGCTAATCACAATAATACGGCCAATTTTGGTTTCAGTCGTCTCTACGACCTTCAATTTAATTTTTATAGTAGAAAATCAAATAGATTTTCCTACAGTGAACAGATATAAATTCACAAACACCCATAATCATATAATTAGCACTCAAAATCATATCAAACTCATAATTATAAGCATATTAAGATTAATTAACATAACACAGAGTAGGGTTGTCACATTGTTCCTAGTTCTAGGGCTACTTCCAATCCAGTTATGCAAGCCTCATACTCTGGTTGATTGTTAAACACTCTGAATCAAGGTTTGAAAGCTAAAGTGTCGGGCTTCAAGTCGAGAGGGATCCTATGTTGTACAATCTCAAGATCAGTTCCAGGCATGTCTTCGAAGGACCATGCAAAAAAAAAATTGAAATCTTTTAATAAAGTTACTAATCGTTCGTGCTCTTCTGAAGACAATGTAGAACCAATCTAGGGCAAGCGATGATCCTTCTCAGTACCCACATTAACTGAAACAATCTCATCTGTCAAGGGCTTAACACGCCTATCTTCCTCTTAGTCGATCAAATTTTGCAAAGTCCGAGGAATTTCTTCCTCTTTGTTTTATCGAAGTTTTGGAAAAAGTTTTAAAAATTTTGGTCAATGCAATGATTTAAAGGCACAGAGAAGTAGGTGAAATCTACAACACTGTTATTCAAAAGAAACTCTAACTCAGTGATGACAACAGACTCAGAAGAAAACGATAAAGAAGACCTAGACAAGATAGAGATGTTTAGGTTAACTCGAGTCTAACTCTGACTCCACAGACTCGATGGAATCAGACTCAAACTCAACATCTGATTTAGAACTTGAAATGAAACCTTTCTCGAATTGCTAGGTTAAGTGCGGGCCATCCACTGCGTTCAAAATAAAGCTCGTGTAATTAACAAGTGGCCATTCCCCGATAACAAAAACAGTCTCATATCCCGCAAGTTCTATGGATTCATACTGGTAAAATTTGTAGGATATCAGACTTTTCTGAAGCTATGGTGCTACAATGACTTAGCAAAAAGAAAACCAAAAACAAAACCCCCAATCATAATTTCGGCAGCACTTCAGCTCAATTCGCACAGCTAATCATTTTATGCCTGACCAAAAAACTGAACTAAACCTCACAAACTGATATGCTTGAACCACTGATCTAAATTTGAGAACCTTTATACAAATTTCCATTCATAGCGTATAGTAAGAAAGAGAACAAACACCCCTATGAAGGGTAGGGTTACCCTTTGAAATGATCTAGAGCTTCACTATTCAAACAAGTGATATCATACATCCTAGGAATGGGAGAGCATCCTGTCCTAATTTTGGAATGTACTTTAGCTCACTATATGTACAAGGTCAACTCTACTCTAGGGATTGAAGTCAAGGTAACGTCAAGAAAGAGCCCTTTGGCTAATGGCGAGTAAAGATCCTAGGAAGTCGGAAGAGTCAATATAGCCTCTCTTCAAAGTCTGATAACCTTAGATAGTAGAGCTACCTTCTTGATAGATCTTAAAAAGTATTAACACAAGGTCTCAAAAGTAACGCGGAGATAGGTATAATGTCACAAAAAACTTGCCTGTGCTCCCACCAATATCTGGGCAACACAAGGACTTTAAGTGCATCAATGCATGCAATGCAATGAACATATAATTGAAAATAAAAGTCATATCATGAAGTTTGAGTCAATGTTTCATAGAATCCCCAACGGAGTCGCCAAAAACTATTGCATCGCCCGGGGGGTGTCCAAGCACACTAAGCAGTTCAGACCCTTGATTTCTTTGATCTAGTCTCATGAGTGCAATGTGAAACACAGATGAGTCCAAATCTGGCAATTTTATAGAAAATCCATTTTATTACAAAACCTTTGCCAAAAATGGACTACACCACCAGATCTCAGAATCACCATATAATATTTTGGAAAAATTAGGAAACCCGTGACTTGTGCCAAAGCCATTATTCGTCGTAACTGGAGATGTCTTGGTTCAAAACCTTAGGTATGAGGGGAAGAGGTCATTAATTGAGCACCCCCGCTCACCCGATCAAAAGATCGGCCTCTACCAAACCATGATATGAATTTTATTGACTTTATATGTTCATATTCTGAATATTAAATAAATCCTAAAATTTACTATGCGAAGAAAACAAGTATAGACTATACCATTCATTTTGGAATAACTTAATTTTCATGCATTTTGAAAATTTTTTGAAGATGTACAACTTAGAGATATTGAGTTTACAAACAAAAAAATCAACATCATTCCAAATTAAGCAACATAATCTCCATCTATTGGTATTTATAGAGTTATATCAAATAAACAAATAGCCTCATGGAAGAATGCTAAGCATAGTAAGGAAAACTACACAAGCGGGATGTTAAAGCATAAAAACTTATATATTTACCAATGTCCTACTAACAGCTACAAAACAAAATTAGGAAAACAAGCACGATCCTAGATTTTAGATTCTAATGAAATACATACACAAAAATGCAACTAAAAAATTGGCTACTTATACATGACATGTGAATCATCTCATGACAAGGGAAACAAATTAATTAAACCCGCATATGCAGATGAGTCAAATTTGAATGCATAAAATGTGAATGCAAAGCATAAATATGATAAAGAATAAAATATGATGCTTATTTATAGATATAAAAAAAATAAATGAAAAGGGCTAGAAAGAAGCGGGACGAGAAATTATTACAACATTGAATATTTATAACACTGAATAAAAGACTTGAGGTAGGAATTATTATAACAAACGACTATATAACTTAAATATAAACTAAATCTAACAAATCAAAAAACAACAACAACAACAACATAATAATACATATATTTGAGAGAAGTGTGCGGTGGTTTCACCCACCACTGCACAAAAAATATATATTATTATATTATTTATATTAAAAATAAAGAAACTACATATTTAAAACAGCAAAGAAAATACAAGAAAATAAAAATTGTAAAAACTCACCTTTGGAGAAAATGATTAATTTCTTAATTTATCAAACTTTTTCTTTACACACTCACGGTTATGGAGTATGCTTTGAGATATCAGTAAGAAGTTGCAAGTTTAAGCTTTGATGGAATTTTTAGATGGTATATATTAGTGGATAGAAAGGTGATAGAGGTTTAAGATTTGTTGGGAAAAAAAAATCAATTTTTTCTCTTCTCAAGACTTGTGAAATTTTCTTTTTCCAAAGTTCTCTCTTTTTGAAATAAAATTTTCTGAAAGAAAATTTTCTCTCTTTTCCCAAATAACAAAATGAGGTGGTATTTATAGGAATTTTGGATCACCAAAACACATGGCTAGCCATGTGATATTTCCAAAAACACATGACTTGCCATGTGGTATCTCAAAACCATGTGGCTTGCCATGTGGTATGGGAGCCATTTTTTTCCAAAACTGCTAAATTTTTTAGAAAAGAAAAAATACATAAAAATATTTTTGAATAAGTCTAAAATAATTTGGCTAAAATGGGTGTAAGGTTGGAATTAAAACTTAAACCTGACTTTTTTGCTACGAAATTTGTAAAATAGCGCATTCTCATTTTCATCATCGGGTGTTCGGAAGAAAGCGCCCAAGTTGTAAGGCCAGTCAAAATGGGGTATCTACAATGCTGTAACCATATAACTTCTGATTCTACTATTTTGCTTCCATGTCTTCCTCTCTTCATGTTCTTTCCATACATACTATTGATGGTTCTCTCATGTCTGTGAGTCATTTTTTGTTTCTACATCTCACTTATCATTGTCACATGTTTATTTTATTCCTACTCTCGCCATAAACCTTATTTCCATTAGTCAATTATTTTGAAAATGGTGTAACTGTCACCTTATTTTCTGCTAATAGTTGTTTGGTGTAGGACTCTCGGACAAGACAAACCTTTGGGATTGGCCGTAAGCATAGACGTCTCTATGAACTCATTTATCTTCATGTTCTGACCTCCACTCCATTGGATGCCCCTACATCTACCTCCACCTTATCACTTTTTCATCTTTGGCATTGTCGTTTTTGTCATATTTCTGTTGGTCAGTTGAAATCTTTAATTTCTAGTGGTCAGTTAGGCCCTGTCTTTTCAGACACTTTAAATTGTGTTAGGTCCCTTAGTCTTGTCAATCCCGCAAACAAACTTGTGTGATTGAGTTGTAAATTTCCTTGCTGTTTTGTCTTGCTCACTCGAGCGAAGAAGTCATCGCTCGAGCGAAGAGTGCGTCTGTATAAAAACCTGAAAGAGATTAATATGCACTCGACCGAACCTTGTGTGGCTCGAGTGAAGAAGTGAGTCTGCATAAAAACCTGAAAGAGTTGATTGTACGCTCGAGCGCAGGTTGCGTGGCTCGAGCGAAACCACATATGGAAATCACGCGAGATAAGTTCCTCGCTCGAGCGAGCTTCACAGTCTAGGATTTCTATAAGTATTTGTTTTACTCCAAAACTAGGATTAGGTTTTTTAGATATACTTTGAGGTTTTCTAAGGTTTTCTTTTGGAGTATTTTTTTGTGAGTTTTCCTTGATAACTTGAGTGAGTATTAAACTCATGAATTGACAAGCACATATCAAGGAGGTTGATTGATTACATACAAGAGTAGTCTTCTTCGGTAGATTCTGAAGATTCAAACGTGGAGTTTCAAAGGAATTTTGATTCTGTACGTAGTCGTTGATTCGACAAGTGAAGTTGTAGATTCAACTTCAGATTAATCAGTTTCGAGACGAAGGCTTGGTGAAAGAGTCACAGAAGGTTTGAAGACAAATTGGATGAGTTGGGTAATTTGTTTGTTATCTTTGTAATCTTTCTTTCTTTAGTAGTGGATTGATTAGTGGCGTTTCGCCCGTGGTTTTTTATTACAATTGAAGGTTCTTCAATTTTGGTTTTTTCACGTAAAAATCGTTTGTGTCGATTTATTATTTATTTCAAAAACAACAATCTAAATCACTTTCGTAAGTGCTTGATGATTTAGATTGTGTGTTTTGAATGATTGGGAATTAAAATATTTTAATCTTGATCTAATCACGAATCACTTAGGATTTTCAAATTGTTTATCTTGTCAATTTACAAAACAATCGGCTTTATCTTTTAATTGTGCTGCTTTTAATCTTATACATTTTGATTTTGGCCCATTTTCTACACCTACCATGGGGGGATCACGTTATTTTATTGTTTTTGTTGATGATTTTTCATGTTATACTTGGATATTTCTCATGAAAAATTGTTCTGAACTTAAACAAATTTATTACAATTTTGCCAAAATGGTTCAACCCTAGTTTTCCTATACTATAAATTTTTTTCGTTCTAATAATGCTATGGAATACATGTATTCTGATTTTTTTTTTTATCTTTTATTCAAAGGCATAGTACTCAACCACAACGTTCTTGTGTCGGCACATCTCAACAAAATCAACGTGTTGAACGGAAACATAGGCATATTCTCGATATGACTCGAGCTCTTCTTATTTCATTATCTTGTCCAAAAAATCTTGGGGGATGGGGAAGCTGTACTTACTGCTGTTTATACTATTACTTATGTCCATACCCGTCATTCATAATCAAACGCCCTATGGGCGCTTGTATGACACTTCTCTTCCTTACACCACACTTAGAGTTTTTGGATTTGTATGTTTTGTTCTACTTCAGCCTCATGAACACACCAAGCTTGAACCTCATTATTGTCTTTGTTGTTTTTTCCGGTATGGCATTGAACATAAGAGTTATAGCTTTGGGATCCTATTTCCAAGCACCTACATATCTCTCGTCATGTGGTTTTCTAAGAGTATAAAATGCTTTCACCTCTATCCTCGTTTCATTTATCCTCACCTCCTACTTCTCTCATGTTTACTAATCCTTCCATAGATATATTTTCTAATAAGTTTGATGTAGGTTCCTTTTCCTCATCTCTAGAGACGTTTTTGCCTGTATTTGATCTCATCGAGATTGCTCTCTCTAATGGTTCTGCAGTTCTCTCTCTGCGTCTCCCACCCCCTATCAAGTCTCCTCATTCACTACCGAATCCTCTCCCACAGATCTCCTCATAGATCGTCCATAACAGGTACTTCAATCCTCTGTTTGTCTTCGTGATTATATTGTTGGTTCTACTACTTTTGTACTCATGAACCTACCTCATGTCGTGAGGCTCGTTCTAATCTTCTTTGGCTACAAGCTATGGCTGATAAACTATAGGCTTTAGATAAAACTCATACTTAGGATATTGTTGACCTTTCTTCTGGTAAGACTACAATTGGATGTAAATGGTTTTACAAAATCAAAACTCATTCTGATGGATCTATTGAGCAATACAAAGCTTATCTGGTTGCGCGGGGCTTCACTTAGGCATATGGTATTGATTATGAGGAGACATTTGATCATGTTGCTCGCCTCACTTCTGTTCGTAGTCAGATTACTGTTGTTGTTGCTCGTCAAGGGCTTGGCTTGTCTCTAGTCCAAGATTAGATTGGAGTGTGCTGTTGGGCCCATGGAGGCCTACCATGGGTCATATTTTGATAATCTGAACCGTTCAATATGTAAAGCTTGTTGAATACTTTATACCTGTCAAAACTCACGTTGATCAGATATCAATAGCTACTTTATGGGTTCAAATTTCTATCAACGGTAAATATAATTTTCAAAATAAATTGTTGATAAAAATTTGATCTGATCAAGTAGCTATCAATATCCGATCAAGGTACTTTTTTATAAGAATAAAATACTCAACAAGTTATACATATTGTACGGTTCGAATTATCGAAACAAAACCTGCTGTGGGCCCCACAGGCCCAACAACATCGTCCAGTGGACTGGATCCTTTAGTCAAAAAGTTATAAAAGTCATTATAAATTATCAATTTATTTTTTCTACATTTTTACATATTTTTTTTATAATAAAAAAATCAATAAAAAAACTAATTCACAAACGATCCCACTTTTAATTTTTAGATTGCATTTGTATTTTAGATTTGTATAAGAATATGTAGTGGGAAAAAAAAAAAAGAAAAGAAATGAAAAGACAAAAGTGAATAACAAATAAATTAATTCTTTTCCCTTTATGATTTTTTTATTATAATAAATCACAATTTAAATACAGTATTATTGATAAAAAGAATGTAGAAAAAGAAAAAAAGGAAAATTGTAAGCCAGCAGGCAGATTCCTACATGTGTGACCACCAGTCATGTGGTGCAATCACCATTGACCGCAAAGTCAATCAATTTGAATTACATTACACATGGGCAGTCGTGGAGCCAAGGGAATAAATCAATAGCCCTTTTTAATTAGGGTAAACTATTAATAGGTCTTATTTTAGAGACTTATTACTCAATAGGTCCTATTTTGAAGATTTATTATTCATTAAGTTCTATTTGATATAATTTAGTAAGTGATAAAGATAAATTTATCAGTCTTTTTTTTTATGAATAATTTTATAGTGATAAATTTATCAGTCTATTTGTTTTATGAATAAATTTTTAGTGATAAATTTGTCACTCTCTTATTTTTATAGTGTTAAATTTATTAGTTAAGACCTGTAAGTAAATAAGTCTAGTTAACAGGACTAATTGGTAAGTACCCCTTTTAATTATAATATTAAAAGTATTTATAAAAATATTTTACATAAATTTTTTTGATTGATTTTAAGAAAGGTAAAAAAAAATAATCAGTATGTCTAGTTTGAATTTTTTGAAAATTAAATTTTTTATTTTTTATTTTATTTTTTTTTGTTTTTAATGAATATTTTTAAAATTTTAAACATTTTTTTTTTTACTTTTTTAGATGCATGATGTATCTAAAAAAAATAAAATATTTGTGAAAAATATTTTAAAAAATTAATAAATACATAAAAATACGAAAAATATATTGATTTTTTTTGTATTTTTTTATATTTTTGGTATTTAGTGAATTTTTTAAAGATTTTTTCACAAAAAATTACACTTTTTAAGTATATTTATGTTAGGTGTGTCTAAAAATTTTTAAAAAAATTGTTTAAAATATTTTAAAAAATTCAATAAAAACAAAAAAATACGAAAAATAAAAATGTAGAATTTTTTGAAAAATATTTTTAGAAAACTCAAACCAAACAAAGTGAGGGTTGGTTTGGGAAGTGGGTTGGCTTTTTGACTTTTTTGACTATTTTAGCCTGGGCTAAAAAGCTTAGTTTGGGAAGAGCTTTTTGGCTTTTTTGACTTTTTTTGTGAGAGAAGAGTGTAATGATTATAGGTTAGATGTAATATTTTATTTTTTGTGACTAAAATAGCCTATTTTGTCTTTTATGACTAAAATAGCCAAAAAAACCTAGATTAGCTCTTCTCAAACGGTGCCTAAATATGTTATTTGTAATTAATGTGTTACAGAAAAAAAGTCATGGATATAAAGTTTTAAAATAAAATTATATAATGATAAAGTAATTTTTTTATACAAAATATGCGTAAAAATTTAATATAATAATCATACCACGCAATCATTAACATGTGATATTACCAATCAATAATAAAAAAACACATAGAGGATGAATCCTGTATATTAAATATAACTAACAATTCACTAAATTCTATATTTTCATTGAGATTAATTATGTTTGCATATCAATAATGATAGAGATCACCATTATATTGAAATTTCATAGATAATAATATCATAGTCTCTTTATTTTCAATCAAAACAATTATTATTGTTCTTATAATTTTAAAAATATCATTGACATTTCACTTTAAATAATATTTTTATAAATTTTTTTATATAAAATATTTTCTTTAAATTTGTAAAAAAAAAAAAAATCCAAAACACACGGGCCACGTGACCCCCTCGGCCTCCTTCCCTCCGCCCCTGCACATGGGTTTTGATGCAGTTTATTAATTCCGCTGCTTATTTTTTAAAAGCTCAGACAAGAGTGATTTTGACATTTACTTTTTTAATTATTAGTTTTTAATTTATTATAAATTATACTAAATATATAAAGAGATAATTTTGTTGGACATTTTCATTTTTGTAATTGACTGTAATTCTGTTTGTATGGTGAATTTAGGGATGAATTTGAAGAGAAAAAATATATATACATATATATTGCAATTTTTTTCATAAACCCCTCTCTAAAAAACTCAAGATATATAAATGTAACATAAAGGTGGTTATTGCATGAAAGGTACACATATGCCACTAGCCTAAGGAATTTTTTTGCCAGAATACAATGCCAAACGTTGCTTTCTGCCACTACTCCACCACCCAAACTTGTCCCTTGAAATCCCGAAGCCCAACTTCCAAAATCAAACAACTTGTGGGGAAATAAAAAAAAAGAAAGAAGATGGAATGTAGAAATCTAAGATAGATGTGAATGGAAAGTTATTAGTTAGTCTGAAAATATCAATTTTTTCTATATCAATCGGTGGGAGAAATAATTATAAATATGAGAAATATATATATATATATATATATTAAAATATCATTTGATAGTGTTTATATGGTTTTTTTCACAAATGATAAATTGCTAAATATATTAAGAATGTATTTAGATCATGGAGCTGGAAACAGAAAAGAAAAAGGAGAAAAATATGGAGAAAAAAATTATTTATATTTTATTCGTATTTTACTCACATTTTTCTTCTTCTTTTAAATCTCTATCTGCATATGTAGAATTTTCTACTGAGTTACTGATTGAGAGTATCATATGAAAATCTCACGCTATTTAATACTTAATGTGAATGCCCATCCGAAGATATATATATTCCATTCCAAAATATATATCTAATATAAAATATACCTTGTTAAGAATCTGTCATACTTAATCAAGATCAATGAAATAAAAAATATAAAAACAAATAAATACATTGTATGCGCACATAGAAAAAATACAAAATTTACGCAATTCATCTCAAAACTAAATATACGTCCACAACTGTTACAACTGTTATGACGTCAAATAGTTACGATAACACTTTCAAGGGTTAAGAAGGATGCATTACTGAAACAATGTCTGCTGAAATTGATGAATGGTTTTCAAAGGATTTATATGGATAGAATTTCAATATAAGTAGTAGTAGTATTAACGATAATATTCATCATCATCATTATCGAATCTGATCAAACAAACCTCTACACTGTGGATAGGGAAATGAAATTACTTGATTTATTCGGTAGTTAAGGAAAATATAAAAGAAAACAATAAAGTAAATCAATGAGGAAACATGATATAAGATCAGGGAAATCAATTTTCTATTTAAAATTTATGTAGTGCTCCAACTTAATTTCATTAGTGGAAAAACTCCTTCAGATCTACTTTCTAGGGAGAGGAGGGCGCTTCACCATCCTATCTCCTCTGTTTCTTCTTCGGTAGTATTCTCATCGCTATTTTTTCTTTTAATGTTATGTTTGGTCGGGAGATTTGAGGAGAGATTTGGAAAGAAAAATGAAAAAAATAGATAAAATATAAATAAAATATACTTATATTTCACTTAATTTCACATACATTTTTCTTTTTCCTTTGTAAATTCTTTCCCAAATCACTCAATCAAAGTGTAAATCTATTTTTTGTTTTCTTCTTATTCATCACTATCCTGCCCACTAATGCTCCTATCATGTCTCCATCATCGGTCTGCTATTAAAAAAAAATTCAAATCTAGGCTCAAATCTAGCTTATCATTTGTATTTTTATAAGCTAAACAATTATTTCAAATTTAAAACAATTTATTTTATATCGTAGAGGTGATAATTATGATGTCACATTACAAAGGTGTTTGGTGGTGATTATTTTTGTTCTATATTTTTTTTGGTGGTGTGTCTGTTTATATTGTAATAATGTCTCTTTAAGTAGAGATTTCCTTCTCATGTGGATTTTTTTGTTTTTTTTTTTTTTTTTTCATATGAAGATTGTTATATATCCTCCTTCCATATATAGAGACTCTTTATATTTTTTTGGAATCCGTCTTGTATTTGATTTACTTTATTAGACGATTTATTATCTGTCTAATATATATTGTATTAAGTGGTTGTTTGACATGTGCTAAAATAACACATTATCCTATTTAGGTCACAATGTCTTATTTAAGTCACATCACCTCTTTACCACGTCACTTCAAACTTAACTCATATTTCACCTTTTTTTTCATAAAAAGTTAAAAGGAATACTAATTTAATACTTCCCAAACAACCTCTAAGTCTTGCGCTTTTGGATTTAAAAAAAAATAAAAAAAAACTTAAGTATTACTCGAATATCATCAAATAATTGCTTGTGGCATAAGACATTAGCTCGCCACCTTGAGCTTTTATCACACGCTATGCAATATATATATATATATAGAGAGAGAGAGAGAGAGAGAGAGAGAGAGAAGCATCTTTGTCTTGAAGAAACCAAGTTGCAAATTGTGATAAAAGTAAAAGTGGAGGAGGAAGGAAAATAAATAGCAAGGGGGACAAGTTATCAAAAGCAGAAAAATAAGTTCATCAACTTTTCTGATTCTTTTCATTTCATTTCATTTATTAAAAAATTTCTTCATATATTCCACCATCTCTCCAATGTTTTCTTATATCCAAGTCCAACTTCTAAAGAATTTGGCCTTCGCTAAGGCTTGCTATATAGTTAGCTGTCTGCAAAAAGTACTTCTTCATCATCATCATCATCATCATCATCATGTTTGGTTGGTGTTTTGGGCGAACACAAATATCAAATGCCATGTCTGTGAGTACCATTCTCGTTCTTTCATCTACTTCCATATTCTGATTTCTTCATTTGTTTAGGCAAAAAAAATAATTTTTAGAAAACGTTTTCTGTTTTTAATTGCAATAAAAAAAAATTAATGTGCTAGTGATCGTAATAGTAGTAGTGGCAATGATGGTGGAGCAACTGTGAGTTTGGATGCAATGGCGGTGGTGATAATAAGTGATGATGGATAATATGGTAGCATTGTTAAGAATTTAGTTAAGAAAACGATTTCTACATTTTAAAAATGACAAAAATCTTCCTTCCAAATATCTTATTTTTCATTAATTATAAAAAATATAAACTTTTTTTTTTATTTTAATCTTTTTCTGTGTGTGTTGATTTTTACATTTCATTATACCAAATAGTCAAAATAAATTGACATCTAATATCTATCACATTTTTTGTTTAATAGATTGTGGAGCTTTTGGTACATATGGACTGTGACGGATGTGAAAAAAGAGTACGAAAGGCAATCTCTAAATTAGATGGCAAGAAGAGTACTTCACATTTATTTAATAATATTATATTATTATTTTCTATTGCTTCAATTCATTTCCTTATTTTATGATTTGGAGAATTCTATCATACATACCTTTTATCATATATTTCATTTTATAGGTTCTCAATGTATATCATCCATAGAAGAAAAAGAAAAAAAGATCAGAAATGATAGAGACCTTTTTTTTTCTTGACCCCCACAACCGTCACAGACACATGTCATTGAGTGATGAGAGGAAAAAAAAAAAACAAAAAACAAAAAGCAAAAAGTGGACCAATCTCAATACAGTGAGAGTGGCGGGGGTCAAGGAAAAAAGGAGTCTCAACCTTTTTCCAAAAAAAATTAGTCGATCCGATAATCATAACATTTTCATTTTATCATGTTTGTCTCAAGAAAAAAAAAATGTCAACAAGTGTATTTTTTAAAATAAGCCATCTATTTTTTCGAAAACAAATATAATAAAATAGAAATGCTACGATTGTCGAATTTGCTTAATTTTTCAATGGATAATATATATAGAAAATCTTACAAAATGAGCATTTTAAATCATTAAAATCAGACTCGTAGTAAGTTCATGAGCCTTTCAAGTTTTGCCAAGTTGAGATATAAACTTTGGAGAAATCAAACGCTTCTAGTTCTTCTCACTAGGGATGAGCATGTTTCGGTTTGGTTCAATTTTGAAGTAGACCAAGACCAAATCACTATGTGCAGTTCTATAAAATTTGGAATTAATCCGAACCATGAAAAATTTAAAATCAAACTAAACCAAACTATAAAACACACTTCGATTTGATTTGACATCACGATTTTCTTGAAGTTTGTCATTAGTCACAACATAATCTCAACTTGGTCAAAAATCAAATAATATATCATCATTTTACCCAAAAAAAAAAAAAGAGAGAAGAAGAAGAAGTTTAAAACTAATTCTACTATTATACAATAACACACTTCTTTTTTTGACCAGCGAAAGTTATAATTGTTATTTATTAGATTAGCACATATGGAAGCTACCCTCTACACCCTTACAAAATACCAAATATTTGTATCTTAATTCAACTCTCCTTTACAGAAAGTCGAACCCATAACCTTCTCCTTAGGACTAAGCCCTTAGGAAGTCATAGTGACCAACTAAGCTAAACTTAGTTAGTTTACAAGAACACACTTATAAGTAAAGGGTTAATAATTTATGAATATATATAGGATATTAATAAGATACTTGAGTGTACACCAGATATAATAAATTAAAAATATGTATATACCTAAATGGTTCGGTTCGGTTCAGTTCGGTTCCAAACTAGCATCATAATTATAAAACACGGATAGAATTATGAGGTACAATTCATCTATTTTAAAAAATCAGAATCAAACCATGTATTGAGAAATGCTTACGATTTTTTCAATCTATTTGTTCGGCTCTAATTCGCACTTGATTGTAGAATAAATTACACTTGCATCTTTGTACTTACATTACTCCCACTTTGCCCCGAAGACAAAGTCAACCCTTCAGATTTTCAGCCAAATTCTAATTCTACCCATTTGTTAACCTGTGAATGAACTAGACGGAAAAATAGCCATGTGAGATTCACTTGGCCACTTTCAAAGGCAATACAATAGGTGACTTGGTTTGCTACCCAATTTCTGCCCCGTATTATATTATGCTTCTATATATATATATATATATATTAGGGTGTAAGTCCACTTGATAAGTGTGCTATTAAATATGCAAAATATAAATTTTAATTTTAATTAGATATATATATATTGTTTGTTGCTCAAGTCCCAAGACCTTAGGTTCAAACTTTGTACAAACTTTGTACAAGTCACTTTATAAATTTCTTTCCTTTCCTTTTTTATATGAAAAAATTCAATTGAAAAAAAGAGAGAGTAAACTTCAAGTGAATTATTCACATACATAATAATATAGATAATAGTATAGATATATCTTTTCATTTCCTCATCATTTAACATGTAATTAAAAAAAAAAATTAATTATATCTTTAGTGATACCAATTTGGGAACGAGTTAGTGGTTTACCACTATTTTGGTGTTGGGTTGAGAATTGTCTAGTCAATTCTATAGTTATTCTACTATTAAGTTCTTAAGCTGTTGTATTAATTGCTCTAAAGCTTCTTGTTTTATTGCTAGTTGTCTGTCAATTTGTGTGATTCTCAAACTATAGTGTACTAGAGATCTTCCTGTAGTTAATGATAGCAAAAATTGATATCTTTGTTTTTGATCTTCTAATTCTTGTATATGTTCAGTACAACATTTAATTTTAACTCTAAGTTCTTATTTCAAAAGCATAAAAAATTGGCTTTAAAAGATATTATATCGAAAATATTCATTTGGTATTTCTACTTGGATTACTCTCCTTTTATTTTAAAATTCTTTCATTTACTTTGAAAAACTACTTCTAAGTAACGTTTACTTTCATTACATGTACTCCCACCTTGAGACTAAGTCTTGTTTGACATAGTATATTTTTACTGTCCTATTCCTTACCGTTCCCTTTCTACCTACAATTTCCCTCTAATACTTGCCTGATCACAACTCACACGAGTTCTTCAGCTAAGGTCACTCAGTAATGGAATAACAAAAATAATAGATACTATGAAGGTTTAAAGCATGTAATATTAATGAGCAAGCAAACATTTTATAAACTTAGTTTTTCCAAACGAAAATAAATTTTAGAACAGATGAGTTACCCTTTCCAAATACCCAAGGAAAAAAAGAAATTACTCACACTTCATATCAATATAACAAAATACTTACAAGGATTATGTTACAGACTTTGGGACACTTAGAAACTTGGAAGACAAAAGTTGAGACACTTGAAAGTTGGACAAAGACAAGGACTTGAGTGATTTTTTTTCTTATTTTTCTTACTAAAGTGTGTTCTCTAGTTATAGTGGTGAATACCCCTAAAGACTGACTACCAAAGAATCAGTCAAGGAGTAAGACAATGATGTCGGGTACTAATTTAGGCCCCATCGCATATCATTCAATCCTCCCTCTCTCTCTTGCTTCTTTGTTTACAAAATATTACAACAAAAAAAAAAGAGAAAAAAAATAATAAAAATAAAAACACGTGTAAAGATTCTCACAGCTTTTCTTTAATGAAGCAGAGTAGGGGTCGTCTGCTCTATTAAAGTAGTGAGTGAAGGAAAAGTCTTACTACTGATAGACACAAATAATTACAATAGATTTTGTCGTTTTTTGGCATGAATTCTGACACATAGTTTAGTTGTGAAGGAGAAGCTTTATCTCTGACAAACTCAAATAATCATGTTGGCCGTTGCCGTTTTCGAGCTAAATCCTTCTTGGTGAAGCTCCTTGCAGATGCTTATTGATGTAGATGCTTGATGGTAATCTTGGATGCTCTAGACACTTACGTTTTTATTATTATTATTATTATTATTATTATTATTATTATTATTATTTGACCTTTAGCCAAACATTCTATCCGAAAGGTTATCAAGGTTTGCTGCTGAAAGTTGATCATAAAAATCTACCTCATTATCTGGTTCATCCTTCCATTAATTATCATCTTGAAGTATTGGTGACTCATGGAAAACACTATGCTGATAGTTAGGATACTAACTTTCATTGACAAATGTCTCTTTACTGATAGGAAAACTAGGAATAGCCAAGTTATAATAGATCTTCTGGTTTCTTTCTTCACAGACGATGTGTCTATAGTTTCCATTATAAGCTAATAAATGGTTAGTAGCAAATTTCCTCCATTTGTTAAGCTGATCTTTGAGTGAAAATTTCTTGCATGGCTAAGGTCTTCGGTTGAGAAGTCCTGGGTATCTTGGAAAAGTTAAGATTCCTCTGAGGTACATTTTATGTTTGATGGGAATACACCTTATTCCTTTCCATTCTGGTAGCTTGCTATCAATCAATACTTCAACATATGGATAATGTTCTTCCATTATGCAAAGTACTGAATGATCAAGTTTATTTCCAAAATAATCAGTCTGGACTGGTTCTGAAAAAATCATTTTAGAAACAAAACTATAATCCAACAATTGTGTGGCTGTTAGACTACAAGTTTTGCCTTTTATTTCTATCTCTAGTGGCTCAAAAGTGGCTAAATTTATATGCCAAAGACAGATGCTGGAGTTGAGATTACACTGGCATCTTGGAAAACATTCTGGCATTTCTCTACATCGTCTTTCTTGTGTGCATGGTTGTTCTTCATCATCGTAGAGATAAGTCCATTAATAATCCATACTGGGGCACTAAACTCCTTCTATAGAAAGGTTTTGGAGAAACTGTTGCATAGTAATTAGCTCATTATTTCCACTATCTTCGACTATTGTATATATAAAAGGCTTAATATCCTTGAATTCATGGATTTTCTCACAAAAAGATTGAATGATAGAATGCCTAAATAAATACATTCTAGCACTCAATTGATCAAATTCCTCACTGGTGAGTTGCTTGATTTCTTGGATTTGAATGGGAGTGTGTGATTTATCTGGAGTTAATATTTTAAGCCGGCTGGTTAGGGTTTGAATGGTTGCCCTCAAATGTTTTTCTTCATCTCGGAGCTGGTCTGGCTCTTCACTGACTCTTTTGCCCTTATCTATAATTTTCTTGAAATTTCTAGTAAAGCCTTTGCAATGTCGGCATAATTGAAGAGAACTTTGTGATTTTGTATTAAGCTGCAAGATAGCACTACAACTTCCTGTTATCTGACTAATTGGAACTCCACTGGTAGCAAGAATAGATGACTGCATCTTGCCCAATGTGTCCAAATAATCTTTGTCTGCCTGGCTAATTATATAACTAGTTCCTATTTGTCTGAGAGCATATATACTGGCTGACTCAAAATCATAAAATCTTTTGAACTGGGGTGAAGGAAAATTTTTGACCAAAGAGATTCAACTTCTATTCAATCATGGTAAATGTCAAGTTTAGCTCCTTTAGCTACTACATAGAAAGAGAAACTTTAAGAGAAGGGTTTATTCTGGATTTTTGAAAAGTATATAATGAGGGAATTTAAGACTGACAGACGTTTAGCTGGATGATTAAAGTTATTCCAAAGGTTATCTGGACATATTAGGCAAGATATAGTCATCTATTCTTGCTACAAGTAGAATTCTAGTCAGTTAGATAACAGGAAGTTGTAGTACTAACTCGCAACTTAATACAAAATCACAAAGCTCTCTTCAATTATGCAGATATTGCGAAGGCCTTACTAGAAATTTTAAGAAAATTATGGATAAAGGCAAAAGAGTTAGTGAAGAGCCAGACCAACTCTGAGACGAAGAAAAACATTTGAGGTCAACCATTAGAACCCTAACTAGCCAGCTTAAAATATTTATTCCAGATAAATCACCCACTTCTGTTCAAATCTAAGAAATCAAGCAACTCACCAGTGAGAAATTTGATCAATTGAGTGCTAGAATGTATTTCTTTAGGCATTCTATCATTCAATCTTTTTGTGAAAAAAGCCATGAATTCGAGGATATTAAGCCTTTTATATATACAATAGTCGAAGATAGTAGAAATAATAAGCTAATTACTATACAACAGTTTCTCCAGAACCTTTTTATAGCAGGAGTTCAGTGCCCTGGTATGGCTTATCAATGGACTTATCTCTACGATAATGAAGAACAACCATGCACACAAGAAAGACGATGTAGAGAAATGCTAGAATGTTTTAGAAGATGCCAGTGTAATCTCTACTCCAACATCTGTCTTTGCCAAATAAATTTAGCCACTTTCGAGCCATTGGAGATAGAAATAAAAGGCAAAACTCGTAATCTAACAACCGCACAATTGTTAGATTATGGTTTTGTTTCCAAAATGATTTTTTCAAAACCAGACCAGACTGATTATTTTGGAAATAAACATGCTCATTCAGTACTTTGCATAATGGAAGAACATCATCCATATGTTGAAGTATTGATTGATAGCAAGCTACCAAAATGGAAAGGAATAAGGTGTATTCCCGTCAAACATAAAATGTACCTCCGAGGAATCTCAACTTTTCCAAGATACCCAGGACTTCTCAACCGAAGACCTTGGCCATGCAAGAAAATTTTCACTCAAAGATCAGCTTAACAAATGGAGAAATTTGCTAATAACCATCTATTAGCTTATAATGGAAACCATGGACGCCTCGTTTGTGAAAATAAAAACCAGAAGATCTATTGTAATTTGGCTATTCCAAGTTTTTCCTTCAGCAAAGAGACATTTGTCAATGAAAGTTAGTATCCTAACTATCAACATAGTGTTTCCCATGAGTCACCAATACTTCAAGATGATGATCAATGTGACGATGAACCAGATAATAAGGCAGATTTTTATAAACAATTTTTAGCAACAGACCTTGATGACCTTTAGGATATAATGTTTGGTTGAAGGTCCAAAAAAAAAAAAAAAAAAACAGGTGTCTAGAGTATCCAATATTACCATCAAGCATCTACATCAAGTAATCTGAGGGGAGCTTCAATATAATATCTTTTAAAGCCAAATTTTCATGTTTTGAAGAAAGAACTTAGAGTTAAAATTAAATCTTTCACTTTGAACATATATAAGAATTAGAAGATCAAAAACAACATTTTATATTTATTTTTTTTATTTTTTTTCTCTAGTAATAGTTTGAGAATCACACAAATTGAGAGACAACTATGTGTGATGGCAATAAAACAAGAAGCTTTATAATTAATCCAAGTGATTCTTAAAAACTTAATGGGGTATTCACCACTATAAATAGAGAACACACTTTAGTGAGAAAAATAAGAAAAAATGGTAAAGTCCTTATCTTTGTCCAAATTGGTATCAAGTGTCTCAACTTTTAGTCTTCCAAGTTTATGCATTGTTCCAAATAGAGTAGTTTAATCTTTTGGAAATTTTAGTTATAAGTTACATGTTATAGTAGCTTTTAGTAATTTCTTAAATTAGGATTTAATTTTAACTCATTTGTTCTAAAAATTATTTTCATTTTGAAAAACTAAGGTTATGAAATGTTTTTGCTCATTAATATTACATGCTTTGAACCATCATAGTATCTATTGTTTTGTTATTTCATTCTTGAGTGACTTTAGAATAAACGTGTGGCCGTGATTAGCGGGCATTAGAGGAAATTGTAGGCAAAGGAAAGGTAAGGAATATGACAATAAAAATATATTATGTCAAATGAGACTTAGTCTCAAGGTGAGAGTACATGTACCAAACAGGGCCTTTGTGTATGAAAAAGTAGAATACTTAGATTCAGACCTCAACAATTATAATGACCATCGACTTAATGTAGATAAAAATAGATTTCATTGTAGTTTTGAAGGTACTATCTTTTATAGCGAACATATTTTTCAACTAAATAGTATTATAGACCATCGATTAATTTTGTAGAAAATATTAAAAAATATGTAGATAAAATCAATAATCTCATTAACTTGTTTATAGATCATCTTGAGAATACTCACGGTATAATTAAGAGCAAGATAAAAAATTAGATTACATCCAAGATCGGTGTAGCTCGATTCTATAGAAAAAATTAGATTTAGAAAAAGTTTCTACTAAGCTAGAAGTAAAACTTAATTTCAACCATAAATATAAGCCATAAATGAACAAATAGAATTAGAATCTAAGAAATTAATAGAAAATATCCATAACCAGATAAATCAAATAGCTAGACAAATTGAACAAGTCAATCAAATTTAAGATAATTTAAAACAAAAGTTAGAAGAATTAGAGCAACTACTAAGATAAGTAATTTATGAGTTGATAAAAAAGCTAACAGAGATTATTTGGCCATTTTAAAACAAGCAGAAGATTTTCATAATAACCCAAAATAAATTAGTAGCTATCGAGGAATACATCAGTCAGATAAAATAATTGTAAGACAAAATAATATAGAAATTTTATTTTTTATTAGGTTGTGTGACAAAATTGAGGAATTATTAGAACAACTACGTAGTTTGGAAAATCGTATAGCTTCTTTAGAAAGATTAGGAAAAGAGGTTGAAGGATAAGCAAGTAAGGTTCATTCTTAGATAAACGAAAAAAATATAGCTAAATATTTTTAAAAGCTTAAATTACTGCCATGATTATCAATAAGAAAGCTTGTTTGTAGAACTTATAGGAAATAAAAATGTTCAAACAACTAGTAAAAGGAAGTAGCAGTAAAAAGTATAATGAAGATGTTAAGGTAGAGGAGTTCATAGATGTCGAACACCAAATAGAGAAATTTAAAAAGAAAAAATTAGAGTTAATTCTAGCTAAGTATGAATATAAGCTAGAAAAAATTCATAAGAAACAATATTTATTTAAACACTATGGTGAACAAATGATTAGCATAACCTAGGAAGATGAAAAAATAGAGATAAACTTAATAAATAGAGAAAGCTACAATTATGCTGTAAATGACCCATTTAGGGCTAGTTATAATAGGAGTTAAGGCTTTAACTAGAGAAAATTTAGGAGTTAAAGTCTTTGTATGTCTTTATGATGATAGGTTTAATGATGTAGGACAAAGTATATTAGGAAGCTATGAATTTGACATGAATTCGAAAGGAGGAATAGTTTATTTCACACTAGATTTTCTTTTACCAACTTCAACCTTTCATAAGAAGATAAAAATAGGAATAAAAAGTAGATGATATAAAATGAAAGGGGATAAAAGAATTTATTAATTTACACAGGGTTTTTAGGCCTAGCGGTCTCATAAAGTAATACCCATTATAGACTTACAAATGATCAGATAGTTAAATTATTAGGAGCAAAAGGAATAAGGATACTTCCAGCTAAAAAATATAGTTCAGAAGATAATGCAGCCCTAGATTAGAATTTAGGTGATTTCTTAGGACAAAAGATGTTGGCCCCTCAAGACAACTTACTATATCAAAAAGCAGACGATAGTTATGCAGTAAGATTTACTCAATATATATAGGTAGCCCCGGAAAAGTCCGAGGAAGATGAATTCAATAGCATAGATAAGGAAGAAAATTAAGATAATCATAGTAGCATAAATCAGGTTTATGTAATGATAGTTTTACTCTAATGGATATGAATAAAATATTAGATACCAGATACTACAAATATATAGCTAAGGAAGATACCCATGATGAAGCAGTTTCATTTTTAGACCAAGAATTTCATACCGAATATGTAGATGATATTTTAGAAGACAAGATACATCCTAGTAAGATATTTAAAACACCTAAACAGTCTAAAATACAAGACATATTTTATATGAATACTCAAATATTCCCTCAAACAACAGAAAACACAGGAACTAGCAATTCATAGCCTACAGTAGAAGATCAGTAGAACCAATGCAATATGAAGTATGAGGAAGATGACCACTAACCAATGCATGATGTAGCAAAGCAAATCCCAGTAAACAGTATAGGTTTCATAGAAAATGTAGACAACCAGATATGAGCATACAATTACAACTAGCTACTAACCAAGGAATCATTTTAGACTTAGCTAAATTTGACCCAAAAATATGGCAAGAAGTGATAGAAAAATGGAGAAAATATGCAATAAAAGCATGGATGAATAATCTCTTTGAAGGAAATGATATGTGGGAATACATGGAAACACTTTTAGGAGATTCAACTTTAAATATATATTTAACTTTTAAAAGAAAATATGAGGAGACCATTAGACAACTTAAAGGATTAGGAGATAACACATGGAATTTTACTAGTTTTATAAAAGAAATGCTTATAGGATATAAATGATGATACGCAAAGCATAGTATTAACTGAACTAGATCAGATAACACTAGGGAGTTGGAAATATATTGTACCTTTTTAATAAAGAATATCTAGCCATAGCAGTTAGGACAAGAAAAAGTTTTGATGAAGAAATAGGGAATACATATTTTAGACAGTTACTTGGAGAATTAGGAAGAGAATAAAGAATCAATGGTCCATCTATTATACAACTTTACTAGCAAGAATAGCCACAGTAAAAGTAAGTATAAGAGAAGATTTAAGAATAGGACCTAGAATAGTTTTTACGTTTCGGAGGCTTGGAGAAAAATGTATAAAAGTCAAAATACAAAAAAAATTGAAAAAACAAAACTATGGTTTCTATAACAGCATAATATACACTCTGCAACAATATGAAGATAAATATAATAGAAGAAAATACAAAAGATACAAAAAATATATAATAAAAAAAAAACAAACAAAGAAAAGTACTGGAAGAATAAATATAGAAAACCTTGGAAAAAACAAAAATTCATTAGAAAGAGTAGAACTTTTAACATAAATAATTATAAGCGTCTACTTAAGGAAGAGAAAGATAAAAGCAAACAAAGATATGTTAGAAAACGAAATAATAAAAAATGTAATTGTTTTATATGTGGAGAACCTAATCATTTTGTAAAAAATTACCCAAAAAGACATAAGCTTAATACTAATAAACAGATAGAAAGATTGCATATTATAGAAAATTTAGAAGAAGATGTCGTAAGCATAAATAGTGATGACTCAGATGTATATAGCATAGTCAGTGATTATAAATAACAAATAAAGGCTATGAGTTGAGATAGTGATTCAGAAAGTGATATTGATATAGATAATCTTTCAGGACAACTTAACCTAGAAATAGGAATACCCTCTTCCCATAATGGCTTCTTTATGATGACAAAAGAACGCTATCCAGATAATGAATGTCAGCATAACTTTATGATTGGACTAGGATTTGATACCACTTGATGCAGTTATTGTAACTGGTTTTCAGTTAAAAATAAGAGAACTCAATGTATATTATGTAGTGTAACTTATTGTACAATTTGTTTAGAAAAATTGAATATGACACATAAAGTAATACTAGAAAATAAAAGGAGATGCGAGAAGATCATAGTCTAGAAAATAGAGAATTACGACTAAGAATTAGAGAATTAGAGATACAAATCAAAAGGCTTAAACTACAAATACATGAGGCAAAAAATAGAACTAACCTTGACATAGAAATTTTAATATTAGAAAATAAAAGCTTAAACAATAGTTAAAACAATTTCAAAATAAATATCCCTTAAAAGATAAACTTGCTAAGGAACATATGCACTCTTTAGAATTTAAGGGTTGGTTTGGGATGTCTTAAAAAAGTGCACTTTTTGTCTTTTTACGAAAAGATGTGCAGAAAAGTAGAGAGGTGATGTGATGGAAAAAAGATAAAAAGATAAAAAGATGGATTATATAGATGATCCCAAACCAAGCCTTAGTTAACATAGTTGATTCTCAATCCTTTAGTCAACATTTTCAAACACAAACTGACAAAGCATATTTACCATTTAATTATCTTGTCATACCCAAACTAAATTTAGTTGAAATATCTTGTGTAATCAAATTCGCAGAAACAACTTTTACGCTGTTTTTAGTTAGAGGATTTGAGAATGGATTTGGAAAAGGAAAAAGAAAATATTGGTAAAATATAAATAAAATATACCTATAGTTCATCTAATTTCACACACCTTTTTATTTTTCATTTCCAAATCCCTTCTCAAATTTTCTAACTAAACACAACATTAGTGTAAATGCCATGATAGATACAAAAGATAATAAATCATATATTGAACAACATATAGGTCTACTCAGATGGAATTCACCTTTAGTTAGCATAGCTGATGACACTAGATAAACATATACACATTGCATTAATGGAGCATAGATTAATTTTTATCATATAGGATCTCAAACTCAACATATCAAATGGTTCCCTTTATTCCAAGTTTGGATTTTGTTACTTTTTCAATTCATAAAAAAATTTCAAAGAATCCAAAAAAAAAAAAAAAAAAAAACCAATTGTTTTGTTTTTTAATTTTTTCAATTTATTCTACTTTTGTGGTTCATCTAATTATATTCTTAAAATCTAATATTTTTTTTAAAAAACATAATAACTAAAGACGAAAAATATCAACAGAAAAGTTAATCCCAAAAACCAAACGCACCCCAACACACACACACACAAAAAGCATTTCACTCATTCCGACCATTATTTTTCTTTTTTCTTCTCCACTCCGTTTTTCATGTAAGAGATGAAGATATATATATATATATATATAAAGCATTACAAAGTGTAGGGGAGAATTTAATTGTATTTGTGTGGAACACCAAGTAATTTTGCAGTCTTGTTCTTGAAAGTGACCATGTGAATCTCAGGAGTGATTTGAAAAGTTAGTTAAAAGTTAATTTTTTATTTTTTATTTATTTTAAATTATATCAATTCTTATATTTTTTACACATAAAAAGATTATAAAAAAATCAAAAAATTAACTTTTAACCAATTTTTCAAATCACTCTCCATGTGGCTACTTTTTTGTCTTATTCATTATTGTGGGTTACCAAATGAGATGAATTTAAACTTTATATTTTTTACACATTATTTTCTATTAATTGTACAATCACTTCAAATCATAACTAATCATTCTATTTGGTTTTAGTTTTTAAAAATATTTTTTGAATTTTCAATAAAAAAAATTAAATAAATACAAAAAAATATGAAATATACTAAATTTTTTTATTCTCTAGTGTTTTTTAGTATTAAGTGAATTTTGTAAAGAATTTTTCATAAATTGTATATTTTAAGTGTATCTAGATTAAATAAATCTAAAAAAGTAAAAATAAGTGTATAAAATATTAATGCACTTTTGTAATAAAATAAACCTCAAATTTTTAATTTTATCAATTTATACTCTAATTTTTATTAGTTTTCAATTCAAACAATACTTCTATTTTCGTTAAATACACATGAAAAAATGGAATTTTAGTTTAGTTAACAAAAATAGAGAAATGATTTAGATTGAAAATAAATCAAAATATTATGAGTTAAATTGATAAAATTAAAAACTTAAAACTTATTTTGTTATAACGGTTAAACTCTGAGAATTTTTTTTTTTTCCATATTAAAATGTTCACTAAAAAGCATACGAATTGAAATTTTAAAACTATTTTTGAAACTTCTAAAACAAAACAGAGTGAATATATACTTTGATTCATATTCAAAATCCTTCTAAATTATAACCATGACCACCTTAAACTATGAGCAATATATTGTACATATTAGCCTTGTCAATAGATCTGGCATAATTCAAATCCAATCTGATTACAAAGCAATCAGAATTCAAACCCAACCCAATTATGATGAACCCAATAGAAGATCATCTAAATTTGAATCCAGTTTTATCTAGATATTTGATTTGAAAATTCGATCTGACTGGATTTATTATAATAATTTATTTTTTAATTCAATTTTCACTTTTATTTTTTAAGGGGAAAGTACAAAAAAAATTCTCAGAATTTGAGCATTATAACAAAATAAATATTGATTTTTTAATTTTATCAATTTAAATCCTAAACTTTTAATTTATTTTCAATCTAAATCATTTTAAGTAAAATCGATGGAAAAATAAGTATTTTAGTCATTAAAATCAATAAAAAGAGTATTTTAGACATTTTATGTATATATCTACACGGAGTATCTAAATCATTTTAAGTAAAATCGATGGAAAAATAGATATATTTTAGTCATACTCAACAAAAATAATATTTTAGACATTTTATGTATATTTACATTGATTTTAATAATTGAAATACTATTTTTTTCGTCGATTTAGTTTAACAACAATAGACGAATGATTTAGGCTGAAAATCAATCAAAATATTAAAGTTTAAATTAACAAAATTAAAAACTCAAGATTTATTTTGTTAGAAGGTTTCAACCCAAGCTTTTCTTTTTGGTACTAGTCCCTCTTTAAAAATTATCTATTTAGCTAAATTATTACTGTATTTGGTTAGGAGATTTGGAAAAGAATTTGAAAAGGAAAAAGAATAAAGTAGGTAAAATATAAATAAAATATACTTATATTTTATTTAGTTTCACACACCTTTTTTCTTTTTCTTTTCAAATCTCTTCTCAAATTTTCCAACCAAACACAGCGTAAGAATTAGGCTTTGAATTTGAGGACTCCATAAAACCCATTACGATTTCATTTTAATAACTTTAATTATTCATTTTGTAGAGCGTTCTGTTCATTTTTATTTGTGTATGTACTTAATTTTTGTAAAAAAACAAAATGATGCAGGGGTTGATAGCTTGGACATAGACATGGACAAACAAAAGGTGACAGTGACTGGATATGTGGACCAGAGGAGGGTACTGAAAGTGGTGAGAAGAACAGGAAGGAAAGCTGAGTTTTGGCCATACCCTTATGATAACGACTACTATCCTTACGCTGCTCAGTATTTAGACGAGTCTACCTTCTCTTCTACTTATAACTACTACACCCACGGTTACAATGAGAATGTCCATGGATACTTACCCGACCCGCTTTATTCCACGGTCAATACTGAAATTTATGAGCTTTTTAGTGAGGATAACGTCCATCATGCTTGCACTATCATGTGATCTTTCGGTTTCACAACCCTATAATAAGACATATATATGTTCAATGGTGTAAATTACATTGGAGATTTGGTCAAAACTCTCTTATAACAATTTTTTAATATATTAAAGATGAGCATTGATGATGCAGTTATGATATAACGGGTTTCAAATGGAATGGGTCGGACTGATCCACACTTCTCCAACCGGTATCTATATGGTCAAGCCCACCAATGAACCTGCACAAGAGTTCAACGGGAAACGGGGAGTCCCCCAGCGAACCCTCCGACAAGCAAGTTAAAGAAAGAAGTGAAGTATGTAGATAGATAAGAGATAGAGAAGCTTAACCTTCTTCTTGTTTTCAACGTTTGCTTATATCCTTTGGTAATCATTTCGTTGTCCCTTCCGACCTGTCACCTTGATCAAAAGTCTATGCTGCAGCTTACCTTGTTCAAGGTGAGGGCGTGTCGTCTCGACGGAAAGGTATTGTTGTAATAAATGTAGTGAAGGGCTGCATTAATGGCGATGTGCAGTGGCTATAACTTTGCAGATCTTTGTCTGCTGATGTGGCTTGCCTTTTACCTGCCACGTGTCTGAATATCATTGGTCCTTCATGCCATGTTGACTTCCAGATGGTGCTGGGCCTTATTAGTTGGGTTATGTGTTGGGCCCTAAGTGGTAGGCTTGGGTTGTTTCATAGTGGGTTATGGCCTTTATGGGCCTATCCACGTTAGTAGTCCCCCATTCCCAAATATAACTTTAGCTCAACGAAGGGAATAGTGAAGAAGATGGGGGTGGAAGGGCGAGGGAAAGGAATGAACAACCAGAAGTGGCCGAGTGGAGGGACCAGCCATGAAAAGGGCCGACCATGAAGGGTAGCCGAGTGGAGGGACTGACCATGAGGAGGGCCTACCATGAAGGGTAGCCGAGTGGAAGGACCGACCATAAGGAGGGCCAACCATGAAGGGTAGCCGAGTGGAGGGACCGACCATGAGAAGGGCCGACCATGAAGGGTAGCCGAGTGGAGGGGCCGACCATGAAGGGTAGCTGAGTGGAGGGACCGACCATGAGGAGGGCCGACCATGAAGACTAGCCGAGTGGAAGGACCGACCATGAGGAGGGCTGACCATGAAGGGTGAGGTGGTGGGGTGCGGGGCTCGAGAGGCGGCGCGTCACGTAATGACTTGAAGTGAAAAAGACAGGTTAGGGGAAAGGGGCAGTGGATCGTGGTCGTACACGTGGCGGCATCTCGTGGTGGGGGAGGTTAGGCGTTGGGCCAGAAGTGAAACGATAGGTCATTATGGACAGTTTTGGCGGTGTTTTGAAAAATTTTCAAACTGGCGAAATTTAATAGGGACCCTTGGAATACGGGCAGACCTTGGGCATTTGGGATTATTCGCTTCACCTATCTTTGTGCAAAACATCAAAACATTCCAAACGTAAACTCCTTTGTTGCTAACGATACGCCTCTGCAACACTTCTTGAATTTTCTTGCGCTTGCATCCGAAGCTATTTGAAGATATACGAGAGAGATGGCACAAGAGGAAGCAACTACCGCAAGGGTTGATCCTCTGGGGGATGATAACGCGATTGACCTGGCGGAACAATATAGGAGGGAGAGGCAAGCAGAGAAGTCAGGGGAGTCGGTGGGTTTACTTCGTCCGTTGACAATGATAGCGGCTCCGAAGCCAATTAGCCAGGCTGAGCCAGATCACTGGCATACAAAGGCCGACAAGTCAACCGTTACGGCGGAGGAGTTGAAGGGTATGCAAAAAAAATACCTGGTGCCTGAAGAAATGGAGTTAATGTTACCGACAGCAACGGAGAGGCCATCCGACGCCCGGCCGGGGGAGTTTGCCCTCTACGAGGAGGCGTTGAAGGCGGGGTTGAGGTTGCCGATTCCACAGGTGGTAGTAGATGTCCTTAACTGACTGGAAGTGGCGCCAGGCCAGCTAATGCCCAACGCATGGAAGATTGTACTGGCCTGTGCAAGTGCGTGGCCGAAGGCGAACGAGGGAGCAGCCATGACAGTGGACGAGTTTTTTGCCTGCTATAAGGCCTCGGGCCAGCAAGAAACGTGGGTCACTTTGCAGGCGACGGCAGGAAGGGGTTTGGTGGCGGGGTTGCCATCATCGATTAAGGGATGGAGGCCGCGGTGGTTCTACGTATCCGCGAACGGCGCAGTTGGAGTACGCACGGTGTGGAGGGTACCCGCCAAGTCTATGGAGCCAAAGTTGGGGGCAGCAGTGGAGGAAAGGGTGAAGAAAGTGAAGGCGTAGACGGAGAAGGAGGGCGTCAGATGGGATGACCTTGTTCAGCCATCAGCTTTGTTTGCCGCAGGATTGTGCCCTCAGTTGACCGGTGGGGATCTGGCACCGGCAGAGCTTGAGGCAAAAAGGAAAGCGCAAGAGGCGGAGGACCGGACCATTTTTGCCAAAGCCAATAAGTTCAAAGAAGCGCAGTTAGGCTCGCCACCAAAACCGGTCGCGAGGGAAAGGATTCGACCGCGCCCCAAGCCGTTGGGGGAGAAATACTTGGGCAGTTTTGAGCCACGACCGCCCCCCGTGGATCCAGTGAAGGAAAGGGCAAACAAGGAGGGGGAGGTCTTGAAAAAGAAGAAGAAGAGGAGGGTTGCACCTGAGGGGGCCTCAAATGCGCCTGGGTCGAAGAAGGCCAGGTTGGGTGGTGAGGGCACTCCGATGGCGGAGGAGAGATGGGGAAAAGAAGTGGAGACTATTCCAGAAATGGTGGTTGCCCCAGAGGTGTAGGAGGAGAAGAGTCAAGGGGTCCCAGAGGAAGAAGGGCACAGAAACGCCCTTGACCCCAAGGTGCAGTTGGAGAGTGGGTCAGCTGATCCTAAGGAAGTGATGGAGCAGCAGCCCAAGGGGGGCCCTGCGCCCCAAGGAGAAGGGACCAGACTAACGACTGCAATCTACCACGCTCGCGCAGTATCTTGGCGACTGGAGGGAGAAGAAGGCCCAGCCAGGGCGACTGCAGATCGCCTTGTGGGGATTGTGGACGACGCAGACGTGTGCTCGGTGGCCAAGTTCAATGAGGCTGAGCTGCTAAGGGGGTTGTGCTCTGCCCAAATAGAGGTAACCACCTTAGCAGGGGCTTTGCTGAGAAAGGCAGCGGCTGCGAAAGTCAAGTCGGAGGAGGCTAAGGCGCAATTGGCAAATTTCAAGAAGGAGAGTGCAGGCTAGAAGAAGGCTGCGCAAAGTGCGTATGCCAGGAGTTGGTAGGAGGCTGAGAAAGTGAAGAAAATGGAAGTGTTAGCGATTGTTCAGTCCAATGTTGCTGCTCGAGCCCATGCTGAGCTGCTTACGGTCAAGTTAGAGCTAGAGAACGAACGCCGCAAGGTAGTGTCACTCGAGTTCCAGCTGGCTGGCGAGCAGAAGAAGCTGGTCGATGCTCAGAATGTCTGCACGGTCGCCACCAAGCGGTTTGAAGAGGCTATGATCAATAATGAAGAGCTGCGCGCCCAGCAGATCAAGGAAAAGGATGAGGCAGACGTAAAGATTGCTGGGCTACAAAAGGAGTTGGAGGATGAGCGTGTTAGGGCAATGGAGGAGAAGGCGAGATTGTAGAAGGAGTTGGAGGAAGAAAAAGCCAAGGAAGCCTCTGAAAGGGCAGCATACCCCGATCTGTGCGTTGCGACAGTAGAGCAATTCAAGGGGTCTGCTAACTTCCTGATGGCGATCGACACCGCGATCGCCAGCAACTTGGCAAGGGAGGTGTCTGAGGAGGCGGGCCCGTCGGGAACGACTGCTGGAGGCAGGACTGAAGCATAAGTTATTGAGAGCTTCCAACGGTCGGACTTCTACAAACACGAAATGGCTGAGTTCTGGGATAGTGGCTGGAAGATGTTCAAGCGGAAGGCAGAAGAATTGTTCCCAGACTTGGACCTTAGCGGTGTAAGGATTGATGAAGACGACGTGGCTCAGACCCCCCTAGATGAGGGCGTTGAAGAAGAAGACCTTATGTCGAGTGAGGAGGAGTGACATGGCCCAGACCTTGTTTTGTTTTGTTGTTTTTCTTTTTTTTTCTTTTTTTTTTTCTTTAAGAAACTTATGTACAAGTTTGTGAATAAATAAAATTTTGAGTCTTGTTTTCATGCTACTGCTTTTGTTTGCACATCTAAAATGAATGAGAATGGCGACTTGTATAAGTCTTATGTATAAATCATTGTGAAGTGTAAAATGTAAGGAAAACTCAATGTAAAGTAAAGTTTAACTTGTAAGAAAAATTCAGTGCAGAGTGAATGTGAGAAAAACCCAATGCGGAGTGAATTTTAACTTGTAAGAAAAATTTAATGCAGAGTGAATGTGGGAAAAATTCAATGCACAGTGAATTTTAATTTATAAGAAAAATTCAATGCAGAGTGAATGTGGGAAAAATTCAATACAAAGTGAATTTTAACTTGTAAGAAAGATTCAATGCAGAGTGAATGTGGGAAAAATTCAATGCAGAGTGAATTTTAACTTGTAAGAAAAATTCAATCCAGAGTGAGTTTTGACTTGTAAAAATTCAATGCAGAGAGTGGATGGGGCTTGAAATAACTTAGTCTGGCGGGGCTCTACATGCTCAGTTTGGCTGAGGCTTTTCGTGCTCAGCCTGGCTGAGGCTTTAAGTGACTCGGTCTGACTGAGCTCTTCATGCTCAGTCTGGCTGAGGCTTTTTGTGCTCAGTCTGGTTGAGGCTTTAAGTGACTCGGTCTGGCTGAGCTCTTCATGCACAGTTTGGCTGAGACTTTTTGTGCTCAGTCTGGTTGAGGCTTTAAGTGACTCGATCTGGCCGAGCTCTTCATGCTCAGTTTGGCTGAGACTTTTTGTGCTCAGTCTAACTGAGGCTTTAGGTGACTCGATCTGGCCGAGTTTTTCATGCTCAGTCTGGCTGAGGCTGTAAGTGACTCGGTCTGGCCGAGTTCTTCATGCTCAGTCTGGCTGACGCTTTTTGTGCTCAATCTGACTGAGGCTTTGAGTGACTCGGTTTGGTCGAGCTCTTCATGCTCAGTCTGGCTGAGGCTTTTTGTGCTCAGTCTGGCTGAGGCTATAAGTGACTCGGTCTGGCCGAGCTCTTCATGCTCAGTCTGCCTGAGGCTTTTTGTGCTCAGTTTGACTGCGGCTGCAATCAAAGCGTCATTGGAATACCACAGATAACTGAGATATAAGTTTGCTGTCAAACAAAGTGTAGCCCCTGGGGTCATAAATTTACACTATATGAAAAGAAAATGAGAACATAGATTGTCAAAAAGAACATACAACATTTTGGACGATACAAAAATACAACTTTTATTGAAAATAGCGCTTCAAATGTTCAGCGTTCCAAGGATGGGGGAGGTCTCGACCTTCCATGTCCTGAAGTCGGTAAGTGCCCGGACGTGGTCTGGCTTTCACAACGTAAGGTCCCTCCCATTTGGCTGCCAGTTTGCCCTCAGTCGGATTTTTGGTGGCAAGAGTTATTTCTCGCAAAACAAGGTCCTCCACGCGCAAACTCCCTTCGTCGGACTCGGCGGTTGTGATGTGTTCTCATTTTTTGTTGGTATGAAGCTCATCTGACTGTAGTTGTTTCTCAGAGCTCTTCAATCAGGTCTAGGTCAGCAGAGGACACAACTTGCATGGCAATGTAATTCAAAGCATGTATGCACCAAACACACTCCTTATCATGTTTTTGACTCAAAGGAAGATGTGCCTCGGTTCTCGGACCACCAATCACGCATTTCGATGCATAATGGCCCAAAGAACCAAGAGTGCAATTTTGATTTCAAATGCATGTAATGCACACAAACAAACAAGGGTGCTAAACCTCCATCACACTCACTTCAAGAGGCTTATCATGCATGTCAATGCAATGAAGCCCTAAGCATGTCAACTAGTATGCAATATGGCAATACAATGCAAACATGCAAGTAAGCATACAAGGCAAGCATGCAAATCAAATGGAGGATGGACTTAGACATGAATTAGGCAACTCTAACAAGGCTCAAAACAGTGGCCAAAATGCTAAATCATGAGGGCCAAACACACATGCACACATGCACAAATTAGGGCACCAACACTTAAGCATAACAAACAACCCTTAAGCACACTTAAAGGGGCATAACAATGGATAACTAGCATGCAATTTAAGCTCTGAAATCATGTTATAAGAGGTTCCAAACCAACTAAATAAATCAACAAAGCATGCAACAATGCTCACACATCCACATACTTAAAGCATACAAGCCACAAAATGCAAAGAGGCTATATAATGCATGCTAGGATCGACTCAAACAACTTAAGACAGACCTAAAGCGTGTAAAAATAAGCACAAAATCTTCACAAATCTAAGCCTAAAACATGCTCGAACAAAGGCTAACAACCTAAGGCATATTAAGGCAATTACAAGGCATCACATGGTAGGTATGCTAAGCATGCATCAAACTGAAAAATACCCTTCTACAATACTGATGAGGAACCAAAAATATGACTACCCACAGTAGATGACAAGCCCCAAATCAATATAAAAATATGCTCAAAATGCAATGCAAGATTAAGGCCCACAAAGGGGTATAACATGAAGTACCAAAAGGGTGCACCAAACAGCCAAAGACCCTTCATGAGACATGTAGAGGGGGGTAAAATAAGACACTTTTCAGGCCTGTCAAAGGCCCAAAAACAGAAGCATGGCAGGCTAAAGAAACATGCAAAAAAATAGGGACCAAAGAGGGTATTGAAGCAAGTCATACATAGGGGTCCCAAACAAGGTTGAGCCCTTCTTCAATGTTGAAGAAGGGCTCAAAATAAGCCTCTTTTTAGTTTACATCGAAGCTCAAAAATACATGCAACTATGGCTTAGATATGAACCAAGAAAATGCTAGTTTTGGGGAAAAGTGTGCTTACCCTTGTAGACTAACAAACAGCACCTCTTGGACCAAGTTTTGGTGCTCCTAAGCTCTGCAAATGACCTCCCAAATTCTGGAAATGGAAGTGGTGGTGTTGTGCTATGGGTTGAAGAAGGAATGACCCAAGAACAAGGGTGTTTAGAGGTTGAATGAGAGAGATATAGTGAGAGATGGAGGGATATATGTATCTATATCAGATATGTATCTATATCTCTGGTTTTTTGCTTAAGAATCTCTAACCCTAAACAATGGAGGAGGAGGGTTGCTTATATAGGCCAAGACCAAGTCTAAGACGTAGTGGCTAAGCAAAGGAAAAGGGTCAAGGGGGTGCAAAGAGTTTGTGGCTTCTAGAGGAAGCTAATACAGCTGGCCAAGCTTCTCCAAGAAGCTTGGCCAAGGGTTCAACCTCTTAGAGAAAAAAAAGGGGTCAAAAGGGTGGAATGGTTGCAAAATAGCAATATATATGCACGTGGAGCTGGTTCTGTGCATCCTAGTTGGCACAGCTAGCATGCTCCAGGCTTGGGAGGGTCAAAGGGGTCAGGTCGGCCAGAAAATTTGGTCGTCGGCCAAAATAAAGTGCCGGTCGGCACTATTTTCTGCCGGTCGGCTAAATAGAGTGCCGATGGATGATTCCAAGGCCAAAAAAGTGCTGATGGGTATGCAAATTGAAGCCCCGGAAGTTAGCTTTCCAATGGCGCAAACCTTGCCTCAAAATTCCTCCTGTGCAAAAAGTTATGCCCTTTTTGGTGAAGCCGCGCAGACTCGATCCAACCAGGATGATGCCCAGCTTCAACCAATCATATCTCCTCCACCCGGACTTGGCTTTGGGAGATTCTTGAGTACAAAGTGAAGCCCCGGAAGTCTTCTTTTCAACGATGGTGGCCTCATAGCTTAACTCCAAGTATGCAATTGAATAAGCCTGATTCAGCGAGGGCCGCTCGACTTTCTTCTACCCGGATTCATGGCCAACTTCTTCTCCAACCTATTTTCTCCCCTCTTCTCCTCTTTTCTTCAACTCCAAACCCCTAAACAAAGTGTTTTGAAGGGTTTGCCTCTCTCCTTGCCGAAGGAATTGAATCTTTGGCCTGCACATCTCTCAACACCGAGCAAACCATCAGTAATGCCCAAATCTTGAGGGCGGTCAAAAATGGGGTGTCTACAGGCGGCAACTGGGCCAATGAGTCTTTGAACCTCCTTGACCATTCTGGGTGACTGCATTTTAATCAAGGCCTTGATCTTTTCAGGGTTGGCTTCAATGCCCCGCTGTCTGACCATGAAACCCAAAAATTTCCTAGATCCTACGCCGAAGGCGCACTTCTCTGGGTTGAGCTTCATTTGTTACTTTCGTAGGGTGGTGAAGGTCTCTCGCAAGTCGGTCAGATGGTCAGCGGAGAGTTTGCTCTTAACTAGCATGTCGTCGACATATATTTCCATATTCCGACCTATCTGATGATGGAAGACAGCATTGACCAACCATTGGTAGGTGGCCCCAGCATTTTTCAGTCCAAATGGCATCACACGGTAATGTTAGATACCTCGGTCGGTAATGAAGGAGGTGTGTTCTCGATCAGATGGGTGCATCAGAATTTGGTTATACCCAGAGAAGGCATCCATGAAGCTGAGCATTTGATGACCGGCCATGGCGTCAACCAGCAGATCTATGCGGGGGAGAGGATAGCTGTCTTTGGGGCAAGCTTGGTTGAGGTCGGGGTAGTTGACACAGAGTCGCCACTTACCATTGTTCTTACAGACCAGGACGACATTTGACAACCATCTAGGGTAGTCCACGTTTTGGATGAATTGTGCCTCAAGGAGCTTGTCGACCTCCGCGACAATGAGAGTGTTGCACTCCGGGTGAAAGATGCACTGCTTCTGGCGGTAAGGTCAGAAATGAGGTTCAATGCTGAGGCAGTGGGTTATGAATGAGGGGTCAATACGCGGCATGTCTGAGTGGGTCCAGGCAAATACATCGTTGTGCTCGATCAAGAGGGCAGTAAGATCGGCCTTTGCTTGGGGGGATAATTGGCTGCCGATCTTGGCAGTTTTTGCTGGGTTGGTGGAATCGATGGGGACTTTGATAAGTTCTTCCACTAGTTCCTCCCTAACCAGCTCATCTTCTTCTCTAACATCGAGTGCTTCGATGATCATAGCCTCCTTCAACTTGACTTCTTTGAGTGAGGCGACATAACATTCCCTGGCCACGGTCTGTTTCCCCCTCTCTGTCCCGACCCCCAGATCGGAGGGGAACTTGATGGCTAGGTGATAAGTTGATGTAATAGCTTGAAAAGCATTTAGGGCGATGCGACCAAGGATGATGTTATAGGCAGAAGGGCAGTCGACAACAAGGAAAGTGAGTAGCTTGGTAGTCTGGTGCTGGTACTCGCCGATTATGATGGGAAAATCGATGGAGCCAATGGAGGTCACCCGGTCACCAGTGAAACCGACCAAGTGGGTTTGGAGAGGGGACAGACTTTCTTCCCCGATCTTGAGCTGGCGAAAGTAGTTGAGAAAAATGATGTCTGAAGAGCTGCCGTTGTCTATGAGAACCTGTCTGACCTTGTAGTTGGAGATGAGAGCCGAAATGACGAGGGGGTCGTCATGGGGATAACGAATGCCTGTGCAGTCGCCGTCCGTGAAGGTAATAGGCTCGGTCCACTACCTGGGCTGTTTGGAAGGTCGTTCCAATGTAACAACCTCTTTGTCTGAGCCTTGCCTTATTTCCCTGAGTTCTGCCCGCTGAGCTGAGCGGGATGGTCCTCCACAAGCAAGCCCACCGGAAATAACTTTGATTTCTCCAACAGGTGGGGCAGGATTACCTTGTGCCCGATGTTGCTGTGGAGGGTGATCATGGCCTTGATTTGGTTGGGGTGGCTGCCGGGGAGGGGTGCGCCGGCGGGTGTTTCTGGTGGGCTCTATCCTTTGTCTCTGCTGGGGGCGGGTGTTCGTGAATCGGCAAAGACGTCCCTGACGTATCAAGGTCTCGACCTGATCCTTGAGGTTAACACATTCATCGGTATTATGGCTGTGGTTCTGGTGAAAACGGCAGTATTTGGATTGGTCTTTCCGATTGGAAGGGATTCTTGATGGTTATGGCCATTTGAGGGGGTAGTCCTGTTGGATCTGGTTGAGGATTCCATAGGGGAATTAATCTGCTTCGAACCGACCGGGCAGCGGTTTGGATCGACCCGGTCGGCTTGGGGGGGTCGGTCAGTATAATGTGGTGTTTGGGTATTGTACTGGGTATTTCTGGCTTCTGAGTCTTTTCGTTTTTCTCGGGGGGTCGGGTTTTTTGTTGTAGGGTCTTGGCGGGCGGCTAGGGAATCTTCGGCGTTCATGTATTTTTGGGCTTTAGAGAGTAGGGCTGCCATGGAGGTGGAAGGGTTTGTAAAGAGGGAGAAGAGGAAGTCAGACGATTGTAGTCCGGCCATGAAAGCTGTAAGGATGACCTTATCATCGTTTTCCGCCACCTGCAAGGCTTCGGTGTTGAAGCGGGTATGGCTAGCTGTGAGGACTCCCCTCGGTCTGGCGAATGTTAAGGAGTTGGGTTGCCTGACGGCATTGGCGCTAGGCTCCAATAAAATAACTGAGGAAAGAGTCACTGAGATGCTGGAAGGTGGAGACGGAGTCTGCTGGTAACTGGCTAAACCATAGCCGAGCTGACCCTTTCAGTGTCACAGGGAAAGCTCAACACATGATCTCGTCAGGGAATGTGTGGAGGATCATGAGGGTTCTGTAGGTCTCCAGATGGTTGACTGGGTCCGTCGTACCGTCAAAAGAGTCGATGGTGGGCATTTTGAACTTGGGGGGTAGATGTTTGTCCCGGATAGAAGCAACAAATGGTGAGTTTGCTATGGTAGAGGGTTTATGCTGGATGTTCTGCATGACCCTTTGGAGTTGAAACTTCATGGCTCAGCGTTCGCCGTCCCAGAGAGGGATGTTATCACCACCGAAAGGCAGCGGGGGTTGGACACTACTGGCTTCCCCTTCAGGGGTTGGCGCGATCGATAAATGTGGGGGTCGGGGTGGTGTATTTATATTAGGAAGAAGAGGTTGCAAGTCTTCCAA
Organism: Camellia lanceoleosa; assembly: GCA_025200525.1. Classification (NCBI taxonomy): domain Eukaryota; kingdom Viridiplantae; phylum Streptophyta; class Magnoliopsida; order Ericales; family Theaceae; genus Camellia; species Camellia lanceoleosa. Next base: position 114,287,382 of record CM045770.1, on the reverse strand, counting down.
GTTGGGTGGATAGGGCTGCGGGATAGTGTGGCTTGGGGCTCGCTCTTGGTTGGGCGGAATATCGGGAGGTGGTAGAGGAGGCATATGAAGGTTTCTTTGTAGTAGAGCATTTATCAGGGCTTGGTTTTGCTCGGCTATGCGATTAATGCTGTTGGTAAGCTCGATGAAATACAGTGGTGGGTTGTTGGGATTGGAGGGGTCGGCTTGGTGGTCGGCAGCATTTTGGTGAGAAGCCATGGATCTAGTCGTGACCATACACTTTGATGGGTAGCAGGGAAGGGTTATTGGAACGGTGTCTCCGGCGACAATGAGCACAATCGGCCATGAGCAAAGTTTTCCTACGCAGCCAACTGATGATGCAGTTATGATATAACGGGTTCCAGATGGAATGGGTAGGACTGGTCCACGCTTCTCCAACCGGTATCTATATGGTCAAGCCCACCAATGAACCTGCACAAGAGTTCAACGGGGAACGGGGAGTCCCCAGTGAATCCTCCGACGAGCAAGTTAGAGAAAGAAGTGAAGTATGTAGATAGATAAGAGATAGAGAAGCTTAACCTTCTTCTTGTCTTCAATGTTTGCTTATATCCTTTGGTAATCATTTCCTTGTCCCTTCCAACCTGTCACCTTGGCCAAAAGTCCATGCTATAGCTTACCTTGTTCAGGGTGAGGGCGTGCCGTTCCGACGGAGAGGTATTGTCGTAATAAATGCAGTGAGGGGCTGCATTAATGGCGATGTGCAGTGACAATAACTTTGTAGATCATTGTCTGCTGATGTGGCTTGCATTTTACCTACCACGTGTCTACATATCATTGGTCCTTCATGCCATGTTGACTTCCAAGTGGTGCTGGGCCTTATCAGTTGGGTTATGTGTTGGGCCCTAAGTAGTAGGCTTGGGGTGTTTCATAGTGGGTTATGGCCTTTATGGGCCTACCCACGTCAAGCATAAAAAAGTTTTTCTTAAAAAGTTCAATAAATATAACTATTATCAAAATATTAAACTTTAAAATAATATAACTTTTGATATAGATGTCGATTTTTAATAAAATTAATATTTTTAAAATTCTCTCATCAAGATCTATCAAATAAACCGGTTCGTTTGGGATGTAGGTTAACTTTTTGACTTTTTGGCTATTTTTGTCTGAGGGCTAAAAAATCTCGTTTGGGATGATTTTTTTAGCTTTTTTGACTTTTGTGAGAGAAAAGATATAATGATTATAATTTAGATGTGATATTTTTTCTTATTGACTTTTCAGTTCATTTTATTTTTTTGTGGCTATTTTAGCCAAAAAATCCCAAACTTTTTCTTCCCAAACAAGGGCAAAATCATGTTGACTATGAGTTTTTTTTTTTTTTTTTAAAAATTATTACCGTTGAAATTAATGTAAACAGTAACAGTAACATGTTACTCTATTTAACAATTACTCTATTTGATAGTAACATGTTACTCTGTTTTACAGTAATATGTTACTCTGGTAATATTGTTCAAGAAAGAAAATGTATATATATATATGTATATATTACTTTGTCCTTACTCAATTATGTATTTTTTCCGTAAGGGATTTATGAAGAAAAATAAATTGGGCTATCTTTTTCACCAAATAAGGTCCAATGGAGGGGTTTTAACTAAATTTTCCAATTACATTATGATTTTTGTAATTTGGCTATTATATTAATTTTGTCTCTTATACTTTTTTTTTTTTCCCTTTAAATTTCAAAAAAAATTACGCTTTTGAGTTTTCCCCAGCTAGACAGACTGGGAAAGTAAAATAATTTGAAAAAAAAAAAAAAAAGTTAAGAAAGAATAAAAAAAATAAAATAAGTTAATTTTATTTATTTTTAGATTCATTTGGATAAGACAGACTTGAAAAATACAAAAGAAATACATAATTTTGAGAAAAATATCACTAGAGATAAAAAAAAAAAAAAAAAAAAACGGCTGTGATTGAGGCCTCAAAAATGAGGCTCAAAATTGCCTTGAATGTAATTTTTTTTTTTTTTTTCATTTTTTTCTGGGCTAATACATTGCAAAAAAAAATAATAAAAATAATAATAATAATAACAAGCAAAGCATCAACCCAGCCAAAAAAAAAAAAGTAAATTCGAGCCAAATTTGAGCCAAAAAATTTGAGGCCTCAATCATTTTTGAAAAAAAAAATTAAAAAAAAAATGTGACGTTTTTAGTTGTATGTCAAATACTCTCTTAATTTTAAGAGTAATATTACAAGAGACTTGCTAACGATAGTGAGCAATGCTAGGAATTCCAATAAAATTATTAAATATTTTATATAATACTTACATAGGTGTGAGATACATGTCTATCTAAGTATTGTGTTGAATATTTGGTAATCCATCTAGGGTCTTTAATATTTTTAAATAATAAGTAATGCTAGAAACTCTAAATATTTTATCAAATATTCTATCAAATATCTCATATAAATGTGTGTGATGTACATGATATATAATTTCATTTATTAAATATAATAAGGATAAGACAGACAAAACATTCATAAATATCTCATTCAATCTCTCTATTTCTCATTATAAATATTTTCTCTCTCATCAATAATTAATCGTTGCCCCTTATATGCTAATCATTTATCACTTGTTAGTATCATTCCTTTCAAACTGAAACAAATTACCACGACACTTTTTTGGTCCTGTTGCGTCTAGGGTTGCAAATAAGTTGAGCTGAATCAAGTTTTGTTGAGCCCAAGTTTAGCTTGTTTGCTTATCAAGCTCGTTTTTTAACACAAGCTCGGCTCGATAAGTAACTGAGATCGAGTTTGGTTAGGCCCGTTAATATTAATGAAACACAAACTCGAGTTCAGCTCGGCGTTCGCCTCGATAAGATTTTTTTAATATTATTTAAATAAAAATATTACTAATAGTATTTAATATATAAATAATATTTATTATAAAATTTAAATAAAGATAAACGAATTGAACTTATTCGAGTTCGAACTCAGCTCGTTTACTAAACAAACCTAATATTTGAGTTCGAACTTAGCTCGTTTACTAAATGAACTGAGCTGAGACGAGACCAATCCTAATTGTGTCTTGTCCTCGCCACTTTCTTGATGTTTTCAGCATTGCTCCTACCGCAACATAGAACAAAATAGGGATGAGATACCACAATTCCAGAATTGTTCTTACTTTGTTCCAATTACTAAGAAGGGAGAAGAAGAATAAGAAAGAAGGTAGCAGCACAGGAAAGGACGGAAAACAATGGCAAGTGGTTTGGGCGGAAGGGAAAGAAGAAGGAGATGGTAGTAAATGTCAAAAATGTTAGGTGTATACTAGTTTTGTCCTGGATGATTAATAAAAAAGGTTATTATGATTTGATGTAGTTAAAGTAAAATTATAGATTATAATTTAACATGCTATAAATTTTAATTTTAAACAAAAATTGTTAATTTATTTGGTGCAACTATGATTATGAATTTAAGTAATAAAGTATTGTTTTATTGAATAAATTGTAAAATAATTTTTTGTTGCGTACTTGTCTTTTTTGACCTTATAAGATGAAAAAATTGTAATATTTTTTCTTTCCTTCAATTTTATTTTTTTAAAAGTTCTTTTATAAATTAAAGTTAATAATTAATACCTATATTTGTGCACTTCATTACAATTCCATTTCAACATTTTTTTTTTTTGGGCACAAAGAACAACTAAAAAAACCCTAAACAATTTTTTTTTTCACAGTGTAAACATATATATATATATATATAATTGGTTGTAAATTAAAAAAATAAAATCTTAAAACTCAAATGGTTTTCTCTAATTTCATAAATCATAACTTAAATCCACAAATTAGTAAGTTTAGGATTTCATTGAAAAAGAGAAAAAGTAAAAAAATCCTAAACAATTTTTTTTCCCCATATTGTAAACATACATATATATATATATATAACTGGTTATGCACAAAAAAAAGATCAAAACTTATAGTTCGTTAGAGATGGGGTGAAGTTTAATCGTCCAGATTTCGTCAGAGATAATAGTGCCTTCGATCGGCTTCAGATCTTTGCAAGTTGAGGTTCGATCTGAGCAAAAACGTGAGAGTTCTTTGGGTTCTTTCTAGACCTCTCTGTGTTCTCAGATGTAAAATGAGGAGAGGGAGTAGAATAGGAGTTTATATACTTAATTTAATGGTAATATTTTGTAATGATAGAGGACATTTAAGTATTTTGACTTCTTCAATTTTAGCTATCCGTATAATCTAAATTTGAAAAGCACCCCTTTGCGATAACTTTTTGATATCAAGTTTTTTTCTCATATTTAAGTTGCAATAAATTATAAGTTGCTACCTTACAAGTTACACCAAACACACTATTCAACTTAAATTAAGTTAAAAATTAAAATAAATTGTTTTTAAGTTGCACCAAACACCCACAGTATCTCAAATAGCTGGACAAGTTAACAAAAAATAGACAGAGTGTGTGAATTGATTGAAGAAACTAAGAATTTAGTGTATAATTTATTATAACGATTAAATGTTGGAGTTATTTTGTAATTTTTCTAGAAGTCTTTAAATTACACTTTAAAATTGGTTCGATTGTCCGTTTAGCTTGCTCATTATAGTAATTTTATAAAAGTTTGAGATTGATATTTAAACACTTTTAAGATTGAATTGAAATGAATTTTTATGAACTTTCTCTGCTATAAAGTTTTTAATTATTAATTTTAGGATGAATTACAAATACAGCCCCTGAAGTTTGCTTAAAGTACAAATTGTCCCTATAGTTTAAAAAATTACAAATATCTTATTATTAGTATTTTTTATTTAACAGAATTAACTAAAAAAATGAAATTCATAATTGCTCTCCTATACAATAATAAAATTACTTAAATTATTAATTGAAACATATTTATAACATCATTAAAAACTGTTAATTGACTTAATGATTTACTAATAACAATGGCGATTTGTTATGAAATTAAAAATATCAGGAGGTGCAATAAAAATCACAGAGGGTGATTCGTATTTTAATCAAACCTCAATGGTGTATTTGTAATTTATTCTTAATTTTATAATATATTTTTCATTTAATATATGAGAGTTTGTGTGAATTTTAATAAATGAGTTTGTTTATTTTGATTTTTCAAAAAATATTTTTAAACAACTTTTTATTGGCTTTTATTAAAAGTTTTTATTGTCTATATTTTTAGTTTAACTTTTTAAATGTTAGACTAGGTGTATTTAAAACAAATTTTAAAAAAATTATTAAAAATAATTGAAAATCCAAACAAAAATTTGTGTGCATTTTCATTCAAATTTTCGTTTATTTTTAATAACTTTTTTAGATACATGTAAAAAAATAATTTAAAAAGAAAAAACTTACTAAAATGTTAGAAAAATATTAAAATATGAAAAAAAATCCAAAAATAAATGAAAATTCATCTAAAAATCAATTAAAAAAAATCAAACCAAAACTGCTTAGAAATGTAAATCGACCCAGCAGCCTACGGCCCATATGAAGCCCACCCATAGCCTAGAGCGATTCTGTTCGGTCCAGTCATGTTCGAGTCCAGCATGTGACCTACGGCTGGGGCCGTGTGTTTTGCGGCCCGATTTGCCTGAGGCCTAATGTCATTTTCAAGCTATTTTGGTAGAAAAAAAAAGTTTTTATTAAAGTTTTTATTTTCTATATTTTTAGTTTAACTTTTTTAAATGTTAGACTAAGTGTATTTAAAAATTAAAAAAAAATATTATTGAAAACCCAAACAAAAGTTTGTGTGTTTTTTATTTTTAATAAGTTTCTTTAGATGCATGTAAAAAAATTTAAAAAATAACTCTTACTAAAATGTTTTAAAAAAATTAAAATATGAAAAAAAAAGTAATAATAAACTTACTAAAAATGAACGAAAATTCGTCTAAAAATCAATTAAAAAAATCAAACCAAAGCTGTTTAGGGATGTAAATCAGCCTACCGCCCCGCGGCCCATCTGAAGCCCTTCACTTACAACCCAAAGCGGTTTGGTCCGACCAAGTTCGAGTCTAGCATGTGACCCTGAGCTTGGGGCATGTGTTTTGGGGCCCGATTTGCCCACAGCCTAATGTCATTTTCAAGCTATTTTGGTGGGGGGAAAAAAAAAAAAAAAAAAGTCAGGCCTGGTCTTTGCTCGCTTTGCCAGCCTGCTCGAGGCCTAAGTATCCCTGGTCTTAGGACTGGGTATAAGGTTATCCTGTAACATCCCAGATTTTTAATTATTCTGTAGAATTTATACTAATATTATTTAATTTCAGTTCAGAATATATATATAATTTAATATATATTATTATGTGTAATTTTATATAATAATATAATTATTAAAAGTTTAGGGGTTAAATTATAAATAATAATATAGATAATATTAATAATAACAATAAGGAGTGTGGTATTAAAATAAATAATTAATTTTGTATTGGTATACGATAAAATATAATTTATTTAAGAATTAAATTATTTATATAATTATATTAAAATATTGGATTAAAATATAATTATCTTAAATATATATATTAGATAAGGATAAATCATGAAATTTATGAGGGAATCGGAGACAGATTCGGAAAGGATTGGGTTGCCACGTGGCTCAGGGGCTTTATCTCCCTATAAAGAGGGAGAAGGTAATCTGGTGAAGAGAAGGAAAAGAAAGAAGAAAAAGAAAGGAAATGGAAGAAAAAAAAGAGAGGGAAGAAAGGAAAGAATGGTGGAAGATAAAAGAGTCTTTGATAGTGAAAAAGAAGATTAAGGTATTAAAGTTAAAGTGAGTTATATTATATCTTGAGTCACCAAAATATATTTTACATATATTTTGACTTACCAAAATCTGTTTTATATAAATTATATTTTTAATAAAAGTTATGTTTTATAAAGGTTTTAATTACGTGGTTTATCTTCTGAACCCTATTTTCTTAAAAGGAAATTCATGGATATATTTGTTTTACTTATAAAGAATATTTGGCTATGACCTTATATGAAAATATATTTTGTGAATACCACCACGGGAGTCCCATGCCTTGGGGGACTTAAATAACTATTGGCTTAGTGATGTCCCATGCCTTGAGGGACTTAAATAACCATTGGCTTAGTGATTGACCACTCTATGGTCCAGTGATTGTCGTGGATCCATTGACCAGTGTGGTGCTTGGCACTTAGTGATGTACCGTAGTTATGGTTGTATAATGATTTTTGTATTATATGTTAAATGCATTAAATGATCTGAGGTACATGGCAAATGATTTGTGTATTATATGTATCAAACTCTTTTTGGCCTAACTAATGATCCATGGTGAATTTTATACCTTATACTCTTAGTATAATATTTCTCACTCTGCCATGAGCTTATAGTTTTTTTACCACTTTCAGGTGACATGTCGGGACCAGCATGTGAGATAGGCACAAAGCACTTTTATTGATGTACTTTTTATATGTAAATATCGACCTTTTTGATCAATAAATTTTGTAATAAAAATAGAAGCTCCAATGATTATTTTAGTACCCTTATTTAGATATTTCTTCCGCTTGCGTTTATTGATTTGTTAAAGATTTGGCCGGAGGTAACCTTGGTTACTAGCCATCACGATGCCTAACCCTTGGGTACGGGGAGCGGGTCGTGACATATCCGACCTGTGAAACCACCCAACTCAAACCGCCTATGCATATTTGGGCGTTTTCACATAAGTGTTAGGGTCGGATACGAGTTAGGATTTTCCTATTTTGTGGGTTGTGGGTAGATGACGACTTTTACCCACACTTGCATTCACCCGTACGCATCTGTATACATTGTTTAGCTTATCCATTTTTTGCAAAGTAAATGTCAGTCAATTGACTGATCCTAACCTATGCTTATAGTCTGTTTTCTTCTGGAAGTAAATTGAATATGTGATGATCGGGTCTCTTTCTATCTTTCCTTTTTCCTTTTCTTTGGTTTCATCCTCTTTTGTTTCCGTTGGGTTTGAAAACATTCAGAAGTTATTTTCAATTAAGGCTCTAGTTCTTGTTTTATTTGTCGGTGTCGAACTTCACCGGTTCCAGGAGGTGCGGGGTCAGGTCCGGAATGGCCGGGAGCGAAGCGATAATTTTCTGGACTGTCTTGGCTTGGCTGCACGTGCGGGGGCCATAGACCGCACGTGCGAGAAGAGGGGCCGCATGTACGGAATACAGGGGAGCCAAGGGGTGCATTCTGTCTAAAATGCACGTGCGTGAGTGAGGTGCGTAAGTGAGGTGCGGGGAGGTGCCGCACGTGCGGGGGTGATAGCCGCATGTGCAGGAGGGCACGTTTCTCACATACGGGGGAGGGCGCTGCATGTGCGATCGGCCTGGGTCCGAAAATCTGCATTTTTGTATCTTTTAGGCCATGTTGTATCTCACTTTTAGGGCTTCACTCTCTCACTCTAAAACCATTTTCTCTTCTCCTTCTCTTTAGAAACCCCAACCAAAACACTTAAGCACCTTGATTCTCTTGCTATCTATTGGGTTTAGATCATCATCAACTTTTCAAATCTAGAAGCTCAAGTTAGAGCTTCATTTGGTGTGGTAGAGATAAAGCTTTCTCCTTCTTGAAGTTAGGGTTTCAACTCTCTTCTTCATCAAGAACTTGAGGTAGGGTTCTCTTTTGAGTTATATATACATTTGTGTAAGTTTTGATTGTTTTAGAGAACTTCTCTTACTATTTCGAAAATGGGGTTTTGTGGTTCAAGAGATAGATGACTTGTAAAATGAACTTCATCTTGTTCTCTTAAAGGATGTTTTCTTGAAATTTTAAACAAACATGATTGAGATTAGGGATTAAAATGAGGTTTTCATAAAAGAGATGGGAAATGCTAGGGTTTGGTGAAAAACGTAGAGATTTGGGGGTTTTCTTAAATGAAAAGAGATAATGGTTCATGTTGCTATATATACATATCTATGTTCATATACATGATTGTGGATGTATTGTGTGAACCATGATAGATGTAGAAATAAGGAATAGGTGGTGACATACAAATGAATATATATTTTTGCATTGCTAAAGAAATTCTTAACATATCAAAGACATTGAATATGGAGGTGAAACCTCTACCTTGTTATGTTTTGAATTAACTAAATGTTGCAAATGTATGAAGTGTACCTTGTTGTTGCACATGGACATTTGATATTAAATGTTTGGTTATTGATGGAATAGTATGGGAAGAGAAAAAATGTAAATTTTGGACCTTTATGGAAGGTAAATTGTAGTTATGAACAATGTGGTGAGGGAAGTGTAGTAGCATGGGTAAATGTTGCATTGACATGACTTGAGTCTTGCATAGCATGAAAATAGTTCTTGAACGGAAACCCAAACTTTCATTGAGAATGAATCATTGTGAATGGAACTATGGAAATGTTAAAGGGGTAAATACGTTGGTAAGTTCAGATAGGGGGTGTAGTTGAACTTGATAAGTTAGCTTGAGTGTCCATGGTGAAAGACCAAAAAGTCGCGCGGATAGGTGTCGAGCCTTTCGGTTAATACCCGTAAAAATGATAGTTGGGTAGTACTTGTATAGTCTACTTGCAGACACTAGTCTAGGGATTACCAGAGTCGTATTTATTGCCCCTCTCGAGTAAATTGGAAATTGGAATTTATGAGATCGAAAATGTTGTTGAAAGCATGATGATCTTCATATATAGCATGCAAATGATTATTTTTTTTTGAAAACAACATAGCATGGCATCGCATTGCATTAAATGTTGGACATCTCACATAAATGTATATACTTTGTTAAGGTTTCTCTACTGGGCTTTATGCTCACCCCTATGGGATTTTGGTGTAAGTAAAGACATGGTGATCCCGCCAAGTTGAGGGCGCAGATAATTGGAAAGAGTACATAGCTCTTATTTGTTGTGATTTTTTGTAAGCCAAGGGCTAATGTGTTTGGGTCTGAGAGGCCATTTTGTGTAGCCGGGCTATTGCCTTGAAAGATGTAAGCCCATAAGGGCATTTTACTATTTTGAGAATTGACGCTTCACATGCTATAGATTCACGTATTCTTTTATGTCGTGAATGTATACCGCATGTGGAACTTTTGTATTTAAACCTATTTATCATATATGTGAAGATGAAAGGATTATTGTCATTGTGTAGTGAATGTTTATTAATTTGGGGGAGTTCATGTTGAATCATTTTCGGGGCGTTATAGAATAGATATGCTGTAATTTATTTGGGATATGTCATGCCCCAAATTTTAATTACTCAAAAACACTACCAAGAGCCTGAAATTTAGGTCCATTTTTTTTAAAATTAAAAATATCTATTATCCTTGAGTAATAGAAACATAATAGTACACGTTCTCTCCCTCATGATGAGTACAATAATAATAATAATACATTTCCACTTCCACTGTGGAGCTACAAATAAATAAATACAAACATCAATGTACAATGAGAATACACATAAGAGATACTCGAACTTCCTAATCCTTCAACCAAACAATCTGAAATCTCTTCCTGTTAAAAAAAAAACAAACAAACAAAAAGGGGTGAGCACAATTGCTCAGTAAGAACCTCACAGTTCTAAAACAATAACCATCCTATAGATAGAAATGATCATGCATGCAGGGTGATACCATATAGTATGCGCCGTTTTGTAATTTCAAAATATCATACGTAGAGTATCTTTTCTCAAAATTTATTTGAATAATTTAAAGAAAACCCTTAACCATCAAAAACCATCATTTTTATCAGAAAACCAAAAATCCTTTTTGGAAACAAAAATGTTTAAGGAACCACATCATTTTATATTTATTAACCCATTCCAAAATATTCCCCATTTAATTTCCATCTTAACATTCCTCTTTTTATTCTCGTTCTTCCTTTTTTCTAGTTACATTTATTATAACGCTATAACCTCAAGTTCAAGTTCCTTTAACACTCCAAACATCCCACATACATGCTATTCTCATCAATCTATTCATATTTGCTGTAACTCCTTAATGTAAAAATCCAAATATCTTTTATAGTCAATAATTGTTATCCTACACCCAACTCCTACTTATCTAACAACTACATCACATCCACACTTGCATTATCAACTATAACTCAACATATCACAACTACATCATATCCACATGTGCGTTATCAATCATGATTCAACATATCACAAGGACAATAATCTTTTTTAATTCAATTTCTCAATTAATCACGAAGCAAAACTCTTAATTTTTTCTTTATAGATGCAAACAACCCGGTAAGTTCTTTATCACTAACCCCTTATCCAATTATCATTTCGTTATCCATTCTTTTCAAATAATTTCCATATACATTTCCCTTCCATATCAAATTACACATCAAATGGTAATTTCACAAGTCCATCACAAGTCACACATATCATCACCGACCTTAACACACGTCACAACACATTCCACCTTTTGTCGGCTTGATACGGCGGGATAGCGGACACCCAATTCATAGCATATTCCACCTTTTGCCGGCTATTATACGGCGGGAAGTGAACTCCCAAAAATCATTTCTTATAAAACCATGTCTTTTCCGAAAACCATTTTCAACCTTTTTTAAAATCATCCCCCACATTTGCCAGCTGTTATACGGCAAGACGTGAGCACCCAAAACATTTTCAAAAACCATCCATCTTTCCACTTTCGTTGGCTACAATACGGCAAGACTGTGTGGACACCCAAAAATCATTTTTCCACTTTCGCCGACTACAATACGGTAGGACTGTGTGGACACCCAAAAACACTTTTTCCACATTCATCCAGCGATAAGCCTAGACAGGGCAATTGAGCACCTTGAATTCAAACCACCCCCACATTTACCGGCTATTATACGGATGGTTGTGGGCACCGAATTTTTGTTTTTCAATTTTTAAAACAATCCCCTACATTTACTGGCTATGATACGGATGGTCGTGGGCACCGAAAAAACCATTGTTCAACTCCTCGCGCGGGTACCAACCACAACACAACCCAACTCAACTCAACCCAACACAACTCAATTCTACACAACACAATTCAACCAACTCAACACAACATAACCCAAAACAATTCACATAACACACAACAAGATTCAACACAACCATTTCAACACAAAGCTCATATCATCTATACCATTAGTAATTTCTTTTACCCCAAGTTTGGTTCACATTATAACATAATTTAAGACATCAACATTATGAGTTCAATCGCAACATTTACATACATTTCTCAAATTCTTTAAAATTTCCATTAAACTTGTACATGTGTAATTTAATACATCAATTTCATGATTCTATTATTAATTGAAGCAAAATCATTAACCATCTTCATGAGCCAAACTAGAGTTTTTAAGAGAAATTAGAGCTTTTCACAAAACACATTTTGTTCCAACCCTCTATTACTTTTACACCCAAACTCATAACCCAAGATCATAACTCAACAAATAAACCTAACTCTCTTCAAGCCCTAACCCCCAATCTCGTGATTCATCACAATATGCATGAAAATATAAACTTTTGTGTTTATATAAAGAAAATACCACAAATCTATGCATAAACGAGGGTATTGAAAGAGAACTAGAGACCCCTACCTCTTGAAGCCAAGAGATGACGACGCAAACATCAATGGCAACGAAACCACGAACTCTTCGGACCAAAAGGATGCCCGTGACGAGATCTACACTTTTTCTCAAAGGACCATGGTGAGAAGATCACTCTAGGTGAGTAGATCTAGGGATCTTAGTGCCAAAAGCTTGAGTTTAGGGGGAGAAAAGAGAACTCACGGTTTTAGAGAGAAGAAAGAGAAGAAAAAGTGAAATAAAATATGTTTGGAGCCTATTTATAGTAGCAAGGTAATAATAGAATAATAACCTCAAAGTCAAATGAAAGGAACAAGTCAAAACTCCCAAAAAAGTAGGGCCCAAACCAGTCCAAAAATCTGAAAAAAAAACACACAGGGGTTGAACCTTTGGGCAGGGGGGTCGACCCTTTATGTAGAAAAGGCAATCTGGTACAAGTAAGGGAGTCGACCCTATTTTCCAACAACTAACACAGAAATTCTGTAACATAAGAGGGTCGATCCTCCCCAGACTGGTGTCTACCCTATTTTCCAGCAATATTTCCAGAAACTCCGCCAACAGGTAAGGGTCGACCCTTAGGAAGGCTGGTGTCTACCCTATTTTCCAGCAACACTTTCAGAAACATGACAACATGCAAGGGTTGACCCTTAGGAAGGCTAGTGTCGACCCCAAGGCAGAATTTTTAAGTTTCCAAGGAACTTTTGATAAGAACAAACACGAACGAATAAATCCACCGAGTTTAAATCAGATTGTACTCCTTCAAAACCAATAGACAACAACTCCAAAGACTCCTAAGATAAAAATAAGGATATTAAGCACTCTCCAAAGGATTAAAGGATGCGGGCGTTACATGATAAATCATTTGGAAAATAATGATTTCATGATAAAAATATGTGATTTTATAACCCAAAATAATATTTAAAAAATGGCTAGAAAAGGCCCAAAAAGAATATTTAAAAAATGAGAAAAAACGAGTCAAAAAATAAAAATTTAAAAGAAAAACCCAATCCACAAACCACCTCGCACATGCGCGAACCCTATCTACACAAATCACAATTTACGGGTTCAAATTTTGTCAAACCGCTGATATATGAATGGGTTTAAATCGCAAATTAAATCGTCAAAAATCGATTCATGAACAAATATATTGAGTCCAAATTTGGATATGAACCAAGATTTTGCACAAGCGAGCAAATCCAACTCGGTCTCATTTTTTAGAAGAATCTGCTAAGTCCGACTCCGAGCCGAGGCAGGCGATTTTAACACCCCTAAACCCGCCTAGTATAAACCGACCTAACCAAGCACTTTGCACCTGTATCTACACGAGGGGTGCTTCTACTCACATACCAAATTTAGTCTCAAGGCATACCATTAATTGGTTATTTTTTATTACAATAATGACCTTACATGAAATGACCAAAATAACTACAAAACAATGTCAATACACCCCCTACACACCATCACTCTCTACCGCTTGATTCTACCTTTGGCCACCGTCACCGAAACCCAGCCACCATCGTAACCCCCACAACCTCCCTACCTCACCGGCAACCCCTTTCCCCTATGTAAACCCTTCTCCTTCCTCCCTATCAACGAACAACCCAGTCTCCCATTTCGACCATGGCTCGTTTTTCTCCATCGCAGAGAGAGAGAGAGAGAGAGAGAGAGAGAGAATCCTAGGACTTTCAAATCTAGATCTAGGGCTTGCAGGAGTTCGATTGTGCAAACTAGATTCAAAGCTTCGATCTAGGATTTCAAGCTCTGATTCGAAGCTTTGTTGCTGCAGTTGTCTTCGGCGAGAAACTCCTCTCCGATGGGTTGGGGAAGATCTCTGTAAAGGGAGGGTTGTGGTGGTGAGAGTAGGTTTGGTAGTTTAGAGAGAGAAGAAAAAGTAGGATATGAAATGGGATGGGACGAGAGGTTATGGCGGCGATGGTAGGGAGATGGTTGAGTCGGTGGTGGAGGGAAGAAGGAGGTGGAAAAGGGTTTGGGAGTATGGTTGGAAGTGATGAGACAGAGAGAGTGATGTGCGAAGAAGTGAGGAAGAGATTCGCTGGAGAAGAAAGAGGGAGAGGTGACGGCCTAAGGCGAATGGTGATGGCTAGGGTTAGGGTTGGTGGAATGGTTGAAAAAGATGAAGATATTTTAGGTATATTTGCAAATGAATGGGATGTATTGAGCAAAAATTATAATATTAAAATTATATTCGATATGCATTAAATAAGTAATAATGTTTGAAAATTCTAATGCAACTCTAATGATATAAAGTGTAGCCATATGAAGATAGAGCCCACACTCATCTCTCTCTCTATCTCTTTCTACTCTGCCTTTCTTACACATCACTAATATTTCATTTAAAGTTCTCAAATTAGTGGTATATATTATTACACAGTGTCTTGACGTGTAAATAGAGACACCTGCACGAGTCATCGACTCACTCGTGAAAGAGAGGGAATACGGCTGCAAGAGAGCCACGATATGTTCTCTTTCCGTGGCTTCCTCAACTACCCCATTTCGCCATTCAACCTGAAAAACCATTTTACGAATCAAACCCCTCTGTTTGTCTCTTCTTCTTCTTCTTCTCTGCCCCCAATTGATTCCTCAGACTCACCAAATCAACCCCAATGGACCACTACAAGGTCTTGGGTCTGACTCGAAACGCTACCAAAGACGAAATCAAAGAAGCATTTCGAAAATTGGCAATGCAATTCCACCCAGACAAGCACTCTCACTCTCCCAACTCTGTCATGGACGGTGCGACTCTTCGATTCAAGCAGGTTTCAGAGGCCTACGAGGTCCTCATGAACGATCGCAAGCGCGCTTACTTCAATCTCCGATATTCCAACAACAACAACAATGGAAGAACAGCAAGTGGGTTCAATTCTTATGGTTATGGGTATGGCTATAATTCTGGCAGTAAACCCAATTCTAGTTATGGGTTTTATAGCAGAGGTGTCAATGGAGATGGGTTGGTTTCTAAGTTGGAGATCGCTTTTCGGTTTCTTACAACACGTTCGGGTCTTCTCAACCTTGCCTTTGCTGGGTAATCTCCTCCTCCTCCTCCTCTTCCTTAATGTTAATTTTAGTTTTTTGTTGGGATCAATTCATGTAGCCAATTGTGGTTATGTTGATATTAGAATGTTGGGTTCAATTCAAAATTCAATTTTTTTGTGACTTATCATTTTTGTACCATATGAATTTAATTTTTTTTTTGTTTTATGAATTACAGTAGAATAGTTGGGATTCCTTACTTGTAGCACAATTTTTGTGCAATTTCATCACACCAATGCGGCAAAAGCAAGATTGTTCTTCCTCAATTATATTATTGTCCAAACCCAGAAATTATTTCCCTATTTATGTCTAGCAAAGCAAGGAAACTATTTGAGAACTAGGGTTTAAAGAGCTAAGAGACTAAAAGGGCTATTTTACATCAAAGTAATTTACTGACATTTTCAGAATGAAAGTTCATTGTGAATTCTCAAATTTTGTAGGGTTTGAGGGTTTTATTTTGTATTTTCTTAATTTTGAGATTAACTATTCAATTCCAAAACACATGGTCAATATCAATCCTTCAATTCCAAGGATCAAGGACCACGACAACATACACTAGGAGATATATTTCAACTCCATTCCCCCGATACTTCTCAAATTTAGCTTTCATACCTTTGGCCACTGAAGGCAACAGTTTCTCTTTTGAATCTTTCTTAGCCTATTACTCAATTTTTGTTTGGATCACAAACACCGCATAAAAGAAACAATTAGAAGTAATGTAAAGTGAGCTCAAAAGCCGCTTGGTTGCATTGTAGAAAAGCCTTGGGAATCTTACAAACAACGTAAAATTATTCCAATCACTTTTAGTTGGAGCTCCATATGTCTTCCTTTTTTCACTTCCCACAAGCCTCATCATCTGAAAAGTAAGATTTGCAATTGTAGTTCTCATCCCTCATATGTTCAAAAGCCTTCTCAAAACTTTTAGCAGCCTCCAACATTAAGTAGGTGGAGTTCCATCTAGTTGGTACATCAAGGCATAAAAGAAACTTTGATTCAATTTTTGCTTTCTCTCCACCCTTGTTAAAGGTCTCTAGCTGTTAGGAGAAGACATCACGTAGCTCACTACATCACGAACACAAGCATTAGATTTATCTAATTCTTTCAAACCCACACCCACTATATCAGATTCAAAATATGCACATAACAATACATATGTAAAAACTCTTGACCTAAGATGGTCCCCTTCTAATCTTTTGTTTTCCTCTTCAAGAACTTGATGGTAGTGTTGTTAAAATATTTTAAAATATCTTCAGGAAAACATCTTAGGTTGTAAGACAACACTACCATCAAGTTCTTAGGTTGTAAGACACCCACCACCCTTTTCCTGCAGCTTACCCTTTTCCATTTATTGGAAGCTTCTTATAAGGACTGGGGGCATTAGCTTGAACATCACTACCTTGGGCATTTTCATTGACAATGGGAGATAATCCATTATCTAGAACCAAAATACAAATAAATAAATAATCAAAAAATCAAAGTGCTAAAATTCAAAAAACAATAGTAATAGACTATGAAGCACGGGTGCTCCAAAAATAGTGCCGTCTGATGGGATGCTTCAAGATGCGAATGCAGCGTACCGTCTGGCGATAATGCGTCTGGTATGGCAAAAGGGGGTCTGGTACGTTTGGTTCATTCGGGTACGCCGTGGGTACGCATACCGGGTACGGCAAAAGGGGTCCGGTACGTTTGGTTCATTCGGGTACAGCGTGGGTACGCCGAGGCTTTTTTTTTTTGCCCTTGCAAATCAGCAATTTTTTTTTTATTTTTTTTGGTGCCCTTGCAGATTAGCAATTTTGATGTTTCTCCGTTGTCCTATCTATTTGTATGAATTGTATAAGCATATTAGCAAATGATTTTGATGTTTTTAAAAAGCAATTTCAACAAAAAAAAAAAATAATAATAACAAGGCTTATAAAGAACAGTTCTGTGTATGACTATGCATTATACTTTTGCTTCAAATCCTCTTAGAATTTCTTTATAAAATCTTTAATTATAACGAACTTTTAAAGTTTATGCACAAAACATTAAAAATTGATACGGTTTTAGTTGATTAGTAGTGGTTGGGAATGATGCAATTTTATGTATTATGCAAATTGCAATTGACAATCTGCCTCAATTGAGAATTTGGTCTCACCCTATAAAAATAACAAATTGATGAGCAAAAAGAAAGATTTTAAAAATAAATTATGATCACAAATTCACAGTGGGTAACATGGCAAAGTGAGAGATTTCACAAATATTATTTTTAACGTTTAATGATTTTAAATTATAGGAAAATGAATAGTTCTCTTTTTAGTTTTGATATTTAATTTTAATTTGTAGGTTGAATCTTTTAACCATAATCATATATAAAATATATATATATCGGCGTACCGCAGCCGTATCCGTATCATACTTTTTTTGAATTTTGCCGTATCGGCGTACCCACACCCGTACCCGTACCGTACTCGTACCCGCACCCGTGCTTCCTCGGTAATAGATGTACAAATTCAAAGAGCATGCATAATAGTAATTAATCATAGACCATTTCAGCTGAAAAAAATGAAAAAACATCTCTGTTTGGTTTAGTGTTGAAATACTATTTTCTGTTTTCTGTTTTTTTTTTTTTTCTTTTTTTTTCTTTTTTTTTTCCTTTAAAAAAATAGAAACTAGTTTGATGAAAAAATAAACACAAAAGATATATATATTACTTTCAAAAATTATATTTCACCCCAAAAAAAAGAGAAAACCATATGAAAATGATGAGTTTTTTTTTTTTCTTTCCATTTTATTCAACAAGCTAGTTTTTTATTTCTTTGAAAAAAGAAAAAGTAACAGAATTTGAAAACCAAACCAAACCAAACAAGATTATATTTTGTTGTTGCTAAGTGCTAAGAATCAAAGACTTAGAGAACAAAGTTCACAATAATCATAGTGAATGAACTAAAAAATCAGCTACCAAAGCTAAAATTCATTATTCAAAAAACAATGCTTATTAAAAAAACATGTAGCATGCAGAGTTGCAAATCATTTCAGCAAAAGTAAAAAACAAAAAAAGAAAAAGAAAACACACATAATTAGAGCCTTTGAGCCTTGCCAACTACTCTATCAGAGACTTTTGAGTTTGAGCCTTGGATTAGGACAGGAGTTAAAGGAGTATGCTCAAACAGAGATGGTTAAAACCCATTGGCAACAAAAAATGTTAACTGAGAGCAATGTTAATTATAAAAAGTACATGTACACTATTGTTGAAAAAAAACAAAAACAAAAAGAAATAAAGAATATTTACATACAAACCATTTTATCATGCTATCACCACAAATATGTAGAGAGTGAACTAACAGAAACTTTAATAGACCAGTCCCTTTTTTTATATAGTAATGATGGAGTCTACTTTTTATTCTTAAATGGTTTAAAATATGTTGAATAGCTTGATCCTGTTAATTAGATGATGCAGTTTCACATTTGCTTTTATTGTATAACATGAATGGTTTCTCAAGTGTGACAGGAATTTGGCTGATACATAATTTTTTGTAGTGCTCTATTAGGTGGAACGTTTATTATTGACACGAGTGGGGATACATTGTGGAAGATGCTCAATCCTGGGGTATGTAGTTTGGTTTTATTCGTGTGCACCCATAGACTTCAACTTTTCTGTCGTTTTTTCTTATTAGAATTGCTGTGTGATATCATGGTTACTTGATGACTTATTGTCATGCATTTGCATATTATGTCACGGAAATTTAATCTCCAGAGCTTAATTAACTCTCCGGAAGTGGACAATGGATCCAGTGTGATATGCCTGCAATGTTCATCTTCACATCCTACTAAATTTCATGGTCTGGTCTATGTATTTGTTGGCAGATACAAACACACATGTAACACTGATAAGGGGGGATACACCTGTTTGGTAGGACTTATAAGCTGCTTATTTTAGCTTTTAGCTTAATTTAAGCTAAAATATTATGTTTGGTACAGCTTAAGTTAACCAGCTTATAACTTAAATTAAGTTATTTCTCAATTTATCTCAAAAGCTAGTCAGGGGGTGCTTAAATTTTCGACTTAAGCGCGCAGTTGGTGTGGGAAGCTAAAATTACTTAAATGCCATCGTCAGTACCCAAATATTAATATTAATTAATATTAATATTAATTAAAAAAGAAAAAATTGTATATTTCTGAAGAAAAAGAAAAAAATCAATATTAATTAAAAAATAAATATTAATTGGTATTAATTATTAATAAATTCATATTGTATATTTTTATATCAATTAAAAAATAAAAAATTGTATATTTCTGAATAAAAATAAAAAAAAAATCAATATTAATTGGTATTAATTATTAATAAATTAATATTGTATACTTTTGTAATGAATTAATTATTAATTGATACTAATTAATAACAATTGTTGATTATTAATATTAATTGATACTAATAAAAATTAATTATTAATATTAATTTATACTAATTAATAATTTTATTATTAATTGAGACTAATTAAGCCATTAATTGATACTAATTAATAATTTTAGTATTAATTGATACTAAGTAAGCAATTAATTGATACTAATTAATTTATAATGGAAAAAAATTGTAACAATAATACTTCCATTACATTTTTATCAAATGTATCAATTTTTATTTTAATTGATACTAATTAATACTAATTATATTAACTTTTATTAATGAAATAATTTTTTAAAAATTAAAACTGAAAAAAAAATGACAAAATAATCATTTTTATATCATATAAGGGCAGAAAGGACAATTATACAGTAAAAAATTATTTTACAGCTTATTAACCAAATACTCCTCTGCGGCTTAAATTCATAATCCCACAGCTGCACCAAACAGATTAACAGCTTATATTCATAGCTATAAGCCATAATCTGATAAGCTATAATCTATAATCACTTTTCCACAGCTCTACCAAACGGGCCTACTATATGCCTGTTCCTTGCTGTATTTCACTTATTTTCCTTTCTCACCTGTTACTTGTCTTTTATTTTATTTATTTTATTTTATTTTTAACTCTCTCATTTCCTAGAGGTATTAACTTGTGTTAAATTTTTGCTTAGGGAAAATTTTAAGTCCGTTCAGGGCCACTGGAAACAATTAAATTTCAAAACCCATCATATGAGGTTTATATGAGTAATTATGATTTTCTTAATACCATGATAAATGTGTAAGGTATATGAGAACATTCTCTGTTGGTAAATCATTAAAAGAGAAAATAATAATACTAATAATAATTCTAGTACCAATAGTAGCTAGAGTTCGAGGATTTTGGAAGGAAAGTGAGAAATTTTGAGGTAAAATGTTTTATATATATAGTTGAGAGGGAAGATTTGCATGGCAGTACGGCCGAGCTGAGGTAACGTGAAACTTAACGGAGTGCACGGCGCCGAGCTAACTCTGTTGACTCGACCGACTTACACGGTCAGAGACATTGACCGAGCAAGCACAAATTGGCCCTAGCCGAGTTGTGTTCCGGCCAGGGTTCGGAATGGCGAGTGGTAACCGAGCTATTGGACGACCCGAGCTGGGCCGAGGCTGCAGCGATGCCGGCACGCCTCGAACCGGCCAACTGAGGTGAATGGTTCCTTGTAGCCGAGAATTTAGATGGAATGGTAGGAGGCTCAAGATGCCACGGGAGTAGCTCACCCACGGTGGTGCAGCTCTCCCATGATCACAAGGGACAGCTCGGCAATATGTAGCTCGGTTGTGTACGCATAATGATGATCTTCCGCAAGTAATAAGCCGGTTGTGGTACTCCGGTTATGTGTGCCACCTGGGCCAATAACACGAGGGAAAGGACATCTGCTCTACGAACGCCTCAATACCGTTAGACAGTTCTTTGTGTACTGGTGGAAGGACAAAACCTTTACACGCGTAAGGTGGTGAGAGGCGCGCACGGCCACCTGTCCAGGGAAGGACAGCAGAGGTAGTGCGTGCACAATCTTGAGGCTGCATGGCCAGCCTAGAAGTAGGGGAGAAGACGAACGTCGAAGGTAAGGAATTCTCTCTCACAAACACTCTCTCCTCATTGTCTTCTTCCTTAGAGAACTGACATGATTGTCGGAGGGTTTTTCCGACACACCACCGCCGGGTAGCTCACCATTTTTGTGTTGCAGAGATAGACGCCGTCACCAGAAGCTTAACGTTCAGGGCGTACGGAGTGTGGAGGATATTTCACCCCCGTACAATTGGCGCCGTATGTGGGAAAAGGTTTGATACCCAACCCTTGTTCTGTAAGCTTCTTCGACCATCTTCCATGGCCAACAACGACGAAGTTCTGCTATCCGTCGTCGATGGTGTCACTCCAGAGTACGTGCGAAAGAGAGAAGGCCCCCCCAATGTTCCAGCCATGGCGGGCCTGGAAACCTCCTCGCGAGGAGCGCGTGACAAGCGTGGGAGGAGTTCAGATCGTTCACAGAGTCCAGAGGGCCGCCGACGCCGGGGGGAGTCCCGTGAGCAACGCTTGGAACACAAACTCAAGGACCAAGATGCCCTTATTCGCAAGATGGCGGCGGAGATGGAACTACTGAAGCGCCAAGTTAGGGGGAAGGGTGTCGCTGGAGAGGGCAACCTCAGTGAGCACACCCCCTCCCCTCGTTCTGGCAGTCGCCACCAGAGGAGGACTCATTCAATCTCCATCACCAGGAACTATGGGGTGGGAGACTCGGACCAGCGAGAGGGCAGGTCCTCTACGCGCGACAGCACTTATCGCCCCTCTCGCCCATCGTCGACGTCGCGATATTCTACCTCCTCCCGTTCCAGGGACCTTAGGGACGTGCTGGAGGAGAGAGCGCGCCGTCGGGAGGCTCAAAGGGTGCCGGCGCTACAGAGGTTGAGTGCCCCAATTCGTTGCAGTGAAGAAGTGGCGATGCCTGCACCCAGAGACATAGCCCCAGCACTGGTGGACAAAGAGCTGGCAAGGCTTACAGCCACGCCGTTGTCCCCAGAGATTGAGAGCACCCCACTCCCTGCTGGATTTCACCAGCCAAAATTCACTTTGTACGACGGCAAGACGGATCCGTACATGCATGTAAGTCATTACCGGCAAGTGATGGCTGGCCACCGGCGGAACGATGCCTTGATGTGCCTCATATTCCCAGCAAGCTTGGGAGAGCTGGGCTTGAAGTGGTTCGAAAGGCTCCCGGAAGGGAGTATCAAGGGGTGGCAGCAACTAGCGGAAGCCTTCGTCACCAGATTCAAGACTAACACTCGAATGCCGAAGGAGGTCGACCATCTCCTGGGCGTCAAGATGGAGTCTGGGAGTTCGCTGAAGGCGTATAATGCAAAGTACTGGGAAACTTACAACGAGATTCTCGACTGCCCTACCAATCTGGCAATCACTCAATACAAGAGGGGTCTCCCAGTCGGACATAGGCTGCGAGATTCACGATGCATCAATCGACCACCATGGAATCTTTGATGCAGTGGATCAACGAACACATTTGTGTGGAAGATGATGTCACCTCTGCGACCGAGAAGGACAATCCGGTCGCGTGACGTAAAGAGCGGGGAAAGTTCACTTTCGGTGGGCAGAGGAAAACCGCCCTAATGACCGACCAAAAGATCGGCGTCGAGGACCGCCAAAATGATGTAAACAGAGGTCGCAGAATAACCGCCGATGCAATTCGCGACGCAGTTAGAAGATGCCAAGAGAAAATCAAGGCGCGACAGGATTACCACGGTCTTCAAAATTCCCATTCTCGAAAGCGAGATCCGAGGCGAGCCTTTTGTTCGTTGGCCGGCCAAGTTAGGGAGTGCGCAACGAGGCTTCAATCCAAAATATCGCTGCACCTTCCATGAAGAACGGGGTCACTGGACAGAAGATTGCTTGCCGCTCAAACAACTTTTGGAGGAATTGGTGGCGGCTGGGCATCTTGACTAATATATTGATGGGGGAGTCAAGGCCGCACCAACCGATCAAACCGAGCCTAACGGAATGGCCGCCCTAGAAGCGCCCCCGCACGGGTCTGCGAGCTGAGAGGGATGATCAAGAAGGCCGAGCACATGAGGGAACTGCTCTCAGTCCAGCCTGCGGTAAAGAGGGGAAAAATCGAGGAGAAAGACATCCTTTCATTCTCTACCAAAGACTTGGAAAGGGTGCAGATGCCGCATAATGACGCCTTGGTGGTGACCCTTCGCGCCAAAGATTTCGATATCAAGAGAATAATGATCGACCAGGGAAGTTCGGTCGAAATAATGTATTATGACGCGTTCAAACAAATGAAGTTGGAAGACAAGGATTTGGCTCCTACAACATCACCTTTGGTTGGCTTCAACTCGTAACCAGAATGGCCGATCGGAAAGATTATCTTGCCGGTCAGGGCGGGATCGGTTGTGAAGCAGGTAGAATTCTGGGTGCTCAAAGTGCCATCGACTTACAATTTGATTCTGGGCAGAGGTTGGCTGCACGCCATGCAAGCGGTTGCTTCGACCTTTCACCAAGTCATGCACTTTCCAACATCGAATAGGCAAATAGAGGAAGTTTGGGGAGACCAGGTGATGGCCAAACAATGCTTCGTTGCGGTAAATGGCAGCCGAGCGGCCAAAGGGTTTGTTCAGATGATCGAGGGGCCCGAGGGGAAGGAAGTCCTAGAAGACGTGGGTAGAAAGGCCGAGGAAAAATCAGTCGAAGATTTGGTGGAAGTGCTCATTGACGAAAACGATCCGACCAAGTTTTTCCTCCTAGGATCATCCTTGTCCAGCGCCGAACGAGCGGACTATGTCAATTTCTTGGTTTCCAACTTGGAGGCTTTTGCCTGGATGCCTTACGATATGCCTGGCGTCGACCCAAGCTTTATTTGCCACCAGCTGAACGTCTTCCCTAATGCACGGCCAATCATACAGAGAACGCGCCATTCGGCCCTGCACCACGCTGAAGTAGTTGTGGAAGAAGTGAAGAATTTATTGGAGGCCGAGGCCATAGAGGAAGTGCAATACCCGCGGTGGATGTCTAACACGGTGGTGGTTCCTAAGAAGAACGGTAAGTGGCGAGTCTGTGTGGATTACAAAACTGTCAACCGCGCATGCCCAAAGGATAGCTTTCCTCTCCCTCGAATTGACCAGTTGGTGGACTTAACCGCTGGCCATCAGAGATTTAGCTTCTTGGATGCATATCGCGGTTATCACCAAATAGCCATGTACAAGCCAGACAGAGAGGTCACGTCGTTCACCACCCCCAGAGGCTTATATTGCTACAAGGTCATGCCGTTCGGATTAAAGAACGCCGGAGCAACCTTTCAGCGGATGGTGACAAAGATGTTCGCTCCTATCTTGGGCCGAACTATGGAAGCCTATATCGACGATATGGTGGTAAAAAGTAAGGAAAAGTCTCAGCACCTCGCCGACCTAGCAGAAATGTTTGCCATACTCAAGCGCCACAAGCTTCGCCTGAACGCCTCTAAGTGCGCCTTTGGAGTTGGCACTGGGAAATTCCTAGGTTTTCTGGTCACAAACCGGGGAATTGAGGCCGACCCATCGCAAATCAAGGCAATACAAGAATTGGAGCGCCCGAACTCCACGAAGGACGTGCAACATCTTGCCGGGATGGCAGCCGCGCTGAACAGATTTATTAGCCGGTCTTCGGATCGTTGCAGGCCCTTCTTCAAAACTTTGAAGTCTAAATTCTTTTGGGATGAAGAGTGCGACCGTGCTTTGACAGACTTAAAGGTGTATCTCTCCTCAGCCCCAATTTTGGTCACACCTCGGCCGAGCGAGGAGTTATATCTTTACTTAGCGGTCTTTCAACATGCGGTGAGCGCCGTTCTAGTCCGCGAAGAAGGCATCCAACACTTGCCCATTTTTTATGTGAGCAAGACTTTGCTCCCGGCCGAAACGAGGTATCTTCCTTTGGAAAAAGTGGCGCTGGCTCTCATGATGGCGTCAAGAAAGCTGACGCACTATTTTCATGCCCATACAATAGTAGTGTTAACCGAGTTCCCACTCAAAGTGCTCTTCGAAAAAGCGGACTTCACAGGGAGGATTCTGAAATGGGCTGTGGAATTGGGCCAATACGACGTTAAGTTCCGCCCGCGCACTGCGATCAAAGCCCAAGCCCTTGCAGATTTTGTGGCAGAATTTGCCCTTGGAACACATCCAGTCTGCCTTATTGATTTGGTCGGTGCGGATTTAGCACAACCCATGGTCATGGCAATAGAGATCAATGTTGACTCGCAAGCGGGAGAAAGGCAAAGCTCGACCGAAATAGCAAAGGACGACAACTCATTTAAAGAAGAACCTAGCAATGACGTGGAAAGAGACCAGATTGAGCCAACCAGGGACTTGGGGTTAAGAAGCTCCCAAAACCCATCTGATTACTGGAAGCTGTTCATTGGCGAGATGTGGAAACTATTCGTCGATGGGGCGTCCAATAGGCATGGAGCCGGGCTGGGAATTGTGCTGACTTCGCCAGATGGGCTGATTATTGAGCAAGCAATTACGCTCGGCTTCCCAGCGTCCAACAATGAGGCGGAGTATGAAGCCCTCCTCGCCGGTCTAAGCCTTGGCGAGAATGAAGGTCACAGCCCTTATGGTGTTCAGCGACTCAAAGCTGGTGGTCAATCAAGTCTCAGGGGAGTATGAGGCCAAAGATGAAAGAATGGCCAAGTATCAGGCGCTGGTGCAAGCGAAAGTCAAGAAGTTTGATGCCATCAGAGTTGAACAGATCAAACGCGAAGGAAACAGCACGGCCGATGAATTGGCCGGTCTCGCTTCCACTCAGACAACCTTTCCCAATCCCTTGATGATTGAATTTTTACCCCGGCCAAGCATTGAGGAATCAGAAGCAACCGAGGTACTCCGCACCGACTTGGGACCTTCTTGGATAGACCCCATCATCGCCTTTCTGAAAGATAGGATCCTACCAGAAGAAAAGGAGACGGCCCACAAGATCCGGGCAAAGTCAGAACGGTTTTGGCTCTCACCTTCCGGAGCCTTGTACAAGAAATCTTTCACAGGGCCGTATCTGAAGTGTGTCCACCCCTCTAAGGTGGAAGCTTTCCTCTATGAGATCCATGAAGGCATCTGCGGCAGCCATACTGGGGGTAGATCTCTAGCATACCGAGCAATCTCGCAGGGTTATTGGTGGCATGCAAAGTGACGCCACAGAAATATGTTTGTAGATACGAGAAATCTCAGAAATTTGCTCACCAGATCCACTAACCGGCAAGGGAATTGCTCTCCCTTTCAAGTCCTTGGCCGTTCGCACTCTGGGGATTGGCTATTGTTGGACCCTCCTCGTCGCACTGTGCAAATCAAGAGTTCTTCATCGCCGCCACCGACTATTTCACCAAGTGGGTGGAGGCCGAGCCATTAGCAACCATTAAAGAGAAGGACATTAAGAAATTTGTTTGGCAGAATGTGATCACTCGCTTCGGTATACCCAGGGCGCTCATCTCAGATAATGGCACTCAATTCGATGGGAAGCTCTTTCGCGGATTTTGCGAAGAGTTGAAAATCGAGTTCTACAACTCAACGCCGGCCTATCCTCAGTCGAATGGTCAAGCAGAGGCCTCAAACAAGACCATCCTGGACGGGCTGAAGAACCGACTTGAGAAGGCAAAGGAAAAGTGGGCTGAAGAGCTTCCTAATGTGCTGTGGGCATACCGCACTACGCCAAGGCGATCGACTGGGGAGACACCATTCGCATTGGCCTATGGCATGGAGGCCGTCATCCCATTAGAAATTGGCATGCTAACCATCCGCTCAGAAAGTTTCCAGCCAGACCTGAACAATGAAGCCGTGGCATTAGAGCTGGACCTTGCTGAAGAAAGACGAGAGCACGCGTTAATCCACGTAACAGCCTATCAGCAGGAGCTCTCTAGAAAATACAACAAGGCAGTGCACCCCAGGCTATTCAAGATGGGGGATTGGGTCTTAAGGAAAGTGCTTGGCAACACAGTGATCCCTGGCGAAGGAAAGCTCGGTGCAAATTGGGAAGGGCCATACAAGGTAGTTGGTCTTGCTGGCAAGGGGGCATACCACCTGGAAGATTTAGATGGCAAGGCTGTCCCCCGTCCGTGGAATGCAGCCAACCTAAAGGTCTTTTACTTTTAAAATGTAATTTGCTTATGTTGTTTAGCTTTCCTAGACCTATAGCCCTTCGGCACTTGATGTAAAAGATGGCAATGTTTTTTGTAATAAAAATTAGTCCCTTCTTGTTTAGTATTATGTTTGTCCAATGATATGGCAAGACACAAAAGGCAATTATGGATGCCAGGGGCAAGAAGACCGACCTGGATAGGACCGGACTGTTTTCCTCGGAATGGGAGCAGACCACACAAACAGTTTGCCTATGGAGCAAGGCGCATTAGGGCCGAGCTGGTTTTGCTCGCCCAGTTGGAATGTTGGCGGCATGACCAACCTAACTAAAACATTGGTGTTTTGCCCAATGTAGGAGCCAAGCTGATTTTGCTCGGCCCATTTGGCATATTGGTGACTTGTCCAATATGGGAGACGAGCTGATTTTGCTCGGTGGAATTGGCAATGTTGGCGTCTTGCCCAACAGTTATAAGGCCGAGTTGGCTTTGCTCGGCTAAAAAAAAAAAATCTGAAAATTGAGAGGCGAGCTAGTTTTTGCTCGGCCGTATGGAAGTAATGGAATTACAGTCTGTAAACCGACCAAGGCCGAGCGGATTTTGCTCGGCCAGGAGCAAGATGTCATTTCATTTTAAAGTGCAACTGCTAGTCTTGACAGGATTACTTGTGAGCTGATCTTAGCTTGGCGGTTTGTGCGGTTCGGCCAACCTGTTAGTTGATCAAAATTTGAAGCAAGAAGTTCACATATACGAGAGCCGAATGAGAATAAACAGTGAACGAGGAAAAAGTTGAAATTTCATTGATGGGAAAAATTCAGTACATAAGGTGGGGCATAGCCCGGTTACATTGCAAAAAAAAATAAAAAAAAAAAGAGAGAGAAAAAGAAGAATACAAAAGCAAAGGAAAATGAAAAAGGAAGTCTTCAATCTAGGTCAAGGTTTTGTTCGGCCCCCTCCACCATCAACTCGGCGCTCAGTGATGTTTGCTCGGGCAGGCCCTCCTCGGCATCATTATCGGCGCCTTCCACTGAGACAACATCCCGACCAATTGCTTCATCTTCAGCATTTGGAGACGCTTCGGATGGAGTTTGCTCGGCTTGTTTCTTGGCGGCGGCTTCTTCTTCTACTTCCTTCCTTGCCTCTACAATTAATCGGTTTTGCGTAGCGCTGGCGTATGCTTGCAAATAGACCGGGATATACGCGGGGGGCGGGTTGATGAACATGTCAGAGTCTTGACCAAGGCCAACTTTTTCCACGGCGGCTTTCCAGCCGCACTGGAAAAAGATGTCCTTGGTAGCTCGGACTTGACGCTCATAGGTCTTCTCTCCCTGAGCGTATCCGCGGTCTTTTGCGTCTTCAACTGCCTTGTCTCTCTCGGACTTTTGGGCATTACGCAGCTTATGAGCTTCGGCGAGGTAATCGAGCTTTGGTTGACTTACCGGCCTGTTTTTCACCGCCGGTCAACCTTCGCTTCGCTTCATCATCTCCCGCGATAACCTCTTGCGCGGCCTTCAGCTTGGATATCTCGGCCTGTTGCTCCTTGTTCTCGGTGATTGCATCGCGCAAGCTCTGCCGCACCTTTATCATCCGGTCGTGGGCCAGGTAATTCTTTTGTGCGGCCTGCGTGTAAGAGAAAGATCATAAGAGTTTGCAGAACCGGGCAAAAACCGAGCAAATAGTTGACGCAGAAACAAAAAATGAAGGGACTTACCAACACAATGGATTTTTCCGCCGAGCGGAGAACCTTCAGGTCCGACAGCTCGTCGTGCCTCTTCATGTCGGCTGGAAGGATTAGCCCCTTGGTCATGTTGAAGCCAAGGGAGTAATCCTTATCAACAGATCAATCGGCGTAAAACTGGTCGGCCCTGATAATTGAACTCCGGCGCCCAAACCGGGGGGGTGGCAAGGCCCTTGCCCTTGGATTTGCGGGCGAGTGGCTGCTCGGTCTGGTCGACCAGCTCGGTTAAACCAACCTCGGTTGAGTCTTCGTCAACGAGGCTCTGACCGGCTTTGTCTTTCTTTGGCCTTTTCTTTGGCCGGCCAAATTTCTTGTTCGCTTGCTGCATGCAGCACCGCCTTCGCTTTGTTCGGGATGGTGGAAGTTCTCCCGGTCGCGTCAGGGGGTTGGGACTCCCTCTCATCTCCGGTGATCATTGATTTAATGGCCCGGATTTTTGCCATTTCTTGCTCCGCGGTTAGTGGAACGAGTCTGATCGGTGGAAGAGTTGGGTCTGGTTCTGGGCGAGCGCAGAAAATCACCACGCGCTTTTGCGCGCCCGTAGTGGTATGTTTATTCGGAAGCAGCCGAGGCTTGTCTCTCTTCCTCGGGGTGACGAAGCAGAGCTCGGATTGCTTCTGGGTCGGCCTGATGATAGTCTGCTGCCAAGTGTCTATCTGCAAGAGGAAGACAAGTGTTAGACCGGTGCAAAATAATAAAGAAATTGACGCATTATAAAGATAGCACGGTGAGCCGGGCTACTCACCAGAATGGCCGAAATCTTTCCTAATATACCAGCCCGGTATGGGCGCCTCTGTGTCCTCATAATTACCGGACACCCAGAGGAAGTCGTCGCCGTTGGCTTCTTTGTCAAGTTGTTTTCGATGAGTTTTGCTCGGCCCTTCTTGACTTTGAGATACCAAAAAACCCACCCTTATTTTTACTAAGGTATTGGTGAAAAATTTCGCGAGACCGAGATTGAGACCGAGCCTTCGAATTTCAGCGACGCCATTTATTATCTTATGCGTGTTGGTGGAAACTTGGTTCGGCAAAGCCTTGTCGCCTCAAAAATTCGCAGATCAATGGTCAGACGGGAAGCGAGCCCTCCTCGACAATGGAAACGAGTGAAGGGGCACCGGTCTAAGTCTCCCCACGGCGTATCCCCCTTTTTAGCGAGCTTTAAGACTACGTCGTCCGGGATGTTGTAGTCTTTACGAAACTCAGCCATCGCGCCGGGCGTGCTGACCATAAACCGATATTTTCCCATCTAGGTCGTTCTTATTTACTCTGTATCTCGGTCAAAAATGTTGTGTGGTTGCTTGGGCTTTGAGCTCCACCAGTGGTGACGCTGAAGGGCTTGGTCGGTCCTATTTGTTCTGCATATTGAAAAATTAGGCCAAGGGTTAGCACGGCAGATATTGCGCGGCTCCTAGTGGAAATAGCTCAGGAAAGGATTTGGTGTTCTGACCGGCAAGTCTCAGCTCGGTTTAACTACATGTGTCCCTAATCCTCCTAGTCCGATTCTAGCTCGGTTAAGGCTACATGCAGGATCTAGTTGATCCTTCAGCTCGGTCATGGTATTAGGCGAAGTTTTCACGGTTTTTAGTTCGGCTCACTCTACTCATCGATCTGGTGGAACACCCAGCCCGGTCGCAGCTTCTACGTGAAGCCACAAACAGTTTTTTGTTTCTACCGAGCTCTACCTACAGATCTAAACGAGCATTTTGCTCGGTTCAGTCCAGATTCAAAGTGTTCATATCAAATGCAAAGGGTTTGCTCAGAGGTTTTGTGGATCGAGGGGCACGAAGACCCCCACCACTCCTCCAGTTTCAGTTTCCCTAGTGTGTGAAGTTGTCGAGACCACATAAGAACAATCAAAAGCAAGAAGTGCCAAGCACAGTGGCATAAAAATGAAGAACAATGGCAAAAAATCGCAAGAAGCATGAAGAAAATTGAAAATGCGAGGGGGAGGAAGAAAAATTTACCAGAAATCAAAGGTGAACCACGAGAGCTCGACTGCAGCGGCTAAAATGAACACGGGGGCAGAAGAAGCGCAACAGCAGTGATGGCAAGGAGAGGGTTTTTCAGAAAGTAGGGTTTGAGCTTGAGAAGGAGATGAATAGTGAAGGGTCTAAACCCTTCGTATGGGGTTTAATGATGGGGGAAAAGACACCAAACGGCGCAGCCGTTTGAATTCTGCACGTGCAGAACAGCTGGATGCACGACCCAATAACGCGACGCCATGTGGCCCTGAAAAGGCGGCTGTCAGTACGGCTATACGACCTTTGATGGGACTGCGGAGGTGATGGCCTGCCAATTGGGACCTCTCGGCGACTGATGTATCTCCATTTACGCTCGGCTTGGTAGTGACACAACCGAACCATGGCTCGGCGGCAGGCATTAACCCAATCAAGCTCGGCCTAGCAGCGGCGCAACTCGACCTTAGCTCGGACACGGTGATAAACCCAATCACGATAGCTCGGATGGGTTTAAGGGGCAATTGAGAGGGAAGATTTGCATGGCAGTACGGCCGAGCTGAGGTGACGTGAAACTTAACGGAGTGCACGGCGCCGAGCTAACTCTGTTGACTCGACCGACTTACACGGTCAGAGACATTGACCGAGCAAGCACAAATTGGCCCTAGCCGAGCTGTGTTCCGGCCGGGGTTCGGAATGGCGAGTGGTAACCGAGCTATTGGACGACCCGAGCTGGGCCGAGGCTGCAGCGATGCCGGCACGCCTCGAACCGGCCAACTGAGGTGAATGGTTCCTTATAGCCGAGAATTTAGATGGAATGGTAGGAGGCTGGCATGCCTCGCAACCGCTTGGCCCTGACGAATCGGTCGGGAGTAACTCGGCCCTGGTGGTCTGGCTCTCCCATGATCACAAGGACGGCTAAAGATGTAGCTCGATTGTGTACGCCAGAATGATGATCTTCCACAAGTAATAGGCGGTTAGGTACTCCGGTTATGTGTGCCACCTGGGCCAATAACACGAGGGAAAGGACATCTGCTCCACGAACGTCTCAATACCGTTAGACAGTTCTTTGTGTACTGGTGAAAGGACAAAACCTTTACACGCGTAAGGTGGTGAGAGGCGTGCATGGCCACCTGTCCAGGGAAGGACAGCAGAGGTAGTGCACGCACAATCTTGAGGCTGCATGGCCAGCCTAGAAGTAGGGGAGAAGACGAACGTCGAAGGTAAGGAATTCTCTCTCACAAACACTCCCTCCTCATTGTCTTCTTCCTTAGAGAACTGACTTGATCGTCGGAGGGTTTTTCCGGCGCACCACCGCCGGGTAGCTCACCATTTTTGTGTTGCAGAGATAGACGCCGTCACTAGAAGCTTAACGTTCAGGGCGTACGGAGAGTGGAGGATATTTCACCCCCGTACAATAGTCATTTCAAAATTTTTATGTGATTTCTCGAGGTTCTAATTGTTTTGATAGCCTTTGAATTTCAAAGACTACAAGAACTTTCTTCTCAACTTCAAAACTCTTTAACTCAATCATCTACCTATCCACTTTTAGCAAAAGAGAATAGGCTTGAAGGGACGAATACCTGAAAGCCGGGTTACTTCAGATGGAGGTTGAAATGAAAGTTCGAATAACTTTTTACTTACTACAAGAATACCACTGGTTGAATTACCATATGCTATTCTTGTAGTAACACAAATGATCATTTATATATTTTTGTTGATGCCAGTGTAGAATTCTTGCCCTGGTTTTGTTTTTTTATGGTAGTTATTCAGTTTAAGTCCCACACACATTTGTTTGTTTGAGTCAAGTTTAAGAGATAAAAGTAGGAAAGCTTTGACTTGCAAAAGTTAAGGCTAAATGTAATAACACATGTAACAAATACACTTTTTTGTCAATGTGATGTTACTCTAGTGGTGGATCTTACTTTCAATTATATGATGTATTGGCTGATTAGTGGTAAAATATTAATGAAGTAAAACTGTCAATACTAAAAAAATATATAATTTAATGATTTCAGAAATCACTAAATTCAAAACAAAGCCCTGAGCCTCTCTGTGAGTCCATGGGGAAAGCCAATACTTCAGAAATCATTAAATTAATATTCATATTCATCACTATTTCTAATGATTTCATCACTATTTCTAATTTGTCCCTGCAATTCTCTTTCTTTGAGCTATCAATTGAGAATACCAAGCCCTGAGCCTCTCTCTCTCTCTCTCTCTCTCTCTCTCTCTAATAATATCATCTGTTTGCTGAAGGTCATGTTTGAAGACAGGCATTGCGAATATTATAGTGAAGGCAGGGCTTGCAGGATACAAATCCTTATTTTATTTTATTTTTCGTTCAGCAAGAGAATGAACTGATATTGCTATCCAGATCGGCAAAACATCATCGCCAGTTTATAATGATCAATTAACACAGCAGTGGGTTAGAATAGGATGGTGGGGCTAGTGTTGGCTGTGGAGGGAGTGTTGGTGTTGCAGAATGGAGTGGCGTGATGAGGGAGGTAGATGGGAGTGTCAATGGTGGTGGAAGGTGGTCATGAAGGGAGCTGGTGGCCGACTATGTGGTGGTGGTGGAGAAACGAAGCAGTTTAAAAAAAAAGAGATGGTGGAACCGGATTTGCCTCATGATTAGAGAGTAGGTTTTTTTTTTAGTTTTGTATAGTTGGGTTACAGGGATGGTAGAGACGGATATGTTTGTTTTTTTGGCTTTTTCCACATATAGGTTGTTGGAAAAAGCCACCATCATTGCTTGAATTAGTGAAGGTATAACCCATTGACATGTTAATCCTAATAAGAGCATTTTATCAATCAGTTAGTGCTTACAACTAAACACAAAATTCAAAACAAAGCTCTAATTTAAAAAATGAATTTAAAAAGTCAACAAGCTACAATTGTGATTATAACAAATATTTGAACAAGGCATCATTTCTGTTAAACAAGTATAACACAACGGAAAAATATTTCAGATCATACCTTAGGTGTTAGAAGCGAAAAGTGTTGTAGGTAAATCACGTGCTTTTAAAGATGAACAACGAACACCCAGTAGTAGAGTGATATCACAATATGAATATC
Source organism: Camellia lanceoleosa (assembly GCA_025200525.1). Classification (NCBI taxonomy): domain Eukaryota; kingdom Viridiplantae; phylum Streptophyta; class Magnoliopsida; order Ericales; family Theaceae; genus Camellia; species Camellia lanceoleosa. The sequence continues at coordinate 114,253,017 of CM045770.1, read as the reverse complement.
ACCCACACAAGTTACAGTGCAAAGGCTGGATCGTTCTCATAATGGGAGAGAGTTAGAGAGAGAGTATATAAAATGTTATGGCTAAAAAAATCACATAATGTATCTAATATTATCGTATTATATAAAATATAAAATCAGATATATAACCATATATATCAATCTATCCATATTAGTTGATATGATAGATATAGATATCAAGAGTGGTTATCCAAATAAGTTTTGAATTCAAATTCAAACTTACATGGATAAGGTTCAAAAGGTCATGCCACATGGGCGCCCAATTTCTAACATCTCCCACTCGCACATGAGTTGGCATGACACTGCCACATCTCTATCCCAATCTCTCAAAAAATGAACAATCTTATACTAGCCAATGCACTGTGCGACCGCTGAGGACACTTGCATGGGGGGGCTCTACATTAGACACTCAAAATGAGCCAAAGATAGAGACATCAACCCAAAAAATAAAATAATGTCTTATATACCCCAGACCGATCTAATTACACTGGTCCAAAAAACATCTCCAATCCCTCAAAAGAGTATGTTTGACCCTCTCAATTCTTGCAATATATTCACACTCAATCCGCCTCTCATACAGAGCGGTGTGAGTTGCCGGCAATGAATATACAACAGTGATGTAATACTAGATGATCTTCCCTTTGCCCTCATGCCATTTAGTTTAGGATTGACCGCTTTCCCAGTGATGTCCCTTAAAGCCGAATCATACATGACCATAGGCAACATACCAAAGTAGCAGAACATCAATCCCCTACCTTATAACATAGTCAAAGATCACAAAAGGGTACATAAATGAAAGTCATGTCAATAATGACATGTAAGACTCACACGGTGAGGAAACAGGGATCCATTCTCTCACCTCATTACTCGGTCGCCAAGCACATATAGTATGAATATATGTTACGGTGGAGTAACTCTTCCAAAAGAGTGACGTCATACTCGATATATCAGTATAGATCTTAGTCTAGTTGCTTTGTAACACCTAACCAATTCTCTATTTGCTCGCTTCTAGGTGCCAAATGAGATCTCAGATCCGCTAATCATAACAGGCATAACATGGAAAGCGGTACTAACATCCATGTTTGGTCCTTAACACGACCTCATCTTGGTTGTAACCAAGGCAACATACATAGTGGATAATTTAAGCCTCTCTTGGCTCCAAATAAAAATAAACCACTAGTCTCATCCTTACTCGCTCCCAAGCGCCAAGGGCAATTCGTGTGAGTGAGCCAATCTTGCTCACGACATCATCATCCGCTAATCATTATGATACAAACCATAATAGTGTCAACATCCCTCATCTCAAAATAAGTGATCGATTTTAAAAAAAAATTAACCACACTATGTAATTCTAGATTCCAAACATAAGCCTTATCAAGACCTCTTCGATAAGTATATACAACTAAATCCACCATGTGCGCCTCATATGAAGTGATTCAAGATCACAATTCTAGATTCCAAACATAAGCCTTATCACATCTTGCGATAAGTATATACAACGGAATCCACCATGTGCCTCACATGAAGTGATTCAAGATCACTACCTCTTGCAATAACCTCTCTAAAGATATTTTGGTGACCAATTTGCGTTAATTCTGGATGCGCCCAAGTAGCGCATTGAATCTTACAAGGGGCAAATTTATATACTACTAGTAAAGCATTCTATGCACAGTCTAATGAGCAAGGTCAATGTCTAAACAACTCAGTTGACCATTTACCAAAGATAACACTTATCATGCCAAATACGCCCACATAGCGTACTTTAGGCTCCCACAACAAAAAAAGGATCAAGGAATATAGGTCATCTGTTTCCCCCAAAGACAATCCAAGGATTCACTCAATAGCTAAGGCTCTGACTTTTACCAATAGGTAAGTTAATGGGTTTGCAATTTTGCATTTAGAATCATTCTAGGATATTCTTTATGTAAGTCATCAAAGACAAACCGAAATTCTCCCAAAACAATCCCTAAGGATCGTACATCTGAGCATATAAATTATATCACCCATGTCCATCATATCTAAAATAGAGAACTGCCCACTCTAGGTGGCGAAAACCTTATAAATTCCTGGCTTATAATGACTAAGTAAGGAAAACTTCTTTTTGGACCATTGATCATGCCTCAGTGGTCTTCATCGATCATCGTTGGCCTATCATGGCTTGACGAAATCTAAGAACCAATATTTGGATAATTGTTTTAGGCTGTAACAGATTTATTGGAACTAGCAACCTTTTTGCGCTCCTAACTTTTCACCATAAAAGCAGAAGGTAAATCCCTACAGATCTACTTATCCAATTCTCCAATGAGAAGTTGGGTCACAATGTCCACAAATCAATATTCCGAACTTATGTCAATCATAGCCTAAGTCAAAATAACCTCACTCCCTAGGAGAAAGTCTTCTCTTGGTCTACACCTTCCTCAATGGTGCGACTTTTCGGTATCTAGCGAGCCTTATGCCTCAACAACGACTATCCAAATTACGCATACCTTTAAAACAGTTTCGCATCATAATGGAAAGTCAACCAAATTATAGAAATGGTTAATCCTTAAAGACTTTGTCTTAAACTGCGCAACATTGATCCACTTTCTAAAAAACAGGGGACTAGAGCCTTTGGAATGATCCTAGGCTCTTTATCATCTTGCAGAGCAATCATGAATGTTTCCTTCTCAATCACCCAATGATGACGTGGAAATTTTTCACATTCGCTACCACGCAACTAAGAATGTAGAGCATTCTTCTCTAATGGAGTAATCCATTAGTAGGCACATCGCTCCCACTGTCCCTAAGATATTGGAAATTTCTCTCCATTCTCAACTAGGCTACATAAAGCGCTATGCTTAGAATTCTCTATCTTATAGAGTTCCAAAACTCTATTCACGTCACCTTTACTAAGAAAACTTTACGTGACTTAATTACACTACCACAAAGTTGCTTACCTATATGCACATGACCTGGAGGGTTTACATGACAGCATACAATAATGTGACACATGACCCTATGTGTTTACAAGACAACATATAATAATGCGCTATAGAACCTTAGGTCTTAACTTCGCAACCTTATGAGAAGTAAAATAAAGATAAGCTGCTTAACGGTTACAGATCGCCCATATATGGCTCTCCGCTAACCCATTACTCAAATGGAGTGTAAAATCTGATATGGAGGGCACTCAGTTAGAGATATAGGCAACAAACTGGTGCAATTCCCAATTGGGAAGCATTTTGCGCCATCATCAACCTAATACTTAATTCCTTATCTCTACTACACCATTGTGTTGTTGAGTACTAGGAATAATCAATTTTCTAAGCATCCATTTCTCTTCACAGAGTTTTCTAAAATAACTCAAATAGATACTCGCCACCTTGGTCAAAACTAAAAGCACGAAAGCTGTTATCTAATTGATCTCAACCTTATATATGCAATGTCAAAAATCATCTCAAAACTTTTGACTTATGGGAGATCAAATAGTCTTGACTCAGATGTGTGTCGTAATCTATAAATGTGTCAAGATTGAGGCTTAGCTATCACATCCTTACACATATCTAGTCACAAATATTATAGTGGACTAAATGCGCCAATACAAATGGCCTTCTACGGCTTTCCTACTTACTTGTGCGCAACCATTGCGAACAAAGTTACACATTCATATGAAAGCATGATGTCACAAGCGAGTAGGCCCGAGAGGGCCTACTCAAACCATCCATGTCATCTTCTCATTAATGTGATTAAGTATAACAAACCACCGGATAAAATAAGCACGAAAAAATCACATAACGTATCTGATATCATCGTATTATATAAAATATAAAATTAGATATATAACCATATATATCAATCTATTCATATCAGTTGGTATGATAGATATAGATATCAAGAGTGGTTATCCAAATAAGTTTTGAATTCAAATTCAAACTTTCATGGATAAGGTTCAAAAGGTCATGCCACATGGGCGCCCAATTTCTAACAATTTCTTTCAGGCAACATGATCTTTGCAATAAGATACGTCAAACCAACAAAAATAACAAAAACAACAATTGATAACAAAAATATTTTATTTTCAAAGAATTAAATACAGAACACATAAACTAGGTTTTAAATATATGTTCTCATCTGTAAAGTCTGTTTTTTAACTATTTCAATAGATCTATGGTGGCAAAAGTCATTCACATTTTCTAAAACTTGGCTAGCAATGAGTGAAAAAGTAGTAGTGTTAGTACTAGTTTAATTGATCTATGAGCAATCAACATTATAGAATTTCAGAGCTCAAACTAAACTACAAAAGCACGAGCTTTTTACTATTTGCAAACACAAGCTTCATGGGAATCTACTTCTGGACATGTACATCCAAAATATGAAATTTTATTGAGTTGGAAATATAGCTGTTCGGGTCAAGACCCGGCCCCTTTATACTTGTTTGTATTGGGTTTGCATCTGTTCAGGTTATTTAGTACCTTTTAGTTATTTAAATTGTCACAGGGAACCTTGGTTTTGACGCGACACCATTGGCAGATTTCTTCTGTTTGAAGGGTACTGCGAGCTAGCCTATGACTGCGATGTGTACTCGCAATAGCGGTCAATTATGGCCTTCAGTTTTGTTGGCCTAAAAGAGAATTGCGTGGTTCGCGAGCTACAAGATCGCGCCTGTGATGTGCACTTTGTGCCCGCGATATCACCCTTGACCAAAACACACATTCAGGTCCCTTGACTGGGATAGTTGTGTGGCCTGTGAGGGTAGGCTGCGACTTTGGCATTGCGTCTGTGGTATGGGAGTTTGCGCTGCGATTATGACTTTTGCGCCCGCGATGTGGTTGTCTATAAATATCACCCAAAAGTTGAAAATATCAATTTTTTGATCTCAGCTTCTCATTTTCTCTCTCAGATCGCCATTTTTAGCCTTTAAGCTTTTAAACACTTGGGTTCATCTCTTTTAAGCCGTTTTCTACCTCAAGTCCTTATTTTCGTCTCTGTCGATTTTTGGGTGTTGCTCATCTCTTCCTCTTGCTTTGAGGTATGGATTTTTTTAATGATTTGCATGTTATTTAGCCTTGTTATGTGTTATTTTGATAATTTAACATGGTAAGAGATTTAGGGTTGGTTAAGGTATATTTTAATGCATAAAAGAGGGGTTTATACCAAAGAACTATCACCATCCAGAAAAGATTGCTGCCTGCAGTCAAGAGGAGATAGCAACCTATCCTAGAAGTAAACATGACAGAGATTTCTAAGGGAGATTGGCATTTCCCCATTGCTCAATTCCTGAAACATCCACAACTTCTTGCAGATAGAAAAACTAGTAGGAGAGCAACACATTATGTCTGGATTGAAGGAGAACTTTACAAGAAGAGTCTTGAAGATGACTTGCTTCTGTAGTGCCTTTCTAACGAAGAGGCAATCAAAGTAATGGCTCATGAAGGAATTTATGGGGCTCATCAAGCAGGAAGGAAAATGAGATGTCTAATTAGAAGGTATGGATAGTATTAGCCTATTATTCTTTCAGATTACATTAGATTTGCCCAATGATGGCCATTTAGAGGTTGGTTCTTTGACATGATTCACAATTTTTTTCTCCTTCTTCTAAGGGTCATTCCTACATAGTTATGGCTATGGATTATTTTACAAAGTGGGCTGAAGCCATTGCTATGAAGTCAGTAAATCAAAATGGCCATCAAGATGAACAAAGAAAACATTATCCACAAATTTGGCATGCCTCAACATATTGTGGCCAATAGAGGAACTGTTTTCTTTAGTGGAGAAGTCCATGCCTTTGTTGAAGAGTATGGTATAGAACTTTCTCATTCAACTCCATATTATGCTAAAGGCCATGGCTAGGCAGAATCAACAAATAAGGTTTTGAAAGGCATCCTTGAAAGAATGATTAAGGACAAACCTAGAATTTGGCATGAAGTCTTGTCAAAAGCATTGTGGGCTTACAAAACTTCAAAAAGAACAGCAACAGGAATTACACCATTTATGCTTACTTTTGGGCATGATGCAGTCCTTCCTATGGAAGTAACTGCGGAGTCCTTAAGAGTTGCATTCTAGAATGACATAACTCCTGCAGAATATAATCAAGCTATGTTAATGGAGCTTAAGGATCTAGATGAAGTAAGGTTAGCAACCCTAGATAATCTTTTAGTGCAGAAACAGAGAGTAGCCATAGCTTATGATCGAAGAGTCAGAAAGAAGAGTTTTGCGGAAAATGACTTAGTTTGGAAAGTAGTCCAGCCATTTGGTGCAAAAGATCCTAAATTCGAAAATTGGTCTCCAAGTTGGGAGGGCCCATTTCCAGTTTTTAGAATTTGAAAGGAGTTTCTTACCAATTACAAGATCTAGATGGTGAATTACACAAGTATCCAATAAATGACAAGTACTTGAAGAAATTTTATCCAACAATGTGGGAAATGATGGAGTCAATGACGCAAAAATTCTTTACATTTATCAGATAAAAAATGGCTTGAACAGGTCGAACAAACCTAAACATGTTCAAAAATGTTCAAAACGGCCTAGTTTGGAACTAGGTTGACTAAGCAAAAATGGTCTTAACAGGTCGAACAAAAACAAAAAGTGCTGCAAATTCCTAAACCAATTAAAAGTTCTAAGATGCAATGAAAGGAAATTACAAGAGGCTACTTATTTTGGTCCTGAGAATGTTCCAAGGGCCATCTACAACTTGCAACTTAATCACGGTTATGGCACGAGCTTCTTTAAGTTCAAGAAGTTTGATAGCTAATTTTGAGTAGCCAAGACAACTGCGTATAGTTCTTGTTTCTGGGTAGCCAAGACAACTGCGTCTTTCTCTGCTTCCTCCAATTGAACTTGAAGAATAGAAATTTGGTCCTTCAGGTGGACAATTTGCCTTAGTATCAGTAGTTCTTGTAGCATCAGTAGCTTCTTTCAATTTCTTATAGGATTCCATGTACTCTTTCAGAAGATTCTACAAGTAGGCCGACCGCTGAAATTTCCCATCAATTTCTCCTTGTTTGCGAACAAGGGAAATGCGAGTCTGTCATATGTTAGAAATTCACCGTCGAAATTCTTAGAGAGCTAGCAGAAGGGAAGAGTCAAATGATGCAGAAGTGGCTAGAACAATTAGAGCATATGTCAGAACTAGGAGCTATTCTGGGTGCAAAACATTTGGGAAGGACAAAACCAGAAATAACTTCAGATCATTCTTAGCTTTCTGAACTTCATTGGAGGGAGGCATGACTTGACTTGAAAAGGCAGTCCCACTACTAGAGGCTCCAGAGACAATTGAGGTAGTCTTTTGGGACAACCTCAAAATAAGCATCCAAGTCCACAACTAGCTTTGGAGCAAAAAGAGCAATTTCTGGTGCTTTTGTAGAAAGATCAAGTGCAAGAAAAAGACCACAAGGAAACCAAAGAAGGGAAGTTAGGAATTTCTGCCTTATTGATAGAAGATGGATATGTTATTTTAGGAGGATTATCTTTTGCTTGACTGTAGATGGTTTTTTGCGTTCCTCGGAGGGGTTCAGTCTCATCGGATACGATTGCCCTATAGTTCGAACTCCCATGGTTCTAAATTTGGTTTCATAAGTGCAATGAGAAACAAAAAAATGAATGAGAGTCCAAATCCAACAAATCCTAGAAAATCCATTAATCATTAGAGATGCCAAAAATGGACTGCATTGCTAGATTTCAGAGTCACCACCTAAATATTTTTTGAAAAATTTAAGAAACCCGTGACTCCTGCCAAAGGCCACTTGTCCATCATAACCAAAGTGTCTCGGTTCGGGAACTTAGGTATGAGAGGGGAAGGTCATGAATTGAGCACCCCACTCACCCGATTAAATGGAGTACATCCCCTTTCTCCTCCCAAATATCATACATATACAATGCATTTAAAACATAGTCATATTCAATGACAACCAACATTAGATTAGTTTCAATTTACCTAATCCACATGCAATTTCTACAACAATCATAGCTATCCTCCATCGATAGCCCAAAACAGATATTTCTAAACAGATATACAATCTTCTCAAGGGATAAATTATTCAAATTTTTATAGGTGAGAGACAACACGTGTCCAACTCTACCATTTACGTCAACAATCATCCAATTGCATATTATCATTATCAATTTTAGTTATTTGTACAAAATAACAAATTAACCCAATTAGGGCAAAACCCCATTTTCCCATATATCAACCCAAAATGGCCCAAATCAAGTATTTGACCACAGTGCAACCTCACATTCAACCCCATATCCATTTATTTCACATTCATTTAGAAATCCCTCATTTTATTTCACACCATAGACCCTAGGTTTGCTCAAACTACTCCCAAATCCCACCATTGTTGCATACCAACAAATAACTAAGTTAAAAACCATATGAAAGTGTAGAAAATCTCTACCTCAAAGAGAGAAGACGAGCCAAGCAAGAGTGAAACTTCAAAGACACGCAAATCAAACTCTAATCGGATTAAAATGGAGATCTTGAGATGGTCTACCTTTTTATCAAAGGGATTAGGGTAAGGAAATCACTAGATCTTGGTGGAAATGTAGAGAGAGACAGTGTTTTAGAGAGAGAGAGAGAGAGTCTCAATTTTAGGTTTTAAGGTGAAAAGATCTGAAAAAGTGATATAAAAAGTCATTTTTGCGATTTGATATACGCACAAATTCGCCAAGAAGTGCCACTCGAGCGTCAGACACAAAAAGTTATTCCACTCGAGCGCCAAGACACAATGACCAAGATGCTCAAGCGCAAGAAATGATGCTCGAGCGTACAAAACACATCCAGAAGTTTTGTAGACAATGCATCAACGCCGTAAGAAGGCCGCCGGCGCCACCGCTGAGCGTAGGAAACGCCGCTCAAGCGTAGAAATCACCCTCCCAGTAGTTTTGCAGACCTGCAAAAGTACTGAGAGTTTGCAAAGCCCGCTCGGCGCAGGAAGTGCGCTCGAGCAGAGGACCAAAATTCTGGGCAACAAAAGGTTTAAAAAACAAGCGACCAACTTGCCCAAACACAACCACGACAACCCAACAGTCAATTTCAAGGAGGTACACGGGAAGAAAGAGGTAAATAACAATATGAAAACATTAAACACGAGTCTGGGATACCACAAGAGTCGGGTCAAAATCGGGATCGCTATAGCTTTTGCTAGTGTCGGCCGAGTTTTTGGTTTAATGGTGGTTTTCCTACTCTTTCAAATGGGATATTGGTTATCCGATGGTAGTGGTGCGCGTTGTTGCTGGTTGAGGAGTTGTTGATTTTCCTTGGGAGTACTAGTAATTGATGTTGTTCCCTGTCTTTTGGACTTCAATGAGTACGTGGGTCGAAAGAGTGATCATGATCTCTTCCTTGTAATTCTTCTTGTTCGGGTGTCCTTAGGGCACTGCGATATTGAATCAAAATCTGGGAATCTATCCCAAGTGTGGATCTAGTTGTAGGTTAGAGGTTATTTTTCCAATTGTGTTCATACTACTTTTTGTTTGGCCTTCTTCAATTTCAGGGACGAAGTTTTCTAAGGTGGGGAGGTTGTAACACTTGTATTCTTGAAACTATTGGAAAGTGTATTTAATTCTTTTATTTTCATTTTGGGAGTCTTTGGAGTTGTTGTATTTTGGTTTTGGAGGAGTACGATTCGATTTAATCTTGTTGGGATTGTTCGTTCACGCTTGTTTACGTTGAAAAGTTCTTTGGAAACTTGAAAATTTTGTTCTATGGTCGACACCATAGATCATTGCTAAAAAATTTGGAGGTGTCGACACCATCTTATTGTTGTGTTCCTAGATCAATGCTGAAATTTCATGTCGACACCAGCCCTTGGTGGTGTCGACACTTGTCTTTTCTTGTTGGCGTTTGGGGTCGATACCAGTCTGGGAGGTGTCGACCCTTGTCTATTGCAGAATCTAGGGTTTGCTTGCTGAAATTTAGTGTCGACACCAGTCTGGGAGGTGTCAACACCTTGTCCTCTGCACACATTAGTGTCTTAGCTTTTCTTCCTGAAGGGTCGATATCTTTGTCCGAATGGTCGACCCTTATGTGTAATTTTTAAATTTTTGGGTTGGTTTGGGCCTTACTTTTTGGGGTTTTTGACTTGTTCTTTTCATTTGACTTTGGGGCTATTGTTCTATTATTACATTGCTACTATAAATAGGCTCCAAATACTTATTCATTTCACTTTTTCTCCTGTTTTCTCTCTCTACATCGTGAGTTTCTATCATCTCTCTCTAAACTCAAACTTTTTTCACTTAAATCTGTAGATCTACTCACCTAGAGTGATCTTTTCACTTTGGTCCTTTGAGAAAGAAGGTAGATCTCGTCAAGGGCTTCATTTTGGTCCGAATAGTTTGTGGTTTCGTCACTGGTGATTTTTGGGTTTTTTTTTTTTTTTTTTCGCTACTAGAGGTAGGGGTTTCTAATTCTCCTTCAATACCCTCATTTATAGATAGATTTGTGATATTTTCTTTAAAAAAAATACAAAGTTTATATTTTTATGCATATTGTGATTAATTATAAGATTGGGGGTTAGGGTTTGAAGAGTTGGGATTTATTTGTTGGGTTATGATCTTGGTCATGAGCTTGGGTGTAAAAGCAATCAAAAGGGTTGGAATAAAATGTGTTTTGTGAAAAGCTTTAATTTCTCTTAAAATCCCTAGTTTGGTCCATGAAGATATGAAAAATCTAGAAATTCCCTAGATATTGATTTGTGATTTTGTATCAATTTTAACCAGTAAATAACAATCTCAATCATACAATCAAAGAAAAATCAACACAACAATTTTACATAGAAAAACCACAATTGGAGCGTCTCCAATTGTGATAAAAAAAAATCACGGGCAAATGCCATAAAACAATTCATTAAGAAGACATAAAGGAATTACACAAGTGTACTCTTAATTACCTAACGAATCCACGTCAATCGAATCGACTCTATGTGTCTCTTCCAAACCCATCTTCACCTAAGAATTGTCTTGTATAACGTTGAATCCACAACGCCGATGTCGAATCACGACGGTGAGCCACTCGAGAATCCACCAAAGCTTCAGCTCAAATCTCCAAGAACCGACCGAAGAACAACTCTATCTTCTTTGTATAATACAAACAACTTTGATGTATACTTGTCAAATCATGATTTTTATACTCAATCAAACATCAAAGAAAACTAACAAAGAAGCTCTAGATTAAAACCCTAATACCTAAGAAAAAGATCTAGAAGCAGTACCCTAGAAACAGACTGAATTGCATATTTATAGAAAACAGAATCGCGATATCTGCTCGAGCGCAGGAATGGTAGCTCGAGCAGACTGACTAAAACGCGTGTGACTAAACAGGGTCTATGCTCGAGCACAGGAATGGTCGCCAAAAAAACAACTTCCAATACTTTTGTAGGCAAGTGAAACTTTTGAAAGGTTGTGATCTCCGCCGAGCGCAGAATGGTCGCCGATGCCCCATATAGTCAAGTGGCAAACATGACAGGATTAAGATTACAAACTCTTCTACATAGGCACAATTCGGGTTGGATTCGCATCTAAATACTCATAGCCTCACTAAAATAAAATAATGAATAAAATTATAACTAAAAGGAGTGTTGTCAAATAGGGTTGCCAATAACAAAAACCTAACAAGATAGATGATGATTTTGCTTAAATTGAAAGTAGTATCATGAAATTGAGGCGTCAAATTACACTTGTACAAGTTTAATTGAAATTGTAAAGAGTTAGAAAATTTATGTAAAAGTTGCGATTGAACCCTCAATATTGATATTTTAAATTATGTCATAATATGAAACCAAACTTGGGAGAAAGAAATTACTAATGGTATGGATGATATGAGCTTTGCGATGAAATTATGATGTGGAGGTTTAAGAGTTTGTATTGAATTATGCCGAATTGCATTGAATAGTGTTGAATTAGGTTGTGTTGAATTTTGTTGTCTGCTATGTTGAATTGCATTGAGTTATGTTGAAATGTATTGAGTTAAGTTGAGTTGAGTTGAGTTGTGTTGAGTTAAATTGAGTTGTGTTGAGTGGTGTTAGGTTGTGTTGTAATTGGTACCCGCGCGGGGAGTCAAAAACAAAAAGTAGAAAATGTTTTTCGGTGCCCACGTCCGTCTGTATAAGAGCCGGTAAATGTGGGGGTAGTTTTGAATTCAAGGTGCCCAAATGCCCTATCTAGGCTTATCGCAGATCTAATGTGGAAAAAATGTTTTTTGGTGCCCACAAAGTCCTGTAGAGGCTTATCGTAGGACGAATGTGGGAAAAATGTTTTTGGGTGTCCACAAAGTCCTGCCATATTGTAGCCAGCAAAAGTGGTAAAACGGATGGTTTTGAAAATGGTTTTGGGTGCCCACTTCCTACCGTATAATAGCTGGTAAATGTGGGAATGGTTTTAAAGTTGAAATTGTTTTTGGGGTCCACGCCTTGCCGTATGACAACAAGAATGTCGAAAAACATGGTTTTCAAAAAAATATGATTTTTGAGAAAATGGTTTTTGGGAGTTCACTTTCCTTGCTTTAATAGTTGGCAAAAGGTGGAAGGTATTATGAGTTGGGTGCCGCTATCTCGCCGTATCAAGTCGGCAAAGGTAGAATGTGTTGTGAAATGGGTTAAGTCGGTAATGGTGAGTGTGAATTGAGATGAACTTATGAAATTACATTTTGATGTGTAATTTGGCATGGAAGGAATGTGTATATAAATTATGTGAAAAGAATGGATAATGAAATAGTAACTAGATAAGGGGTTAATGATAACGAATTCACCGGGTTGTTTGTAAACTATAAGGAAAGATTAAGAGTTTTGTTTTGTAATTAATGGAGAAATTGAATTAAAAGGGTTTATTATCCTTGTGATATGATGAATTATAATTGATAATGCAAGTGTGGATGTGATGTAGTTGCTAGACAAGTAGGAGTTGAGTGTAGGAGAATTGTTATTGAATATAAAGGAGATTTAGATTTCTACATTAAGGAGTTACAACAAATATAAATGGACAGGTGGGAATGGAGTGTATGAGGGTTGTTTTTAAGTATTAAGGGAACTTGAACTTGAGGTTATGGAGTTAAAATAAATGTAATTAGTACAAAGGGAAAATGGAAATAAAAAGAGGAATATTAAAATGGAAATTAAATGAGGAATATTTTGGAATTGGTTAATAAATTTAAAATGATGTTGTTTCTTAAACATAATTGTTTTCAAAAAGGATTTATGATTTTCTGATGATAAAGGATAATTTTTATGGTCAAGGTTTTTCTTAAATGTTCAAATAAATTTTGAGAAAAGGGTACTCTACGATGATATTTAGAAATTACAAAACGTCACCTTACCATGTGATATCACCCTGCATGCATGATCATTTCTATCTATAAAAGGGTTATTGTTTTAGAACTATGAGATTCCTACTGGGCAATTGTGCTCATCCCCCGTTGTTTCATTTTTGTTACAGGAAGAGAATTCAGATTCATTAGTTGAGGAGTTGAGAAGTCCATGAATCTCTTATGTATAATCTCATTGTAGATGTGAAGGAAATGAATTTTGTACATTGATGTTTGTAATTATTTATTTGTAATTCTGTAGCGGAAGCTTGGCATGTATTATTGTTATTGTTGTATTCATTGAGAGAGAGAGAGAGAGAACATGTATTATTATGTTTGTATTACTCAAGGGTAATAAACATTTAAAAAATAAAAAATAAATAAAAATGACCTAAACTAAAGGATTTGGTAATGTTTCCGAGTAGTTAAAAGTTGGGTTGTGACAATAGTACACTTCTAAATTAATTTTACCGAGAAATCAAACTTATTAAAAAATATAACAGTAAATTATATTGATAGTCTTTGTATTTTGATATTTATGTCATTTGTTCTTGTAATTTCAATTGATTAGATTTTGACTATAAATTTATGACTGTATCTCCATTTAGATTTTGACTATAAATTTATGACTGTATCTCCATTTAGTCCAATTGAATATAATTGTTAACATTTTTTAATTAAAAAATGAGCACATAAGTCGCATGTGCCATGGTTTTCAAGGGAAAAATTATAAGTTTACTCAACTCAGTGAGTTAACCTCAATCAATTCGATGATAATTTCTTGTCCAAAGTACTAACAATATTATCAATTGGACCAAATTGACATAAAATCATAAATTAAAAATCAAAATTGAACCAATTGAAAGTATAGGGACCAAAATGACACAAGTGACAAAATGTAAGGGCTATCGGTGTAATTTTCCCAAAACATAATTTTATGGTTATCCAATCAAGATTATTAAATATTTACTTAATAAAAATTTACCTATAAATCCTATCTTGAGAAATAGTGATCCATATAGTCCTAGGGATTTTCTTATAGATCAATTAGTTGTATTGATTTTGGAAATGTAAATTTAATATATTATTTGAAAATTAGACTTACGGTTATACCCTAATCTCTAATATGTTTCCTTTTCTTCTTCTTTTTTTTTTTTTTTTTGTGTGTGTGTGTGCGCGCGCGCGCACGCTAGAAAAGTAAGATACACAATCTATGAAAATCAAATTTGGGATGAATTTTTATATGGAAGTTTTTTTTTATTTGGAATGAGTTGAAATGTGAGATTCTTCAAATATTTCAAAAAGAGTACAAAAATGACTTGAAATATGAAAATTTTCAAATAATTCAAAGGACGTGAGATTCTTCAAACATTTCATGAGGAGTACAAAAACTCCTTATCAACCTTTGGGTAAATGTATAATTTCAAACTGTCAAACTCCAATGTAACACTCCAAAAAAAATTCATTGGTGTACTTTTTCAAACGTAACACTCTAATATAATACTCCAAAAAACATATTAGCATAACACTCTAACGTAATATACAAAAACTCCTTAGTGTAGTTTTTCTAAACATAACACTTCAATATAACACTAAAAAAATTCTTTAGTGTGACACTCCAACGTAGCACTCCAAAAAAAGCTCATTAATGTATTTTTTTCCAAACATAACACTCCAATATAATACTAAAAAAAACTCCTCAGTATAACACTTTAATGTAATACACAAAAAAATTTCTTAGTATATTTTTCTAAAATTTAACACTCCAATATAACACTAAAAAGAGGATGTGGGATTCTTCAAATCATTCCAAAAAGACGTGGGATTTTTCAAACTATTCCAAAAGGAGTATAAAAAATTCTTAGTAAGTTTTAAGCAAATGTATAATTCCACCCTATGAGTGTTACGTTCAGAAAAAGTATACTAAAGAGTATTTTAGTGTTTTTGTGTGTGCTACATTCGAGTGTGTTACATTGAAATGTTACGTTTGTGATTATATTGATTAGAGTGTGACGTTTGAAAAATGTACACTAGGGAGTTTTTTTGTGTGTTACATTAGAGTGTTACGTTTGGGAAAAGACCCTAAGATTTTTTTTTTGGAGCGTTACGTTGTTACGCTTGGAATAAGTATACTAAAGAATTTTTTATTGTGTTACATTGGAGTGTTACATTATTGGAGTATTATACTGGAGTGTTACATTCTTATTCGTAATGTGGAATTTACTCCAGAAAGAGGAAAAATTCAAAACCTCTATAGTGCAGATTGCCCAAACGTGTAATTTCATATTTGGAGAAACTTATTTTTATCCCTCAAAAATTTAACCCAAATAGGTAAGTGACTACCCTTTTGTATAATTTCTATTTTAATGGGACCTTCGGATTCATAAAAAAAAATTAAAATACTAAACAGTTTATGTCACGACCCAAACCCGGCCCTATGGGTTTAGCATCAGAATCGCCAAGAATCCGAGATTACCAAGGCCTACAAAGACAAGAATACAAGAGAACAGAAGTTCGGGCATGAAGCCAATACAAGATATAACTAGTGTCCATTGAGTCAGGAAAATCAAGATGCCAAAAACATTTACCATACATATATGCATTCAAACCAGTACAGTATATACAATCATACAAACATTCAGTACGGGGACTCAATCCCTCGATAACAATACAGTAAAACAGTCTATACAGTAACGTACAACAGTACAAATCAGTAGGAGACTAGTGGGGACACAAAACACCCCAAGCCATGGCATGGCCCTGAACCTCACAAAGGAGGCACATTGGTGGCCGACAAAACTCGGGACCAATCCCACGCTCCTAGCTCGGTTCTACCACGAGAACCTACATATATATATATAATGAGCTAAAGCCCGTGAATAACATAAAGCGTAAAGAGGTTATGAATGAATGTCCTTAAAGAAATGAAATCAATTCATTAAACAAGAGTTTCATTTTCAAGATTTCAATCAATCACCATATGTGGTACATCCAATAGCCTATAACAAGAGGGTCCAAAAGGACCGCCTTAATAGACCCAACAAGAATGATGGCCAATCATTCAAGAACAAGATGGTTCCACAAGGAAACCGACAGAGCTCAGAATACCAATAACAGTAGGTGCTAAGGATGCCACAATACAGTTCAGAAGTAGGACATACATTCATTCGATAAATAACATCAGTTCAGTAAACAGTTCAGTAAACAGTATTCAAAAGATAACCATTTTGAACATATCTTTACACATCTGTTACTCACAGTGATTGGGCTATCAGTAGCTAGAGCACGTCCCCGAGAGTCAACCCTAAACAGTCAATCAATAGAACACACACTAAGTTTACAGTTGGAAAGGATGATAATTAAATCTCTAAATTTCCTCGGTGTGGTTCTATGCTTAAATCCTCATTAAGATGTCTTAAACTAGGCCTAAGAATGCCTAGGATGCGATGAGGATGCAAAAATACAGTTGGAAGGCACTTTCAAAAGTTTGCTGAAAACAGGGGTCTCGCTCGAGCGAGCCTTCCTTCGCTCGAGCGAGGTTGCAAAACCAAAGGCTTCGCTCGAGCGAACAATCCTTCGCTCGAGCGGAAAACTTCTGGTTGCTCGATTTTACGCTGATACCACGCCGATGCTCGCTCGAGCGGAGCCCTGAATAAAGGTGCTAGCTCGGCGAGAATCTCGCCGGCGAGGAAGCAAAATCTGGGATTTCCAGATTTGTCTCCCAAGTTCGAACCAAGCATTCAATCATCCAAAACTCAACCTCTTGGCCCCAATTTCTGGAAAAACACTTCAAACTCAAAGTATGACAAGTTTCAAAACTATTTTGCACATGCAAGGGCCAATGGTTGGTCAATCAAAGTCATTTTCAAACCCAATTTTAAGAGCAATATGTAACATGCAATGCATGGGTTCTAAACCAATTTCAATCTTCAAACCTTGCTCTATTGAGCTCCAAACTTTGAAAACAACTTGAAAACATGGACCATGATGAAAACATGAGCATGCATGTACAATTCTTCAAGAATTCAACCTCAAAAACACCAATTCAAGCATGCATGGATGGATTATGCTCTAATTCAACTTATATGAGCAAAATCAAGTCTCAACTCCACAATGATGCATGAACCATGAGAGAGGAAGCTTAAGGACAATAAGAATGCAATGAATTCTCTTACCTAAGTGTTGATTCAAGGTAAGGAAGCTAAATTAAGCCAATATACACTTCAATTCCAAGCAATCTCCAAGTAATTCTTCAAGGTGAGCTAAGTTCTCTCACTCTCCTCTATTTCTCTTGTTGGTCGCAAGAAAAGAAGTAAAGAGGGCTGATCAAATGCTTTGCTATGGTGATAAGGCACACTAACAATAATAAACTAATGGCCACTAACTATGGCAATTGTGTAATTAAGGCCAACTCTTCAATTAACTTATTTAATCTAATTTAATCATTCCTAATCAATTTTCGATAATTATACCATTAAATCACAAATATTAATCGAGTCTAAAACATCAAACGGTTTCTCAATCGTCACGATAAGGCCTTCAATTAGCGCTTAAACATATAAGCTCAAACAGATAATTATGCAATCAAACAGATAAGATATGCAATTCAACAAGTAAACTTATTGAGTTTCAGTTTCATTCACCGCTCAAGAGGTCATCCACCACTTATCACCATTATCGATTCGGTTTAACGGTAATCAAGATGTAATTGATGGTTTACGATAATCAAGACGAGGGTTGTTACGCCTCCTCCTTATAAAGAGTTTAGTCCTCTAAACTCGAAGTTACCTCGATCGCTTGAAGAAAACAGATTCGCCGAACAAATCCGATATCGCCTAGCCATGTCATCTTCCCTCTCCCAAGTGGCATACACACCACCGTGGTTCTGCCAAATAACTTTCACTAGCGGAATCTCTTTGTTTCTCGTTTCTTGATCCGCTTTACAATCAGATAGGCCGCTCGTAAGTGTAGTCATCACTCAACACGATACGGGTAGGCTCAATCACATGAAACGGATCTCAAGATAGTCTCTCAACATCGAAATGTGGAAGACGTTGTGCATATGCTCCATTTCGGGAGGAGCGCAACTTGATACGCCACCGATTGATTTTCTCAATAACTGATATGGTCCGACATACCTCGGTGCTAACTTGCCTTTGACTACGAAACGAGTCTGGCCTTTCATTGGTGTCTTTTTCATGAAGACGTGATCATCCATTTCATGCTCTCTATCGTATCTCCAGACATCGGAATAGCTTTTTATCTCTCTCTCTGCTAGCTTTTCAATCTTTGTCAGACGCTTTTACCTTTTCGGTTGTTTCATACACAATCTCGCCCAAGAATGGCCCATCTCCAACTTCGCCCAGCAGATTGAGATCTACACTTTCGCCATACAATGCCTCGAAAGGCGCCATTCCAATACTCGAATGGTAATCGTTGTTGTAGCGAATTCAACCAACGGCAGAGATGACTTTCCCAATTCTCGAAGTCAAGAACACACATTCTCGAGGGTCCTCTAGAGTCTGGATGGTCCTTTCGATCCCGTCTGTCGAGGATGATAGGCACTATCAAATTTCAATTCAAGACCTAATGCAGTCAGAGGCTTTGCCGTAACCTCGATGTAAACTTCGAATCCCTCGTAAACAATAGACACAGTAATCTGCGATCCTAACAATTTCATCAATATAAATAATGCCAATCTATCTGCATTATAGATTGTCTTGACAGTAGGAAGTGTGCAGATTTAGTCATCTATCAACAATAACCCAAATTGAATCCATACCTTTCTGGAGCGAGGTAATCCAACGATAAAATCCATCGTGATGTGCTCCCATTTCCACTCTGGTATGGGTAAGGGTTGCGAGAATCCAAAGGTCGTTGATGTTCAACTTTGACTTGTTGGCAATGAAGACATTTAGACACAAAGTCGGCAATTTCTTTCTTCATCCGCCACCAAAAATTGCATTTCAGATCTTGATACATTTTCAGATTCCGGGTGAATAGAAAACTTTGAATTGTGGCCTTCTTGCGTAACTCTTCTTTTCAATTCAAAGATCATTTGGTACACACAGTCGTCTTGAAATTTCAAAGACATTGTTCTCAAATTTGAACCCTGCTTTCGGTTTTGAATCTCTTTCCTCGATGATTTTCTTCAAGTAATCATCCAGCTTGTCAAGCTCCTTAATTTCCTCAATCAAGGCCGGTTGAGCAAAGAATGGCGACTTATTGTCCCACCGTTTCTTTCAAAACAATTTCAATCTCGACTTTTCAAGATCAAGAAGCAACTCTTTTCGTCATTCAACAAAGAACAAAGCTAAGTTGGCAATCGATTTTCGCTCAAGGCATCAGAACGGTATTGGCTTTTTCCTGGATGGTGTAATCAGAAGTCATAGTCTTTGATCAATTCAAGCCATCTCCATTTGTCTCATATTCAGTTCTTTCGGTGAAAAAGTACTTTAGGCTCTTGTGGTCTGTAGACTTCACATGTTACTCCATACAAATAGTGTCGCCAGATTTTCAATGCAAAAACTATCACGGCAAGCTCTAAATCATGTGTTGGGTAGTTCTTTTCATGCGGTCTCAACTGCCGGGAAGCATAAGCAATAACTCTCCCATTCTCGCATTAAAACACACCCTAAACCTTTATGAGAAGCATCACTAAACACAAGATAACCATCCGTACACAAGGTAAGGTCGAATCGATGCAAATACAAGTCCGGTTTTCAATTCTTGAATGCCGATTCTCCGGGTCACCGATCAAATGATACCCCTTTCAGTGTCAATCGAGTCTGGTAAGGCAATCTTAGAGAAATCTTTGACAAATCTTCACGTAATCCCAAAAAGCTTCTGACTTGATCCACATTTGTTGGTCTAGGCCATTCCACTACGCCTTCAATTTTCATGATCAACAGAAATTCCATCTTTGCTAACAACATGCCCCAAAACATAACATGGTCAAGCCAAAATTCACACTTAGACAGCTTTAGCATACGCCGTTTCTCTTAAGGTTTGGTGGCAAGTCTCGAGATGTCGTTCATGTTCTTCTACGCCTTAGAATATATCAATATGTCATCAATAAATACTACAATGAAGTCATCGAGGTATGGTTTGAAAATTTCGCTCATAAGGTCCATAATGCAATTGGGGCATTCGTGACTCGAATGGCATAACTAAAAATTCATAATGGCCATACCTCGTTAAAGCGCTTTTATCAATGTCTTCGGTTTGACTTTCAATTGATGGTACCGATCTAAGGTCAATTTTGGAAAACACTTGTGCACCTCAGAATCGATCAAACAGTCATCAATACGGTAAAGGATATTTGTTCTTCTGCTACCTTATTCAGCCATGTAATCAATGCACGCCTCATGGAGCCATCTTTCTTCTTCACAAATAAAACAGCGCCACTACGGTGAAGTACTAGGCCCGATAAACTTCTTGTCCAAATAGCTTCTCGCAATTGTACCTTCGCTTCTTTTTTCGGTTGGAGCCATTCTCAGAGGAGCTTTTCGATAACTACCGTGGTACCCAGACTACATCAACAATGAACTCAATCTCTCACAATCAAATCTCGTAGATCATCCGAAATACATCTGGGAATTCTCTAACTATAGGAATGCAATTCACATCAGTTTTAACATTATCAGTAGCAGATACAGTCAGTATAGAACACAGATAGCCCTTACACCCCTTTCTAATCAGTTTGACAGCCTTTACAGAAGAAATCAGATATGGAGGAGGTACTACTCCAACTCCACTAAATACAAATTCGGGTAAACCCGGCGGACGGAAAACAACTTGCTTGGTCACACAATCGATAGTAGCATGATATTTTTGTAACCAGTCCATCCCCAATATCACATCAAAATGATCTATGTTCAATGGCAGTAAATCAATAAATAGGTGCATATCCCCAACAATAATCTCACAAGCAGGATACATATATGCACATGTCATGGATCCCCCAACAGGTGATGATACAGCTAGCAAGTAATTCATGGGTTCTAAGGGTCTATTCAATTTACGCGAAAAAGCATGTGACACATAAGAATGTGTAGACCCTGAATCAATCAATACATATGCATTTTGAGCACAAATAGAGAGGATACCTGACACAACGGTCTCAAGATTTCAACGCCTCCGATTAGGGCAAATACTCCGCCTCATAGGCTCCTTCCCTAGTTTTGGGGGTTAGGCTTCGGTGCTACATTTGATCTCGCCAAGACTCTGCGGCTTTTACCACTAGCCGGTGGAGTGAAGGGCAATCTTTAATTTCGTGGGCCCACTTTGCCACATCTCAAACAAGCTCGAAACCCGATAGCAAACTCCCTTGTGTTTGTTGCCACATGTAGAGCACGGTGGAGTAAACCCGCCCTCTTTGCCGGGGTCGTCGACCTCAGATTCTCGCTTTCTTGTTGGCCGAAGTTATGCTTGCCTTTCTTAAACTTGAAACCTTGCCTTTTTCTTGCCACTCACTTGTCGGTGTTTCGATTGTTTCATCGCATAATATTTACCTACCATCAAAGCCCTGGCCGAGAACACCTACATAAGTTGGCATTTTCGTAACATTTATCCGATCCTCAGATATAGCAAAGATTGAGGCCGCCTTCAAATCTCCTGCCTTTTGTAATCGGTATCCACCATATGTGGTGCATACCTAGCAAGTTCGTAAATTGCTTCTCATACTCGCGAATCGACAATTTGCCTGTCCGCTTGCTCAAACTCAGCCACTTTTACGTCCTCGATACACGAGGAAAATATTTTTCAAAGAAGGACCTTGAATCGAGCCCAAGTCATTACAAAGGTTTGCATCACGGGTCAACATCCACCACCTTCTAGCTTCTTCCTGCAGGGTAAAGGTGGCTAACAATACCTTGTGTGCTTCTGAGCACGGAAACACTTCAAACAAATTTTTCGCCGAGAACCCAAGCTTCAAATTTTAACGGTTCTAAGCCTCCCCGAAGGACGGCGTTTCATTTTGTGAATTTCCGAGTCAAGCAATAATATCCATCTCATTAACATTCACATTCTGCACATTTGGTGCATTACATTCGGTTGCCGGAGGAGGAGAGGTGATTTGGTTACATTGTCGGTCTAATCTTTCAATTACCAGTTCCATCATTTGTTCAAGTCTGGCCATTCTGGCCTCGGAGGATGATGCTTCGGTTTCATTTGCATTATCCATTTCACTATAAAGCAGTTATGACAGTTATCATTATGAGTAGTTGTATCTTTAAACAGTTTAGCGATTTAACATATAATCGATCCATAGCACACACTTTTCAAATTTCAAATTCATGAGATGCCCTACTTTTCTAGGACACCCTATAGCTCATTTGGACACGTGTGTGCGGTATAACGCGTGGTTAAGTATCGCTCTCATACCACTCTGACACGACCCAAACCCGGCCCTATGGGTTTAGCATCAGAATCGCCAAGAATCCGAGATTACCAAGGCCTCTGACAAGAATCTGAAGAGAACGAGTTCAACTGGCGGAAGCCAATACGATATATAACTAGTGTCCATTGAGTCATGAAAATCAAGATGCCAAAAACATTTTCCATACATATATGCATTCAAACCAAGACAAGATATACAATCATACAAACATTCAAGACGGGGACTCAATCCTCGATAACAATCTGATAAAAGCAGTCTATACAAGAACGCATAACAAATCATCGGTAGGAGACTAGTGGGGACACAAAAACACCCCAAGCCATGGCATGGCGTCTCGGAACCTCACGGTGAGGCACATTGGTGGTGACAAAGCGGGGACCAATCCCACGCTCCTAGCTCGGTTACCGAGAACCTACATATATATATAACAATGAGCTAAAGCCCGATGAATAACATAAAGCGTAAAGAGGTTATGAATGAATGTCCTTGCGATAAATGAAATCAATTCATTAAACAAGAGTTTCGGTCTTTCAAGATTTCAATCAATCGGTCATATGTGGTACATCCAATAGCCTATAACGAGGGTCCAAAAGGACCGCCTTAATAGACCCAACAAGTAATGATGGCCAATCATTCAAGAACAAGATGGTTCCACAAGGAAACCGACAGAGCTCTGTAACGATCAATAACAATGAGGTGCTAAGGATGCCTGTCTGATTCAAGTAGGACATACATTCATTCGATAAATAACATCGATTCAAGAAATTCGAAGAAATATTCAAAAGATAACCATTTTGAACATATCTTTACACATCATTACTCACGGTGATTGGGCTATCAAGAGCTAGAGCACGCCCCAGAGTCAACCTAAACAGTCAATCAATAGAACACACACTAAGTTTACGGTTGGAAAGGATGATAATTAAATCTCTAAATTTCCTCGGTGTGGTTCTATGCTTAAATCCTCATTAAGATGTCTTAAACTAGGCCTAAGAATGCCTAGGATGCGATGAGGATGCAAAAATACGATTGGAAGGCACTTTCAAAAGTTTGTCGAAACAGGGTCTCGCCGGCGAGCCTTCCTTCGCCGGCGAGTTGCAAAACCAAAGGCTTCGCCGAGCGAACAATCCTTCGCCGGCGGAAAACTTGGTTGCTTTCGATTTTACGCTGCGATACCACGCTCGATGCTCGCTCGGCGGAGCCTCGAATAAAGGTGCTCGCTCGGCGAGAATCCTTCGCTCGGCGAGGAAGCAAAATCTGGATTTCGATTTGTCTCCCAAGTTCGAACCAAGCATTCAATCATCCAAAACTCAACCTCTTGGCCCCAATTTCTGGAAAAACACTTCAAACTCAAAGTATGACAAGTTTCAAAACTATTTTGCACATGCAAGGGCCAATGGTTGGTCAATCAAAGTCATTTTCAAACCCAATTTTAAGAGCAATATGTAACATGCAATGCATGGGTTCTAAACCAATTTCAATCTTCAAACCTTGCTCTATTGAGCTCCAAACTTTGAAAACAACTTGAAAACATGGACCATGATGAAAACATGAGCATGCATGTACAATTCTTCAAGAATTCAACCTCAAAAACACCAATTCAAGCATGCATGGATGGATTATGCTCTAATTCAACTTATATGAGCAAAATCAAGTCTCAACTCCACAATGATGCATGAACCATGAGAGAGGAAGCTTAAGGACAATAAGAATGCAATGAATTCTCTTACCTAAGTGTTGATTCAAGGTAAGGAAGCTAAATTAAGCCAATATACACTTCAATTCCAAGCAATCTCCAAGTAATTCTTCAAGGTGAGCTAAGTTCTCTCACTCTCCTCTATTTCTCTTGTTGGTCGTGAGAAAAGAAGTAAAGAGGGCTAATCAAATGCTTTGCTATGGTGATAAGGCTCACTAACAATAATAAACTAGTGGTCACTAACTATGGCAATTGTGTTTTTAAGGCCAACTCTTCAATTAACTTATTTAATCTAATTTAATCATTCCTAACCAATTTTCAGATAATTATACCATTAAATCACAAATATTACTGAGTCTAAAACATCAACGGTTTCTCAATCGGCCGCCGATAAGGCCTTCAATTAGCAGTTTAAACATATAAGCTCAAACAGATAATTATGCAATCAAACAGATAAGATATGCAATTCAACAAGTAAACTTATTCGGTTCATTTGATTTCATTCGATGCATTGATAGGTCATCGATTCACTTATCGGTCATTATCGATTCGGTTTAACGTGTCGATTATGTAATTGATGGTTTACGATAATCGAGACGAGGTTATTCTGTTTACAAGATCACATTTTAGGATTTATTAATGCTTCACCATTCACTTTAAGCTTAGAGACAATATTATGAAATTTATTGACAAAATCAAGCTCGTGACATTAAGGAAAGACTTGCATGTTATGTTTTCTAATACTCAAAGATTTATGACAAAAATTCTAAGTAATTTAAGTAATTATTTGCTAAATAGTTGTTTACTTGAAATTATGCTTTTATAAACATTAGATTATGTGTCATTTTTTTTAAAATAAATTTTGTAATCAAGATCACAAAAGACTTATCAAATAGTTTTAGTGGAGGGTTAATTATTAATGTAGAACAAGTAGTTAAGAATTTTTGAAACAATTCGACGATTAAAGATTAAATAAAAAGTTAAATTGAGGGTAAAAACGTAACTTTTGTGATGAGCTTGGAATCCTCCCAAATTTAGTATCTTCCTTGTGGATTGAAAATGTATTTCGTTTATTGGAACAATATCTAGCCTTATGTAATATCTTTCTCGAACACATCACATTTGCACCTAGTTTCTTTACTTTAAATTGTAAGCAAATTCTTAAACTTTAAGTTAAGTTTCAATGTTACTCTTCCATCAACTAGCATTAATAAAATTGATAAAAAAAAAAAATTGACATATCAGCCACACATGGTATTTTTCTTGTTAAACGTCTACCCTTCAACAAAACTTATTTTGAACATTTCACTTTTAATTGTATCCTAATGTTACATGTAAGTTAATTATAATATGTTTCATTAATATCAAATGGATGGAAAAATATATAGAAACCTAATGAGATTAAAGTCATAAAAAAAAAATTGGGTAAATTACACTTTGCACCCTTACGTTTTGTATATAGTGACCTCGGTTTTGACCCGACACTTGTGGTAGTCTGGACTTGGGTTTATGGTTTCTGAATGTTGTTCATTGTTGTTTTCCCTTTATTCCTCCTTAAATTTGGTTATTTGGACGTGTTGAGCATGTTCGGAATAAGTTGGTATGTTGCCTAGATTTTTGGTCCTCCGCTCAAGCGGGATTTGCGAACTCTCAATACTTTGCACATCTGCAAAAGTACAGGAAGAGTGTTTTCTATACTTGACCGGTGTTTCCTACGCTCAAGTGGGTGGGTGCTCGAGCGGCCTTTCTTGAGCTCGAGCAGTTTGTTTGTTTTCTGCAGAAGTATTGGATGTCTGTATTCTGCACTCGAGCGGGTACTTCTTGCGCTTGAGCTGAACAACTTATTGTGCCTGACGCTCGAGCGTCAACTCTTGCGCTCGAGCGGACTATGCGCATATCAGTTCGTGAAAATGAATTTTTACATCACTTTTTCAAATCTTTTCTTCTAAAAACCCTAAAATGACACACACTCTCTCAAAAATACTCTCTCTCTCTCTCTCTCTCTACATTTTCTCCTAAATCCGTTGATCTCTTTGTCCTAGTGTCTTTGGGAAAAAGGTAGAGCATCTTGAGAGCTCCATTTTGATCCGATTGGAGTTTGGTTTCGGCGTCGTTGAAGTTTGGTCCTTGCTCCATTGGTCTTCTAAACTTGATGTAGGGAGTCTCTACACCTTAATATGAGTTTTAACTTGGTTATAGGTTGTTGAGTGAAAATGGTGAGATTTGGGGGTGTTTTGAGCAAACCTAGGGTTTGGATTCAAGTTTGAAAAGAGGGGTTTCTATGTGGGTATTATATAAATGATTATGGGGTTTGGATATGAGGTTATCTTGTGTTAAAATAGTTAATTTTGGCCTTCGAGTTAATATTTGGAAAATGGGGAGCTTTGCCCTAAAATGCCGTGAATAAGTATTTTGTATAAATAAGGAAATTGGTATGGAAAATGTGAAATTGGGAGGATGTATACATGAATGGTCTTGTTGGATTTGTTAAATCACTCACCTATGGAAGTTTGATGATTTATCTATTATAGAGATTGTATATCTGTTTAGAAATATCTCGGAGCTATCGGTAGAGGATAGTTATGATTGTTGTAGGCATTGCATGTGGATTAGGCGAATTGAAACTAATGCCTTAACCATTATCATTGACTATGATTATGAATGCTATACATTGTATATGTATGATATTTGGGAGGAGAAAATGGATGTACTCCATGTTTTGAGGAGAAGAAAGGATGGACTCCTTTGAACTAAGTTGGCCTATGTGTCCAGGGGAAAAGTCTCGAAAACCATTTGTATACATGGGTCCCGATTCCCATGGACGAAATTTTTGTAAAATGGCAAATAAAAGTGAATGTATTTGTATGATGATTTTATCTGTTGGAAACTTGTGAGGTGTAACATCTGATGGGTTAAATGCAGTGAATATATTTATTGAACCAAAATGAATGAATTGAGATGCGAGTTTGGCATAACATGGTTTTGGAAAGAGTTATAAATATTTTGTCGTAGGACAATGAATATGTGCATCATACTTCTATCTTGTTAATTCTCTTATATTGTGTTAGTATGTTTCTATTGGGCTTTGGCTCACCCTATTTGGGAACCATTTTTAGGTGTTGAAGACCTGCCTCTGCTGAGACAGTAGTTTGGGGAGACTTGGAGCAAGAGATTTCTTTTATTTTATTTATTTTGTATAGCCAATGACTAAGTTGTATTGAGTTAGACTCTTCCTTTTTCTGTAACCAAGTAATGTCTTAGAAAGATGTAAACCCGTAGGGCATTTATTTTGTTGATTATTAACTAGTATTACACGCTATAGATTCAGGATAAACAATTTATGAATGTATATTGCATGTGTTATCTTTTGTAATACGAACTCTAATGAATGAAAGCATACCGATTCTATTATACTCACTTCTCTTATGATTTGGATTAGTTGCTTTTTTTGGGGCGTTATAACTTGGTATCAGAGCGTACCGTGTTTGAATACTTTGTGTACATAGGAAGTGGTTTGTACCACAATGGGTTTGTCTCACTTGCTAGAGACTTAAGTGTGAACAATATGTGCTTATATGATAACATGATTATGTGATTATATGGATATGAGATTAAATTTCTAGGATGTTGATTGAGTGCACGGGTTTCTAGAAGTCCTGTTAGAAGAGCTCTGAATCACTACTGTTTCTAATCGGAACTCTGGCAGCATCGCGGGACGGTCATTATCCGGAAATGAAATTCGTATGTGTTTATGTGAATACATGCTTATGTAAAGTGAATTACTATTGTCTATCGTATTAGGACGCGAGCAAGTTAACTTCGGCACATGTGTAAATGTGGTAATTTCTTTTGTTACCTTTGTTAGGATGTCAGGATGTGGACGTAGTGGTAGGCGTGGTAGGCCTAGACGACAGGAGATGCTGATACCGGATGATATTCCGGCACAGGAGAAGGGTGTTGGTCAGGCCAATGTGGTTGAACCAGTTGGTTAGTAGGCCATAGGCGCCTTAGCCCGCGAAATGATCAGAGTATTGAGGGAATCCATGGACATTCTTAGGGTTGAGAATCAAGTTCAAGCCTAAATAGCTGAGACAGGGCCATCATTTCTGAAGTAGGAGTTCTTCCAGTCGAACCCATATGAGTTTTTGGGCGATCCCAAAGAGCCACTGAAGGCGGATGAGTGGCTAAAGAAGATGATGAAGACGTTTGAGATGCTCGGCATTGAAGACAGAGGTTTGAGAGTGACCTTGGTATCCTTCCAGCTGAAGGGAGACGCGGATCAATAGTGGAAGTATGCGCGAGGGCGCATTAAAAGGACTTGGGAGGCTTTTGTTGACACCGTCTAGGACAAGTTCTTGTCTCCTACGGTTAGGGGGAAGTTGAGAGACCAATTCACTAAGTTGGTGCAGTTGAACACACCGGTGGCTGAGTTTGAGGCCACATTCACAAGTTTGTCGAGGTTTGCACCTGAGCTTGTGGCGACTGAGGGTCGCCGTTGCATGGAGTTTAAAAAGAGGTTAAGGGTTGGGTTGATGTTTAAAGTGGCCAGTTCGATGATTAGGGATTACAGACGCCTTGTGGAGGCGACGGCTCATCTAGAGACCGTAATGCAGTTGGAGGAGAAGAGGATAAGGGGCTCTAGGAGGAGTCAGGATGCCCAGTGAGACAGTAAGAGGTAAAGAGGTCCTAACCCCTAGCAGTCCCATGGAGCACAGTCGAGGTCTACCTGGGAGAGGTGGTCAGGGGGATTTCACTTGTTTTAAGTGTGGTCGGTTGGGTCCCAAGTCTCCAACTTGCCTGCACAGAGAGAGAGAGAGAGAGAGAGAGAAAGAGAGAGAGGGCAGCGATCTACACCGTCTTTGGCTCGTTCTCAGAGCTAGAGTCGGGAGAGAGGCCAGCAACTCACTTGTTACCAGTGTGGGCAGGTGAGGCACATGAAGAGGTTTTGCCTATAGTTGGGTGGCACACCCGATGCGTCTGGTTCGAGACAAACACAGAGCCACCAGCCAACATAGTTGGCACAAGCCTTAAGGGCCAATTAGGGAGCCTCTTTGGCTCAGTTAGTGCATCAGGCTTATGCTCCGAGGGGTGAGCAGGTTGAGCTGAGACCTACTGGGCGTGTGTATGCTGTTACAACGCCAGATCTTGTAATAGCGCATTCTGTAGTGAGAGGTACCTTCTTGTTTTGCAATTCAGTTGCCAATGTGTTGATTGATACGAGTGCATCCCAGTCATTTATTTCATCTGCATTTGCATCGATTTTTGGGTTGGAGTTGGCACAGTTAGCATCTCTTATTTTTGTAGAGTTACCCATTAGTGGTGAGGTTATTTTGAGACATGATGTCGGGGTTGTGACATAGAGGTTGCAGTCATGACTCCCATTTGCATTTGTATTGATTGATATGTCTAGTTTTGACGTGATATTGGGTATGGTGGTTGTCTTCGTATCGGGTTGTTATAGACTACTACAGTCAGAGGGTTACTATATATACCCTAAGTGATGATTTTTTTTACTTCTTGGGAGACATGGTGGATAGAGTCTTATCACCGGTATATGATCCTCGTGGGGCGAAGCTTAACTTAGTTGCCTTCTTGCTAGTTTTTGAATAGTGAGTGTAATGACGTCCGAATTGAGTTGCCAAGGGTGGTTTGTGAATACCGATGTTTTTTCCAAGGATCTTACTAGTTTACAACCTCACCAAGAGATCGAGTTCTTTATTGACTTAGTGTCGGGTATGACACTGATTTCTATGGCACTGTATAGATTTTCTCCTGCTGAATTGAGTGAGTTAAAGATTCAATTACAGGAAGTGTTAGATAAGGGTTTTATCCGCCCTAGTACTTCGCCTTGGGGAGTACTGACCTTGTTTGCCAAAAAGAAAAATAGAGCGTGTAGACACCCCATTTATGACCGCTCTTACGACTTGGACATCACCACTTGCACACCCAGTGATGAGTGTATATGCTTGTCAAGTGCTCGAAGTCCTTAGCGGAATGCCACAGCTTTGAGCCGTTCAAACCCTATGCACCTGTTGCCTTATTTTAAAACCAAAACTAGAGTTTTTCAAGCCTACAACCTCATATAGCATGCCGGCTGCTGCTATTGGCTGTCGGCCACAACTTTTGGCTGCCGGCCACAAGTGTGTTTTGCAGATATTTTTCTCCTAACTGTGCCAGCTGTTGGCACAGATACATGCACTTGCTTACACGTGTATGTATTGATATTTCTGAGGGAGTGTGATGGTTTTCTATATATAGAGGACCTCCCCACTTGCTTTCAAGGTTAGAAGATTTTTGGAGCAAATTATTTTCTCTCTCTCTACAATTCTCTCTCTCTCTTGCAAATTTCTTGACCCTTTGTCTATACACTCTAAACCAAACCTTACCATCTTTGAGCTGAGGTACTTTTGAGCCCTTTTTGAGCTCTTGAGGGTGTGTTTGTGTTGAATTGTTGCTTGGAAGTGCTCTCCTTTTAAGAGGTATAAGGCTTAATTTGTTTCCTTTTTTTGTTTGCTATTTTTTTTTACTGTTATCCTACTGTTTTTTTACTATTTTTTGGTTTGTGTAAGCTCTGTAATTTTGGGCTGAAACTTGTGGTTTTAGGCTTAAAGGGTAGAGGGGTGGTTCACATCTCTTTCCACCTTTTGAGCTTTTAAACACTGATTTTTAGAGTTATTTTAGTGGCTAAAATGTTGTTTTGAAGTCCAAAAATTGAGGGGATAGCCTTCCTATCTTGTGTCTTGCTTACTAGCCTAGTATGGTCCATATTTTTGCTTATTGTTCTAGCTATTTTTGTCCTAATTCCAGTATGTTTTAGGACTAATTAATCACTATTTTAGGATTGTTTTTAGCTGCTTGTTGCATTTGAGCTTTGTATTGCATGCTTGTAGTATAATTGTCCTCATAGGTTTGGTGGTCTAGGTCTTGGCCACCATCCTATTTGAGTTGATAGCATTTATTTCTTGCTTTCCACACTTGTGATCACCTTTAATCACCTCTGCAATCTCCCTCTTTTCTTGGCTTTTACTTTGCTTTGAAAGTTGTTTCAAACTAGTTATTTGTTTAAAGCTTGAGATTGAGGTCTTGTGCTTAACGGTTTAATCCTTTTGGGGGTTCATTACCAACGGCATGACATTTCTCTCATGCCTAAAACAAACTCTTGGTTTGGTACTCCTTTCCATTAGACGACTTAAAGCTCACTTTTGGACTTAATTGACTAAGGAATGGTTGGTAATTAAAATGAAGTAATAAAATGAGAATTAAAATGATGCAAGATAATAATCAACTTGGTGTTCAATCGGACGTTAATTGAACACATGAAAACTTGAGGCATTTTGTACTTGCTAGTGATGAAATGGTTTAAGTCTTCCAAGGTCAACCGCTTCCCTTGATCAATTCATGACAGGGATGAGGTTTGAGAGCCTTTCTTGTTGCATTTATTGAAATTGTACACCTTAGTTCATAGGCCACCATGCAATGAAATTGCATCGATTGACGGCTTGTGAATTGAGCTTCCCACTCTCAATAGTGAAAGTCTCCATTTATAGGCTTCAAGAGAGACAAGTTAATTTTGGCAACTCCAAAATTTGTCTCTCATTTTATAGAAATAATTTGCATCGAAATTTGAATTTGAATTTAAATTTGACCAAATTTTACAAAATATCTTCATGGGCCCCTCACCTTTGGGTTAACCCAATTGTCAAAATAGGTTCACTTTTCTTCTGTTGTGACCCATAATTTAAAATGGGTTAAAATCCATAATTTTAGTAGGGCCCACATCCATTTGAAAACTTTGGCTATCTTAATTTTGATTAATCAAGAAAATTTATTCATCTTGTTAATCAGACGGTGATCAAGACATATAAAAATTTAAGTGTCTACAAATTGCCCCCACTTCAAGGCTCCAATTGGATGCCTGCTCGCTAGCACGAAGGGTGAGATGGAAGTACTTAGTTGATTTGGTGTTTCGCGGCCGAAAATAGTTACACCTACCACTCTTTAGCTGTGTTTGGCTTGGGAGCTTATATCGCATCAATTGGAAACCAATAACACATGCCTTATTTTAATGAGATTTGATGAGGCATTTTGGAAACCTATTGACAGTACAATTGTAAAGGAGGGAAAGTAATTTTGGTTATGATTCTCAAAAATTTGTTTCTGTCCCCACCTCCTTGTGCTCATGGCATGATTTGTATGACTAATCTAATTGGCAAGATTGGTGCCTTCATCCTTTGGACATGATCTGCTATAATATATATATATATATATATATTAGTGCTAGGATGGCGTGAGCTTGGGCCAATGTATCAGTCACTCAAGCATGGAAAAGATATGACCATGCAAATTATTCTAAATTCTTTTTTTTTTTTTTAATAAAAAAAACAAGGTAGAATCTTTGAAGGCTTAACTAGTATGCCTATATATGGATGACGAGAGCAGTGTCATGAAAACCCTAAGCTTTGAATCAATCATATTTACATACCGTAATGTCGTCCTCCACCTATTAGAGCTTAAGTAGAGCTCTAAATCAAAAGGTAGCTAGACTTGTTGCTCTCCTTTGCAAGAAAGATTTCTTTGTCTTTATTTGCCTCCATTCTTTATCATACCTCTTGTTACATGTATATAGGATGGTACATACATAGACAAACAATTTCCATCAACCAATCCACACGCCGGGTCGAGAGACCCATTCCACCACCTTATTGCAAATTTATGGAAAGACTTTTACAAAGTCTTACATTTTTAAATTCTTTTATTATTAATTTCAAATCCAATGTGCTGTACATTGAAACATCAAAAGACACACCTTTCACTTTGTTCCTTTGTGGATGGGATAGCTTTCTACTTCTCCCAATAACTTTCATATTCTACCAGATTGTTGCCCTTTTTCTTTTTCCGTTTTTCTTTTTCCCTTCTTTTTGTGTTTTTTTTTTTCCTTCCTTTGTTTTCATTATTTTTTGGGTCAATTTTTTTCCAGCTTAACTTTCCTATTTTTTAAAATTAAAAAAATATGTAAGTACACAAATTTGTTCTCACTTTTATAATTCGAAAGTGAACAGATAGACACATATAACTGTCTATCCATCCAAAATTTTAATATAAAAGTAATTTAAAAGTACAAAAATAGACATATTTGTCTCCATTTACAATATGTAAGTTATTTATGTCATTTGTGAGTTTAATTATGATATAACTCAATACTATGAAAATCATAATTAAAAAAAAATAAATAAATTATAGCCAAACATCACATAAAACAAAACAACTCTTGAATCATAACCAAAATAATGACATAACTAACATCACAATGTGTCATAAGTAACAATAGATCATAACTAAAGGAAATGATAATGATTACAATAGATCATAACATCACCGTCGCTAATAAAATGTTAGGAAATGATGATTACATTAGCAACGTTTATTATTGTCAATAAAATTATTTTCATAAAATCATATTTTATTAATTCATTCCTGTACAAATTATTAAGATTTTCTAAAATACAATACATCCATATCCACATCCACGTCCAAATTCACATTCACAAAATCATATACCAAGAATAATGTATATGTACCCAGAACAATTTTAAAACCTAATTTGATGGTGGAAAAGGTGATTTCAAAATTTGAACAATTCATCCATAATTACAACAAATTAATGTTTGAGAGAAAAAGTTAGAAGAAAAAAATCGTTTTCAAGACTAATTTTTTCATACAAAAATGTCATGATTATAATTTTTATGATAAAATTGAAAAAATGAACACTCTTTATCTGTTTTTAAAAATGAAATTAATCTTAGCAAATAGGAAATGATCATTTAAGCGAATGTCTAGCAATTATTCTCTTTCTTTCTTTTGCTCTTGATTTTGAAATAGGTCTCAGTGTATAAACACTCTTCGTCTATTTTTTTTCTGTTTTAAAATTTGTGTGAACAAGTAGAAAATGAAGACAAACAATTTCCATCAACCAATCCACACTGGTCGAGAGACCCATTCCCACCACCATATTGCAAATTTATGGAAAGACTTTCTACAAGGTCTTACATTTTTAAATTCTTTTATTATTAATTTCAAATCCAATGTCTTTGCACATTGAAACATCAAAAGACACACCTTTCACTTTGTTCCTTTGTGGATGGGATAGCTTTCTACTTCTCCCAATAACTTTCATATTCTACAGTTGTTGCCCTTTTTCTTTTTCCGTTTTCTTTTCCCTTCTTTTGTGTTTTTTTTTTTCCTTCCTTTGTTTTCATTATTTTTTGGGTCAATTTTTTTCCAGCTTAACTTTCCTATTTTTTAAAATTAAAAAAATATGTAAGTACACAAATTTGTTCTCACTTTTATAATTCGAAAGTGAACAGATAGACACATATAACTGTCTATCCATCCAAAATTTTAATATAAAAGTAATTTAAAAGTACAAAAATAGACATATTTGTCTCCATTTACAATATGTAAGTTATTTATGTCATTTGTGAGTTTAATTATGATATAACTCAATACTATGAAAATCATAATTAAAAAAAATAAATAAATTATAGCCAAACATCACATAAAACAAAACAACTCTTGAATCATAACCAAAATAATGACATAACTAACATCACAATGTGTCATAAGTAACAATAGATCATAACTAAAGGAAATGATAATGATTACAATAGATCATAACATCACCGTCGCTAATAAAATGTAAGGAAATGATGATTACATTAGCAACGTTTATTATTGTCGCAATAAAATTATTTTCATAAAATCATATTTTATTAATTCATTCCCTGTACAAATTATTAAGATTTTCTGAAATACAATACATCCATATCCACATCCACGTCCAAATTCACATTCACAAAATCATATACCAAGAATAATGTATATGTACCCTGTAACAATTTTAAAACCTAATTTGATGGTGGAAAAGGTGATTTCAAAATTTGAACAATTCATCCATAATTACAACAAATTAATGTTTGAGAGAAAAAAGTTAGAAGAAAAAAAATACGTTTTCAAGACTAATTTTTTTCATACAAAAAATGTCATGATTATAATTTTTATGATAAAATTGAAAAAATGAACACTCTTTATCTGTTTTTTAAAAATGAAATTAATCTTAGCAAATAGGAAATGATCATTTAAACGAATGTCTAGCAATTATTCTCTTTCTTTCTTTTGCTACTGATGTTGAAATAGGTCTCAGTGTATAAACACTCTTCGTCTATTTTTTTTCCTGTTTAAAATTTGTGTGAACAAGTAGAAAATGAAGACAAACAATTTCCATCAACCAATCCACACGCCGGGTCGAGAGACCCATTCCCACCACCATATTGCAAATTTATGGAAAGACTTTCTACAAGGTCTTACATTTTTTAAATTCTTTTATTATTAATTTCAAATCCAATGTGCTGCACATTGAAACATCAAAAGACACACCTTTCACTTTGTTCCTTTGTGGATGGGATAGCTTTCTACTTCTCCCAATAACTTTCATATTCTACCAGATTGTTGCCCTTTTTCTTTTTCCGTTTTTCTTTTTCCCTTCTTTTTGTGTTTTTTTTTTCCTTCCTTT
Organism: Camellia lanceoleosa; assembly: GCA_025200525.1. Taxonomy (NCBI): domain Eukaryota; kingdom Viridiplantae; phylum Streptophyta; class Magnoliopsida; order Ericales; family Theaceae; genus Camellia; species Camellia lanceoleosa. The sequence continues at coordinate 114,217,058 of CM045770.1, read as the reverse complement.
GTTTTCATTATTTTTTGGGTCAATTTTTTTCCAGCTTAACTTTCCTATTTTTTAAAATTAAAAAAATATGTAAGTACACAAATTTGTTCTCACTTTTATAATTCGAAAGTGAACAGATAGACACATATAACTGTCTATCCATCCAAAATTTTAATATAAAAGTAATTTAAAAGTACAAAAATAGACATATTTGTCTCCATTTACAATATGTAAGTTATTTATGTCATTTGTGAGTTTAATTATGATATAACTCAATACTATGAAAATCATAATTAAAAAAAAATAAATAAATTATAGCCAAACATCACATAAAACAAAACAACTCTTGAATCATAACAAAAATAATGACATAACTAACATCACAATGTGTCATAAGTAACAATAGATCATAACTAAAGGAAATGATAATGATTACAATAGATCATAACATCACCGTAAGCTAATAAAATGTAAGGAAATGATGATTACATTAGCAACGCGTTTATTATTGTCGCAATAAAATTATTTTCATAAAATCATATTTTATTAATTCATTCCTGTACAAATTATTAAGATTTTCTGAAATACAATACATCCATATCCACATCCACGTCCAAATTCACATTCACAAAATCATATACCAAGAATAATGTATATGTACCCTGTAACAATTTTAAAACCTAATTTGATGGTGGAAAAGGTGATTTCAAAATTTGAACAATTCATCCATAATTACAACAAATTAATGTTTGAGAGAAAAAAGTTAGAAGAAAAAAAATACGTTTTCAAGACTAATTTTTTTCATACAAAAATGTCATGATTATAATTTTTATGATAAAATTGAAAAATGAACACTCTTTATCTGTTTTTAAAAATGAAATTAATCTTAGCAAATAGGAAATGATCATTTAAACGAATGTCTAGCAATTATTCTCTTTCTTTCTTTTGCTCTTGATGTTGAAATAGGTCTCGAGTATAAACACTCTTCGTCTATTTTTTTCTGTTTAAAATTTGTGTGAACAAGTAGAAAATGAAGACAAACAATTTCCATCAACCAATCCACACGCTGGTCGAGACCCATTCCCACCACCATATTGCAAATTTATGGAAAGACTTTCTACAAGGTCTTACATTTTTAAATTCTTTTATTATTAATTTCAAATCCAATGTCTTGCACATTGAAACATCAAAAGACACACCTTTCACTTTGTTCCTTTGTGGATGGGATAGCTTTCTACTTCTCCCAATAACTTTCATATTCTACAGTTGTTGCCCTTTTTCTTTTCCGTTTTCTTTTTCCCTTCTTTTTGTGTTTTTTTTTTCCTTCCTTTGTTTTCATTATTTTTGGGTCAATTTTTTCCAGCTTAACTTTCCTATTTTTAAAATTAAAAAATATGTAAGTACACAAATTTGTTCTCACTTTTATAATTCGAAAGTGAACAGATAGACACATATAACTGTCTATCCATCCAAAATTTTAATATAAAAGTAATTTAAAAGTACAAAAATAGACATATTTGTCTCCATTTACAATATGTAAGTTATTTATGTCATTTGTGAGTTTAATTATGATATAACTCAATACTATGAAAATCATAATTAAAAAAATAAATAAATTATAGCCAAACATCACATAAAACAAAACAACTCTTGAATCATAACCAAAATAATGACATAACTAACATCACAATGTGTCATAAGTAACAATAGATCATAACTAAAGGAAATGATAATGATTACAATAGATCATAACATCACCGTCGCTAATAAAATGTTAGGAAATGATGATTACATTAGCAACGCGTTTATTATTGCAATAAAATTATTTTCATAAAATCATATTTTATTAATTCATTCCCTATAAATTATTAAGATTTTCTCAAATACAATACATCCATATCCACATCCACGTCCAAATTCACATTGACATAATCATATACCAAGAATAATGTATATGTACCCTGTAACAATTTTAAAACCTAATTTGATGGTGGTATAGGTGATCTCAAAATTTGAACAATACATCCATTATTACAACAACTTAATGTTTGAGAGAAAAAGTTAGAAGAAAAAAATCGTTTTCAAGACTAATTTTTTCATACAAAAATGTCATGATTATAATTTTTATGATAAAATTGAAAAAATGAACACTCTTTATCTGTTTTTTAAAAATGAAATTAATCTTAGCAAATAGGAAATGATCATTTAAACGAATGTCTAGCAATTATTCTCTTTCTTTCTTTTGCTACTGATGTTGAAATAGGTCTCAGTGTATAAACACTCTTCGTCTATTTTTTTTTGTTTTAAAATTTGTGTGAACAAGTAGAAAATGAAGACAAACAATTTCCATCAACCAATCCACACGCCGGGTCGAGAGACCCATTCCCACCACCATATTGCAAATTTATGGAAAGACTTTCTACAAGGTCTTACATTTTTTAAATTCTTTTATTATTAATTTCAAATCCAATGTGCTGCACATTGAAACATCAAAAGACACACCTTTCACTTTGTTCCTTTGTGGATGGGATAGCTTTCTACTTCTCCCAATAACTTTCATATTCTACCAGATTGTTGCCCTTTTTCTTTTTCCGTTTTTCTTTTTCCCTTCTTTTTGTGTTTTTTTTTTTCCTTCCTTTGTTTTCATTATTTTTTGGGTCAATTTTTTTCCAGCTTAACTTTCCTATTTTTTAAAATTAAAAAAATATGTAAGTACACAAATTTGTTCTCACATTTATAATTGAAAGTGAGCAGATAGACACATATAACTCTATCCATTCAAAATTTTAATATAAAAGTAATTTAAAAGTACAAAAATAGACATATTTGTCTCCATTTACAATATGTAAGTTATTTATGTCATTTGTGAGTTTAATTATGATATAACTCAATACTATGAAAATCATAATTAAAAAAAATAAATAAATTATAGCCAAACATCACATAAAACAAAACAACTCTTGAATCATAACCAAAATAATGACATAACTAACATCACAATGTGTCATAAGTAACAATAGATCATAACTAAAGGAAATGATAATGATTACAATAGATCATAACATCACCGTCGCTAATAAAATGTAAGGAAATGATGATTACATTAGCAACGTTTATTATTGTCGCAATAAAATTATTTTCATAAAATCATATTTTATTAATTCATTCCCTGTACAAATTATTAAGATTTTCAAATACAATACATCCATATCCACATCCACGTCCAAATTCACATTCACAAAATCATATACCAAGAATAATGTATATGTACCCTGTAACAATTTTAAAACCTAATTTGATGGTGGAAAAGGTGATTTCAAAATTTGAACAATTCATCCATAATTACAACAAATTAATGTTTGAGAGAAAAAAGTTAGAAGAAAAAAAATACGTTTTCAAGACTAATTTTTTTCATACAAAAAATGTCATGATTATAATTTTTATGATAAAATTGAAAAATGAACACTCTTTATCTGTTTTTAAAAATGAAATTAATCTTAGCAAATAGGAAATGATCATTTAAACGAATGTCTAGCAATTATTCTCTTTCTTTCTTTTTTACTTGATGTTGAAATAGGTCTCGGTGTATAAACACTCTTCGTCTATTTTTTTTTTGTTTAAAATTTGTGTGAACAAGTAGAAAATGAAGACAAACAATTTCCATCAACCAATCCACACCGGGTCGAGAGACCCATTCCCACCAATTATATTGCAAATTTATGGAAAGACTTTCTACAAGGTCTTACATTTTTAAATTCTTTTATTATTAATTTCAAATCCAATGTGCTGCACATTGAAACATCAAAAGACACACCTTTCACTTTGTTCCTTTGTGGATGGGATAGCTTTCTACTTCTCCCAATAACTTTCATATTCTACCAGATTGTTGCCCTTTTTCTTTTTCCGTTTTCTTTTTCCCTTCTTTTGTGTTTTTTTTTTCCTTCCTTTGTTTTCATTATTTTTTGGGTCAATTTTTTCCAGCTTAACTTTCCTATTTTTAAAATTAAAAAATATGTAAGTACACAAATTTGTTCTCACTTTTATAATTCGAAGTGAGCAGATAGACACATATAACCTGCTATCCATCCAAAATTTTAATATAAAAGTAATTTAAAAGTACAAAAATAGACATATTTGTCTCCATTTACAATATGTAAGTTATTTATGTCATTTGTGAGTTTAATTATGATATAACTCAATACTATGAAAATCATAATTAAAAAAAATAAATAAATTATAGCCAAACATCACATAAAACAAAACAACTCTTGAATCATAACCAAAATAATGACATAACTAACATCACAATGTGTCATAAGTAACAATAGATCATAACTAAAGGAAATGATAATGATTACAATAGATCATAACATCACCGTCGCTAATAAAATGTTAGGAAATGATGATTACATTAGCAACGTTTATTATTGTCGCAATAAAATTATTTTCATAAAATCATATTTTATTAATTCATTCCTGTACAAATTATTAAGATTTTCGAAATACAATACATCCATATCCACATCCACGTCCAAATTCACATTCACAAAATCATATACCAAGAATAATGTATATGTACCCTGTAACAATTTTAAAACCTAATTTGATGGTGGAAAAGGTGATTTCAAAATTTGAACAATTCATCCATAATTACAACAAATTAATGTTTGAGAGAAAAAAGTTAGAAGAAAAAAATACGTTTTCAAGACTAATTTTTTCATACAAAAAATGTCATGATTATAATTTTATGATAAAATTGAAAAATGAACACTCTTTATCTGTTTTTAAAAATGAAATTAATCTTAGCAAATAGGAAATGATCATTTAAACGAATGTCTAGCAATTATTCTCTTTCTTTCTTTTTACTCGATGTTGAAATAGGTCTCGGTATAAACACTCTTCGTCTATTTTTTTTCTGTTTAAAATTTGTGTGAACAAGTAGAAAATGAAGACAAACAATTTCCATCAACCAATCCACCTTGGTCGAGAGACCCATTCCCACCACCATATTGCAAATTTATGGAAAGACTTTCTACAAGGTCTTACATTTTTTAAATTCTTTTATTATTAATTTCAAATCCAATGTGCTGCACATTGAAACATCAAAAGACACACCTTTCACTTTGTTCCTTTGTGGATGGGATAGCTTTCTACTTCTCCCAATAACTTTCATATTCTACCAGATTGTTGCCCTTTTTCTTTTTCCGTTTTTCTTTTTCCCTTCTTTTTGTGTTTTTTTTTTTCCTTCCTTTGTTTTCATTATTTTTTGGGTCAATTTTTTTCCAGCTTAACTTTCCTATTTTTTAAAATTAAAAAAATATGTAAGTACACAAATTTGTTCTCACTTTTATAATTCGAAAGTGAACAGATAGACACATATAACTGTCTATCCATCCAAAATTTTAATATAAAAGTAATTTAAAAGTACAAAAATAGACATATTTGTCTCCATTTACAATATGTAAGTTATTTATGTCATTTGTGAGTTTAATTATGATATAACTCAATACTATGAAAATCATAATTAAAAAAAAATAAATAAATTATAGCCAAACATCACATAAAACAAAACAACTCTTGAATCATAACCAAAATAATGACATAACTAACATCACAATGTGTCATAAGTAACAATAGATCATAACTAAAGGAAATGATAATGGTTACAATAGATCATAACATCACCGCCGCTAATAAAATGTTAGGAAATGATGATTACATTAGCAACGCGTTTATTATTGTCGCAATAAAATTATTTTCATAAAATCATATTTTATTAATTCATTCCCTGTACAAATTATTAAGATTTTCTAAAATACAATACATCCATATCCACATCCACGTCCAAATTCACATTCACAAAATCATATACCAAGAATAATGTATATGTACCCTGTAACAATTTTAAAACCTAATTTGATGGTGGAAAAGGTGATTTCAAAATTTGAACAATTCATCCATAATTACAACAAATTAATGTTTGAGAGAAAAAAGTTAGAAGAAAAAAAATACGTTTTCAAGACTAATTTTTTTCATACAAAAAATGTCATGATTATAATTTTTATGATAAAATTGAAAAAATGAACACTCTTTATCTGTTTTTTAAAAATGAAATTAATCTTAGCAAATAGGAAATGATCATTTAAACGAATGTCTAGCAATTATTCTCTTTCTTTCTTTTGCTACTGATGTTGAAATAGGTCTCAGTGTATAAACACTCTTCGTCTATTTTTTTCCTGTTTAAAATTTGTGTGAACAAGTAGAAAATGAAGACAAACAATTTCCATCAACCAATCCACACGCCGGGTCGAGAGACCCATTCCCACCACCATATTGCAAATTTATGGAAAGACTTTCTACAAGGTCTTACATTTTTTAAATTCTTTTATTATTAATTTCAAATCCAATGTGCTGCACATTGAAACATCAAAAGACACACCTTTCACTTTGTTCCTTTGTGGATGGGATAGCTTTCTACTTCTCCCAATAACTTTCATATTCTACCGATTGTTGCCCTTTTTCTTTTTCCGTTTTCTTTTTTCCCTTCTTTTTGTGTTTTTTTTTTCCTTCCTTTGTTTTCATTATTTTTGGGTCAATTTTTTTCAAATTAACTTTCCTATTTTTTAAAATTAAAAAATATGTAAGTACACAAATTTGTTCTCACTTTTATAATTCGAAGTGAGCAGATAGACACATATAACCTGTCTATCCATCCAAAATTTTAATATAAAAGTAATTTAAAAGTACAAAAATAGACATATTTGTCTCCATTTACAATATGTAAGTTATTTATGTCATTTGTGAGTTTAATTATGATATAACTCAATACTATGAAAATCATAATTAAAAAAAAATAAATAAATTATAGCCAAACATCACATAAAACAAAACAACTCTTGAATCATAACCAAAATAATGACATAACTAACATCACAATGTGTCATAAGTAACAATAGATCATAACTAAAGGAAATGATAATGATTACAATAGATCATAACATCACCGTCGCTAATAAAATGTTAGGAAATGATGATTACATTAGCAACGTTTATTATTGTCGCAATAAAATTATTTTCATAAAATCATATTTTATTAATTCATTCCCTGTACAAATTATTAAGATTTTCTAAAATACAATACATCCATATCCACATCCACGTCCAAATTCACATTCACAAAATCATATACCAAGAATAATGTATATGTACCCTGTAACAATTTTAAAACCTAATTTGATGGTGGAAAAGGTGATTTCAAAATTTGAACAATTCATCCATAATTACAACAAATTAATGTTTGAGAGAAAAAGTTAGAAGAAAAAAATACGTTTTCAAGACTAATTTTTTCATACAAAAATGTCATGATTATAATTTTTATGATAAAATTGAAAAAATGAACACTCTTTATCTGTTTTTAAAAATGAAATTAATCTTAGCAAATAGGAAATGATCATTTAAACGAATGTCTAGCAATTATTCTCTTTCTTTCTTTTGCTACTGATGTTGAAATAGGTCTCAGTGTATAAACACTCTTCGTCTATTTTTTTTCCTGTTTAAAATTTGTGTGAACAAGTAGAAAATGAAGACAAACAATTTCCATCAACCAATCCACACGCCGGGTCGAGAGACCCATTCCCACCACCATATTGCAAATTTATGGAAAGACTTTCTACAAGGTCTTACATTTTTTAAATTCTTTTATTATTAATTTCAAATCCAATGTGCTGCACATTGAAACATCAAAAGACACACCTTTCACTTTGTTCCTTTGTGGATGGGATAGCTTTCTACTTCTCTCAATAACTTTCATATTCTACCAGATTGTTGCCCTTTTTCTTTTTCCGTTTTTCTTTTTCCCTTCTTTTTGTGTTTTTTTTTTCCTTCTTTTGTTTTCATTATTTTTTGGGTCAATTTTTTTCCAGCTTAACTTTCCTATTTTTTAAAATTAAAAAAATATGTAAGTACACAAATTTGTTCTCACTTTTATAATTCGAAAGTGGACAGATAGACACATATAACTGTCTATCCATCCAAAATTTTAATATAAAAGTAATTTAAAAGTACAAAAATAGACATATTTGTCTCCATTTACATTTTGTAAGTTATTTATGTCATTTGTGAGTTTAATTATGATATAACTCAATACTATGAAAATCATAATTAAAAAAAAAATTAAATTATAGCCAAACATCACATAAAACAAAACAACTCTTGAATCATAACCAAAATAATGACATAACTAACATCACAATGTGTCATAAGTAACAATAGATCATAACTAAAGGAAATGATGATGATTACAATAGATCATAACATCACCGTCGCTAATAAAATGTAAGGAAATGATGATTACATTAGCAACGTTTATTATTGTCGCAATAAAATTATTTTCATAAAATCATATTTTATTAATTCATTCCCTGTACAAATTATTAAGATTTTCTAAAATACAATACATCCATATCCACATCCACATCCACATCCAAATTCACATTCACAAAATCATATACCAAGAATAATGTATATGTACTCTGTAACAATTTTAAAACCTAATTTGATGGTGGAAAAGGTGATTTCAAAATTTGAATAATTCATCCATAATTACAACAAATTAATGTTTGAGAGAAAAAAGTTAGAAGAAAAAAAATACGTTTTCAGGACTAATTTTTTTGATACAAAAAATGTCATGATTATAATTTTTATGATAAAATTGAAAAAATGAACACTCTTTATCTGTTTTTTAAAAATGAAATTAATCTTAGCAAATAGGAAATGATCATTTAAACGAATGTCTAGCAATTATTCTCTTTCTTTCTTTTACTACTGATTTTGAAATAGGTCTCAGTGTATAAACACTCTTCGTCTATTTTTTTCCTGTTTAAAATTTGTGTGAACAAGTAGAAAATGGAGACAAACAATTTCCATCAACCAATCCACACGCCGGGTCGAGAGACCCATTCCCACCACCATATTGCAAATTTATGGAAAGAATTTCTACAAAGTCTTACATTTTTTTAATTCTTTTATTATTAATTTCAAATCCAATGTGCTGCACATTGAAACATCAAAAGACACACCTTTCACTTTGTTCCTTTGTGGATGGGATAGCTTTCTACTTCTCCCAATAACTTTCATATTCTACCAGATTGTTGCCCTTTTTCTTTTTCCGTTTTTCTTTTTCCCTTCTTTTTGTGTTTTTTTTTTTCTCCTTCTTTTGTTTTCATTATTTTTTGGGTCAATTTTTTTCCAGCGTAACTTTCCTATTTTTTAAAATTAAAAAAATATGTAAGTACACAAATTTGTTCTCATTTTTATAATTCGAAAGTGGACAGATAGACACATATAACTGTCTATCCATCCAAAATTTTAATATAAAAGTAATTTAAAAGTACAAAAATAGACATATTTGTCTCCATTTACAATATGTAAGTTATTTATGTCATTTGTGAGTTTAATTATGATATAACTCAATACTATGAAAATCATAATTAAAAAAAAAATTTAATTATAGCCAAACATCACGTAAAACAAAACAACTCTTGAATCATAACCAAAATAATGACATAACTAACATCACAATGTGTCATAAGTAACAATAGATCATAACTAAAGACAAAAATTATAACCAAAGGTGCATATATATTTGTCCCTAAATTTTAATTTAAAAATATATTTGTTCATGTTTTTTGAATTTTAAAGTGCCGCAAGTAACCAAGAAATAGTTCATTTGCCCAAGTAAGAAACCGATGTACTTTCACAGGTTACCCCCGTTCTGTATATGAGTTTTTTTTTCATTTCTCATATTGTTTTTTGTAGATTAATATGTCGAGGTCCATTGATGGGCATAAAGAAAATGTCTTGGTAGCAAACATCAAACTAATAAAACAAGGGTTAGCTCTCCAGCTGGTCTACAAGGACATTTGATGCATTCATTGTCTTCGGAAGTTTTGACTTTTTGTTTTATATTTAGCTCTGATTTTAGTACTTGTAATTTTTATTGATGTTCTTTTTAATGTTGTGTATTACACTTAGTAAAATAAAATATAATTTAAAAGTCTCAACCTTCTATTTATTTAATTTTTTTTATAAGTTTTAGCCAAAAAAATAAAATAAAATTTATAATTCCTAATTAGTATTACTATTACTTAGTAAAAATATTCAAAAGGACAAAATAATTTTTTAAATATTTGTCTTTTTTTTAATATTCTAATTAAATATAAAATTTAATAAGATAATTCGTCCAAACAAACATGCAGAACATCACCCAAGAGTTAACTTTAGTTAATTTTACCCAATTTCCAATGGGGATGGCCTTTAACATTATTGAAAACTTGAAGTTAACATCACCCAAGAGTTACACTCAAGACTTGGTCAATTTTATCTGAAAAAATTACACTTTCTATCTTTTAAGTATTATTGAACCTTAAACTTTAGATTTTTAAAATTCGTTTTAATTTACTAAAATTTTGTCAATATAATTCAATTAGTAGCTGTAGTGCAATTTGCTGATATAAAATGACATGCTACTTAATTTAATTTTTTTTTTCTCATTTTGACTATTTAAATATTATATTATTTTTACTTTGATCTTTACAATATCACATTTTTTTCACTTTGCTCCATTGGTTTAGAGCTACATGAAATTTTCTGTTAAAGAATTTGACAATAGCTTCTAATAAGACCACATTGATAAAAATTCAATAATTTAAGATTTTTTTAATCAAATTAAAATTGGAGTAATATTTTTTAGTCTAAAGTATAATTTAGTCAAATTTTATTATTATTTACTGGGTTAATTACTCTTTTTAACTCATGTAGTTCAATCTAAATTTCACTCTAATTCTTATAATTTTAGTTTGAACAATTTGTTCCTTAGAGCATCTCTAATGATAAATGCTATAATATCATTGTGATTACTATAATTTGGCAATGAATAGTGAAAAATGATAGAATTATAGCAATGATACTCCAATGGTCAAATGTCATTTTAACAGAACGAAACACAGAAATTGGTATGTTCGGGACGACCGACTACTGGGTGGGAGGGAGGGAGGAAGGGAAATGGTTGGTTTTGACTAAGTTGGTGAATATGGCAGCTATTAAAGCTTGTGTCAAATTTGACACAAGTTTTGACATTTGCTATTTTTGTCAGCTGTCATATTCACCATTGGAGCACCACTGCTATTATATTATAGCAATGGTAGCTCAAATGGTAAACCATTGGAGATGCTCTTACAAATTAAGTCTAATTTCAATTTGATTCTTCCGTCTAAATCAAAGGTTAAAATTAATAATTTTAAGACACTTGTCAATTTTTTATGGTGTAAACAAAATTTTAAACAGAATAATTAAATTAAAATTAAACTTAAAATATAAAGATCAAATTAAAATTATAAGATCTAAAGTAAAATTTGAGTTAAAAGTTATGATTACCGAAGATTTGAAGGGGAGATTACCGAAGACTTGCCCAAGACTTTTTAAGTCCGGAAGACTACGGCAATAGGTACCCAAGACTTGACCCAGTATCACTAAAGACTTGTAAGTCATCTTCTATAAACTGCTACTATCAAATCAAATATTTGTCCATAATTCAAAGTTTGAATAATTACCTTATTTTCTTCTTTTTCTTTTTTTCAATGGCTAGTAAATAATTTGCACTAAAAAAGCTAAGTGCCAAAAAATTATATCTAAAATTTTAATATGTAATTCTGATTCAATTCTTTTAGTTGGAGTTACATTTATTATAAATTTGAATTACATATTGACTTTTTTAAATAAAAAATTTGATTATATATTATTATTGTATAAATATCAATATCATGACAAAATAGACTAAATTGAAATTTAATTATGTAAAAAGGGTTCAACAATATATATCCAAATGTGTGCAACAAATTTGACAATAAAGTCATGGCCTCCCTCAACAAGCCAAATAGTAAGACTTCTACATTCAAGACCGTTGTCAATTTTATTAGAATAAAGGGTAAATCACACTTTGTACCCCTATATTTAGGTAAATTACACTTTGCATCCATATACTTTGCAGCAAATCTCACTTTGACCCTTACACATGAAATCATGACAATCAACCCCCTGCACTTTTGGTCAAATCCCACTTTGGTCTCTCGATATATGAAATTGTAACACTCAACCCCCTGTACTTTTGGTCAAATCTCACTTTGATTCCTATGCAAGTGTCAATGTGCCATTTCTGTTACTCAATTGTTTAAATTTTTAACATAATCTAGTCATGTGATAAGAATGTGACTACGACAAAAGGGTAAGAAAGGAAAATCATCTATATTTTTCACCAATAAACATTTTATTCCAAAATTTACATCAAAATATGACTGTATTAGGTTAAAACAAAACGCAGATTGTGAACAATAAGGAACATGAACTAGGATTTTGCATAAATTGGAATCACAAAACTCTATTTTTCACAATAATACAGTCTTCTATCTATTCATCTGTCTTTCTTTTTGATTTCTTTGTGACATCTCTTTTTATATTTCAAAAGCTCTACTTTTTTGCATTTTCACCCCAATATTTACCATACGAACATATATATATATTATATAACTCTCATGCGCTTATCACTCAAGGAAAAATTTATTGATGGAAAACATGAATGATTTTTCTCTTCTATCCTTATTTCGTAATCACATTTTTGTTACATGACAAGATTTTATTAAAAATTTAAAAATGAAATAATAAATGAGAGACATTGACACTTATGTAGAGACCAAAGTGAGATTTGAGTCAAAGTGCAAGGGGTTGACTGTCACGATTTCATGTATAGGGACTAAAGTGGGATTTGACCAGAAGTGCAGGAGGTTAACTATCATGATATCATGTATAGGGTCCAAAATGAGATTTGATACAAAGTGCAAGGGTGCAAAGTGTAATTTACCCCTTATATTTTGTACCAAATTTCACTTTCACCCCTACACATAAAATCAAGACAGTCAACCCCTGCACTTTTAGTCAAATCCCACTTTGATCTCTACACGTGAAATCATGACAGTCAACCCACTACACTTTTACTAAAATCCCACTTTGGTCCCTACACAAGTGTCAATATCCCTCTTCTATTATTTTATTTTTAAATCTTTAACAAAATCCAATCATGTGACAAAAATATGACTACGAAATGAAGGTAAGAGAGGAAAATCATTCATGTTTTCCACCAATACACTTTGTCCTACATGATAAGCACATGAGAGTTTATATGATACAATATATATATATGTTCGTATGGTAAAAATTGGAACGAAAATGTAAGAAAGTAGAGAATTTGAAATTAAAAAAAAAATGCAACAAAGAAATCAAAGAGAAAGAAAGATGAATAGACAGAAAACTGTGTTATTATGAAAAATAGAGTTTTGTGATTATAATTTATGCAACATATGCAACACCCTAGTTCATCTTTTTAATTGTTCACAATCTCCGTTTTGTTTTAGCCTAATACAGTTATATTTTGATATATATTTTAGGAAAAGTGTATTGATAGAAAATGTAGATGATTTTCTTTACCCTCATATCGTATCCACATTCTTAGCACATGACTAGATTCTGTTAAAGATTTAAACAATTAAGTAACAGAAATGGGATATTGACACTTGTGTAGGGACCAAAATGAGATTTTACCAAAAGTATAGGGGGTTGACTGTCACAATTTCATGTACAGGGAGCAAAGTGGGATTTGACTTGAAGTGCAGGGGATTGACTATCATAATTTCATGTGTAGGGGCCAAAGTAAGATTTGGTGCAAAGTGCAAGAGTGCAAAGTGTAATTTACCCTTTTGGTTATGTTAATTCCTTATTGAAGCATTGAATGAACCATAGGTAAATTGAGATATTTACATACTCATACATCATGTTCCATTATTCATGAATTTGGTTACACGATTATTACAAATTTTTAGAAAATGTTGAAAGGGCATAAATAGCGTATGAGTCTGGGTAGTTAAGTCGGGTTTTGGAAATGTAATGAGTATTGTATTGGTACCCACGCGGGAAGTCAAGGTGCCCAATTGTCTTGTCTTGAGCTTATCATTGAACAAATGTAGGAAAATATTTTTGGGTGTCCATTGGTCATACCATATTAATAGCTGGTAAAAGTGAAAATGAATAATTTTGGGTACCCATCGCCCTGCCGTATTAATAACCGGCAAATGTAAGGATATTTTCAATACAAAAATCTATACATATGTATGGTTTTGCAGCTCTTGCTTGGGACGTCATTGCGTATTTACCGCCTTATTTTTTATGACAAGTTTTGAATGGAAATTGTGCATTGGACATCATTGATTTTAAAAAGAGAAAAACATGAATTTTATCATGGATGTGCATGGCATGATCATATGCATTTCAGTCATTTATATACCCTATTAATAGTATTCTTACTGGGCATTAGCTTATCCTAAATCTAATAAATTTTCAAGACTTGATGGTGTGACTCTGCCCAAGTGTCAAAGTTGTGGAAATGTTTTGAATGGAGCACAAAGGCTCATTTTAATGTTCTATGTGTTTACAGCCATCGAGCTTATGTATTTGGGATAGAATTCCACTTATATGTAATCAAGGCCCTAGCCTTGAAAGTTGTATTTCTTTTATTTCTTGAATTATCATGTATTATTAATTTGAACACTAATGTTGTAAAGTTGAAATGTAACTTCTTTGAAAAATCTAATGAGAAGAGATAAACATTGGACTTGGAAATGGCTATGCTTTAATTAATTTTCTTTTAACTCTTTCTTCATATCATGGAAGTGGAAATTAATCAAGGATTAGTAATTATAAAATGGGTTAAAGATATTGGGGCATCACACACAAGATGTTCTTCTCTATATCTAAGTTTCATTTGTCTACTTCTCCTACTACACCATTCTTTACAAATCCTTCTCTTTTGTTTGATGAGCTTAATACAGACACCACTTCCGACGTGATGACTCTAGCCTATCATGAGGATTTTGCTCCGCCTCCTGGTTCTGCTACTCCACTCCCTGATCCTGATTCTACTCTTGCTTCACCTTATAGTCCTGTCTTTATTCCCTTTTACAATGAGCCTTATGCATCCTTTGATTCCACTATATCATCTTCTGTACCAGAGGTACCTCTTCGTCATTCTACTTGTGTAACACAACCTTCATTCTTCTTCATGATTTCATTGTTGGTTCTACTACTTGTTCTTCTCATGAACCAACTTCTTACCAAGAGGCATTTTCTAACCCTCTTTGGAAACAAGCTATGATTGATGAAATGTAGGCTTTCGATAAAACCATACCTGGAATGTAGTTGACCTTGCACTTGGAAAGGGCGTTGTTAGTTGCAAATGGGTTTACGAGATCAAAACACATTCTGATGGTTCCATTGAGCATTACAAAGCTTGTCTTGTTGCCCGGGGGTTTACTCAAAAATATGGGATTGATTATGGCGAAACATTTGCTCTTGTTGCTCATCTTACTTCAGTTCGCAACCTACTTGTCATTGCTACTTCCATTGGAGTCTTTGTTACATGGATATCAAGAATGCCTTTCTCAATAGTGATCTCAGTGAGGAAGTTTATATGGAGCCTCATCTTGGTTCCTTGGTTTTGTCCACCAAAGTCTACAAACTTCACCATACTTTGTATGGTTTGAAACAAGCTCCTCATGACTGGCTTGCCAAGTTCAGTTTTACCATTTGTGACTTTGGCTTCTCCTCTAGTGCCTATAATTCTACTCTATTTATACATAAGATAGAGCGCAATATTATTCTTCCTTTTCTCTATGGGTGTGTTTGATTGGACATACTGGATAAAGGGGGATTAGAATCCATCGGACTTGAGTCCTGGGACTGTAAATCTCCCGGACTATTTGATTGGATTGGATATATATCCCGTGTTTGTTTTTTATCTGGAAGTACTATTTTTGGTAAATCTAACGTTTGGTTGGACGGATTGGATAGGATAAATGAACAAAAGACTATTTTACCCTTTTTAATTGTTTACTAAGTAATAGTAATATTAAACATATCTTTAATATTTTAATCATTTTAGCTAGATTAAATAAAAATTTATTTTATTTTATTTTTTACACAATTAAATAAATTTATTTTTTAAATTAAATAAATAAAATATCAATAAAAATATATGTTATTTTTTTAATTAAAATTTTAAATAAATTTGTTTTTAAAAATAATAATAATTAAACAATGACATTAAATAAAACATCTATTAACATTTAAATAATGAAATTAAATAAAATATAAACAAAATTTTAAAATAAAACATCAATAAAATACCTATAAAAAATTATTTTAAAAAATAAATAAATAAAACATCAATAAAAAGTTAAATAAAATTATTTTATTTTTTAATTGAGACATTTAAATTTTATTGAATTTTACTAAATATAATACATAATTAAATAGTAGATGGTCAAAATGGTCATTTCACCACCTAATCCCAACAGTAAATAGTCCCTTCAAAATTGTCCCACACCCCCTCTCCCTCCTAGGATAGTATAATCCCCCATATGGGGGATAAGGAGTCTGGGTCCGGCGAACTAAAAAAAAAAAACCAAATGTTGGATTGAATGTTTCTCCCGGATTACAATCCGCACAGTAAATAATCCCCCCAATCAAACACACCCTATGTGGATGATATGATCATCATTGGGGATGACACAGTGGGTATCTCTAGTCTTAAATAGTTCCTCAGTCACCAGTTTGAGATGAAATATTTGGGTTTGTTTAGCTACTACCTCGGCTTGGAAATTTCTCATGATCTTTCTGGTTACTTTCTCACCCAAGCCAAGTATACCTCTGATCTTTTGGTCCATGCTAGTCTTACCGATTGTAAGACTGTTCCTACCCTAGTTGATTCTCAGACTCGGCTCACACCACTTGGCGGTCACCTGTTGTTAGATGTTACTTTATATCGTTAGCTAGTTGATAGTCTTGTCTATCTCACGGTTACTTGTCCAAACATTGCCTATACTGTTCACATTGTTAGTCAGTTCATGGCTACTCCTCGCTCTTCGTGTAACGACCCGAAATTAATTACACAATTCAACTCTAAACAGTTAATACAAAGTGATATAAGTGAAATAAGAAACTTTCATTAATTGGAGTAATTATACAAAAGGTGACACATACAGTGTACATTTATAAATAGTTCATCCTGAATCTACAACATGTGTTACAAGTAGTAATAAGGAATAAAAGCTAAACATGTATTCATATGCCCTAAAGGCTTGCATCTTTCCATGACAATGCTTGGTTACAACAAAATGAGTCATAGGCTCAATACAAATAAAGCCCTAGGCTTGTACAAAAAGAAAAATCTAAAATAAACAAAAGCGAGCCTTCAGCTTCACAGTCCTCCCAAGCTAAGTCCTTGGCGAGGGCATATCACCAGCACTTGAAAATGGTTTTTCCCATGTAGAAACAGTTTAACACAATATATGAATCTTAACAAAGATATAAATATGATGTGTATATACAATGCTTGTGACAAAATCATTTACAACTCTTACGCAAACCATGCCATGCCAAGTTTTGTATCACATTTCATGTTATCTTAATCCTCTTTTTAACTCAATTCATTTTATCTCAATTCATGAGTTATTCCCATTTATGACAAACAATCAAACTGAGGATACAACTCAAAGCTTCTCAAATCAATATAGTCATCACACAAACACTTCCAGTTGCCATTTTACGAAAATTTCATCCACGGGAATCGGCACCCGTGTATACACAATGTTTTCGAGACTTTCACCTTGGACACACAGGCCAACTTAATTCAATGGAGTCCATCCATTTCTTCTCCCAAACATGGAGTACATCTCCTTTCTCTTCCAAAACATCATACATGTGCAATGTATTAAAATATAGTCATATTCAATGACAACCAGTAAGAGATTAGTTTCAATTCACCTAATCCTCATACAATTTCTACAACAATCATGGCTATCCTCCACCGATAGCCTAAAACAGTTATTTCTAAATAGATATATAATCTCTAAAATAGATAAATTATTTAAATTTCCATAGGTGAGACATAACACATATCCAACTCCACCATTTATTTAAACATCCATCAAATTCTATACTCTCATTACCAATTTCATGTATTTATACAAATACCTATTCAAGCCACTTTAGGAAAAAACCCCATTTTCTTCCAAAATACACCCCGAGTATCAAAATCAACAAACTTATCACAACAAAACCTTATATCCATTCCCATAACCATTTTTAATACATCCATTTGAAAACCCCTCTTTTAATTTTAAACCAAACCCCTAGGTTTGTTAAAAATCATTCCAGGTTCCAACATTCGTTACACAACAACAAATAGTTAAGTTAAAACTCATAAAAGAGTGTAGAAAGTCCCTACCTCAAGCTTAGAAGACCAAGGAAGAAGTGGAGGAACTTTGAAGACGCTGAAACCAAGATCTATTCGGATCAAAATGGAGCTTTTGAGATGCTCTACCCTTTTTCCAAAGACACTAGGGTAGAGAAACCAACGAATCTAGATGAAAGTATAGAAAGAATGTAGGTTTTAGAGAGAAGGGGTCTCAACTTTAGGGTTTAGAGTGAAAAGATGTGAAAAAGTGATGTAAAAAGGTGCTGCTGCAAACTGATATACGCACAGTTTGTTCGAGCGCAAAAAGTGACGCTCGAGCGTCAAACACAATAAGTTGTTCCGCTCGAGTGCAATAAGTAATGCTTGAGCACCAAGACACAATGAAAAAATGTGACATCGCTCGAGCACAAGAAGTGACACTCAAGCGCAAAATACACACTCCCAGTAGTTTTACAAAGAACATACCATCGCTCGAGCGCAAGAATGGCCGTTCGAGCACACGACTGCTAGAGGATAGAAAACACCGCTCGAGCGTAGAATACACCCTCCCTGTAGTTTTGCAGACCTGCAAAAGTACTAAGAGTTCACAAAGCCCGCTCAGTGCAAGAAGTGCCGCTCGAGCGCAAGAGTGAAATTCTGGGCAATAAGAGTTTGAAACCCAAGCTACCAACCTGTTCTAGACGCAACCAAAACAATCCAATAGCCAAAATTAACAAGGAAAAAGAATAAGACAAGAATACCAATATGGAACCATAAAACCTGAGTCCAAAATACAAAATGGATCAGGTCTAAACCAAAATTGCTATACTCTGCACTATGATGCTCTGGTTCACATTTTGTGCTATCTCAAAGGAACTATATTTCATGGTCTTCACTACTCAACACACTTTTCTTTACTGTTACACGCCTTTTTTATGCAAATTAGGCGGGGATCCGCCGACCACCATTTTATCAGAGGATTTTGCTTCTTCTTGGGTAACTCTCTCATTGTCTAGCGTAGCAAGAAACAAACTCTTATTGCTCGTTCTAGTACTAAGGCTGAGTATTGTGCTCTTGTTGATACTACTCAGGAGTTTGTGTAGCTTTATTGGCTTCTTTCTGAAATGAGGGTTTCTCATTCTGCTGCTACTAACCTCTATTGTAACAATCAGAGCGCTATTCAGATTGCCCATAATGATGTTTTCCATGATCGCACTAAGCGTATTAAGATTGACTATCACTTCATATGGTAGCACGTTACTATTGGCACTGTTCGTCTTATCTTTGTTATCTCTACCAATCAGACAGCCAACATCTTCACTAAGGTCCATTCTCCAAGACGTTTTTCTGGCTTACTTTCCATGCTCAAGCTGATATCTGCATTACTGTAATGCCCCGCCTTTTTATTACTCGAATCCCATTACCAAACCATTATTATAGATTTAATTTCAGAGATAACATACGGAAACTCTTTATATTTACAAGAACACATAAATAAAGATTCTCTCATCCGAATATGATATGAATGCAACAAGAGTTATAATTAAATAAATTGCCCGTAGGCTTACATCTTCTAAATGAAGAGAAAGGGTTTAACCCTTTTACATCAATGACATTCCGCCCACAAACAAAAGGCCCCGTGGCCAATAGGTAAAGAAGATCCATGACCTTGGAACACTTCTCGACATTTACCTGAAAAAGGATTAGCAACGTGGGATGAACATAAAGTCCAGTAGGGATCTCAACATGATCCTAAACAATAACAACTTACAGATAGCTATGATCATGAATGCTTAGTCTCATACTGTATAAATAATGTGACAGTTTATATAGAAATATACGTGTATAAGAGCTTTTCTCAAAGTCATTCATTTCATTCAATAACATAAGTAACTCACTTTTTTTTCTTCTTGTTACCTTTTTCCAATATTCATATGACTATAACAAATTTCTGAAGAAAAACAATTTCACCAAGCCCATTACGTTTTCTCTCACTTTCTAGACTTATACCTGATTTGCCTTTTCAAAACATGTTCACAAGTATTCAAAGTCTTTCACATTTTTCACAATCTCAACACAATACTTACGTCTGTTTCCAACACATTCATAACTATACAAGTATGCCTTTAATACAAAAGGAAAACAACAAGCAATCAATAACTATCTGTTTCAACAATTGAGGCAATGCGGCCTTCCAGAATGATAACCATCATAACCCATGATATACCCAGATACATTGAGACAATAATGATAAATAAATTATGCTCTAACTGCCTTAAGTACGGTAAACCAAGAATACACCTTTCCACAATGAAATGCTAATTTACTAGACACCTTTGGAAGGTAATGGTACCTCTGTCAAGTTCTCTAGGCGCTTAGCCGAAGGTTCTGGTACCTCTCATTCTAAGCGCACCAATTCTCCAGCGCTTAGTCGAAGGTAATGGTACCTCTCATTCTCAAAGACAAAGGTAATGCGTTACCAATCATTACAACATGACAAAGTACAACCAACAAGTGTAATGCATATACATAAACTATTCAACAAATTACAACCAACACAAGTGTAATGCATACACAACAATTCAACACAACAATGTCATCCTCCACCGACGACCAAGGACAAAACCTCTAAATGTATGTATTCAACATACATATTATAATAATTCAACTCTCGTGAGATTTTAAATCCAACAACAACAATAGTAAGATAACTAAGGACAAAACCTCCAAATGTATGTATTCAACACACTTATTATAATAATTCATCTCTCATGAGATTTTAAATCCAACCTCAAGTTAATTTCTGAAATTCACGTAGTGTTATCATTTCATTATTCCATTTCAAAAATCAATTCTCTTATTTTCCAAGTTAACATACTCCACCCTTTATCCCAATCCATTCTTTTCATTTCACAAAACTAATTCCATAGATATCAAAGCCATAACCCAACTCAATTTAATATGTTCAATCCAAAATAATTCCAATGCCATAGTTAATTCTCCATTTTAGCTATTAACACATTTACACAACCCATAATAACAATTTACAAACATTATTCAACTTTACCCATTTTTAATTCATCAAGTCAAAACATTAAATTAGGGCTTTTTCTTCTTTCAACATAAACATGCTAGATTACTCCCTAATTAACCCAAACAACAATCAATTTAACAATCTCATTCCCAAATAACAAACCCTAGGTTCCCTTTCATGACTTTCAAAGAAATCCATAATGGATATGATTTTAATGCAATACAAATCTACCACATATCTATCTATAGATGCGATATTGAAAAGGAACAAGGAAATCCCTACCTCAAGATTCGAAGCTCAAGATTTGAAGCTCAAGATGAAGATCCACCTTGAAACTCCAATGAAATCGCAAAACAATCGGTAAAAGTCTTGATCTATGCTTGCTCTTCAACCATTTTGAAGGATTTGGGGTGAATCTTGGGTAAATAGAAAAGAAATCAAGAGTTTGGAAGGTTAGGTTTTCGGGTTTGGAAGATAGGAGGAGAAGAGAGGGAGAAAAATACAATTTTTGGGCCAAAAAGTCACTTTATAATGTCTGTTAGCGACTTGGTCGCTCGATCAAAGGAAGCTTGGCTCGAGCGTACAAAAGAAGCTCTCAGATTCTCTGAAAAACACACTATTCACTTGAGCGAATAAAAGCTCGCTCGAGCGAGCATGCTTCCAGCACAGAAACTCAAAATTCAAACAGGTGTAACTCTCTCGTTCGAACTTCGTTTTAGGTCGTTCTTGTGCCCAAATTGAAGCCCCGGAAATAATCTTTCCAATGGTTCTAGCCTCACATCAAGATTCAAAGTATGGAGAGAGAAAATGATGAAAGAGTGAAAACTACTCAATAACATTTATTCAAATTTGAAGTTTCTGATTCAATCTCACCCAACCACTATGGTAACACCTTAACCAAGGCTCAAATAACAACTAAGAAGGTTCTCAATCAAGGTAATCAAAGGGTCAAATATAGTTCCATTATAATAGGAAGCACAGAGTGCTACAATTACCACCTTGAGCTTGAGGGGGTGTTAGTATATATTTATATTACCATATTGTGTATTACTATAGATAGAGTTTCTATACTTAGCTTCTTCTTCTCCTATATAAAGGCGCCTTGTATTCACTCATATTATTCATTTAATATAATACAAAATTTTCTCTCTTTCTATTATCATAACACAAATCATCCACAAAAGCTCCTACGTAGATCCTTTATGTAAGCTAAATATGTGAGGAAATTTCCAAGAACCAATCATTATCAGTTGAAAATTCTAAGATTAATACATTGACAAGAGCTTTCAATTTTTCTTTTGGTTGCTTTTCATTTGGCCTAATGGTTATGTAATGGTCGAAGGGTATGGGTTTAAATCCTATGAGGAGAAATTTAGCATATTTAATTTTTCTCTCATTATGAGGGTTGTATT
This sequence comes from Camellia lanceoleosa, assembly GCA_025200525.1. Lineage (NCBI taxonomy): Eukaryota > Viridiplantae > Streptophyta > Magnoliopsida > Ericales > Theaceae > Camellia > Camellia lanceoleosa. The sequence continues at coordinate 114,194,296 of CM045770.1, read as the reverse complement.
GTGTGATTGTTGGATAAGGTGTGGTTACTATGTTGATTGTTGGATTGGGCTAGTGTTAGTAAACTTTTATGTTAGGCTTCAATCAACAACATCTTAATACAAATTTCATCAATCAAACAATGACCAAGGTATGTGTTGACAACCCTAGAGGGTTGGCTAATGGGTGCAGCTTGTGGCCTGGAGGTGTGCTACCTCCAAATCTCATGTTCAACTCTCAATAGGTGCTATCAACTGTTTGGAGCCACGCTCGTGGGCATTGCCCGAGATTTACACGTAGGTCCCAAAATTAGTCGATGTGTAAGTAAACTAATCCAGACACCTAGTCATAAAAAAATAAATAAATAAATAAATAAATAAGAAAAAGATGTGTTGACGATTCAATTGCCCCACTAATGATTGTTTTAAAAATTAAATTTCCATTTTCTCATCTGAAATTTTATTTTTTTTACTCAAGAATTTTCACCATGATTAGTACAGTTATAAGAGCTTTCAATTTTTCTTTTGGTTACTTTTCATTTGGCCTAGTGGTTATATAGCATTACTTTGTGGCGTGACACTCTTCTTTGTTTACAAAAAGCCTAGGTTATAGAATAATGTCTATAACTTATGAAAAAAAAAAAAAATTACTTCCAAGTAATTTAAGTAATTATTTTCTAAATAGTAGTTTACTTAAAATTATGCTTTTATAATAAACATTAGATTATGCGTCATTTTTTAAAAATAAATTTTAGAGAAAATTGGTGAAAAGTCTATCCCAGAGGGGTATAAGACATTAGATCCAAGACAAAATTTTATTTGGTGATAAGGACACGCTGAAAAAAATTGCCAAAAAATTGGTCGAAAAAGTCGTTGTTGTCGGCAGCCATCACCGGTGATTGGCAACAGTAGGTGGTAGTGGTGAGGTAGAGAAATGTATGATATTCAACATATAGGTTGTTGAATGAGTGACATGTGTCACATTTCTAACAAATAGTTAGTTTGGTGAATTTCAACAGATAAACAAATAAGTTGATTTCAAAAGATAGGTTGATTTTAACAGATAGATAGATAAGTTGATTTCAACAAATTAGAAATTGGGCCTATTGACCAAAAAGATTCATAAATGAATTTATGGCTGAAACCCTTAAATTTTATTATGTATATATGACCAGTGAGTATTGGGTTAGGGGACTTGTAATCAGGATCACAAAACTCATCAAATAGTTTTAGTGGAGGGTTAATTATTAATGTAGAACAAGTAGTTAAAGATTTTTTGAAATAACTAGACGAGTAAAAAGTAAAGAAAAAGTCAAATTGAGAGTAAAAATGTAACTTTTGTGACGAGCTTGGAATCCTTTCAAATTTCATGTCAACCTTGTATATTCAAGGTGTTCTTCTTCTAATATCTAGCCTTATGTAATATTTTTCGCTGTGCACACAATACATTTGCACTTGGTTCATTCACTTTCAATTGTAACATGCAAATTTTTAAACTTTAAGTTAAATTTTCATCCATTAACATTAATGAAATTGACAAAAATTGACATATGAGCTTTATTTTTCTTGTCAAACGGCTGTACTTTCACCAAAAACTTATTTTGAACTTTTCACTTCTAATTGTGTCCTAATATTACAATGGGGACGCCATTATCAACCTCCTCATAAGATTCAATATCTTCCACAACCTCTTCATCGCTATAGAGCTCATCATCAATAGGTAAGCTTTCCACCTCGTCATCAAAGTTTTTTTCATTAGAATTTTTATTCAACCCTATAGAAATTGAAGAGAAAAAAATGAACTAGTTTTTTATTTTTATTTTTTTGTTCCATTACTAGGGTAGAAAGAAAAGACAAGAAAAGGTTTCTTATTCCGCATCTATAAATATTCAAAATTTGATACCTAATACTCTATAGATAGTTTGAACTATATAGAAAGAATAATCAATTTTAACTCGAATGGTTTGTATGATCCATTCGACACGTAAGTTAATTATAATACTATGTCTCATTAATATCAGATGAATGGAAAGATATATAGCAAGTTAATGAGGTTGAATGTCATAAAAAATAAATAAATAAATAAATAACCTAAAAAACGTAATTTTTATTTCATTTCATTCCCCTACAATATAAAAATTAAATTTAAATTGCACATTAAAAAAAAACCTATATAAAAATTTTAGATGCATAATTTTATCATCATTGAAGAGGTCAAGTTAAGATGAAAGAAGACTTGCATAAAACTTTTATTCAAAATTTGATCAGACTTTTATTAAAGCTAGTGACAAAACAAAGGCATGTGGGGTCGGTTTTTAAATATTGAAAGACCCGTGTCACAAAAATTTTAATTTTTGATACTTTTAATTAAATTCCAATTTTTTTATGACTCAGTCATGCATTTCTTTTTCCACATAACTGAATTTCGTTTACAAGAATCCCTCTAAACTTTTCAACAATCCAAATTTTTCCACATACAAAGACTTATAATCACGCCTTATTTGGCTCAATCAAAAAAATATATTAAAAATAAATTTCTTAGTTTTTTTTTCTTCTTCTTTAAGTTAAAAAATAAAAAATCTAAGAAATCAATTTGATAATATTTTTATAATAATAATAATAATAGTAATAATAATAATAATAATAATAGTGTTGTTTAGTACAATTTATTATAAATTAAACAATTTATTATAAATTAAAAACTAGTAATTTAAAAATAGAAGTCAAAAGCAACCGTCATCCAACTTTTAGAAATTAACTTTTTTCAACTAATTTAAATTATTTCTTTCTAATAAATTATAAGTAAAAGTCGTACCAAACATAAGCAAAAGATGTATTAAACAGTCTGGCACATATAATCTTCTAGAATAAAAAAAATAAAAAATTATAAGCAACTCAGATAGGCTGCACCAAATAAGCAAAAGAGAAATTTACCAAAAGCATCTTCAGGAAAAAAAAGAAAACTCACCTAAAAGTCCAAAAAAATACAAATAAAAACGACAACAACAACAATAATAAAACAAGTTATAAATTAATACAAATAAAGACTTACTTAAGCCTTATAGTAGACTTCTAAATTAATTTTATTGAAAAATCAAACTTATAGAAAACATAATTTTATGGTTATCCAATCAAGATTATTAAAGATTAACTTAAAGCTTATAGATAATATCACGGAAGACTCCTAAGTTTTATTAATAAAATCAAGTTAGTAATATTACTCAACAATTTATGACAACAAAAAAAAATTCTAATTTGTGAAGCTTCCAATTAAATTCCAATATACTTCCACTAATTTGTGAAATGAAATCTAGATCAATACAAACAATATTCGAGGACCAAATCATCATGAGATGAAATTTCAAAGAACCAAGCGTTAGTTGAAAATTACAGGACTAATACAATGACAAAAACTTTCAATTTTTTTTTCGGTTGCTTTACAGTTATTAATTTACGATTTGAATTTCCTCAAGTTAGTCATCTAACTTAATAGAATAATTCGGGTTTGGTGCGTCCTTTTTGAGATTGATCTTGATAATATTTTCAAACCGCTCATTTTTTAAGATTCGTTGAATGCAAAATTCATTACAGTGATTGCACATCAATAACTGTATGTTTGAATAATATTTACATTACAAAAAAATTGATGATTATTCTTAAAATTATATTTGTCGTCCATTTTTTTAAGACAAATGTGATTCAAATATATAACTATTAATTACCGATGTCTGATGATTTTGATTTATTAAATGAATATTTACTCAATAAATTTTAAAAAGTTAACAGTTTAGATTACCGAGATTAACCCCAAAACGAGCTCATTAAGCGCAACTACTCTCTCACCAACTTGAGAGAATCTAACCTCGTTAATTTACTTATTATATTGATTGAGAGGAAAGGATTTGCACCAATGAACATCTTGTAAGAAACTTTCTTCTTCAATTCTCCCGATACACATTTTTCCATCCCTTTCTTCAATAAAGATGTACAAAATTTTAAAGGTTTTCACAAAGAATAATGTTATATATATATATATATATTTTTATTGAAAAAATTCATACGAAATGATATGTCATTTTTTAGTCCTTTGTTTCAAGCAAAAAACACCTAATGGTAGTTTATAATTGCAAAAATATCATATTATATTATTTATTAGTTTTATTTATAAAAATTATGTTTTTGAATCATTTTTTGTTTTTAATAATATAGTTAAAGCTTATATAGTTTATTATTTTTCTTCTGAAGAAGGCCCGATCTGGTAAGAAATCGATCTAGAATATCATTTTGTGAATGTGTTATTATGGGTAACAATATTAAATCTATTAATTTTAGAAAATCAAAAAACCCTATGAAAATTAAATGGAAAATGAGGAATCACTCATGATGAGTAAGAATGATTTACTAACACTTGAAATAGCTAAAACCCTCAATAGTAGATTAAATTATTAATTATTTTATATACATTAGATTATTTCTTCATTTCACAATTTTTCAAAATAAAAATAATTTTATAAACCTTTTCTTACTACTAATCTAATCCTACCTTTCATCGTTAAAAACAAACAAGACATTATATATGTTAATCAAACAAGGCCTTAGTTATTTATTTTACTCTATGATGTTAGTAGTGTGTGTATACTAATATAATTAGGGCAATCTAATAATTCCAAGTCCATAGTACTGGCTTGGTATCACCTATACCCATTTTCTATACACATCTTCTGTTCCATTTATGATTTCAAGATCGACGGACGTGGTAGCACGAGATGAGCAGGACGAAGATGGGTACAAAAATGGGTACAAGAGATCCGAAACCCATAATGACGAAGAATCAACACAGATTTTTTATTTAGTCAAGCTTGCTATTGACATAAAGCACCAAATAAGAACAGTATTGTGAGTCCTTTATTTAGGTACTATTTGGAAAATGGCCAGATCATTTATAAATAAAATAAAATAAAATAAAAATATTTTAAGTCATCTTTGATTACGAATTTAAATAGTAATTTGAAAAAGAAAACAAAAATGTGAGAACGTGAATAAAAAAATTTAGCTTATATTTTATTTATATTTCTCTTATATTTGCTTTTTTTTCTTTTCAAATTCCTTTACCAATTCATGATTCAAACATAATTTTATTCATAATACAATGATGATTACATTTATTTACCAAAAATTATATATCACCTCATATGTTAGAATTATATTATTACTATTAGTAATAAAAATGAGCAAGTGTTGGGACTTATTACTTCAATAATGCCATATTGAATACTAATTACATTTATTTACTAAAAGTAATTTATCATCTTATATATTATCTTTATATTAGTAATAAAATTGACCGAGTGATCGAATCTATTAAACTAATAAAATGATAATATGTGAGACTATATTATAGCAATTTTCAGTTTATATTTTTTTATTATTGAATTATTATTAAGTTATAAAAAGGAGAGTGCATATAGAAAAAGCATCATATCCAATTCCCTCTCTACCACCCAATACTGGTGTCAGAATGGGTTTCTTACTATCCAATTATCAACACACAATATGTATCCTGTATTCCGTAATTTTCTGCTTGTCTTCTTCTTCTGCACATCTTTGCCATAATGACGAGAGCACTGCTTTGCTCCAATTTAAGCAACTCTTTTCCTTCGATTGCTCTGCTCACAGTTGCTCCAGAACTTCTTCTGCTCCATTCAATTGGAAAGAAGGTACAGATTGTTGTGCATGGGATGGGGTCAAATGTGATAACACCACTTCTCATGTCATTGGCCTCGACCTCACTTGTAACTGCCTATATGGTACCATCCATCCAAACAGCAGCCTCTTCAATCTTGTTCACCTTCAACACCTCTATCTTTCTTACAACAACTTCAATCACTCTCAAATTTTACCTTCATTCGGTCGTTTCACAAATTTGAACCATCTTGACCTCTCTTTCTCCTATCTTTCTGGCCCAATACAATCATCAGAAGAAGAAGTCTGGCAAGGGAATAACTTCTCCAATAGCATTTTCCACTTACAGAAATTGCAGGGGCTGTGGTTAGACAGTAACAGAGAACTCACAGGTAAACTTCCAAGTTTTATTAATGGAACTCTCCAGCACCTTAGGTCGTTGGATCTCTCTGAAATAGATCTTGGAGGGAATAACTTGATTAATGGCCAATTCCCATCTTCAATCGGCCATCTTAAAAACTTGGAGGTGCTATTCCTCCGTGACTGCAATTTCTATGGTACTATTCCGAGATCGCTTGCAAACCTCACGCGATTAATTTGGCTTGATCTTGCAGACAACAATTTTGAAGGCCCAATTCCTCAACTTTTTTCCAACTTCCCGCAACTTCGTTTTATAGATTTCTCAAACAATCAACTAACAGGTCCCATTCCATCATCAATAACTGGCCTTCCAAATCTACTGTATCTATATTTAAGCAGTAACTCAATCAATGGGACAATACCTCCTTCCTTGTTTCATCTTGTGAACCTTACCGGACTTGATCTTTCGTCAAATAATTTAAGCGATACTGTTGAGCTGGACACGTTTGCAAAGCTTGAATATTTGGAGCATCTGTATCTTTCAAACAGTGGTCTATCATTGACCACCACCAACTCCACTCCCTCCTCTTTCCGAAACATTAGGACGTTACGATTGTCGTCTTGCAACATAAACAAAATTCCTGAATTTCTGAAAACCCGAAACGAATTGTTGAACATGCTAGACCTTTCAAACAACCACCTAAATGAAGAACTCAATCCACTCTGCAATCTTCATTCTCTTAGATATCTCGATCTGTCCAACAACCAATTTGCCGGATTAATTCCTCCATGTTTGGGGAACTTCAATGGAAATTTAACCTTGTTAAATTTGCAAAGAAAAAATTTCCCTGGTAGCATCCCTCAAACATTTGGATACGCAAGCATGTTACAGGAACTTGACATTAGCCACAATGGATTGCAAGGGGTGCTTCCAAGATCATTGGCCAATTGCACAAATCTAGAAATTTTGAATCTGGGTCATAATTTCATAGAAGATGTTTTTCCATTTTGGTTGGAGAACCTGCCCAAATTGAAGGTTATTGTCTTGCGAGATAATAAATTCCATGGTCCCATAGGGAAACCAAGGAAAAGATTAGCCTTCACTAATTTACATATCATTGACATGTCTCACAATGACTTTACAGGTACTTTGCCATCAAAATACTTTGAGAGCATGCATTCAATGATGATGGATGATGAAGACAAATCTGTCTTAAATTATATGGGCAATGGTAATGGTTATTATTATTCGGTAACCATAATGAATAAAGGATTGGAAATGGAACTTGTAAAGATCATCAGCATCTTCAAAGCTGTTGATTTCTCGCACAACAAGTTTCATGGAAATATTCCAATATCCATTGGAAGACTTAAAGCCCTCCGTGTCCTAAATTTTTCTGGTAATGGCATCACAGGTCTCATTCCAGTGTCCTTGGGAGATCTAACTACGCTTGAATCTTTGGATCTATCCCAGAACAAACTCTCTGGAGAGATTCCTCAGCAACTGACTAAATTGACATTCCTTGAAGTTCTTAATTTCTCACAAAACAATCTAACGGGACTTATACCACGAGGTGGGCAATTTGAAACATTTTCAAACACTTCATACGAGGGAAATCTAGGCTTGTGCGGGTTTCCATTGTCAAAGAATTGTGGGAATGTCCAGATGGCAGAATCACCAACTTTAGCATCCTCATTTAGCCACAATTTTAAGTTCAAATTTGATGGCTTTGGTTGGGAAGCTGTGTTGATGGGATATGGGTGTGGTGTATTGCTTGGTTTGTTGATTGGAAGTTGCATTATTCGAAGGAAGAAGAATGGCTCGTAAGGATTTTTGGTATAAAAATGTGTCAACATGGGAAGAGATCAAAGAAGGTTTGGAAGAAGATAGCTCATACAAAGTCAATTATAAATTGTTTGTAGTAACTATATTGTGTATTCTAATAAATTGGAGAAGTATTTGAAGGTAGCAATGCAAGGTAAAGCTATAGCGCAATTCCTTCACTGTGTCTTATTTTGCCAATGCAAGTATTGGTTTGTAATCTCCAATGAACGACAACATGTGGAAGAAACATGTGCAATTTTTCTGTTTCATAGAGATGCAACAATCTTATCCTATATACTCTGACTCATTATTACAATATATTTCCACCATATAAAAGTTCAAACTAAGTTACAAATAAAACAGAAAAAAATGTATACATTATAACGTGGATTTTACGCTCATGTTTTTATGAATTTTTTTTTTTTTCATTTTTTTCCACCATATAAAAGTTTGATCTAAATTACAAATTTAAAATAAATAAAATAAATAAACATATATACATTATTATTTCATTTTGTTGATCATGTTGATTTACGCTTATATTTGTGATTTTTTTTTTCATTTTTTCCAGCATATAAAAGTTCAATCTAAATTACAAATAAAAATAAAATAAGAGCATATCTATATTATCTATACTATTATATAAAGCGAGCCCTTAATTTGGTTTCTTGAAACTTTTTCCATGTGACATTTAGATAGGAACTCAATAAACTAATCATAACCAATCACAACCAATCACTTCCACATTTCTACTTTTTTACATTTGTCTCCCAAACTACTACACAGTTTTAAAATCACTTCTTATTTTGAGTATTGGCGGAATTTGTTATTTGGGAGTGAAATTTCTGTTATAAGGATTTACTAGGAATGTTTCTACATGGTGTTTGAGGATGAAATAAGCAAATAAATAATAATAAATTATAAATAATAAGGAAGATATCAAAAGATATTAAAAATAAATAAATATTTAATTTTTTCCATGATCTTTATAACAAAAATATTTGGATTGTTCCCAAGAAAATTAAAAAATGAAACTTAAAAGAATAATTGAAGATATATAAAAAAAAATTAAATTTATTTGTTATAGCTGATAAGGTTCAATTTATTTGTTTATTTTTTATAGTTATTGACCAGTAGTTTATTATTTGTAGATAATAATAAGATTCTAAAAAATATTAAATTAAAAACAAAAAGGAGAGATATGATACCTTGAAAAATTATGTACGAATATAATTTTAAATTTAGTTAAGCACATAAAATAAAAAATAATAATAAATAATAAATAGGACACCACAAGATATTAAAATTAAAAATAAATATTATAATTTTTTTCGAGTTACACACGCATTGTGTGCCCCACAGCTAGTATATATTAATGTATGTATATCCATCCAAACAACCCCGGCTATATTTATGTTTGGGTACATCTATTAGCATGTACTTTTTGTTTTTCTGTTTTTTTAAAGATGCAACACTAATAAATTTTAAAATATAATCTTGTGACCTGTTTAATCCTTCATTTTCTCTTATAAACCCAACGACCCAGTAAAATGGAAATTACATAAAAGGGCAATCACTTTCATGTTTGAATTTAATTTTTTTGGAATAAAAGTGAATTTCTCAAAATGTAAAATTACATATTTGGACAATTTGCACTATAGAAGTTTTGGATCTTCCCTCATTCTAGAACAAATCTCATGTTATGAACAAAAACCTAACACTCTAATAACGCAACACTTCAATGTAACATATTAAAAAACTCATTGGTATACTTTTCCCAAACGTAACAACGTAACACTAAAAAAAAACTCTTTTGTGTACTTTTCTCAAACCTAACGCTCCAATGTAACCAAAAAAAAAAAAAATCTTAGTGTACTTTTTCTAAATATAACATTCTTATCAGTGTAATTCCAAATGTAACACTCCAATGTAACATACTCCAACGTAACACACAAAAACACTAAAAAAAACTCCGTAGTGTACTTTTTACAAACCTAACATTCACAGTTTGAAATTGTACATTTGCCAAAAACTTACTAAGGAATATTTGTACTCCTTTTGGAATGGTTTGAAGAATTTCACATTCTTTTGTTTTTTTTTAGTATTACATTGAAGTGTTATGTTTAGAAAAAGTACACTAAGATTTTATTTTTTATTTTTTTTTTTTTTTTGTGTATTACATTGGAATGTTACGTTTGGGAAAAGTATACCAAAGAGTTTTTTTGTGTGTTAAATTAAAGCGTTAAGCAAAGAAATTTTTTTGGAATGTTATATTGAAATGTTACGTTTGAAAAAAGTATAATAAAGAGTTTTTTTGTGTGTTACATTAGAATGTTACACTGAGAAATTTTGTGTGTTACATTAGAGTGTTACACTAAGGAGTTTTTTAAGAGTATTATATTAGAGTGTTACATTTGGGAAAAGTACACTAAGAAGTTTTTTTGTGTGTTACATTAGAGTATTACACTAAGATGTTTATGTGTGTTACATTAGAGTATTACACTAAAGAGTTTTTTTAGATTGTTATATTAGAATGTTACATTTGAGAAAAATACAGTAAGGAGTTTTTGTGTGTTTCGTTAGAGTGTTGCAATAAGAAAATTTTTTTGTGAGCTACATTATAGCGTTACACTAAAAAAAATTTTTGAGTGTTACGTTTGGGAAAAGTACAATAATAAGCTTTTTTATGTGTTACATTAGGGTATTACACTAAGATTTTTTTTTTTTAGTGTTACATTGGAGTGTTATATTGGAGTATTACAATTTGAAATTATACATTTGCCCAAAACTTACCAAGTAGTTTTTGTACTCCTTTTGAAATATTTGAAAAATCCCACATGCTTTTGGAATGTTTAAATAATCTCATATTTTAAGTCATTTTTGTATTCCTTTTGAAATGTTTTTCAAATAAAAAAAAAATTATATAAAAAATTCATCCCCAATTTGATTCTCATATAATGTGTATAGCGATTCCGGTTTTGAACCGACCTTTGTTATATTCCGAACTCGGGTTTCGTGGTTTAATATTGTATCCATGTTTTGCTTTCCTCTTTTAACTCTATGAATTTGAGTTTAGGATCATGTTGGGCGTGTTTGGAACAGCTTGGTTGTTAGTTGGTTTAGATTGTTGTTGTCCAAATTTTGGCTTCTTCGCTCGAGCGAGACTTCTTGCGCTCGAGCGAGCCTTCTGAAATTTGCTTCTTCGCTCGAAAAAGCTTTCTTGCGCTCGAGTAAGGATTGAGAGTTCTCAGGTTTTTTTTCCCAGACGCAAAATTTCTGGGAAGGTGAAGCTCTTCGCTCGAGCGAGGCTTTTTGCGCTCGAGCGAGCGTGTGCGTCTGTAAAACTTCTGAAGCTATGCATTCTGCGCTTGAGTGACGCTTCTTGCGCTCGAGTGAGGTCACTTGTTGTGTCTAGTCGCTCGAGCGAAGGTCGCGTATATCAGTTCGCAACTGAGTCATTTTACATCACTTTTGATTTAATTTCTTCTAAAAACCCTAATTCGGCACTCCCTCTCTCTAAAATACTCCATCTCTCTACAAATACACCTAGATTTAGGGATCTCTCAACCCTAGTTCCTTTGATAAAAAGACAGAGCATCTTGTGGGTTTCTTTTTGATCCGAACAAAGTGGAGTTTAGGCATTCTTGCAGTTCTTCCTTTTCTCCTTTGGGCTTATACTCTTAATGTAGGGATATTCTACACCTTGTTATGATTTTTAACCTAGGTATTTGTCATTTTGTATAAATTGAGGGATTTGGCAGGATTTGGGTAAAGTTAGGGTTTAATCTCAAAAATTAAAGAGTGGTTTTCTATCTTGGATTCTAAAATGACTATGGGACTTTTTGTATGAAGTCCTCTAGTGATAAAATGGTGAAATTTGGCATTGGGGTTAATATTTGGAAAATGGGGAAATTTGCCCTAATTTGAGTTAAATAAATTATTTTGTATAAATGATGAGATTGATATGGAAAATATGAAATTAGGTGGATGCATGAATAAATTGTGTAGTTGGATTTGTTAAATCACTCACCTATGAAAATTTGATAAATTATCTGTTTAAAAGATTGCATATCTGTTTAGAAATATATGTTTGAGGCTATCGGTGGAGAATAGCTATGATTGTTGTAGAAACTGCCTATTGATTAGGTGAATTGAAACCTAGCTTTTAATTTACCTCATTAAATATGATGGTATGATTGAGATATTGAAAATGTGTTTTGGATAATCATTGTTTATGACGATGCTTTTAATACATTGTATATGTATCTTTGTTTGGGAGGAGATAAGAGATGTACTGCATTGTTTGGGAGGAGATAAGAGATGGACTCCATTTTAAAATTAAGTTGGTCGGAGTGTCCAAGGTGAAAGTCCCAAAATCTTATAATCATGGGTGTCAATTCCCTCATATGTGAATTCCGTAAAATGGCATGTTGAAGTGTTTTGAATAATAGATGTTGTTAAATTGTGAACCAATGAATTGTAATTTCATTTGGTGTGTTTAGATGACAATGAACTTGGCTCATAAATTGAATTAAAATAGATGGATGGAAACAGATTGAGATGTGAAAATCTACGTTCAATGGTCTTGGAAAGAATATAAGTGGGTCATGAACATTGAATATAAATATACTTGGTATTTATATCTTAGTTAAACTTCATATATAGTGTTAGTTTGTTTCTACTGGGCGTTGGCTCACCCTACTTGGGAAACCATTTTCAGGTACTGGTGACATGCCACCTCCAATGACATAACTTTGGAGGACTAGGGGCTGAAGGCTTTATTTTTTTTTTTTTTTTTTTTTTTTTTTTTTTTTTTTTGTTATGATATGTTTAAATGTTTATCCATGCCGAGGGCTTTACATGTATAGAGCTTAGGACTCTTCTTTTTGTTGTAACCAAGTGATAACTTAGAAAGATGTAAGCCCGTAGGGCATTTATTTTGTTGTTATTAATCTACTATTACATGCTATAGACTTAGGATGCACATTTATGAATGTATAATGCATGTAACACCCCTTTTGTAATATAAACTCTGATGAATGAAGTATATTATTTTATTATGTTCATAGATCTTATGGAATGGATTAATTGTATTATATTTTGGGGGCATCACAACTTGGTATCTGAGCATACCGAGTTTGAATACTTTGGGTACATGGGAAATGGTTAGTACCACAATGGGTTCGTCTCGCTTGTTAGAGACTTAACTATGGATGTTATGTACTTATATGATAACATGCTTATGTGATTATATGGGTACGAGATTTAATTTCTAGGATGTTGATCGAGTCCATGAGTTTCTGGTAGTCCTGTTGGAAAGGCACTTGATCACTGTTGTTTCTAACTGGAACTCTAGCAACGCCACAGGATGGTCATTATCTGGAAATGAAATTCACATGTGTTTATGTGATTATGTGGAGTGAATTACAGTTGTCCATCGTATTAGGACGTGGGTGAATTAGCTTCAGTGCATTTTTAAATGTGCTAATGTGCTAACTGGAACTCTAGCAACGCCACAGGATAGTCATTATCTGGAAATGAAATTCGCATGTGTTTATGTGATTATGTGGAGTGAATTACAGTTGTCCATCGTATTAGGACGTGGGTGAATTAGCTTCAGTACATTTGTAAATGTGCTAACGTCTATCGTTACCTTTATTAGGATGTCAGGACGAGGTCGTGGTGGTAGGCATGGTAGGCCTAACAGGCATGAGATGCCTATACCAGATGAAATTCCGGCCTATAAGGAAAGAGTTGGTCAAGCCAGTGTGGCCGAACCGGTTGGTGAACAGGCCATGGGCGCCTTAGCCCGTGAAATGGCCGGAGCATTGAGGGAATCTATGGACATTCTCAGAGCTGAGAATCAAGTCCAAGTCCAAGTAGCTAAAGTTGTGTCGTCCTTTCTGAAGAGGGAGTTCTTCCGGTCAAATCCGGAGGAGTTTTTCGGTGATCCTAAGGAGCCATTGAAGGCTGATGAGTGGCTAGAGCAGATGACGAAGACATTTGAGATGCTCGGCATCGAAGACGAAGGTATGAGAGTGACCTTGGCATCCTTCCAGCTAAAGAGAGACGTAGGGTAGTGGTGGAAATATGCACGAGAGCGCATTGGAGGTACTTGGGAAGCCTTTGTTGATGCTTTCCAGGACAAGTACTTACCTACTACAGTAAAGGAGAAGTTGAGAGATTAATTCTCCAAGTTGGTGCAGTTGAATACACCGGTGGCTGAGTTTGAGACCACCTTCACTAGTTTGTCAAGGTTTGCACCAGAGTTCGTGGCGACTGAAGAGCGCTGATGTTTGGAGTTTGAGAAGAGGTTGTGGACCAGAATCATGTTCAGAGTGGCCGGATCCATGATTAGGGATTATGGGCGCTTTGTGGAGGCTGCAGCCCACCTTGAGACTATCATGCATATGGAGGAGAAGAGGATAAGGGGCTCCAGGAGGAGTCAGGATAGACAGGGGGACAGTAAGAGGCAGAGGGGTTCTAACCCTCAACAGTCCCTGGGAGCGCATTCAAGGCCTACCTTTCCATTGCCAAGTTCGAGTTCTGGGAAAGGTGGTCAAGAAGACATCACTTGTTTCAACTGTAGTCAGTTGGGCCACAAGTCTCCAGCTTGCCCACAGAGGGGAGGAAGGCAGCTAGTAGCTTCATCTTCGGCTCGTTCACAGGGCCAGAGTCAAGGCAGAGGCCAGCCGCTCACTTGTTATCAGTGTGGGCAGGCAGGGCACTTGAAGAGGTTTTGCTCACAGTTGGGTGGCATACCTGGTGCGTCTAGTTCGAGGCAGACACAAAGTCACCAACTAGCGTAGTCAATACAGGCCTCGAGGGCCAATCAATGAGCCTCTTCGGCTTAGTTAGTGCAGCAGTCTCTTGCTCTCAGAGGTGAGCAGGTAGATCAGAGACCTACGGGGCGTGTGTATGTTGTTACCGCGCCAGATCTTGTACCGGCCCCATCTATTGTGAGAGGTACCTTTTTATTTTGCAACTCGGTTGCTAATGTGTTTATTGATACGGGTGTATCCCATTCATTTATTTCGTTTGCATTTGCATCTGTTTTGGGGTTGGAGTTGGCACAGTTAGCATCTCCTATATGTGTTGTGTCACCTATTGGGGGCGAGATGATTTTAAAACAGGGGTGTCGGGGCTATGACATAGAGGTTGCCGATCACCGGCTTCCTTTTTCTTTTGTAATGATGGACATGTCTGGTTTTGATGTTATTTTGGATATGGACTGGTTATCGTCATACCGGGCTGTTATAGATTGCTACCGTCAGAGGGTTACTGTATGTACCTTGAACGGTGATTGTTTTCGTTTCTTGGGGGATCGGGTTGGTAGAGTCTTACCACCGGTGTATGATTCACGTGGGCGGAGTGAACTTAGTTGTCTTCTTGCTAGCTTCTTGAGTGGAGAGTACGATGAAGTTCGGGTTGAGTTACCAAGAGTGGTTTGTAAGTATTCAGATGTCTTTCTCGAGGATCTTACTAGTTTACCACCTTACCAAGAGATCGAGTTCTCTATTGATTTAGTGCCTAGCACAGCACCAATTTCTATGGCACCGTATCGGTTTGCGCTAGCTGAGTTGAGTGAGTTGAAGGTTCAACTCCAGGAACTACTAGATAAAGGCTCTATTCGCCCTAGTACTTTGCCTTGGGGAGCACCGGTTCTCTTTTCTAAAAAGAAAAATGGAGCCTTGCGACTTTGTATTGATTACCGAAAGTTGAATCAGGTTACGATTAAGAACAAGTATCCAATGCCACGTATAGACGACCTATTTGATCAGTTGAAAGGGTCTCGTTGTTTCTCTAAGATAGACCTGAGATCAGGTTATCACCAGTTGAGGGTTAGGAAAGAGGATATCCCGAAGACGACATTCCGTATGCGGTATGGCCACTATGAGTTTCTTGTGATGCCTTTTGGGCTAACCAATGCCCCAGCTGTATTTATGGACTTGATGAACCGAATCTTCCGAGAATTCTTAGACCGTTTTGTGGTCGTCTTTCAAGATGATATTCTGAGTTACTCACCCTCTGAGGAGGAGCACGAGGAACAGTTGCGAGTGGTGCTTGAGTTGTTTAGAGCCGATAAGTTGTATGCTAAGTTCGGAAAGTGTGAGTTTTGGCTAAAAGATGTTATGTTCTTAGGCCATGTAGTATCTGGGAAATGGGTGACTGTAGATTCATCCAAGATAGAAACAGTGCAGGATTGGACACAGCCTAAGAATGCTTTCGAGATTCATAGTTTCTTGGAGTTAGCCCGGTATTACTGTTGGTTTGTAAAGGATTTCTCCAAATTAGCTTCACCTTTGACTAGATTGACGAGAAAATGGGGTCAAATTTGTGTGGAGTGAAACTTGTGAAAAGTCGTTCCAAGAGCTTAAAGTTAGACTTACCACTGCTCCAGTCTTGAATATCCCGGAGAGGGGTTTGGGCTATTCAGTGTATTGTGACACCTTACGAGAAGGTTTGGGTTGTGTATTGATGTAAGAAGGGAAAGTAGTAGCCTATGGCTTACGGCAGTTGAAAATACACGAGAGGAATTACCCTACTCATGATTTAGAGTTAGCAGTTGTGATTTTTGCCTTGAAGATTTGGAGGGACTATCTGTATGGTGAGAGATTTGAGGTGTTTTCTGATCAAAAGAGTCTAAAGTATCTGTTTACACAGGACTTGAATTTGAGGCAGAGAAGGTGGATGGAGTTCATAGAAGGTTATGATTTTGAGTTGCATTACCATCCAGAGAAGGCCAAAGTTGTGGCCAACACCTTGAGTAGAAAATCTATTAGTAGTGTAGCTTGTATTGCCATCCGGGAATGGGAGATGTTGGGTACTCTTGAGGAGTTTGACTTGCACCTGGGCGAGTCTGTTGAATCTGCGGCCTTGTTTTCCGTAGTTGCACAACCGACACTTGTGAACCGAGTGTTAAAAGCACAGAAGGGTGACTTTGAGGTAGAATACCTCCGGGAGAAGATCTCCAGTGGGAAGGTAGAGAAGGGTTTGACTGTGTCTCCCGACCTAAGTGTAACATACCGTGATCGTTTTTTTGTGCCGGAGTCTTACCGAGAGGAAGTACTCCGAGAGTTTCATCATTTACGCCTTGAGGTGCATTTGGGAGGCACAAAGATGTATCATGATCTGAGTCGCCAGTTTTGGTGGAGAGGTATGAAAAAGGATGTGGCTGTGTTTGTATCGAAGTGCCTTACTTGTCAGTAAGTGAAAGCCGAATATCAGAGGCCAGCCGGTTTGTTACAACCCTTGCCTATAGCTGAGTGGAAGTGGGAGCATGTCACAATGGATTTTGTTGTGGGTCTTCCGAAGACTCAATGGAGTAGCGATGCCATTTGGGTGGTAGCTGACCGGTTGAACAAGTCAGTGCATTTTATTCCTATGTGCGTAAGTGATTCGGTAGACTATCTTGCCAACTTGTATGTTAGGGACATAGTGAGATTGCACGAGGTCCCTATGATGATTGTTTCGGATAGAGATCCACGTTTCACAGCTCGGTTGTGGCAGAGTTTACAGAGTGCCTTGGGCACTATTGACCTTTAGTACTGTTTACCATCCTCAGACTGACGAGCAGTCCAAGGGTACTATTCAGATCCATGAGGATATGCTTCGAGGCTATGTCCTTGACTTTAAGGGGTCGTGGAAGAGACACTTATCCTTAGTGGAGTTTGCCTACAATAACAGTTTCCAATCAAGTATTGGCATGGCACTGTTTGAGGCCTTGTATGGAGGACCGTGTAAATTTCTAGTGTGTTGGGCCGAAGTGGGTGATGCACGTTTGTTGGGTCCAGAGTTGGTTCGGGAAACGACGGAGAAAGTGGCGCTTATCCGTAAGAGGTTGGTTACAGCCCAGAGTCGTTAGAAAAATTATGTCAACTGTAGGAGATGACCTTTGTCCTTTGAAGTGGGTGATCACGTCTTTTTGAAAATATCACCTCGGCGGGGTTTGATGAGATTTGGGAAGAGTGGGAAGTTGTCCCCTCAGTTTATTGGCCCTTTTGAGATCCTTGAGTGAATTGAAGAGGTTGCCTATCGTTTGGCGTTGCCGCCACAGCTTTCCAGAATTCATGACATATTTCATATTAGTATGCTTCGGAAGTATGAGCCGGATCCATCGCATGTGTTGGATTGGACCAACCTAGAGGTAGACGAGGATGCCTCGTACAAGGAGAGACCGGTGAGAGTCTTGGATAGACGGGACCAAGTCTTGCGAGGCAAGACAATTCCCTTGGTCAAAGTATTGTGGAAACATCACGGGGTTGAGAAAGCAACTTGGGAGCGTGAATTGGAAGTCCGAGAGAAATATCTAGACCTATTTGTTGATGTTTGAGTATATGTTGAAATTTTAGTTTTGTTTATGAACTATAAAAACATTGTATATGTTTTGGATTATGAAAGCATTGTAAATGTTGAATATGTTTCAGAAATGCAAGTTTAATTTGAATATTGTATATATTGTTTAAGTTTTGAAAATGCAAACTTATCATAAACATTGAATATGTCTTGGAAATATGAGATGTACGTCTTCAAAGTGGTTGAATTTCGAAAGACGCATATTGATAAACATGTTGAGTTATATATTGTGGAATGGTTCTCTTGTGAAGGGATGGAATGACCGGTAGGTGGGTCATAGTAATGAGAATTGAATTGTGACCATTTTTGAAATTTGCTAAGTATGGTTTTGAAACATGATTTAAAATTTCGGGGACGAAATTCTTTAAGGGGGGGAGGTTATAGCGATTCCGATTTTGACCCGACCTTTGTTATATTCCGGACTCGAGTTTCGTGGTTTAATATTGTATCCACGTTTTGTTTTCCTCCTTTAACTCTTTGAATTTGAGTTTTGGATCACGTTGGGCGTGTTTGGAACAGGTTAGTTGTTAGTTGGTTTAGATTGTTGTTGCCCAGATTTTGGCTTCTTCGCTCGAACGAGACTTCTTGCGCTCGAGCGAGCCTTCTAAAATTTGCTTCTTCACTCAAACGAGCTTTCTTGCGCTCGAGCAAGAATTGAGAGTTCTTAGGTTTTTTTCCCAGATGCAGAATTTCTAAGAAGGTGCAGCTCTTCGCTCGAGCAAGGTTTCTTGCACTCAAGTGAGCGTTTGTGTCTGTAAAACTTCTGAAGCTATGCATTATACACTCGAGCGACGCTTCTTGCGCTCGAGTGAGGTCCCTTGTTGTGTCTGGTCACTCGAGTGACAACTCCTTCGCTCGAGCGAAACTACTACAAAAACAAATAAAAATCACACTTTTTTGGTGTGATATATGTTATTTAATCACTTATTAAATTTTATTAAAGTGTGATCTTTGGGAGTGTGATTAAAAAAAGTCATTTTTAATCACACCTTTTAAGTGTGATTAATAACATTTAGATCACACCTTTTAAGTGTGATTAATAACATTTATATCACACCTTTTAAGTGTGATGTTAACATTTAGATCACATCTTTGAAATGTGATTAATAATTAATAAAACCTGTGTTATTTTTTTTTTTTTTGTACGCGCATTTGAAGAATGTAATACACACTATATACTATATTTTGAATCACAACCATATATTGAATGGAATAACGTCATATATTTCATAAATGAAAGTTAAATGTTCAAAAGTATATACAAAAGAATTAATAAAAAGTTTTTAACTGTGATTACATATATTAAAAAATGAAAAAACTTTAAAAAACTAATTTCTTAAATTCTTTGACCATATTTTGCATCGCTCTAAGAAATTTCTGACCTGAAAAATAAAAACACAAATTAATTCAGAAACCGCTAGAAGTATATGAATAAACTTACTATTTTTGTAGAGAGTGTTCTTGTCTTACAAAAGACAAAATCGGACATTTACTCATTACACTGACTCTTCATCTCCTGCATCAATAAAAAATGAATAACTTTGATTGTTACTAGTATAAAATGTTTGGATTACCATATATAAAGATAACAGTATTTATATACACATCTAGCGCTCATTTCCAATTTACTTAGCTTCACTCCAGACCACCATTGGAGCACACCCTCAAGTGAATCTGGAGTTGCTCACTAAAAACCCCACCAATTTAGTAGCTCAGACTTAGAGCACAATAACAAAACATGGTTGCTGGATTCAACTTCACTTTTACAAAAAGGGCAGACATTAACATTACTACCTAGAGCACAATTTTTTTGCAAATAGTCAGCTGTTATCACCCTCCCTTACTATTAAACCATAATAGATTAAGATAAATCAATCACTACAAGAAACAACCTTTGAAATGAATGTCACAAAGCCATTACTTACACATCAATGGCACATCTAAAAAAGCAAACTAGTGACAGAAAATAAACCAAAGAGAGTATTTTATAAACAAGTTAAAGTTCCAAGTACCCAAAATAAACAAATAGCTAAACATAACAAACAACAATAGAAATGGCCAGAGAATCAGATTTAGCACTAAAATTGATAATTTAACCAATACATCTACTACAACAAGAAGCTAATTCTCACTCAATACACTTCATATTACCCAGAAATACATACTGAGAAATAAATAAATATATATATACTCAATTTTTGATGAAAAAAGAAACTTGAATTCTTGAGGGGTGAAGTGTCCATTGACTAAAATAGAAACCAAATACGCCCTAGAATTTAGAAATTCAAGTGATCAAAGGAAAGAAAGAACCAACCTATTATTGAAGGATTCCATCTCTAAAACAAGGCTAAATGGTTATGCAAAGAGCACTAGTTGATCTAGATGAGTACTCTGACACCAACTTAAGAAACATGGAAGACTTGTCATCTAATAACCTTGCTGGACTATCAAACTGTCACTTGACCTAGAAAACTAAGTTTCATGAGCTTTCTGTTGGTGTGTACAGCAGAAACACAACATAGACTAAAATTTCACTGGGAATTAAATGATAAAAAAACTGAGAAATTGTTCTAAAACAAATTCCAAAATATTAGACTCAAGTTTTGATGTTCTATAAGAAAGATTACCAGCTAAAACTTGGCATCAATGGATTCCAAATCTAATAAATTCTGGGTATTTCAAATGCATAAATTCATAGAAGTGAAAAGCGAAAAGAAAAATGAAAACAGAACTGTAATGGAATGACCTATAAGTGACTTTGATACTTAGATACTTCAAAGAGAGATGAAAATAAAAATAAAGATCGACTGTACAAACAACCTTGGAGTTGTAGAAACATCATGTTAATAAATTTGATGGGACAAGTCACAGGAGGATCAAGAAGAAACAGCCTTCATTCAACTTCCAGCAATTACCGTGAGCCAAAGAGAGAGACTCATTTTTAGATAATACTTGCCATACCATCATAGTAAAGTTGAGAAATGAGAAGCAAAATTCTCTAATATTTTTACAGTGTAAAATATCAAACCTAAGACGACTTCGAAGACCAACAACTCTCTCAAACCCTTATTTACATTCTAAAAGTTAACTCTTAATCAAGATACATATTCACCTGCATATCCTGAGGATCAAGATTAGATATATACTCTTGTATACCATAATCTCCTTGAGTTTCCATCATTTCAAGAACATCAAAAAAATTTGATGAATCTTGGAAAATTTTATTCAATGCAAACACATTGTGGTTAGTCAGTGTTACTAATGAAAAAGAAGATGCAGAGTTAGGGAATTATTCATCGTAAGATATCTACAGAGTTGTGGGTGTTGATATTGTTCCTACAGATCTACAAGGGCGGCTTCCTCTTCTAGAGCCTTTTACTAATAGTGCTTTGAGATGTCATGAAAATCTGACGTGAATTGTGGTGTTTCCCTGATTCATAATTTGGACTGCAATTTCGATTGTCAAGCATACTTCTATTCCTTCTATGAGAATTCAACTTTTTTTAACATATGTTCAATCCTGATTCTAAATGCTCTTTCACAAATTTAAACTTACCAACCCCAATTGAAAGAAATCCTTTGTTACTTAAATCACTAATTTTGACAACTTCACCAAGAGGTAGGTAGAGATGGCATAGACCCATCTTTGTAATTGCACCTTACCTTCGCAATTCAGGCCAAAATGTTCTTCTCAAATTTTTTCCCACTCTCAACCCAAAGCCTAGGCAACTCTCAAATGAACTCCATCTCTGCCACAAGCAGGATTAGGTGGAAGCTCACTTTAAACAGTCTCTCTCTCACACAATACACACATAAGCACATGTGCCAGCACACATACAAATATTAATCCTAGCAATATACCAACTTTTATGTCTTGCTTTAAGTTTTTCATCTTTGTTCATATTGTCTATTCTTTAAACATGCCTATAACAAAGATTAACTGGTCTAGTAGACCTAGAATCTTTATTTTGGTTCCTTTTTCCCTTCATTTTGGCATTATCCTTCCAATACTGTATGCATCCTTGGCTTTGACATTTATACATTATCTTGCAAAAGCTAAAACGTTATTGACAGAAGTATCGTACAGAATTTATAAAATAAAAAAAAATAATTTTAATTATGTTCCATTTTTTTACTTGTTTATAAAAATAAGCATTCTAACCCTCTGGTAGCACTGTTTAACAACCACTGCAGTACGGGAGGTCCCTACCGATTTTTGAAAACTTTAATGTCAAAGTGTCATAGTCAAGAATGTATTTCTCATGGGAATAAATATCCTCAAATGGAAACTATCATTTGCAACTCATGTTCACTTAACTACTTTCACCAAAAAAGATACGGTTATTTTACTGCATGCATGTGTGAAGAATTTATAAGGGTTAATTACACTAATAGTCCCTACAGTTTGGGACTTGTGTCACTTTAGTTCCTGACTTTACAATTGTGACACATTTGACCCTGGATTTTGAATCTTGTTCCAAATAAGGACAATTGAAAATATTATTAGATTTTTCAAGGGTAAAATTGTCAATTTGATAAAATATAAATTAATTTGACAAAAATAAATGTCAAAAAAATATTTTTAATTTTTTTAAAATTATTTTATCCACCAATGATAAAATTATGTAAAATTAATAAAAATTACATGATTAATTTTTTTAAATTAATTTTACATGATCATCATCCAAACACATAATAAAAATTAATTTGATAAAAATAAATAAATAAATGTCTAAAAGATTTATCAATTTTACATAATTTTATTTTTAGTAGGTAGAAATAATTTTTAAAAATTCAAAAATATTTGTTTGACATTTTTTTTTGTCAAATTAGTTTATATTTTGTCAAATTGACAATTTTACTCTTGAAAAATCTAATTATATATTCAATTGTCCTTATTTGGAACAAGATTCAAATTCAGGGTCAAATGTGTTGCAATTGAAAAGTCAGGGACCAAAGTGACACAAGTCCCAAACTATAGGGACTATTTGTGTAATTTGCCCAATTTATAATTAGTTTCGAGTCATATATACTAAAAGTAGAGAATCAACTAGATATTTCAAAGTAACGGAGTCATTTTGTACAGATACTCAAGAAGGTCCAACTAAATCTCTGAGGCTTACCATAAGAAACATTGAATTTAAGAAAATATAAGTGCAACTATTATTGAACAATTTGTTTAGTGAACACAACATAAAGTAACGATTATTATTGAATGCTGATGGAGTGCTGACATGAATCCTTTGTACATATACACCAGTCTATAGTTTGCATTAGCACTAACCTCAATAAGATGAAGTTCTCCACCAGACATAAGTTCCCATAGCCTCCTTGGAGTTCCAACAACAATCTTAGGCCTTGCTTTCAGAAGTCTTTCTTGTTTTTCCGTTGACATCCCACCAACAATTGGAACCACCCTAAAATTGGTACCTTTAGCCACTTCCTTAAGATGATCGGTAACCTAGAACAAAAAAAACTTAAAAACAGAATCAACAATTAGGATGAAAAAACCACTAATCTAACATCTAGTATGAAAACCATGAGGAAACTAAGTCTATCAAAATAAGCTTAGCAGCATATTCAGATATTTTCATTTTTAACAAGAAGTTCAGCAGTTTGAAATCAGATCACCCATTTTGAAAAGTCAATTGACCCATTTGTTGAGTTTCTCAAACAGCCCCCAATGGTCATACGGCAGTAGTAAAACAATACTGCTAGGTAGTTTTCCTACTGTCTGTTTGATGCCAACAACATAACATCATGTCATCAAGCACCATGAAACTCCGAAGCAACCTTCTTTTGTTGTTCATCAAATTTTACCAGTCAAATTCAGCCAGAATTAAAACAGGTGGCCAAGTTTGAGTTCCCAGAATAGCCTTAAAAGAAATGCAACAGCAACAAACACAAATTGCAAAATTATACTATTTTATAGAACCCATGAGCTTCCAACTTTACAAAAAATGGCGACAAAAACCATAACAGAAAATCAAATCATTTAAGCCCTAAACAAAAGGAAACAACCAATGAATCAATGTGTACCTGAAGTGCAAGCTCTCTTGTAGGAGTTATAATAAGAGCCCGTAAGAGACGACTTGGAGCAATTTTTTCAACTGCCTCTCCCCTTTCCACAAACATATTATCAGCTTTTTCTCGCTCTTCGAGAAGACGTTGAAAAATGGGTAAACCAAAAGCAAGTGTTTTCCCAGATCCTGTCTCTGCAGCCCCAATGACATCCTGTCACACGAATTTAATACGATGATTATCATGCCATATGTTGCCGTTTATCAATTTAACACCTTTAGGTTGTGTTTGGATCATGGATTTGAGTAGGGATTTGGAAAATGAAAAGAAAAGGCAATAGAATTGGAGAAAAAAATTAGCTTACATTTCATTCACATTTCCTTCTCCTTTTCCTTTCCAAATACCTTCCCAAAGCAATGATCCAAACAGAGCATTATAGAAATGAAATCAACCTTTCCTTGATGAGCAACTGCAGGAATACAAGCTTTCTGTATTGGTGTTGGTTCTTTAAACCCAAGACTATATATTGCTTTCATAAGCAGGGGAAGTAGCCTCAGTTCATTCCAAGCATAATATTCAGCTTCATCAACTGAATCTCCTTCAATATCATCCTCGGGATCACTGACTTCTGTCACAATTTAATTTTGTAAAAAAAAAAAAAACACTCGTTCAAACTGAATCCAAAATACAAACTATCTAACAAATTTAATCACTTTATGAAGCAGTCTGCACTATCTCATAAACTTAACTTTAAGATTGACCCAGACATTGATAAGTGGCAGACTCATAACAAGTACATTTGTAGTGAACCAGAACCAAAATATTACCAAATCATTTATATATGAAAAAAGAGATCAAAACTTGTCAACCTTAAATGCATTCCCAACCCAAAGATCAATAAATTACCATTAATATGTAGAGAGACAAAAATACACCAAATTATGATTTATCTAGCACAGAAATGGATAAATACTAAAGCATTGACATGTTCAGAACAAAATCTATAAGAAACCTTAACCTCAATCTAATCAAACAAAATTTTATACTGATCCACAAATTTACTAAAAAATAAATAAGCAGAATTACAATTCTAACTCAAATTATTAAAAATTGAAGAGAATTCAAAACACTAACCAGCAGTTGGTTCTTCATTTTCCTCAGAATTCTTTGCATCCTTGTTCTTCTTTTTCTTCTTCTTCTTTTTCTTCTTTCTCTTCACTTTATTATCCTTCTCTTCACTTACAGCTTCAACCTCACCACCAAGCTCATCCTCAACTTCACTTTGCTTCCTTTTTTTCTCATTTTTATCTTCTTTAGTCCTTTCTTTCTTGTTTTCTCTCTCAAGTTTAGGAATTTCCAAACCATACTCAGATTCATCAATCTCTTCAAACAATAGAAAACCTACATTCACAACCAAAAAATATATATATATCATCATCTCTTAAAATTTCCAACATCAACCCTTGTTTGGTTGCCGAGAAAATGCAGGAAACTAAAAGAACTCAACTTTTTAGAATTCTGAAGTATGTGCACAAAAACTAACAGAAACCCATAACGAAAAACAGCATGAAAACCCAAAATTTTCGTTTAATTGAAATTGAAAACAAATCGAACCTTCCTCGAGTTCGCTAGAGCCAACGGAGATAGAGAAAGGGTCGTCGTTTTCGGAGAGAGAAGAGTTCCATGGAAGCGAATCGAAGTGGTCGAGCTGTTCAAAGCCTTGTCTGGGTCACTTTGCCTTGTTTGGTTTCTTCTTTGAAGCCATGACCAGAGCTCAGAGCTTACAAACACAGTCGAACGGCGACCCTTTTAGAGCTGTACGAGTGTTTGCAGTGCGCAGTGTTTTGGATACTCGTGAAAATTAATAACATTACCAAATTTTTTGTTAAACTAGAGTTCTTTAAGGTTCACTAATTTTACATAATTTTGGAATTGCTCAATCAAAACCTTGATTTTTTAGTGAAAATCCCCAAATCAAAACCCTAGTTTGAATCTACAAACCTGGTTGAAGGGTGGAAGTGTTCTTTGCGTGCATTCGTCTCTTCCGTCTCCTTTCGGCCATCTTCTCTCTCCGTCGTTACTTCTCTTTCTTTGTTCTTTTCTTCTGGTTCAGAGCTCTGTCTGTGTGTATTTTCTTTGTCCATCTTCTCCTTCTCACTCATTGTTATGCCGGTTGGGGTTTGGGTTTGGGTTTGGGATTTGGGGTCTAAAGAAGAGAGAGAGTGAGGGTTTTGAAGAGTTTTTGCAAAAAGAAAGAGAGGAGGGTTTGGGATTTGGCGTCTGATGCAGAGAGAGGGTAGGGGTTTGAGGAACTCAAGGGTTTGAAGAGTTTTTGCAGAGACCTGAGAGAGAGAGAGAGAGAGAGGAGATGGTACGATGGAGAGAAAGTGAAAGGGTTTTGGGAATTGTATATTTTATATAAAAATTAAATTACCACACTTATTTAGGGATAGTGATTAAAAAAGTAATAATGTATATATAATTATATTTTAATTAGAAAGTGTAATTAAAAAATATATAAATAATCACATTTTAATTAAAATGTGTGATTAAAACATATATACATAATCACACTTATTTAAAAAGTGTGATTAAAAAGTAGTATATATAATCACACTTTAATTAGAAGATATGATTAAAAAATATATAAATAATCACACTTTAATTAGAATGTGTGATTAAAAAATCACAATTATTTAAAAAGTGTGATTAAAAAGTAGTAGTGTATATATAATCACACTTTAATTAGAAAGTGTGATTAAAAAATATATATATAATCACACTTAATTGAAAAGTGACATAAAAAATAAATATTATCACACTCAATCAAATTAAGTGTGATTAAAATATCAATCTAATTTTTTTTATCACACTTTCAAAAAAAGTGAGATCTTTTTTTTTGTCAAAGTGTGATCTTTAACTACTTTTGTGGTAGGTCGCGTATATCAATTCACACCTGAGTCATTTTACATCGCTTTTGATTTCATTTCTTCTAAAAACCCTAGTCCGGTACTCTCTCTCTCTCTCTCTCTCTCTCTCTCTCTCTAAAATACTCCATCTCTCTACAAATACACCTAGATTTGGGGATCTCTCAACCCTAGTTCCTTTGATAAAAAGATAGAGCATCTTGTGGGCTTCTTTTTTATCCGAACAAAGTGGAGTTTGGGCATTCTTGAAGTTCTTCCTTTTCTCATTTGGGTTTCTACTCTTGAGGTTGGGATATTCTACACCTTGTTATGATTTTTAACCTAAGTATTTGTCATTTTGTATAAATTGAGGGATTTTGAAGGATTTGGGTAAAGTTAGGGTTTAATCTCAAAAATTAAAGAGGGGTTTTCTATCTTGGATTCTAAAATGACTATGGGACTTTGTGTATGAAGTCCTCTAGTGATAAAATGGTGAAATTTGGCATTGGGGTTAATATTTGGAAAATGGGGAAATTTGCCCTAATTTGAGTTAAATAAATTATTTTGTATAAATGATGAGATTGATATGGGAAATATGAAATTGGGAGGATGCATGAATGAATGGTGTAGTTGGATTTGTTAAATCACTCACCTATAGAAATTTGATAAATTATCTATTTAAAAGATTGTATATCTGTTTAGAGATATCTGTTTAGGGCTATCAGTGGATGATAGCTATGATTGTTGTAGAAACTGCATGTGGATTAGGTGAATTGAAACCTATCTTTTAATTTACCTCATTAAATATGATGGTATGATCGAGATATTGAAAATGTGCCGTGGATAGTCATTGTATATGACGATGCTTTTAATACATTGTATATGTATCTTTGTTTGGGAGGAGATAGGGGATGGACTCCATTTTAAAATTAAATTGGCCGGAGTGTCCAGGCTGAATGTCCCAAAATTTTATAGTTATGGGTGTCGATTCCCTCGGATGTGAATTTCATAAAATGGCATGTTGAAGTGTTTTGAATAATAGATGTTGTTAAATTGTGAACCAATGAATTGTAATTTCATTTGGTGTGTTTAGATGACAATGAACTTGGCTCATAAATTGAATTAAAATGGATGGATGGAAACAGATTGAGATATGAAAATCTACGTTGAATGGTCTTGGAAAGAATATAAATGGGTCATGAACATTGAATATAAATATACTTGGCATTTATATCTTAGTTAAACTTTATATATTGTGTTAGTTTGTTTCTACTGGGCGTTGGCTCACCCTACTTGGGAAACCATTTTTAGGTACTGGTGACATGCCACCTCCAAGGACATAGCTTGGGAAGACTAAGGGCTGAAGGCTTTATTTTTATTTTTATTTTTTTGTTATGATATGTTTAAATGTTTATCCAAGTCGAGTACTTTACATGTACAGAGCTTAGGACTCTTCTTTTTGTTGTAACCAAGTGATAACTTGGAAAGATGTATGCCCGTAGAGCATTTATTTTGTTGTTGTTAATCTACTATTACATGCTATAGACTCAGGATGAACATTTATGAATGTATAATGCATGTAACACCCTTTTTGTAATATAAACTCTGATGAGTGAAGTATACCATTTTATTATATTCATAGATCTTATGGAATGGATTAATTGTATTATATTTTGGAGGCGTCACATTGTGTACCTACCTTTTCTAGCACAAAAGAAAAAAAGAGAAAGAGCATAATAGAAATAACGGTATTACTGTAAATCTAATTTTTAAATAATATATTAAATTTACATTTCCCAAATCGTTGGGACTAATTGGTCTTTTAAAAAATTCTGAGGACTAAATGGATCACCATTCTTCAAGATGGGATTTATAGGTAAAATTTCTTTTTTTAATCCATATTATAATTTATTTTTTTATTACAGTTTTATTCTAGTGTAAAATTTTTAATTTTATTGTCACTCTTAATCTTCCAACCACTAACCTTAATCTACTTTATTCTTATACTACTCTAGCCACCACCTTTTACACCTCCAACTGCCAGTACCACCTTAAATTACCTAGATTGTGGATCGTAGTGGTACGCAGAATGGAAATGGAAACATGGTACGCTATGTCATGCGAAACGTGGTACGGTAGGGGTAGGGGTAGGGTTCTTCGGATTGCTTAGCCAAAACGAAATAGGTTTGTTCGGAATGTGAAATGTTTTTTTGGATCGTTTAGTAATATTTATAGAAATGTATGGTTGTGTACATGTAAGACTTTTTATGTGTATTTTTAATCAAATGAGATTTTTTTTCATCACAATGAAATTACAGAAATTAAATTACTTGAACTAATTTCTATACTTGCAAAAAGTCTATTTCCAAAACATTAATAACAAAACGATCCAAAGTTTATAAGTACTGCAATAAAAAAATAACTAACACAAGAATAAAAATAAAAAGCTCATCATAAAAGGTAATTATTCCTAACTTTTAAAAAGAACCAAAAAAAAAAAATGAGAAGTTATGCCAGCCTTTTCCCTTTATCCTTTGTGGATGATGATGCTCCATCTTGTCTAATAAAACTAGAATTTGAGACTGTTGAGATCTCATTCGAGGTGCAGGATTAGAAGTTCCAGCTAATGGTGCTGGACTTTGTCTAGGAAATCTCAAACCATACACACTATATTGCTCTTAGGTCCTTTTATCTAAATGTGAGTGCTCTTGTTGAGTATCATCTTTATCATCCTCTAAAGATTGCCACTGCATTTCTTCTAATTGCACTTGGGAATCATCAATCATTGTATCTTCTGGATTGACGTCCCATTTTTTGAATGGCCCTTCTTTGTAGTTTTCTTGAAATCGTGATAATAGCCGAATGTTGGAATAAATAAACACTAGCTTGTCCGCTCGTGATGCATTTAGCTTATTTCATTGCCAAAAATAAATAAATTAATTAGATTAATAATAATAATATGCAAAACAATAAATAAAATAAGATCGAAACTATAAAATAAAAATACAAATACAAATACAAATAAAAATAAAAATAAAAATAAAAACAAAAAACCTATTCCGTTTAACATTGTGAGTATACAAATATGTGCTCCAATTTCTTTCTGCAAATGATGTAGTGATTGGTTAGGATAAGACCTTTCGTGCAACTTCTGCTAGCTCTGGTGTTTTTGATCCATATGTTTCCCACCATTTTATAGCACCCATAGTAGAAGCATCAACAAAGGCAGCAGTTGTAGAAAAAAGGCCTTTTCGCATATAAAAATCCACAAATTGTTTACGTAACATTCTCGCTTCCTTAGGATGTGATGCAATCTTTTCAAATACTTTTAAGACACCAGCAACCACTTCTTTATCTTCATTAGGTCTCTTTCTAATGGCTCCACCAAGGGTAGGAGTTCTTACATACGTAGAATCATAAAATCGAGGTGACAAAGCAAATCCAAGGCAATGCATAGGGACATTCATTTTTTCCCATCTACCAAGCACTATAGCTTCAATTTGTGTATATGCATCACTGTATTTGTTGTTTTTCAAAACATTTTTGATCTCCCCAAGCATATTATCCATCCTCTCATATATTTCACCCATAAGTGGACCATCTTTATTACAAACCATATTAATTTATAAATTGGTTTTGTGATCACCACTATGTTGTACACCTCATTCCAAAAATAATCACTCCCAATATATCTAGTAATCAAAGCACCCATATCTCTTGTATATTCATCACCACTTTTCATCAATTCCTTCCAAGACTTTAAAACAACTGTTGTTGCCAAGGCCTCTCTTACATCAACAAGTCTTTTCAACATTATAAAATGTGAAGCAAATTTTGTTTTAGCTACTTTCAAAAGTTCTAGCTTTGAGTGCAATCTAAAAATTGTCAATGCATGTGAATGATTTCTGAAATACTTGAAAAAATATTTCCTCTTATGATATGTATCTATGAACCAAACAAAAGTTTGGGCCAAATCTTTGAAAATCAAATTCAGTGTGCGAACTACACAAGGAGACCAAAAAAATATGAGGATGTACCTTTTCCACTTCTTTTCCAACTAATTTGCAATTTGCAGCATTGATAGTCACAACTTGGATGACGTTAGACGGATCCACGTCATCAATTTTTTCCAGTAGCAATTCAGCAATATTGATTCTTGATTTCTCAACTCCAGAATAGTCTTCAGCATATAAGAACATGGCAACACGACTATTTACTGCTAAAATATTTATCAGTGGATTCTTCCTTACATTCGACCACCCATCAGAAACAATTGACACTCCATCAGTGTACCACATGTCTTTTACAGGAATCAATTCTTTCTCAACACTTGTTTTTACTTCATCTAGTAAAGTAGTTCTTACCTATTCAAAGGATGGAGCTTTGTAGCCCTTTGGTGCGTTATTGATGGCTGTCACCATTGCGACAAAAGTGAGGATTCCTAAGAACATTAAAAGGAATTCCATTCGTACATAATGCTCTTACAATAATGGAATCCACTGCATATCTATCCATCAAGGTGAATGAATCTTATAGTGGACCTTTGCTTTTTGGCACATAGCAATGAGTGAGTTTTGAATTTTTAATTGAAGAAGAAACACCACCTTCTTTCTTGACGTTTTCAAATTTCTTACATATCCATTCCAATTCTGTGCGATTTTTTAACAAAGCAGGGCACCTTTTAACTTCAGCTTTTTTTTTTCCCAACAGAAGCACCAAAAAAGGGTGTATGAATACTGTAGACACCCCATTTTTGACCGCCCTTAAGACTTGGGCGCCACTGATTGATCACTCGATGATGAAAGTTATGCTGTGCAAATGTTTGATTTTTTCAGCAAGAAGAGCTTCTAAATCCCAACCTTACATCCTAGTTTGGACCAAATCTATTTTGACAAAAACTATTTTAGACCTTAAAACCATCTTTTTCAAAATATTTTTGAAAATGTTTCTACGATGTTCCGAGGCTCGCATTTTGTTAAAAATTGCACTTTTCGGTAAACCGAGTAAGGACAAAGTGGAAATAAATGGAAGAGAGGTGAACTCTTTGAAAAAATCTTTAAAATATCTTATGAAAGGTTTGGAGTTGAAGAAAATTAGAGGAGAGGGAAGAAAACTAGTTGGGGAAGTGGTTGAGCATCAAACCGTTAAGAGAGAACTGAGCAGCCTTCACTAAATAAGGCCTGTCTCTTTGTACATTTAGACTTTAGTTTTGAGGCCACCACCATTGGAAATTGGACTTCTAGGGCTTCAATTTAGACACAAGAATCTCCTAAAGCCAAGTCCGGATGAGGGAGATATGACATTTTGAAGTTAGGCATCAATCCAATTAAGACAAAACTGAGCAACCTTCACTAAAATAGGCATATCTCTGTACACAGTTAGCATTTAGATTTAAAGCTTCCACTGTTGGAATGTAGACTTCCAGGGCATCAATTTAGACTCAAGAACGACCTAAAACCAAGTCTGGATGAAGGAGATATGGCCATTTGAAGTTGAGCTTGGAAGTAGATTTTTCATGGCCGGCAATTCACACTTCTGGCCGGTCAGCCACTTGCCGGCCATTAGTGTAAAACCCAGATATTTTTGGCCAACTGTCTCCCAAAAGCTCCAGCTGTTCCAGGCTTGATATTTTCGACCTGAGGGGCTGTTTTTCTATATATAGGGGACCTTCCCTCATAGTTTAAGGTTGAAAAAAATTCCAAAAGTTCCAAAACTTGAACTTCTCTCTCTATCTCTATCTTGCAACCTATACACCCTCTCTTTACACTTCCCAAACCAGTATTGAAGCCCTCCTTGTTGAGATTATTGAGTCCAAATTTCAACCCTTGAGAGTGAGAACTTGTTGGTTTGTGAACAAAAGTGTTATTTCTCTTCAAGAGGTATAATTTTGAGCATCTTTGCACTACTTCTTTTCTATCTTTTCTTGCTGATTTTGAAATGTTTTTCAACTATTTTTATGGGCTGAATCTTGTGGTTTAAAGCTATTAAAGGTAGAGAGATTAATCACCCTTCTTTACACCTTGTTTCCTAAGCCTTTACATTTGTGTTTCCCATTCTTTCATCAACTTTTTTTGAGATTTTTACCACTGATTTTTAAAGGTTTTCAAAGGCTAAAAAAGTGATTTTGAAGTCCCAAAAATGGAGGGGTTAGCCACCTCTCCTTTAGCTTGTTTACTAGCTTAAATTGCTCCATGATTTAGCTTATTATTTTAGCTACTTTTGTCTTCATTCCAGCACATTTCTGTACTATTTTTGGACTGTCTAAACTATGAAATTTTGGGCTGAAACTTGTAGTTTAAGGTCAATAAGGGTGGAGGGGTGGCTCACCATTCCTTCTACCTAGCTTCCAAGGTCTTTACCCTTGTGTTTCCCACCTTGTTGTCACTTTTTTTTGAGCTTTTAAATACTGAATTTCAAAGTTATTTCAGTGGCTAAAAACACTTTTTGAAGTCCAAATTTGGAGGGGTTAGCCTTCCCTCATTGTGTCTTACTTACTAGCCTAGCTTGTGCCATGTTTTAGCATATTAATCTAGCTTTTGTTAGCTTAATTCCAACATGTTTTAGGATTTATTTTAGACTGTTTTAGCACTATTTTTGGTTGTTAGTTGCATTTGAGCTTTGTTTTGCATGCTTATAGTGTAATAGTCCTCATGAGTTTGGTATTCTAAGTCTTAGACACCATCTTGTTTAAGTTGATTGCATTTATTTATGGCTTTCCATACTTGTGATCACTCTTAATCGCCTCTACAACCTCCTTCCTTTCTTGGCTTTTGTTTTTCTTTGAAAGTGGTTCAAACAACTGGTTTGTCTAAAGCATGAGGTTGAGATGTCATGCTTAATGATTTAATCTCTTAGGAGGCTCATTACCAATGATGTCTCTTTAATGCCTAAAACAACACTTGGTTTGAGCCTTCTCTCCATTTAGAGGACTTAAACTCATCTTTGGACTCAATTTATTAAAGAATGGATGGTAATCTAAAATAAAGTAATAAAATTGGGACTAAAATGGTGCAAAATAATAATTGGTTTTGTGTTCAATCGGACATTAATTGAACACATGGAAGCTTGAGGCATTTCATACTCTTTAGTGATGAAATGGTTCAAGTTCCCAAGGTCACCACTTCCCTTGATCAATTCATGAAAAGGAGGAGGTGTGAGTCTTATTTTGTTATATTTATTAAACTTGCACACTTTGGTTCACAAGCCATCATGTGATGAAATTGCTTGAGTTGGTGGTTTATGGCTTAAGTTTACTTCTCCTTTGATTTCATGATAAGGAGGGGTGGGTTGTGCAGACAATCCTTGAGAATACCCTGTGCATGCTTTGTTTGTCCTCTGTTACAGCAAGGTAAACTGGGTAGCAGTGGCCGGCAGGCCATTTTCCATGGCCAGCCAGCTATCACTAGTGGTCGGCCGGCCACTAATGCAAAATTTAGCAGTGTGTTTGTGAGGCAAAGCAGAGCTATTCCTGAGGTGGAGAAAGGTGTTAGTGTTCTATTGTGCAACAAAGACATTCTGGAAACAAAACAGTGACCTTTTTGGGTGGAAACCGAGCATACGCATGAACATCCCTCGCTTCCTGAGGTGGAGTAGTTAGCTTAGTACTTAATTGTTTAGCTTACTTATTTCTTTTAATTGCACTTGTGTTGTAATTATTTAATTAGTTAAAGTAGTTAGCTAGTTGTGATGTTGTAATCATTAATTAAACTGGAATAGTTAGTTAATTCATATGTTGTTGTAATAATTAGTTAAGTAGCTTAGCTAATTTATTTAATTTGTTTTGTAATAGTTAATTAATTAGCTTAGCTTAGCTTAGCTAATTAGCTTAGTTCATTCGGACTCTCCTTTATGAGAGCGCAATGTAATAATGTGTATGTCTTCTAACCTCACGTCTTTCTCCATTTTATTTACTAGCTTATGATAGTTAGTCTAGGAACATCATGTTTTGTTTAGCATACTTTATGTTTGCATTCACTTGTATTGCATGCACCGAGGCTCGGTTCATCATTCTAAGTGCATTGTTAGTTTAAATATTTCTTTGAATACGTGCTTAGGCTGCATGCTATCAAAATTGATCCATATGCCATATTAGTATTCGAGCCTATTAATTGCATCTTTGTATGTGTTGCATTAGTCATATTGCATAGTTATTAATCATGCATTTTTCTAGCTCATTTCATCTTTTTGGCTTGGAGTACTAGGTAAGCCTTTACTCTCTTTAGCATAATTGCATGAGTGTTGATATCACCATGTCTAGCATGCTTACCATGATGCTAAGTGCTTAATTGATATATCTGCTTGAATGCCTGTAGATGAAGGCTAATTGCTTGAATTGGAATAATTTGAGCAATGCTTATATGCGTTCACTTTTTCATTTCAAAACAAACATGAATCGAAACGTTCCAATTTTTGCAAATTTAGTCTATACTTGTGTGTGTGCGCATCACATAGTAATGCTAGCCTAATAAATCGGAACAAGAGCATATTATGTAAATAGGATTCATATCATGATTAGTAGAGGCCGATCTTTGATCGGACGAATGTGGGTGCTCAAATTCATTCATGACCTTCCTTTCTCGTACCTAAGTTTCCGAGCCGAGACAATCTTGGTGATGATGGACACGTGGCCTTTGGCATGAGTCATAGATTTCATAAATTTCCCCAAAAACGAAATATTTGGATAGCAACTCTGTATCTGGCAAAGCAGTTCATTTTTGAAAATTTGATTCAAAATCGATTTTTCAAAAGATTTGTCAGATTTAGACTCTTTGGTGTTTATCTATTTCACATTGCCCTTATGATATTAGATTTATAACTGCGGGAGTCTGATACTGTAGGGCTTATTTCAACTTCCGAAATGGGGCGTGAAAAAATCGAGCTACAAATACATACATACCCACAAAACTAGCATTACAATGCTTACACTCCCAATGTTTGGCACCCCCGGGATTTTTTCCAGTTGCAACACTTTTCATAATAACTTCATCCAACAAAGCCTTAGACTTCATATCAACTTGCTTTTCTCTTGACTGTGAAATTTCTTGCTTGAGCACCAATATTACCACCATCTTTGTCATTATGAATTGCATCAATTTCTTCAACATTCTCATCATCGCTAGTTGGAATATCTTCATACATTATTATGTCCTCCTTGTCTTCCCACATGCTTTTTTTCTTTTTCTTTTTTTTCTTCCAAAAACCATGGCTCACAAATTTTTTTCTTCTGGTTTACACTTTTTTTTTTTTTTTAATGGGAATCAACCTTTTTTTTTCTTATGAAAACAACTAGAGAACCAATCTAATTTAAAGACAATTTTGTTGTGTGAAAATATTTATTTTTTGTTTTTATGTTATTTCGTTTCTATTTTGAGAGAAAACAAACATTTAAAATTGTGTATTTTCAAAAAATTGTTATATTCATATTTATCTTTCCTATTTTTTTTGGCCATTGTATTTATCTTTTTCTATTAGTATGCATAATAGAATATATAATTGTTTAGGAAACCGTATAATATAATTTTATATCAAGTATATACCATAATTGTTTTGGAATAATAAAATATTTTACCCAATTATTTAGGAAACTTTAAATTTAATTGGTTAGGAATCCTAAAATATAATTTTATATATCAAATATTTAAGGCAAATGTAAAAAAAAAAGACCTTTTGACTTCTCAATTTTTAAGAAAGACGTGTGTGACAAACCATACCTATTATAAATTATAACAACTTCCCAAACTTGCCTATGTATACAATCACTCCTTTTGTTGGACTCTTCAGCTTCTGAAATCTGTTTCCAATTATTTGACTGTAGACGTGGAAGAAGGAAGACCAAAAATCTTTTCCAAAATAAATTTGTTCCGAAATCCGCTTCTTTATATTTTCTGTTTCTTTTCTTCAATCGTTCAATAATCTCTTGTATGGGTCTGTTCTAGTTCAAA
Source organism: Camellia lanceoleosa (assembly GCA_025200525.1). Classification (NCBI taxonomy): domain Eukaryota; kingdom Viridiplantae; phylum Streptophyta; class Magnoliopsida; order Ericales; family Theaceae; genus Camellia; species Camellia lanceoleosa. The sequence continues at coordinate 114,157,229 of CM045770.1, read as the reverse complement.
AATGTCGAACCCTTCATCTTTGACAATCGCGAACTCTAGGGTTTCAATTGGAGACAAAGAAGCACCAACTTGTTTCGATCTGGTGGTTGACGATGATATGAAATAGGCAAATGATGACAGCGACGCATAGGGAAAGCACTATAAGGCTCCGTTTGTTTGGAGAGTTAGAGGGAGGATTGGGATTGGTAGTGAGATGAGACCCACTAATATTTGTGTTTGTTTTGAGAGATGGGGAGGGGATTGATAGTGAGCTTTGGATTAGGATGGGCCTTTCAAGGGGATTCAGATGAGCCTCCAGGACTTGGTATTAAAAAAATAGTGTAGCGAATTAGAAATTTTTTTTTTTATTTATTTTTTACATGTCGGGCATTTTTTTTTTTTTTGAACATTAATGTTTAATTTTTTATATTTTTTGTTAAGTAAAAATCATTATTTTATTTGTTTTATTTTTTCCTGGAAATTTTTTATTTTATTTTTATTTTTTTAAAATTTTTTACATGTTGGGCATTTTTTTTTAAAACATTAATATTTAATGTTTTTGTATTTTTTTTATTTGTTTTATTATTTTATATTTATTTTATATAAAAATAATTTAACAATCCCTACAGTAACAACTATCATCAAAATAAACACAATTTTACTTAATCCCCTCACTATCAATCCCCTCCATTCTACCTCTGAAAACAAACGGAGCCTAAATTTCTATTTATTTCTTATGCTTTGTGTTGAATTTTCATTGGAACGCCCAAATCTGCGATCCAGTTCGCAAACAACCCGCGATTGGGATCGTATGATCCAGATCACAAATCGTCACCTCCTTAGCGATTTCTAGTAACTTTGGTACCACTACGTTTTCCATCTCCCCATCATTGTGTCTCCCTTCTTCTATAGCCCTCTCTTATATTTTCCATTGCCACCTATTCCCTTGCCCTCCTTCTGCTTGATCTCTCTCTCTCTCTCCCCGTATCATGATTTTTTTTCACACTTTACATCGTAAGGGAACTGCCTAGAAAGAGGTAGGTGAGGGAGAGGTGAGGCAATGGGTTGGCAAGGCCAGCTTTGGCCCAAAGCCGACAATCCCCAAAAAATGAGCAAAAAAAATAAGTCCCAATTTTTTTTAGCTATCATATTAGTTCAAATAAATAAATAAATAATCCATCTGAATTTGAAAAATCCCAATAAAGTTTGGTGAAAGTTCAAAATTAATAGTTGGTTGATTTGGTGAATTGTTTATAACAAATGGATGAATGTTTTTATTGACAAATATCAAAAATTCAATTGATATGGTGAGTTATATTAAATTAATGGATGGTTGTTTCTCAAATGCGTATAGAATACGATTAATTATATCAGTTACACTTATTTCTTAGGAAATAAACTTCTTAAATTTAAAATTAATTGAATTTTACCTCGATCAACCATATCATAAGAAAGATTGAATGTACTAGCAATTTAATCAATTAAAAAATAATTAGTTAACAAGTTGAATTATGCATTTTGATTAGCAATTTTGTATTAAAAAATATGAAAACAGTGATATTTAAGTATATAGTTAGTTCACTTTTTATTTAGTACTTTAGCTTGAATTATTTTAGTTTATTTATTTATTTATTGTATATTTAAATAAATTAAAATAATTATATATATGATCAAAATTGAAATACTTAAACTTTTGATCACCAAAATGTTAGAGTCGGCCTTGTGGGTCGGCTTGTCTAGTAAACGAGCCGAATTACAACTCAAATAAGTTCGGCTCGTTTATCTTTATTTAAATTATATAATAAATATATATAAATAATAGCATAAATATATTATTTATGTATTAAATTATATAAATAATGTTTTTTTATTTAAATAATATAAAAAATAATAGTAAAAATCTTATCGAGCCGAGTTCGAGTTCTATTAATATTAACGAGCCAAGCGAGTCGAGCCCAGTTAATTATCGAGTCGAGCTCGAAGTCGAGTTCGAGCTCAATAAGCAAACGAGTTGAGTTTGAGCTCAGCAAAATTTAGTTCGGCTCGACTCGACTCGTTTGCAATCCTAGTTGTTAGTGTGTGTATATATTGTGTATTCATTATTGATTGATTGATTGTTTGGTGATTGATTCACCTTTCATATTTAGCTTATGTACTCTCTCCTATATATAGGGCCTTCTTGTACATTGTTCATTACAACATTATATATAGAGTTTATAGTTTCTCTCTCTTTCTCTATCTACAATAATCTAACATGGTATCAGAGCCATAAGGCTATTTTTCTTTCTTTTTTTTTTTCTGCTCATTACTAAAACACACCATCACGATTTCCAATGATATTTCTGCAACTGTTCCAATCTTTTTGGATACTGATTCACCATTGTCAGGCTACCTAGATCACTATTTTCTTTTGAAAATACCATCATCTTGCTTAGAATCTTCTCACAACTCCAACACCACCATAATCATTGCAAACGGGGCCCTTACGTGCACTCACTCGTCGGTTGAATAGCCATGCGTCACAGCCTTCTGCCGCCACTCCCATACATGCGCTTCAATGTATTTTTGATGGCAGCGTCTCTGCGTTGACATCATCCCTTAGCTACTGCTACCATCAGCCGCTCTAGTCAACCACGTCAATCAGTCGTCTTGTTGCTAACATTTGCCACGCTCCTCTCTACTATTATGCGTCACTCCCTCTACTGACACCATCTTGCCACTGCTGACATCAGCCCTAAGATATGTTTGGCCAATTCTATTATTTTGGCTAGTTTCACCTATTTTTTGCTCCTTTTTGGGTCAATTTGGCTTAGTTCCCACCTATTGTTGACCTTCCAGACTCACTAGTATGCTTTTTTCTTTTTTTTTTTCTTTTTTGTTTTGCTTCTACGATGTTGTCTTGTCTTTTTGCCTTGATCACAGCTTATCATGGATTGCTCCGACTTTGCTCATCTTATTTCTATTATCCTTGATGGCTCTAATTATGTTCTCTAGGCTAAGCCATGTCCAGATTTCTCAAAGGCAAGAAATTATGGCCCGTTATTGTAGACACCCCATATTTGACTGCCCATAAGACTTGGGCACCTTATGTTGAACACTTGATGATAAATTATTATGTTGCACAATCATTCAATTTCTTCAGTAAAAGGCTTCGGTTTTGAGTTTCAGAACCTAAAACCTTGCACCTCATTTGGATCAAAACTTAATTTTTTTTTCTAGCCTGACCACTTAGAGGCCTGCTGGCCAACAAGTGGCCAACAGGCCAATGTTTATTGGCCGACCGTCCCTCTTCATGGCCGGCCATGTTATTATGACAAATATTTACTGACCAACTATCCCCATGTGCATGCCTTGCTTTGTGGCTCAATCTGAGATATTTTCGACAAGGAAACCTGTTTTTCTATAAATAAATGGCCACCCCTCATGGTTTTAGGTTAGAAAATTTTGCCAAGAGCCAAAGACTTGCCAAACACTCTTCCTTTCTCTCTTGCAATATACATACACTATACATACACTTCCTAAACCAAAAATTTGAGGCTTCTTGCTGGGATTATTGAACCCAAATTTCAACCTTTGAGAGGATTCAACTTCTGATTTGTGAACAAAAGAGTATCCTCTCTTCAAGAGGTATAACCTTTGTCATCTTTTACTTTGTTTACACTACTTTTTTCTTCTCTTTTTCTTGTTGTTTATTCACTGTTTTGGACTGATTTTAAGTGCTGACAGTAGTGATTAAAAAGCTATCAAAAGTGAAGGGGCTAACCACCCTTTCTTGAACCTTATCCCATAGCTTATATCCTTGTTTTTCCACTTGTTTCTTTGATTTTAGCTACTGTTTTTCAAAGTTTTCAGAGGCTAAAATATGTGATTTAAAGGTCCAAAAAGTGGAGGGGTTAGCTATCCTTCCTTAGGCTTGCTTCCTAGCTTTATTCTCTTTCATTTTGGTCTATATTTTCCACTCTGTTCAAACTGATTTCCAGCCCTATTTTGTGCTATTTAGGGGTTCTTTAGTGTGTTTATTTAGTTTATGCTTTAAATACTATGCTTGTGTTGTTGTAAGTCCTCATAGATTTGGTTGTTTAGGCCATAGACGCCAATCTATTTGAGTTGATAGCTTTCTTTACATAGTTTTCATGTACATATTCATACTTGTAATAATCATCTTTGCATAATCATCTCTGCAACCTCCCTCATTTTTTTGCTTTCTTTGATTAAGAGTTGTCTCAAACACTAGGTTGTTGCTTAAGGCATGAGAAAGAGACTTTCCATGCCTAATGGTTTAATCTCTTCGCAGGTTCATTACCAAGGCATTATATCTCTCTCATGTTAAGCACAACTTCTTGTTTGACACTTCTCTTTATCGCTTTTTGCACTTAGTGGACGTAATTATCACTCTTGGACAAAATGAAGAAAAGATAAGAAAATGGCAAGATAATGCAAAAGCGGCTAATAAAATTGGAGTAAAAGAGGTAAACAAAAGGATAATAAAATTGAGTTGGGTTTAATTGAACGTTATATTGAACCTATTGAGTCTTGAATCACTACATATTTCGTAGTGATGTTTAGTGATTCAAGAATCAATGGCTACCACTTCCCTTGAGGTAACTCCATGATAGGGATGAGGTATTGTTGGTCTTTCATTTCTTTTATTGAGCCTTTATCCTATCGGTTCTAAGATCATCATGCAACAAATTTGCGCCAATTGATGGTTTGTGAACCGAATCTACTCCGCCCTTGATCATCTTCATGATAGGAAAGGAAAGTGAGAATAAATATTTCCTGAAAATACTCTGTTTTTGCACTGTTTCAGATTTGTTGTAACAGGGTAATCCCCAAAAACAGTGGCCGGCCGGCCACCTTTCTGTTCGGCCAGCGGCCAGCCATCTTTTGTTGTGCAGACAGTGTCATTTTTGCGGCAGAACAGAGCAGAAATTGAGCCCAAAATAGAATAATTTTCTGACTACAAACGGAATAGATTCTGGCAACAAAACAGAGAGGTTTCCGAGAGAATGTTCTCAGTTGTACGCTTGTGGCTCCTTGTCTCCCATCCCATTAATTTAGTACTTTATCATTAATGTGCTGTAATTAATTAATTAGCTTAATTCGGATTTGTAATAATTAGTTAATTTAACTTATTCATTTATTTGGTGTTGTAATATTTAGCAAAATAGGACATTTATTTGGACCATCTTGTATGAGCGCACACTTGTAATATTGTGTAGGGATACTTACCAATTAGTCCTATTAACTAGACTTATTTACCTACAGGTCCTAACTAATAAATTTAACACTATAAAAATAAGAGAGTGATAAATTTATCACTAAAAATTTACTCATAAAAACAAAGAGACTGATAAATTTATCACTATAAATTTATTCATAAAAATAAAAGACTGATAAATTTATCTTTATCACTTGATAAATTTATCAATAGGACTTAATGGGTAATAAGTCTCCAAAGTAGGACCTATTGGGTAATAAGTCTCCAAAATAGGACCTACTGGTAGTTTACCCCATTGTGTATGTCTTTCAACCCCCATTCTTTCTCTCTTTTATTTACTTGCTTATGATGGTTGCATGTAGTATCATATTTTGGTTTCATATCATTACCATATGTAAATATCCATTTTTGCATACATCGGGTCTAGTTCATCATTCTAATATTATTGTCATTTTTTACTTACTTGAATACGTGCGCCATCGCATGGTTTGAGTTAAGCCATATGTCACTTTAATAAACCGAACCTAGTAATTGTATTTTGTATGTGTTGCATTAGTCACTTTGCATATTATAGCACACATTTTTCTAATTATTTTCTTCTCTTTGGCTTGCCTCGGTTGAGTACTAGGTGAGCATTTCTTGCTTTAGCATATTGCATGTATGTTTGTGTTGCCATGTCAAGCATACTACCATGAGGCTAGGTGCTTATTTGATATATCTCCTCGAATGCCTATGGATGAAGGTTATTTCGTTTAAGTTGGAATGACTTTGAAAAATGTACATACAAGCTTACTTTTTAAGTAGCATGTATTCAAAACTCTTTTCAAACAAATATAAAATCAAAGCATTCCAAAGTGGGTGACGTAGTCTATACTAGTGTGCCTCACATAGTAAAGTTAGTATTAACAATCAAAACAAGAGCATATAGTGTTGTTACCCAAAAGACAACCTAAGAGGGGGGGTGAATTAGGTTTTTATAATTAAAATTAATAATACCCTAATAAAAATTATGACTAGCACAATAGATAAATATAATTAATGAAATAAAAATAATTAAAACAAGTGTCTTAACAATTATGTTAGTTAATGATTTTAGCACAATAAAAATGTGAAATATAGCTATGGCAATTTAAAATAAAATAAAGAGATAAGGGAGAGAGAGGCAAACAAATTTATACTGGTTCGGCTTTAACTCGACCTACGTCCACTCCTCAAGCTTCACTTGAGATTTTTCACTATCTTGTAGCTTCATAGAGGTGCTAGCAACCTCTTTAGAAATGGAGCAATCCTCCACGGATTTTACACAGACTTCACAAGTCAAAACCCTTGCAAATCTTAGGTGATTCAAAATCACTCTCAAGATTTCAAGAACACAGTGTTTATAACACTTTTACAAGATGAAATGGTATTTTTGCTTTCAAAGAAAGCTTACAATAAATATCTCTCAAAGATAGATATATAAAATGAAGCTTTGATTTTTCTGTAAATCTCACACAGGAAAGATGGGCTTAAAGCTATAAGGCTTAGTGTATAATTTCTGAGAATAAATGTGAGTGATTATAGATCAAAGAATATTCTCAGGTTTTTTGTAATTTGTTTACATTAGAGGCTTTGGTATATATAATGAAAATTATAGCCGTTGTATTCATTTGAATTTATAGCCATTTATAGCAATTGTAGTCATTTGAATTTATAGTTGTTTATAACCGTTGTGTTTCCATCATTACCAATTTGAATATCTTCCACTCCATCATTACAAATTTGAATATCTTCCATTTGATCCTTTTGAACCTTTTGGCCTGTTGAACCTTTATAGCCGTTGTACTTCCATCATTACTAATTTGAATATCTTCCACTTGAACCTTTTGAACCTTTTGGCCTGCTGTTGTGCTAGGCTGTTTGAACCTTTGTTTTGGGCTGTTTGAACTCCTGATTTAATCAAATATTAAATACATTCTAACAACATTTAGGATAAAGGTTTAGGTGAAAAATAATAGGATAAAATAAATTTTGATTCTATTTTTCTATTTCAAATAAATTATCAAAATAAATTTTAATTCTATTTTTCTCTTTCAAATAAATTATCAAAATAAATTTTGATTAGAATATAATTAAATAAATCATCAAAATAAATTTTAGATTCTATTTTTCTCTTTTAAATAAATTAAAACATAAATAAATAATTCATCAAAATAAATAAGTCTAACAAGTGTTGATAAGAATCACATCATGATTAGTAGAGGCTGATCTTTGATCGGGTGAGGGGGGTGCTCAATTCTTGACATTCCCTCTCATACCTACGTTCTCGAACTAGGACACTTTGGTTATGACGGACAAGTGGCCTTTGACACGAGTCACTGGTTTCCTAAATTTTCCAAAAATATTTAGGTGACAACTTTGAAATCTGGCAATGCAATCCATTTCTAGCATCTTTGATAATAAATGGATATCCTAAGATTTGCCGGATTTAGACCCTTACTTGTATTTTTATGTTTCACATTGCACTTGTGAAACCAGATTCAGAACCACGAGAGTTCGAACTATAGGGATATCGTATCAAGAAGACTAAACCCCTCCGAGGAGCACGAAAAGCCAGTTACAGTTATTACTAGGGATGTGCCTAAATTAACAAAAGGGGCTGAAGAAACTGCAGCCAAATACGTCGACCATTTAAAGGAGTATGAAAGCAAAAAAATATCAGATCATTACTTGGTTCCGAAATACATTTATCACATCTATTAACCTTCAATTAGGTCGCTTTCAACTTGACTTGGTTTCTACTCCTTCTAATGATATTTGGGATTTTCTCAAAGATCGGTATTAGACTGCTGGTCTTGTTCATCAGTATCAGCTTTAGAGTCACCTCTATCACATATGATAAGAGCCTAATCTGTCTATTATTGACTTTCTGTCTAAAATATAATCTGTTTGGGATCAGCTTGCTCTTTTTGAACCTAACTGGCCTCATACTGAAGATGTTGTTCTATTTATTGATTACTGCAATCTGCAGTAGTTGATTAAGTTTCTCATGTTTCTTACTTGTCATTTTGAGTCGATCCGTGTCTCTCTCCTACATCACACTCCCCTGCCCTCTCTTGAGCAAGCTATATTCGAGCGGAAACTCATCTTGGTCCCACCTCTACTCAACATGCAGACTCAGTTTTGGCCACCCTTCAGTCACGAAGATATTCTTCTCTCTAGCAAACTCCTCGGTGCATTTATTGTCAGAATCGTGGGCTCTCTTCCACTCATCTTTTGGTTAATTGTTTAGTCAAGTCTTACCGTTACTATAACAAAACTGGCCCTGTTCATCTCCAGCAAGATTACTTTCACAATCTATCTCAACCATCCTTTACTAGTCTATCATTTCGTGAATCTCAATCTCGGGGCTGTTCACATCATTTTGGGAATCAGTTTCAATCTATGTATATTCATCGCATTGTTGCTGCTGCCTCTGAGGACTTTTCTTCTTCTATGCCTTTAGATCCTTTCACTTTTGTCTTCTCTCAAACTGATGTTTAAACTCTGATCAAATAGTTTCTCTCCACATCTGGTACATCTTCTTCTACTGCTTTGTCTGTCACCTCAAGGACATCTTGCTGGTATTTTGACTCTGCATGCTTGTCGTATCACCTGGGGGTACCCGAGCGTGCTAAACAGTTCAAACCCTTGAATTTTTTGATCTAGTCTCGCAAGTGCAATGTAAAATATATATGAGAGTCCAAATCTGACAATTTTATAGAAAATTCATTTTATTGCGAAAGCTTTGCCGGAAATAGATTACATCACCAGATCTCAGAGTCGTTACCTCATATTTTGGAAAAATTAGAAAACTAGTGACTCATGCCAAGGCCATTGTTCGTTGTAACTAGAGATGTCTCGGTTCAAAACCTTAGATATGTGGGGGGGAAGTCATTAATTGAGCACCCAAATCACCCGATCAAAAGATCGGCCTTTACTAAACCATGATATGAATTTTATTGACTATATACATTCATATTCCGATTATTAAATAAATCTCAAAATTTCCTATGCAAAGCAAACAAGTATAAACTATATCATTCATTTTGGAATAACTTGATTTTCAAGCATTTTGAAAGAGTTTTGAAGATGTACAACTCAAAGAAATTGAGTTTACAAACACGAAAATCAACATCATTCCAAATTAAACGACACAACCTCCTTCTACCAGTATTCATAGTCATATCAAATAAGCAAATAGTCTCGTGATAGAATGCTAAACATAATAAGGAAAACCACACAAGCAGGATGCTAAAACATAAAAACTTACATATTTACCGACGTCCCACGAACAGTTACAAAACAAAATTAGAAAACAGGCACGATCCTAGATTTTAGATTCTAATGCAATACATACACAATAATGCAACTAAAAATTTGGCTCCTAATACATGACATATGAATCATCTCATGACAAGGGATAGCACAGAAAATCACATAGAAATTGATTAAACTCACAAATGCAAATGAGCCGAATTTGAATGCATAAAATGTGAATGCAAAGCATAAATATGATAAATAATAAAATATGATACTTATTTACAGATATAAAAAAAAAACAAATAAATGAAAAGGGATAGAAAGAAGCGCGGCAGGGAATTATTACAATACTGAATATTTATAACAACGAATAAAAGACAAGAGGTAGAAATTATTACAACAAACGAGTATCTAACTTAAACATCAGCTGAATCCAACAAATCAAACGACATAATAATAATAATACATATATTTGAGAGAAGTGTGTGTGGTGGTTTCACCCACCACTGCGCAGAAAATATATATTATTATTATGGTATCATAATATAATAATAATAATAATATATAACATAACATAATTAATATATTATTATATTATTTATATTAAAAGTAAAGAAACTACGTATTTAAAACAATAAGAAAATATGAAAAAATAAATGAGAAAATTATAAAAACTTACCTTTGGAGGAAATGATAAATTTCTCAATTTATCAAACTTTCTTCTTTACACCCTCACGCTGATGGAGTATGCTTTAAGATCTCAGCAAGGAGTTACAAGTATAAGCTTTGATGGAATTTTTGGATAGTATATATCAGTGGATAGAAAGATGATAGAAAGGTTTAAGATTTGTTGAAATAAAAACTCTTTTTTCAAATTTTGCTCTTCTCAAGACTTGTGAAATTTTCTTTTTCCAAACTTTTCTCTCTTTTTGAAATAAAATTTTCTTTCTCAAAATTTTCTCTCTTTTCCCAAACAACAAAATGAGGTGATATTTATAAGAATATGGGATCACCAAAACACATGGCTAGCCATGTGATATTTCCAAAACACATGGCATGCCATGTGGTATCTCAAAACCGCGTGGCTTGCCATGTGGTATGGGAACCAATTTTTTTCGAAACTACTAAATTTTCCAGAAAAGAACAAATTCAAAAAAAGTATTTTTGAATAGGTTTAAAATAATTTGGCCAAAACGGGTGCAAAGTTGGAATTAAAGCTTAAACCTGACTTTTCTGTTAAGAAATTCATAAAATAGCACATTTCAATTTTTATCATCGGGTGTTTGGAAGAAAGCGCCAAAGTTTTAACGTCGGTCAAAATGGAGTGTTTATAGTTGCTCCCTTTTGACAGAGTTCGAAGTCATTTCATGACGTAAGTGAATGTCAAAGCTCGAAGATGACTCTTTTGATAAGGCCTTAAGACTTGGACAAACAAACAAGATGTAAATGTAATTGGTTGAACCCGAAGGTTGCCTATGTATCCCTTTGCAAAGAATCAAACTAGTGTAGTTCAGGGGTAGAATGCAATTGATATGCTCAAAATATAATTGAAAGTTGGACTTACACGCTTTGCGAAATTGATTTTTTTTTTTTTTAACATTCATGATTATGCAATGCAATGCAATGGAATAATGATAAAGATATGAAGGTGGCAACATGAGAGACACAACTAGTGCAAATGATAGGAAGCATAAAAGGGGGTGTATCTTATACAAATTTGCCAAAACACAAATGATAGGGGGGGTGAATCACATACAAATGTGACAAAGCACAAATGATAGAGAGGGTGCATCACATACAAATGTGCATACCGCACAAATGATAGAGGAGATGTATCACATACAAATGTGCCACAGCACAAATGAAAGAGAGGGGTGCATCGGATACAAATGTACATGCCGCACAAATGATAGAGGGGGTGTATCGTACACAAATGTGCCACAACACAAATGATAGAGGAGGTGCATTCCATACAAATGTGTTGTCACGACCCAAACTCGGCCCTATGGGTTTAGTATCAGAATGCCAAGAATCCGAGATTACCAAAGGCCCTCTTGAGCGATGAATACAATCGGTCAGTCTGAGGCTGGCGGAAGCCAATACAATAAATAACTAGTGTCCATTGAGCTGTGGAAATCTGTATGTCAAAAACATTTTTCATACATTTATGCATTCAGACGAGTACAGTATATACAATCATTACAGACATTCAGTACGGGAACTCAATCCCTTGATAACTTGATCTAAAAAGCGATCTATACAACAAGACAAAAGCAAGAGGAGACTAGTGGGGACACAAAAACACCCCAAGCCATGGCATGGCGTCTCGGAACCTCACGGTGAGGCACATAGAATTTGGTGACAAAGCGGGGACCAATCCCACGCTCCTAGCTTGATGCCGGTGAGAACCTACATATATATATATGATGAGCTAAAGCCCGATGAATAACATAAAGCGTAAAGAGGTTATGAATGAATGTCCTTGCGATAAATGAAATCAATTCATTAAACATAGTTTGATCTTTGAGAGTTCAATCAATCGGTCATATGTGGTACATCCAATAGCCTATAACTTGATGGGTCCAAAAGACCGGCCTTAATAGACCCAACAAGAATGATGGCCAATCATTGATGGCAGTATGGTTCCACAAGGAAACCGACAGAGCTACGTAACGATCAATAACGATGGTGCTAAGGATGCCTGTACTGATTAGAAATAGGACATACATTCATTCATAAATAATATCGATTCGAAGCAGTTGATAAGCATTATTCAAAAGATAACCATTTTGAACATATCTTTACACATCATTACTCACGATGATTGGGCTATCGGTAGCTAGAGCGGCGTCCCAGAGTCAACCCTAAGCAATCAATCAATAGAACACACACTAAGTTTACAGTTGGAAAGGATGATAATTAAATCTCTAAATTCCTCGGTGTGGTTCTATGTCTAAATCCTCATTAAGATGCTTTAAACTAGGCCTAAGAATGCCTAGGATGAGATGAGGATGCAAAAATACGATTGGAAGGCACTTTTCAAAAATTTGAAAATAGGGGTCTCGCCGGCGAAAGCCTTCCTTCGCCGGCGAGGTTGCAAAATCAAAGGCTTCGCTCGGCGAACAATCCTTCGCCGGCGCTCGATGAAACAGTAAAAATCTTTGGATGCTCAATTTTTACGCGATGCTCATCGATGCTCGCTTCGGCGAGCTTCAAAATCAAAGGTTCGCTCGGCGAGCCTTCCTTCGCTTCGGCGATGAAACGATAAAAATCTTGGATGTTCGATTTTTCTTTCGAGCCACCAATATCTCGCCGGCGTAGCTCGAGAAACCAATTCGCTCGGCGAGAATTCTTCGCTCGGCGAAGAAGCCAAATCTGGAATTTCAGATTTGCCTTCAAGCTCAAACCAAGTGTTCCAACACTCAAAACTCGACCTCTTGGGCCCAAATTCTGGGGAATACATCCCAACTCAATAAATAACAAGTTTCAAAAGCCAATTTGAGAATTTAAGCCCCAAAGGTGAGTCTATTCAAACCATTTTCACGAATAATTCAAGAACACTTTGTAAACATGCAATGCATGGGTTTCAAACCATTTACAAGCTTTAAATCTTGCTCTATTGAGCCCCAATCTTTGAAAACAACCTAAAAACATGGATTAATACATGAACATGAGCATGCATGTGACAATTAGCCAAGAATTCAACTCCAAACTCACTAAACTCAACATGCATGTAACAATGGAGCTCCAATTCATCTTGATTACACTAAAACATGGCCTAGCTCTCTATTTGGGCATGAAACATGTAATATCAAGCTCAAGAACAACAAGAAGATGGTGTCTTCCTTACCTAGAGTGTTGATTTCAAGATGAGGAAGCTAAATTATGCCAAGTCTCTAGCAATTCCAACAAGTTCTTTAACAATTTACAAGGTGAATTCAATTTCTCTTCACTCTCCCTCTCCCTAAGTCTTTGGTCGGTGGTAAAGGTAAGAAGGAGCTGATCAAATGTGTTGATTTAAGTGTATAGGCTCAATACAATTGTTTAAACAAAAGGTCCACTAATGTGGCAATTTAGTAATTAAGTCAAAGTTCTCAATCAACTCGATTTAATCTAATTTAATCATTCCTAATCAATTTTCAGATAAAAATACCATAAAATCACAAATATTATGTTGATTCCAATACTTCAAACGGTTTCTAATTAGACGCCGATAAGGCCTTCAATTAGCAATTTAAACATACAATGCAAGCAGATAATCACACAATCAAGCAGATGCAATATGCAATTCAATAGACAAACTTATTGATTTTGATTCGGTTTCATTAGGTTTGTTGATAGTTCATCGATTCACTTATCGGTCATTAGCGATTCGGTTTATCGATGATCGATATATAATTCGGTGGTTATTGATGTCGATGCGAGGTTATTACGATCTCCTCGCCTTATAAGGAGTTTAGTCCTCTAAACTCGAGTTACCTTGATTTGGAAAAGCGAGTTGTGAGGAACAAATCCGGATATCGCCTAGCCATGTCATCTTCCCTCTCCCAAGTGGCATACACACCACCATGGTTTTGCGGTCTACTTTCACTAGCGGAATCTCTTTGTTTCTCGGTTTCTTGATCCGTCGGTTTACAATCTGTATGGGCGTTCCTCGTAAGTGTAGTCATCACTCAACACGATCTGGGTAGGCTCAATCACATGGAGCGGATCTCGAAGATAGTCTCTCAACATCGAAATGTGGAAGGCGTTATGCATATGCTCCATTTCGGGAGGAAGTGCAACTTGATACGCCGGATTGATTTTCTCAATAATCGTCACGGTCCGGCATATCTCGGTGCTAACTTGCCTTTGACTCCAGCGAGTCGGCCTTTCATTGGTGTCACTTTCACAAAAGCGTGATCACCCACTTCATACTCTCTATCCGTCTTCGACATCGGCATAACTTTTCGGCGGCTCATGCGATTTCGGTCTTTCTTTGTCGGTTTACCTTTTCGGTTGTTTCATATACAATTTGGGCCCAAGCAATGGCCCATCTCCAACTTCCGCTGATTGGAGATCTACACTTCTGCCATACAATGCCTCGAAAGCGCCATACCGATACTCGAATGGTAGGCTGTTGTTGTAGGCGAATTCAGCCAACGGCAAATGACTTTCCCAATTTCCCTGAAAGTCAAGAACACACATTCTCAATAGGTCCTCTAGAGTCTGGATGGTCCTTTCTGACTGTCCATCTGTCTGAGGATGATAGGCGCTACTCAGCCTCAATTCAGTACCCAATGCAGTCTGTAGGCTTTGCCAGAACCTTGATGTAAACTTCGAATCCCTGTCAGAAACAATAGACACAGGCACTCCGTGCAGTCTAACAATTTCATCAATATAAATATGACCAATCTATGCATTATAGATTGTCTTGTGAGTAGGAAGTGTCTTGATTTAGTCGATCTATCAACAATAACCCAAATAGAGTCCATACCTTTCTGGGCGAGGTAATCAGCGATAAAATCCATCGTGATATGCTCCCATTTCCACTCTGGTATGGGTAAGGGTTGCGATAATCCGGAGTCGTTGATGTTGCTTTGACTTGTTGGCGGTCTGAGCATTTGGACATAAAGTCGGCAATTTCCTTCTTCATTCCTGGCCACCAGAAATTCTGTTTCAAATCTTGATACATTTTCGTATTCCCCGGGTGAATAGAAAACTTTGAATTGTGGCCTTCTTGCAGAACTTTTCTTTTCAATTCAATGTCATTTGGTACACACAGTCTGTCTTGAAATTTCAGTACATTGTTCTCAAACTTGAATCCCGGTTTCGGTTTTGAATCTCTTTCTTCGATGATTTTCTTCAAGTAATCATCCAGTTGTTGTTTCTCCTTAATCTCTTCAATTAATGCTGGTTGAGCAGTAATGGCAGCTATTGTTCCGCCTTGTTCTTTCAAATCAACTTCAATCTCAGTCTTTTCTAGATCAAGAAGCAACTCATACATCCGGTCAACAAAGCAGGCTAAGTTGGCAATTGACTTTCGGCTCAAAAGCATCGGCAGCGGTGTTGGCTTTTCGGATGGTACAAAATCAGTAAGTCATAGTCTTTGATCAATTCAAGCCATCTCCATTGTCTCATATTGAGTTCTTTACGTGTGAAAAAGTACTTTAGACTCTTGTGGTGGTGTAGACTTCACATGTTACTCCATACAAATAGTGTCGCTTGATTTTCAATGCAAAAACTCTGCGGCAAGTTCAAGATCATGGGTTGGGTAATTCTTTTCATGCGGTCTCAAGCGTAGGAAGCATAAGCAATAACTCTCCCATTACGCATTAAAACACATCCCAAACCCTTATGAGAGGCATCACTAAAAGCAGTGTAACCATCGATTACTGTAGGTAGAGTCAGAACTGGTGCAGTCACAAGTCTAGTTTTCAATTCCTGAAATGCTGATTCTCTCTGGTCAGTCCAGTCAAATGATGTCCCTTTCTGAGTCAGTTGAGTCAGTGGTAAGGCAATTTTGGAGAAATCTTTGACAAATCTTCTGTAATATCCAGCCAGTCCCAAAAAGCTTCAGACTTCAGTCACATTGGTTGGTCTAGGCCAGTTCACTACAGCTTCAATTTTCTGCGGATCAACAGAAATTCCATCTTTGCTAACAACATGCCCCAAAAACATAACATGGTCAAGCCAAAATTCACACTTAGACAGTTCTCAGTGAGCCATCTTTCTTCTTCACGAATAAAACAGGCGCGCCCCACGGTGAAGTACTAGGCCTGATAAACTTCTTGTCCAGCAGTTCCTGTAGTTGTACCTTCAGTTCTTTCAGTTCGGTTGGAGCCATTCTGTAGGGAGCTTTAGATAATGGCTGTGTACCCGGTACTACATCAACAATAAACTCAATCTCCCTGTCAATCAAATCCCCTGGTAGATCATCTGGAAATACATAAGAATTCTCTAACTATAGGAATGCAATTCACATCGGTTTTAACATTATCGATGTGAATCTGATCGATCTGAGAACAGATAGCCCTTACACCCTTTCTAATCGGTTTGGCGGCCTTCTGGAGAAATCGGATATGGAGGAGGTACTACTCCAACTCCACTAAATACAAATTCGGGTAAACCGGTAGGACGGAAAACAACTTGCTTGGTCACACAATCGATAGTAGCATGGTATTTTTGTAACAGTCCATCCCCAATATCACATCAAAATGATCTATGTTCAATGGCGATAAATCAATAAATAGGTGCATATCCCCAACAATAATCTCCTAGCAGGATATATATATACATGTCATGGATCCCCACTTGGTGATGATCTGACTAGCAAATAATTCATGGGTTCTAAGGGTCTATTCAATTTTTTGAGAAAGCATGTGACACATAAGAATGTGTAGACCCCGAATCAATCAATACATAAGCATTCTGAGCACAGATAGAGAGGGTACCTGACACAACGGTCTCAATATTCTGGTCGTCTCCCGGTACTAAGGCAAACACTCTGCCTGCCTCCTCAGGCTTTTTCGGTAGCTTTGGGGTTCGGTTTGGTGCTACATTTGATCTTCTTTGCGCTCGGTGCGACTTTACTCTTGGCTTGAGTAGAGGACAATCTTTAATTACGTGGCCCATCTTGCCACACCTGAAACAAGCTCCAGAAACCTGGTAGCAAACCCCTTTGTGCTTATTGCCACATGTGGAGCAGGGTGGAGTAAATCCACTCCCTTGGCTGGGGCTAGTTGTCGACCCCGTATTCTGTTTCTTGTTGGCTGGGTTGTGCTTGCCTTTCTTAAATTTAAAACTTTGCCTTTTTCCTTGCCATTCAGCGGTTGGTGTCTCAGATTGTTTCACGGCTGCAATATTTGACTCGGCCATCAAGGCTCGGTCGAGAACACCCACAAAAGTTGGCATTTTCAGAACATTTATTCGATCCTGGATAGCAGCACTAAGGCCTCCTTCAAATCTTCTGGCCTTCTTATATTCGGTATCCACCATATGTGGTGCATACCTAGCAAACTCGTGAATTGCTTCTCATATTAAACCTTGAGATGTTTTGCCTTGCCTCGATTGTTCAAATTCAGTCACCTTTCTATCACGATGCCTTTGGGAAAATATTTTTCAAGAAGGACTCCTTGGGCGAGCCCAAGTCACTACGGTGTTTGCATCACGGGTCAACATCCACCACCTTCTAGCTTCTTCTGCGGTGTAAAGGTGGCTACTTGATACTTTGTTAGCTTCGAGCACGGAAACACCTCAAATAACTTTTACATTTCAAGGACCCATGCTTGACCTTTAATGGTTCTAAGCCTCCTGAAAGGGCGGCGGTTTCATCTTCTTGAATTTACGAGTCGTGCAATAATATCCACCTCATTAACATTCACATTACGTACATTTGGTGCATTACATTCGGTTGAACAGGAGGAGGAGGAGGTGGTATTGTTACATTGTTGGTCGATCTTTCAATTACGGTCCCATCATTTGTTCAAGTCGGCCATTACGGCCTCGAGAGGATGATGATTGATTTCATTTGCATTATCCATTTCACTACTCATGATTATAGCGATTATCATTATGAGATTGTATCTTTAAACAGTTTAGCAGTTTAACATATAATCAGTCAGTCATAGCACACACTTTTCAAATTCATGAGATGCCCTAATTGCTTTTCTAGGACACCCTATAGCTCATTTGGACACATGTGTGCGATATAACTCGTGGTTAAGTATCGCTCGATACCACTCTGTCCTGACCCAAACCCGGCCCTATGGGTTTAATGCAATAACGGCGATGTCAATCCGAGATTACCAAAGGCCTCTTGAGCGATGTACAATCGTCAGTCTGAGGCTGGCGGAAGCCAATACAATAAATAACTAGTGTCCATTGGCTGTGGAAATCGTATGTCAAAAACATTTTCATACATTTATGCATTGACAGTACAGTATATACAATCATTCTGAGACATTGATGCGGGAACTCAATCCCTTGATATGATCTGAAAAACTTGATCTATACAAGCATAAAAGCATTAGGAGACTAGTGGGGACACAAAACACCCCAAGCCATGGCATGGCGTCTCGGAACCTCAGTGAGGCACATAGGGTGACAAAGCGGGGACCAATCACGCTCCTAGCTTGTCGGCGGTGAGAACCTACATATATATATAACGTGAGCTAAAGCCCGATGAATAACATAAAAGCGTAAAGAGGTTATGAATGAATGTCCTTGCGATAAATGAAATCAATTCATTAAGCGATAGTTTGATCTTCGATAGTTCAATCAATCGGTCATATGTGGTACATCCAATAGCCTATAACGATGGGTCCAAAAGGCCAGGGCCTTAACAAAGCCAACCGTAATGATGGCCAATCATTGATGGCAGTATGGTTCCACAAGGAAAGCCGTGAGCTCTGTAACGATCAATAACGATAGGTGCTAAGGATGCCTGTCTGATTCAGAAATAGGACATACATTCATTGATAAATAATATCGATTCGAAGCTTGATTCGGTAGCAGTATTCAAAAGATAACCATTTTGAACATATCTTTACACATCTGTTACTCACGGTGATTGGGCTATCGGTAGCTAAATGGCGTCCCAGAGTCAACCCTAAGCGATCAATCAATAGAACACACACTAAGTTTACAGTTGGAAAGGATGATAATTAAATCTCTAAATTCCCTCGGTGTGGTTCTATGTCTAAATCCTCATTAAGATGCTTTAAACTAGGCCTAAGAATGCCTAGGATGAGATGAGGATGCAAAATACGATTGGAAGGCACTTTTCAAAAGTTGCTGAAAATAGGGGTCTCGCTCGGCGAATCTTCCTTCCTTCGGCGAGGTTGCAAAATCAAAGGCTTCGCTCCGGCGGACAATCCTTCGGCGCTCGATGAAACGATAAAAATCTTGGATGCTCAATTTTACGGCGATGCTCGATGCTTCTCGATGCTCGGCGAGCTTCCAAAATCAAAGGTTCGCTCGGCGAGCCTTCCTTCGCTCGGCGGTCGATGAAAGCGGTAAAAAATCTTGGATGTTCGATTTTTCCTCTCGAGCCCCCAATACCTCCCTCGAGCATAGCACAGAGGAAACCTTGGTCGCCCGAGCGAGGAATTCTTCGCTCGAGCAAAGAAGCCAAATCTGGAATTTCCAGATTTGCCTTCCAAGCTCAAACCAAGTGTTCCAACACTCAAAACTCGACCTCTTGGGCCCCAAATGCAGGAATACATCCCAACTCAATAAATAACAAGTTTCAAAAGCCAATTTGAGAATTTAAGCCCCAAAGGTGAGTCTATTCAAACCATTTTCAAGAACAATTCAAGAACACTTTGTAAACATGCAATGCATGGGTTTCAAACCATTTACAAGCTTTAAATCTTGCTCTATTGAGCTCCAATCTTTGAAAACAACTTGAAAACATGGATTAATACATGAACATGAGCATGCATGTGACAATTAGCCAAGAATTCAACTCCAAACTCACTAAACTCAACATGCATGTAACAATGGAGCTCCAATTCATCTTGATTACACTAAAACATGGCCTAGCTCTCTATTTGGGCATGAAACATGTAATATCAAGCTCAAGAACAACAAGAAGATGGTGTCTTCCTTACCTAGAGTGTTGATTTCAAGATGAGGAAGCTAAATTATGCCAAGTCTCTAGCAATTCCAACAAGTTCTTTAGCAATTTACAAGGTGAATTCAATTTCTCTTCACTCTCCCTCTCCCTAAGTCTTTGGTGGGGGTTAAAGGTAAGAAGGAGCTGATCAAATGTGTTGATTTAAGTGTATAGGCTCAATACAATTGTTTAAACAAAAGGTCCACTAAGGTGGCAATTTAGTAATTAAGTCAAAGTTCTCAATCAACTCGATTTAATCTAATTTAATCATTCTTAATCAATTTTCAGATAAAAATACCATAAAATCACAAATATTATGCTGATTCCAATACTTCAAGCGGTTTCTAATTAGGCGCCCGATAAGGCCTTCAATTAGCAATTTAAACATACAATGCAAGCAGATAATCACACAATCAAACAGATGCAATATGCAATTCAATAGACAAACTTATTGATTTAGGTTCGGTTTCATTGGTTTGTTGATAGTTCATCGATTCACTTATCGGTCATTAGCGATTCGGTTTATCGGTGATCGGTATATAATTCGGTGGTTATTGATGTCGATGCGAGGGTTATTCTGATCTCCTCCTTATAAGGAGTTTAGTCCTCTAAACTTCGAGTTACCTTGATTTGGAAGAAAGCGAGTTGGCGAACAAATCCGGATATCGCCTAGCCATGTCATCTTCCCTCTCCCAAGTGGCATACACACCACCATGGTTTTGCGGTCTACTTTCACTAGCGGAATCTCTTTGTTTCTCGGTTTCTTGATCCGTCGGTTTACAATCTGTATGGGCGTTCCTCGTAAGTGTAGTCATCACTCAACACGATCGGGTAGGCTCAATCACATGGAGCGGATCTCGAAGATAGTCTCTCAACATCGAAATGTGGAAGGCGTTATGCATATGCTCCATTTCGGGAGGAAGTGCAACTTGTCATGCCGGATTGATTTTCTCAATAATCGTCACGGTCAGGCATATCTCGGTGCTAACTTGCCTTTGACTCCAGCGATGCGGCCTTTCATTGGTGTCACTTTCACAGCGTGATCACCCACTTCATACTCTCTATCCGTCTTCGACATCGGCATAACTTTTCGGCGGCTCTGTGCGGTTTCGGTCTTTCTTTGTATCGGTTTTACCTTTTCGGTTGTTTCATATACAATTTGGCCCAAGCAATGGCCCATCTCCAACTTCGCTTGATTGATTGGAGATCTACACTTTCGCCATACAATGCCTCGAAGCGCCATACCGATACTCGAATGGTAGGCATTTGTTGTTGTGGCGAATTCGAAATGACAAATGACTTTCCCAATTTCCTGAAAGTCAAGAACACACATTCTCAATAGGTCCTCTAGAGTGCGGATGGTCCTTACATTGTCCATCTGCGAGGATGATAGGCGCTACTCGACCTCAATTGATACCAATGCAGTCTGTAGGCTTTGCCAGAACCTTGATGTAAACTTCGAATCCCTGTCAGAAACAATAGACACAGGCACTCCGTGCAGTCTAACAATTTCATCAATATAAATAACAGCCAATCTATCTGCATTATAGATTGTCTTGACAGGTAGGAAGTGTGCAGATTTAGTCAGTCTATCAACAATAACCCAAATAGAGTCCATACCTTTCCTGGAGCGAGGTAATCCAACGATAAAATCCATCGTGATATGCTCCCATTTCCACTCTGGTATGGGTAAGGGTTGCAGTAATCCAGCAGGTCGTTGATGTTCAGCTTTGACTTGTTGGCAGTGCAGGCATTTGGACACAAAGTCGGCAATTTCCTTCTTCATTCCTGGCCACCAGAAATTCTGTTTCAAATCTTGATACATTTTCGTATTCCCCGGGTGAATAGAAAACTTTGAATTGTGGCCTTCTTGCAGAACTTTTCTTTTCAATTCAATGTCATTTGGTACACACAGTCTGTCTTGAAATTTCAGTACATTGTTCTCAAACTTGAATCCCGGTTTCGGTTTTGAATCTCTTTCTTCGATGATTTTCTTCAAGTAATCATCCAGTTGTTGTTTCTCCTTAATCTCTTCAATTAATGTTGGTTGGCGATAATGGCGACTATTATTCGCCTTGTTCTTTCAAAACAACTTCAATCTAAAACTTTTCAAGATCAAGAAGCAACTCTTGCAGTCCAGTCAACAAACAGGCAAAGTTGGCAATTGACTTTCGGCTCAAAGCATCGGCAACGGTGTTGGCTTTTCGGATGGTACAAAATCGTAAGTCATAGTCTTTGATCAATT
The DNA here is from genome assembly GCA_025200525.1 of Camellia lanceoleosa. NCBI lineage: Eukaryota > Viridiplantae > Streptophyta > Magnoliopsida > Ericales > Theaceae > Camellia > Camellia lanceoleosa. The sequence goes on along the minus strand of CM045770.1, from coordinate 114,134,906 downwards.
CAAGCCATCTCCATTGTCTCATATTGAGTTCTTTACGTGTGAAAAAGTACTTTAGACTCTTGTGGTGGTGTAGACTTCACATGTTACTCCATACAAATAGTGTCGCAGATTTTCAATGCAAAAACTCTGCGGCAAGTTCAAGATCATGGGTTGGGTAATTCTTTTCATGCGGTCTCAAGCGTGGGAAGCATAAGCAATAACTCTCCCATTCGCATTAAAACACATCCCAAACCCTTATGAGAGGCATCACTAAAAGCAGTGTAACCATCGATTACTGTAGGTAGAGTCGAGGCTAGTGCGATCACAAGTCTAGTTTTCAATTCACGAAATCTTGATTCTCTGTCAGTCGGTCAAATGATGTCCCTTCGAGTCGGTTGAGTCATTGGTAAGGCAATTTTGGAGAAATCTTTGACAAATCTTACGTAATATCGGCCGATCCCAAAAAGCGGACTTGATCACATTGGTTGGTCTAGGCGATTCACTCTGACTTCAATTTCTGCGGATCAGAAATTCCATCTTTGCTAACAACATGCCCCAAAAACATAACATGGTCAAGCCAAAATTCACACTTAGACGGTTCTCTGAGCCATCTTTCTTCTTCACGAATAAAGCAGCGCCACGGTGAAGTACTAGGCGATAAACTTCTTGTCCAGCGGTTTCGTAGTTGTACCTTGAGTTCTTTCGATTCGGTTGGAGCCATGCAGAGGGAGCTTTAGATAATGGTACGTGCACGTACTACATCAACAATAAACTCAATCTCCTGTCAATCAAATCCTGGTAGATCATCGGAAATACATCTGGAATTCTCTAACTATAGGAATGCAATTCACATCGGTTTAACATTATCGATGCAGAATCTGATCGATCTGAGAACCGAGATAGCCCTTACACCCCTTTCTAATCGGTTTGGCGGCCTTTAGGAGAAATCGGATATGGAGGAGGTACTACTCCAACTCCACTAAATACAAATTCGAGGTAAACCCGTGACGGAAAACAACTTGCTTGGTCACACAATCGATAGTAGCATGGTATTTTTGTAACGATCCATCCCCAATATCACATCAAAATGATCTATGTTCAATGGCGATAAATCAATAAATAGGTGCATATCCCCAACAATAATCTCACAAGCGGGATACATATATGCACATGTCATGGATCCCCAACAGTGATAATCTGACTAGCAAATAATTCATGGGTTCTAAGGGTCTATTCAATTTCGTGAAAGCATGTGACACATAAGAATGTGTAGACCGAATCAATCAATACATAAGCATTACGAGCCAGATAGAGAGGATACGACACAACGCGGTCTCGGATTACGGGCGTCTCCGGTACTAAGGCAAACACTGCTTTCTGCCTCCGGGCTTTTTCGGTAGCTTTGGGGTTCGGTTTTGGTGCTACATTTGATCTTCTTTGCGCTCGGTGCGACTTTACTCTTGCTATGGAGTAGAGGACAATCTTTAATTCATGGCCCATCTTGCCACACGAAACAAGCTCGAAACACGGTAGCAAACCCCTTTGTGCTTATTGCCACATGTGGGCGGGGTGGAGTAAATCCACTCCCTTAATTTGGGGCTAGTTGTCGACCGTGATACATTTCTTGTTGGTGGGTTGTGCTTGCCTTTCTTAAATTTAAAACTTTGCCTTTTTCCTTGCCATTCGGTTGGTGTCTCAGATTGTTTCACGGTGCAATATTTGACTCGGCCATCAAGGCTCGATCGAGAACACCCACAAAAGTTGGCATTTTGAACATTTATTCGATCTGGATAGCGACTAAGGCCTCCTTCAAATCTTACGGCCTTCTTATATTAGGTATCCACCATATGTGGTGCATACCTAGCAAACTCGGTGGTGCTTCTCATATTGAAGCAGATGTTTTGCCTTGCCTCGATTGTTCAAATTGGTCACCTTTCTATCACGATGCCTTTGGGAAAATATTTTTCAAGAAGGACTCCTTGAGGCGAGCCCAAGTCACTACTGTGTTTGCATCACGGGTCAACATCCACCACCTTCTAGCTTCTTCTGCGGTGTAAGGTGGCTATGATGATATTGTGCTTAACGAGGAAACACCTCAAATAACTTTTACATTTCAGGACCCATGCTTGACCTTTAATGGTTCTAAGCCTCACTGAAAGACGGCGGTTTCATCTTCTTGAATTTACGAGTCGGTGCAATAATATCCACCTCATTAACATTCACATTACAGCATTTGGTGCATTACATGTTCGGTTGAGCAGGAGGAGGAGGTGGTATTGGTTACATTGTTGGTCGATCTTTCAATTACAGTCCCATCATTTGTTCAAGTCGCCATTACGGCCTCGAGAGGATGATGATTGATTTCATTTGCATTATCCATTTCACTATCTCATGATTATAGCGATTATCATTATGAGCGATTGTATCTTTAAGCAGTTTAGCAGTTTAACATATAATCAGTCAGTCATAGCACACACTTTTCAAATTCATGAGATGCCCTAATTGCTTTTCTAGGACACCCTATAGCTCATTTGGACACATGTGTGCGATATAACTCGTGGTTAAGTATCGCTCTGATACCACTCTGTCACGACCCAAACCCGGCCCTATGGGTTTAGTATCAGAATTAAACCCGATGTCAAGAGATTACCAAAGGCCTCTTGAGCGATGTCTGTCGATCAGTCTGAGGCTGGCGGAAGCCAATACAATAAATAACTAGTGTCCATTGAGCTGTGGAAATCTGTATGTCAAAAACATTTTTCATACATTTATGCATTGAGATGATCTGATATATACAATCATTACAGACATTGATGCGGGAACTCAATCCCTTGATATGATCTGAAAAAGCGATCTATACAACGATTACAAAAGCGTAGGAGACTAGTGGGGACACAAAAACACCCCAAGCCATGGCATGGCGTCTCGGAACCTCACGATGAGGCACATAAATTTGGTGACAAGCGGGGACCAATCACGCTCTAGCTTGATGCGGTGAGAACCTACATATATATATAACGATGAGCTAAAGCCCGATGAATAACATAAAGCGTAAAGAGGTTATGAATGAATGTCCTTCGATAAATGAAATCAATTCATTAAACGGTAGTTTGATCTTTGATAGTTCAATCAATCGGTCATATGTGGTACATCCAATAGCCTATATGATGGGTCCAAAAGGACGGGCCTTAATAGACCCAATAATGATGGCCAATCATTGATGGCGGTATGGTTCCACAAGGAAACCGACAGAGCTCTGTAACGATCAATAACGATGAGGTGCTAAGGATGCCTGTCTGATTAGGAAATAGGACATACATTCATTGATAAATAATATCGATTCGAGAAGCAGTTGATAGCAGTATTCAAAAGATAACCATTTTGAACATATCTTTACACATCTGTTACTCACGGTGATTGGGCTATCGATAGCTAAAGCGGCGTCCTAGAGTCAACCCTAAGCGGTCAATCAATAGAACACACACTAAGTTCTGATTGGAAAGGATGATAATTAAATCTCTAAATTCCCTCGGTGTGGTTCTATGTCTAAATCCTCATTAAGATGCTTTAAACTAGGCCTAAGAATGCCTAGGATGAGATGAGGATGCAAAAATCTGATTGGAAGGCACTTTTCAAAAATTGCGAAAATAGGGGTCTCGCTTCGGCGAAATCTTCCTTCGCTTCGGCGAGGTTGCAAAATCAAAGGCTTCGCTCGGCGAACAATCCTTCGCTCGGCGCTCGATGAAACGATAAAAATCTTTGGATGCTCAATTTTCGCAGCGATGCTCGCTCGATGCTTTCGCTCGGCGAGCTTCCAAAATCAAAGGGTTATCGGCGAGCCTTCCTTCGGCGGTCGATGAAACGATAAAAATCTTTGGATGTTCGGTTTTTACGCTCGAGCCACCAATATCTCGCTCGGCGTAGCTCGAGAAACAACAATTGCTCGGCGAGGAATTCTTCGCTCGGCGAAAGCCAAATCTGGAATTTCAGTTGCCTTCAACTCAAACCAAGTGTTCCAACACTCAAAACTCGACCTCTTGGGCCCAAATTAGGGAATACATCCCAACTCAATAAATAACAAGTTTCAAAAGCCAATTTGAGAATTTAAGCCCCAAAGGTGAGTCTATTCAAACCATTTTTCAAGAACAATTCAAGAACACTTTGTAAACATGCAATGCATGGGTTTCAAACCATTTACAAGCTTTAAATCTTGCTCTATTGAGCTCCAATCTTTGAAAACAACTTGAAAACATGGATTAATACATGAACATGAGCATGCATGTGACAATTAGCCAAGAATTCAACTCCAAACTCACTAAACTCAACATGCATGTAACAATGGAGCTCCAATTCATCTTGATTACACTAAAACATGGCCTAGCTCTCTATTTGGGCATGAAACATGTAATATCAAGCTCAAGAACAACAAGAAGATGGTGTCTTCCTTACCTAGAGTGTTGATTTCAAGATGAGGAAGCTAAATTATGCCAAGTCTCTAGCAATTCCAACAAGTTCTTTAGCAATTTACAAGGTGAATTCAATTTCTCTTCACTCTCCTCTCCCTAAGTCTTTGGTGGAATTGGTAAAGGTAAGAAGGCTGATCAAATGTGTTGATTTAAGTGTATAGGCTCAATACAATTGTTTAAACAAAAGGTCCACTAAGGTGGCAATTTAGTAATTAAGTCAAAGTTCTCAATCAACTCGATTTAATCTAATTTAATCATTCCTAATCAATTTTAGGATAAAAATACCATAAAATCACAAATATTATGTTGATTCCAATACTTCAAGCGGTTTCTAATTGGCGCCGATAAGGCCTTCAATTAGCAATTTAAACATACAATGCAAACAGATAATCACACAATCAAACAGATGCAATATGCAATTCAATAGACAAACTTATTCAGTTTCAGTTCCGGTTTCATTCAGTTTGTTCAGTAGTTCATCCAGTTCACTTATCAGTCATTAGCAGTTCAGTTTATCAGTGATCAGTATATAATTCGGTGGTTATTCAGTAATCGGTACGAGGGTTATTACAGTCTCCCCTCCTTATAAGGAGTTTAGTCCTCTAAACTCGAGTTACCTTCAGTTTGGAAGAAAACAGGATTCAGCGGGAACAAATCCGGATATCGCCTAGCCATGTCATCTTCCCTCTCCCAAGTGGCATACACACCACCATGGTTTTGCCAGTCTACTTTCACTAGCGGAATCTCTTTGTTTCTCAGTTTCTTGATCCGTCGGTTTACAATCTGTATGGGCCGTTCCTCGTAAGTGTAGTCATCACTCAACGATCTGGGTAGGCTCAATCACATGGAACGGATCTCGAAGATAGTCTCTCAACATCGAAATGTGGAAGGCGTTATGCATATGCTCCATTTAGAGGAAGTGCAACTTGATGCCGGATTGATTTTCTCAATAATCGTCACGGTCCGACATATCTCGGTGCTAACTTGCCTTTGACTCCAGCGAGTCGGCCTTTCATTGGTGTCACTTTCAAAGCGTGATCACCCACTTCATACTCTCTATCCGTCTTCGACATCGGCATAACTTTTCCGGCGGCTCATGCGGTTTTCGGTCTTTCTTTGTATCGGTTTTACCTTTTCGGTTGTTTCATATACAATTTCGGGCCCAAGCAATGGCCCATCTCCAACTTCCGTTGATTGGAGATCTACACTTTCGCCATACAATGCCTCGAAAGCGCCATCTGGAATACTCGAATGGTATTTGTTGTTGTGGCGAATTGATATGACAAATGACTTTCCCAATTTCACGAAAGTCAAGAACACACATTCTCAATAGGTCCTCTAGAGTGCGGATGGTCCTTTACATTTGTCCATCATGCGAGGATGATAGGCTACTGACCTCAATTGATTACCCAATGCGATGCGTAGGCTTTGCGAGAACCTTGATGTAAACTTGAATCCTGTCGAAACAATAGACACGGGCACTCAAATGCGATCTAACAATTTCATCAATATAAATAACGACCAATCTATCGCATTATAGATTGTCTTGGCAGTAGGAAGTGTCTTGATTTAGTCGGTCTATCAACAATAACCCAAATAGAGTCCATACCTTTCTGGGCGAGGTAATCAGCGATAAAATCCATCGTGATATGCTCCCATTTCCACTGGTATGGGTAAGGGTTGCGATAATCCGGCCAGTCGTTGATGTTACTTTGACTTGTTGGCGGTCACGGCATTTGGACATAAAATCGGCAATTTCCTTCTTCATTCTGGCCACGAAGTGCATTTCAAATCTTGATACATTTTCGTATTCCCGGGTGAATAGAAAACTTTGAATTGTGGCCTTCTTGCGAACTTTTCTTTTCAATTCAATGTCATTTGGTACACATGATCTGTCTTGAAATTTGATTACATTGTTCTCAAACTTGAATCCGGTTTGGTTTTGAATCTCTTTCTTCGATGATTTTCTTCAAGTAATCATCCAGTTGTTGTTTCTCCTTAATCTCTTCAATTAATCTTTGGTTGACGATAATGGCGACTATTATTCACTTGTTCTTTCAAAACAACTTCAATCTCGGACTTTTCAAGATCAAGCAACTCATACGTCGGTCAACAAAGCAGGCTAAGTTGGCAATTGACTTTGGCTCAAAGCATCGGCAGCGGTGTTGGCTTTTCGGATGGTACAAAATCATAAGTCATAGTCTTTGATCAATTCAAGCCATCTCCATTTGTCTCATATTGAGTTCTTTACGTGAAAAAAGTACTTTAGACTCTTGTGGTGGGGTGTAGACTTCACATGTTACTCCATACAAATAGTGTCGTGATTTTCAATGCAAAAACTCTTTGCGGCAAGTTCAAGATCATGGGTTGGGTAATTCTTTTCATGCGGTCTCAAGCCGGGAAGCATAAGCAATAACTCTCCCATGCATTAAAACACATCCCAAACCCTTATGAGAGGCATCACTAAAAGCAGTGTAACCATCGATGCACTGTAGGTAGAGTCGATAGTGCGATCACAAGTCTAGTTTTCAATTCTGAAATCTTTGATTCTCTCGTCGATCGGTCAAATGATGTCCCTTTACGAGTCGGTTGAGTCGGTGGTAAGGCAATTTTGGAGAAATCTTTGACAAATCTTACGTAATATCGGCCGGTCCCAAAAAGCTTGAGACTTGGTCACATTGGTTGGTCTAGGCGATTCACTCTGACTTCAATTTTCCGGATCATGAAATTCCATCTTTGCTAACAACATGCCCCAAAAACATAACATGGTCAAGCCAAAATTCACACTTAGGCAGGTTCTCGGTGAGCCATCTTTCTTCTTCACGAATAAAAGCAGCGTTACGGTGAAGTACTAGGCACGATAAACTTCTTGGCCAGTTCTGTAGTTGTACCTTGATTCTTCGATTCGGTTGGAGCCATTACGCAGGGAGCTTTAGATAATGGTATGTGCGGTACTACATCAACAATAAACTCAATCTCCTGTCAATCAAATCCTGGTAGATCATCCGGAAATACATGCAGAATTCTCTAACTATAGGAATGCAATTCATCGGTTTAACATTATCGATGCTTGAATCTGCGTCTGAAAACGAGATAGCCCTTACACCCCTTTAATCGGTTTGGCCTTTCGGGAGAAATCGATATGGAGGAGGTACTACTCCAACTCCACTAAATACAAATTCGGGTAAACCCGTGGACGGAAAACAACTTGCTTGGTCACACAATCGATAGTAGCATGGTATTTTTGTAACGATCCATCCCAATATCACATCAAAATGATCTATGTTCAATGGCGATAAATCAATAAATAGGTGCATATTCCCAACAATAATCTCACAAGCGGGATACATATATGCACATGTCATGGATCCCCAAGTGATGATCTGACTAGCAAATAATTCATGGGTTCTAAGGGTCTATTCAATTTTCGTGAGAAAGCATGTGACACATAAGAATGTGTAGACCCCGAATCAATCAATACATAAGCATTCTGAGCACAGATAGAGAGGATACCTGACACAACGGTCTCAGTATTCTGGACGTCTCCCGGTACTAAGGCAAACACTCTGCCCTGCCTCACAGGCTCTTTCCCGGTAGCTTTGGGGTTCGGTTTTGGTGCTACATTTGATGCTGCTGCGCTCGGTGCAGCTTTACTACTAGCTTGCGGAGTAGAGGGACAATCTTTAATTCTGTGGCCCATCTTGCCACACCTGAAACAAGCTCCAGAAACCTGGTAGCAAACCCCTTTGTGCTTATTGCCACATGTGGAGCAGGGTGGAGTAAATCCACTCCCTTGGCTGGGGCTAGTTAGCCGACCCGTATTCTGTTTCTTGTTGGCTGGGTTGTGCTTGCCTTTCTTAAATTTAAAACTTTGCCTTTTTCCTTGCCATTCAGCGGTTGGTGTCTCAGATTGTTTCACGGCTGCAATATTTGACTCGGCCATCAAGGCTCGGTCGAGAACACCCACAAAAGTTGGCATTTTCAGAACATTTATTCGATCCTGGATAGCAGCACTAAGGCCTCCTTCAAATCTTCTGGCCTTCTTATATTAAGGTATCCACCATATGTGGTGCATACCTAGCAAACTTCGGTGAATTGCTTCTCATATTAAACCTTGAGATGTTTTGCCTTGCCTCGATTGTTCAAATTCAGTCACCTTTCTATCACGATGCCTTTGGGGAAAATATTTTTCAAGAAGGACTCCTTGAGGCGAGCCCAAGTCACTACGATGTTTGCATCACGGGTCAACATCCACCACCTTCTAGCTTCTTCTGCAGTGTAAAGGTGGCTATGATTACTTTGTGTGCTTCGAGCCGAGCGAAACACCTCAAATAACTTTTACATTTCAGGACCCATGCTTGACCTTTAATGGTTCTAAGCCTCCTGAAAGAACGGCGGTTTCATCTTCTTGAATTTACGAGTCGGTCAATAATATCCACCTCATTAACATTCACATTACGTACATTTGGTGCATTACATTCGGTTGAACGGAGGAGGAGGAAGGTGGTATTGGTTACATTGTTGGTCGATCTTTCAATTACCGGTCCATCATTTGTTCAAGTCCGCCATTCGCCTCGAGAGGATGATGATTGATTTCATTTGCATTATCCATTTCACTATAAAGCGATTATAGCGATTATCATTATGAGCGATTGTATCTTTAAGCAGTTTAGCGATTTAACATATAATCGATCGATCATAGCACACACTTTTCAAATTCATGAGATGCCTAATTGCTTTTCTAGGACACCCTATAGCTCATTTGGACACATGTGTGCGATATAACTAAATGGTTAAGTATCGCTCGATACCACTCTGTCACGACCCAAACCGGCCCTATGGGTTTAATGCAATGTAGACGATGTCAAAGATTACCAAAGGCCTCTTGACGATAATACAATCGATCGAGTACTGGCGGAAGCCAATACAATAAATAACTAGTGTCCATTGAGCATGGAAATCGTATGTCAAAAACATTTTTCATACATTTATGCATTCGAACTGATGCATGGTATATACAATCATTACAGACATTGATGCGGGAACTCAATCCCTTGATAATTGATCTGAAAAGCGATCTATACAACAAGACAAAAGCGGTAGGAGACTAGTGGGGACACAAAACACCCCAAGCCATGGCATGGCGTCTCGGAACCTCACGGTGAGGCACATAAATTTGGTGACAAAGCGGGGACCAATCACGCTCTAGCTTGATGCCGGTGAGAACCTACATATATATATAACGGTGAGCTAAAGCCCGATGAATAACATAAAGCGTAAAGAGGTTATGAATGAATGTCCTTGCGATAAATGAAATCAATTCATTAAGCGATAGTTTGATCTTTCGATAGTTCAATCAATCAGTCGTAAGTGGTACATCCAATAGCCTATAACAGTAGGTCCAAGAGGACCGGGCCTTAATAGACCCAGCAGGAATGGGGGCCAATCATTGATGCGGTATGGTTCCACAAGGAAACCGTGAGCTCTGTGATCCAATAACATGAGGTGCTAAGGATGCCACTGATTCAGAAATAGGACATACATTCATTCGATAAATAATATCGATTCGATGCAGATTCGATGCTTGATATTCAAAAGATAACCATTTTGAACATATCTTTACACATCTGTTACTCACGTGATTGAGCTATCGGTAGCTAGGCGTCCCCGAGAGTCAACCCTAAACAGTCAATCAATAGAACACACACTAAGTTTACAGTTGGAAAGGATGATAATTAAATCTCTAAATTCCCTCGGTGTGGTTCTATGTCTAAATCCTCATTAAGATGCTTTAAACTAGGCCTAAGAATGCCTAGGATGAGATGAGGATGCAAAAATACAGTTGGAAGGCACTTTTCAAAAATTGCTGAAAATAGGGGTCTCGCTCGAGCGAGCCTTCCTTCGCTCGAGCGAGGTTGCAAAATCAAAGGCTTCGCTCGAGCGAACAATCCTTCGCTCGAGCGCTCTGATGAAACAGTAAAAATACTGGATGCTCAATTTTTACGCGCGATGCTCGCTCGATGCTCGCTCGAGCGAGCTTCCAAAATCAAAGGGTTCTCTTCGGCGGGCCTTCCTTCGCTTCGAGCGGTGCGATGAAACGATAAAAATCTTGGATGTTCGATTTTTACGCCGAGCCACCAATATCTCGCTCGGCGTAGCTCGAGAGAAACCTTGGTCGCTCGGCGAGAATTCTTCGCTCGGCGAAGAAGCCAAATCTGGAATTTCAGTTGCCTTCCAACTCAAACCAAGTGTTCCAACACTCAAAACTCGACCTCTTGGGCCCCAAATTCAGGGAATACATCCCAACTCAATAAATAACAAGTTTCAAAAGCCAATTTGAGAATTTAAGCCCCAAAGGTGAGTCTATTCAAACCATTTTTCAAGAACAATTCAAGAACACTTTGTAAACATGCAATGCATGGGTTTCAAACCATTTACAAGCTTTAAATCTTGCTCTATTGAGCTCCAATCTTTGAAAACAACTTGAAAACATGGATTAATACATGAACATGAGCATGCATGTGACAATTAGCCAAGAATTCAACTCCAAACTCACTAAACTCAACATGCATGTAACAATGGAGCTCCAATTCATCTTGATTACACTAAAACATGGCCTAGCTCTCTATTTGGGCATGAAACATGTAATATCAAGCTCAAGAACAACAAGAAGATGGTGTCTTCCTTACCTAGAGTGTTGATTTCAAGATGAGGAAGCTAAATTATGCCAAGTCTCTAGCAATTCCAACAAGTTCTTTAACAATTTACAAGGTGAATTCAATTTCTCTTCACTCTCCCTCTCCCTAAGTCTTTGGTCGGTGGTAAAGGTAAGAAGGAGCTGATCAAATGTGTTGATTTAAGTGTATAGGCTCAATACAATTGTTTAAACAAAAGGTCCACTAAGGTGGCAATTTAGTAATTAAGTCAAAGTTCTCAATCAACTCGATTTAATCTAATTTAATCATTCCTAATCAATTTTCAGATAAAAATACCATAAAATCACAAATATTATGTTGATTCCAATACTACAAACGGTTTCTAATTCGGCCGCCGATAAGGCCTTCAATTAGCAATTTAAACATACAATGCAAACAGATAATCACACAATCAAACAGATGCAATATGCAATTCAATAGACAAACTTATTCAGTTTCAGTTCCGGTTTCATTCAGTTTGTTCAGTAGTTCATCCAGTTCACTTATCAGTCATTAGCAGTTCAGTTTATCAGTGATCAGTATATAATTCGGTGGTTATTGATGTCGATGCGAGGTTATTCTGATCTCCTCCTTATAAGGAGTTTAGTCCTCTAAACTCGAGTTACCTTCAGTTTGGAAGAAAACAGGATTCAGCGGGAACAAATCCGGATATCGCCTAGCCATGTCATCTTCCCTCTCCCAAGTGGCATACACACCACCATGGTTTTGCCAGTCTACTTTCACTAGCGGAATCTCTTTGTTTCTCAGTTTCTTGATCCGTCGGTTTACAATCTGTATGGGCCGTTCCTCGTAAGTGTAGTCATCACTCAACACGATACGGGTAGGCTCAATCACATGGAACGGATCTCGAAGATAGTCTCTCAACATCGAAATGTGGAAGACGTTATGCATATGCTCCATTTCAGGAGGAAGTGCAACTTGATACGCCACCGGATTGATTTTCTCAATAATCTGATATGGTCCGACATATCTCGGTGCTAACTTGCCTTTGACTCCAAAGCGAGTTTGGCCTTTCATTGGTGTCACTTTCACAAAAACGTGATCACCCACTTCATACTCTCTATCCCGTCTTCTGACATCGGCATAACTTTTCGGCGGCTGTGCGGTTCGATCTTTCTTTGTATCGGTTTACCTTTTCGGTTGTTTCATATACAATTTCGCCCAAGCAATGGCCCATCTCCAACTTCACTTGCCATGATTGGAGATCTACACTTTCCGCCATACAATGCCTCGAAAGCGCCATACTGGATACTCGAATGGTAGTTTTTGTTGTAGGCGAATTGAAACGGCAAATGACTTTCCCAATTTCACGAAAGTCAAGAACACACATTCTCAATAGGTCCTCTAGAGTGCGGATGGTCCTTTCATCCATCCGTCATGCGAGGATGATAGGCGCTACTCGGCCTCAATTGATGCCAATGCGGGCTTTGCGAGAACCTTGATGTAAACTTGAATCCTGTCGAAACAATAGACACGGGCACTCGTGCGATCTAACAATTTCACCCATATAAATAACAGCCAATCTATCTGCATTATAGATTGTCTTGACAGGTAGGAAGTGTGCAGATTTAGTCAGTCTATCAACAATAACCCAAATAGAGTCCATACCTTTCCTGGAGCGAGGTAATCCAACGATAAAATCCATCGTGATATGCTCCCATTTCCACTCTGGTATGGGTAAGGGTTGCGATAATCGGCCAGTCGTTGATGTTCAGCTTTGACTTGTTGGCAGTGCAGGCATTTGGACATAAAGTCGGCAATTTCCTTCTTCATTCCTGGCCACCAGAAATTCTGTTTCAAATCTTGATACATTTTCGTATTCCTGGCAAGCATACTAGTCATGGCAATCACTTACACTCATGCACGTATGCTAAAGCACTAAAAACTCACCTAGTACTCCAAACTAAGATAAAACAAAAAAAGTTAGAAAAAATGCATGATCCTAACTTTACGAGATGACTAATGTAACACATACAATATGCAACTAAAGTAGGATCAGCTACTAAACATGGCAAATGCAACAATTTGATAGCATGTGTTTTAAACACGTATTCAAAAAAGTATTTAAACAACAATGCAGTTAGAATGATGAACCGAGCCTTGGTGCATGCAATACAAGATGAATGGATGCAAGCATAAGGTATGCTAATTGAAACATGATGCTCCTAATCTAACCATCATAAGCTAGTAAATAAAATGGAGAAAGACGTGGGGTTGCAAGATATACACGTTATTACATTGCGCTCTCACAAAGGAGAGTCCGAATGAATAAAACCAACTAGCTAACTAAACTAAGCTAATTAAGCTAATTAAGCTAATTATTACAACAACAAATGAATTAATTAGCTCACTAAATAATTACAATATGAATGTAAGTAAACTAAGTAATTAAACTAAGCATCTAACTACTCTGCCTCGGGAAACGAGGGATTGTAACAGCGCCCGCGAGGGACCTCGATGCTACAGTTCGGACTCGATTGGTGTCGGTTCTTAATCTTGAACCAAAGAGTCCAACTCTGGCAAATCGTTTTGAGAAAAAAACAGATTTTGAAAAGAAGTGCCAAACATGGACTGCTTTGCCAGATACAGAGTCGTCACCTAAATATTTTTAAAATGGAAAATTTAGGAAACCCTGACTCGGTGCCGAAGGCCACGTGTCCGTCATCACCAAAGTTGTCTTGGCTCGGGAGCTTGGGTACGATCGGGGAAGGTCAGCTATGAGCACCCCCTTTCGCCCGGTCCGAAGACCGGCCTCTACTAACCATGATATCCGATTTTGAAAACGTTATGTGTTCTTGTTCCAATTATTAGCCTAGAATTACTATGTCATGCGCACAACAAACAAGTATAGACTAGATTGCCTAATTTGGAAACAAGCATTGCATATCCGTTTGTTTTGAAAAGTGCTTCGGAATTTGCTACTCGCAAGTAGGCTAAAACATGGATTTCAACGAGTTTTTCCAACTCAAGCAATCCAACCTCCGCCCACAGGCATTCAAGCAGTTTATCTCATATAAGCATTTAGCCACATGGTAATTATGCCGTTATGTTAACATTCACACGCATGCGAGATGCTAAAGCATAAATACTTACATCGTACTCCGTGCCAAAACAATAAACTAGTTAGCAAACATGCATGTCCTAGTCCATGTTAAGTGACTAATGCAACACATACAGAAATGCAGTTTTAGAGTGGGCTCGGCTAACCCTAAAATGGCATGTGAAATGCAATCATTCAGTGCACGTATTCAAGTTAGATTTGAAGATACAATGCGGTTTGTATGATGTACCGAGTCCGGTGCATGTAAGACAAATGTATGGATGCACGCATGCATTGCATAAGGTATGCTAAAATAAACGTGCCCTAATCTACCATCGTAAGCGGGTAAATAAAAGGGAAGAAAGAAGTAGGGGTTGGAAGACATGCACACCACTCACACGCTTATTCCAGATTTGCCCTCGCTCGGAGGGACCAAAAGAATATACAAATTAATTAACTACGCAAGCTAATTAAATATTACAGATCAATTAAATTAACTAAACGAATCAATCAATCTAATTAAAACAGTAAAGCCCTCAGGAAGAGGGCCAGATACAGCGCATGCTCGGGACTTGCTCGGAATCGCACTGCCATGCATAGTCTGCCTCTGTTTTCCCTGCTTTGCTCCTCTGAAAACTGCCAAAGTCTCAGGAATGCCTCTCAGGACACTGGGGGATACCACCGGCTGAGTAGAATTACCACCGGCAATAGGATGGTGGTCACCGGCACAAAATGAATCCATCGGCTGAGGATTTATTGCCGGCCGGCACAAAATGTTGCCGGTCGGCAAACAATACCTGCAGAACCTGTAACTCACAGCAGCAGAGGGCAAAACTTGCATGGCAATACAATTCAAACAATGTATGCACCAATCACATTCCTTATCATGTTAATGACTCAAAGGGGGATGTGCCTCGATTCTCGGGCCACCAATCACGCATTTCCATGCATGATGGCCTAAAGAATCAAGTGTGCAACTTTCATGTCAAATGAAATGCAAATCAATCAAACAAAACAAGGTCCAATTCCTATCACCAAATCAAGGAACAAGGCATGCATGCAAGATGCAATGCAACCTAGGCATGCAAGCTAAGGATGCAACATGGCATGGCAAGGCACTTATGCAAGTATACTAGCAAACATGAGGTAAGCATGCAACCAAGCAAATGATGGTCTTAAACATAATCTAGGTAACTCTAATTAGGCCTAAAATCAGTGGCCAAAACCATGGAAGTGAAGGCCAAAATACAAACAAACATGCAAGCACTCATGATCCAACACTTTAAGCATAAACAAGGCAACTCTTAAGCACACTTAAAGAGACCAAACAATAGACAATTAGCATGCAATACAAGCTCTGAAATTGCACAAAATAGAGGTGCCAAACCAACTAATTCAAGCAAGTAAAGCATGCAAATGGCCCAAGTACTTGAGGCAAGCCAAGAGGCTTAAACCAAGGTCAAACCCACCAAGCCTCACAAGGCTAAGGGGACTCAAAACAGGTCAAAGGTAGACCTAAACAACACCCAAGGAACTCCTAGATGGCATCTAAATGGCTCAAGTCCAAAGGCATACATAATGACCAAAACATGGAGCATACAACTCGAGCTTTCAAAGCAACAATGAAGCCTCTAAGGCAAGTATGCAAACATGTTAAGTGGACTAAAATTTCATGTTAAGTGGTTCCAAACCACTGAAATAATGCAAACGAGGCATGCTATACACTTACATACTTAAGGCCAACAAGCCCAAAAATGCAAAGAGGCTATATAATGCATGCTAGGGTCGACTCAAACAACCTAAGACAGACCTAAAGCATGAAAAAATAAGCACAAAAGCTTCACAAATCTAAGCCTAAAACATGCTAAAACAAAGGCACACAACCTAAGGCATATTAAGGCAATCACAAGGCATTACAAGGTAGGTATGCAAGGCATGCATGGTACACCAAAACCAACTTAAAACCATGTTATATTATGGCAATATAAGCATGAAAAATAGTCATGGCATGCTCAACATGCACTCAAGCATAAGCTCCCTTAAGAGACCAAAAATGGTCCCTTTCAAGGACAACAAGGAGAGGGGGTGGCCCTCCCCTTTTGGAGACTTCAAGGCACCATCCCCACCACTGAAATCCCTCAAGATTTCAGTGGTGAAGAGGCCCAAACACCAAAGTCTCGAAACTTGCACAAAATAGCACAAAAATGGGGCCTTTCAAGGCCTAAGGGTGGTCAAACACACCCAAACCACAAAACACTCTTAACAAACAATCAACAGGGCCTAAAAACAGAAATTTTTTATGTTATACACTAAACACAAAAACAGCTCTAAGATAGGTAGAAATATGATGCAAAAATGGGGTAAAAATGACTAGTTTCTTACCCTTGAAGCCTTTCTTCAACAATGGTGGTCTTGTTGCCTCCTTAAGCTTCAATCCAGTCAAAAATAGCAAGAACAAGCCCTTAGAACCTTAGTAGCCCAAGGAAGGTGAAGCACTAGGTGCTTGTGTGCAATAGTATGAACTAAAACACACACAAGAGTAATATAGAGATAGGATGTGTATTGAACCCTAACCCTAAAACCAGAGCTTCCTCTGTATTTTCTAAGCAAAAAGCTCTAATTTTTCTAACCCTTGAGCAAGGGAGAGGAGGGCTCCTCTTATAGAGGAGCCAATCTTGTAAACTTACAATGTAAGCTAACAAGAGGGGCATCCCTTCATACACGTATGGAGGGAAGCAAATGCCACCATTGCTTTCAAAATATCTCCAAAAGCAATTTGAACAATGAGTCGGCCGGCCAAAAATGTCATTTTGACAAAATTGATTGCCGACCGCAACAAAGAGTGCCGACCGGCAACATACATTGCCGGTGGCAACAAAACCAGCCCGGTGGCCTCTAGCCACCCGGGTGGTGTGTGGGGATGCCTCACAAGGCATTCCCTGCCCCTCCAAGGCAAAACACAAGTGTTTGGTGCAAAACCAGACACAAAACGGTCGAGTTCGGAGATCCTGAGGCAGGGCGCGCAGCCGAGACCTCCGGGAACTCCAAACGAACACAAGCATGGATAATCACCGAGTGTTCAAACGGTGACGTCCAAGTCTTGAGGATGGTCAAAAATGGGGTGTCTACAGGGATGCACATTCGTATGCTTGAATATCACCCGAAAAGACCACCGTTTTGCTCCCGAATGCCTCTGTTTGCACAGTTGAACATTTCCAGAACCATTTTGCTCCACCTTACCAACAATCTACTGAGATTTGCACCAGTGGCTGGCCGGACACCAGCCGACCATGGATGAAGGTTGCCAGCCATGGATGGTGGTCTGTCGGCCACCTGCCAGCCATGAAAAGTGGCCTGCTGACCACTGATGCACTAGTTCATCCTGCTGCAACAAAGAACAAATAGAGCATATACAGGATATTTCAAGGGTTTGTTTGCACAATTCACACTTCCTTTTCATGAACAAATCCGAAGAGTAGTGAACTTAAGCCACAAACCACCAACTCAAGCAATTTCATTGCATAATGGCTTATGACTCAAGATGTGCAAGTTCAGTAAATGCAAAACAAGACACAAACCTCCTTCCTTTCATGAAAGATCAAGGGAAAAATGTGACCTTGGAGACTTGGATCATTTCATCACTAGCAAGTATGAAATGGTCCAAGTTCCATATGTTCAATTAATGTCCGGTTGAACACAACCAAATTATTATCTTGTTCACTTTTAGTTCCAAGTTTTAATTACTCATTTTAGTTTGCCAACCATTCTTTAATCCAATTAAATCCAAAGGTGAATTAAAGTCCTCTAATAGAAAGAGGGCTCAAAACACAAGTTGCTTTGGATATGAAAGAAGCATCATATCGTTGGTAATGAACCCCTAAGGGATTAACCCATTAAGTATGAAACCTCTATTTTATGTTTAGGCAAACAAATGACTTGAAACCAATTTCAAAGCAAAATTAAAAGCCAGGAAAGGAGGGAGGTTGCAGAGATTATTAGTGCTGAAATTAAGTTAGAAAAGCATTAAAAACATGCAATCAACTCAAACAAGTAGTGTTTAAAGCCTAAAACACCAAGCTTGTGAGGGCTATTACACTAGAAGCATGCAAAACAAAACTCAAATGACTTAACCAACCCAAAACAGAGTTAAAACAGTCCAAATCAGAGGCTAAAACATGCTGGAATTAAGCTAAAACAAGTTGGAAAAATAAGCTAACACATGGCACCAACTAGGCTAGCAAACAAGACACAAGGAGGGGAGGCTAACCCCTCCAAATTTGCACTTCAACACATGATTTACTCCACTGAAAAAGCTCTAAAAATCAGTTTTTAAAAGCTTGGGAAAAGATAGTTTGAAAGTGGGAAACACAAGTGGAAAGGCCTTACAAATAAGGTACAAAGAATGGTGAATCACCCCTACCTTAAATGGTCTAAAACCACAAATTTCAGCCCACAAAAACAGAGTTTTTATAGCCCAAAAATAGTGGGAAAAATATAAAAAACCAAGTATGCAAAGTAGGCTAATAAAGCAAATATTATACCTCTTGAAGAGAAAAGTGATTCCAAGCAACAAAACCAAGCAAGTACACCTTTTAAAGCTCAAACCAAGCTCAAGAACACCTCAGCTCAAAGATGAGAAGATTTGGTTAAGGGTGTATAGGCAAAGGTTAAGGAATTGTAGGCTAAAGTGTAGAGAAATGCTAGAGAGAGAAAGAGAGAGAATTATAGAGAGACAGAGGAAAAATTTTGAGTTAAAAATTTTCTAACCTTGCTACAAGAGAGAGGGGGTCTCTATATATAGAAAACATGAAATTCCCTCAAGGAGATCCAGCCCTACACGTGTGGACAGATCCATGCATCTGTGCAAACAGCTGGCATAAAATATCTGCAGAAAACACTGGTGGTCGGCCGGCCATCAGTGCTGGCCGGCAAGCCACATCAGTGGTCGGCAAACCAAAAGTGATGGCCGGTAGCCTTTAGGGATGGCCGGCAGGCCACCAAAGGTTGTAGGCTGGAAAGACCAAGGCATGGTCCAAAAATAAGACAAAAATGATGTAGGGTTTGAAAGGTTCAAAGTTGTGGCGTTCCACTGAAGACTTCGAGCACTTGGCAAGCAAACAAACTCATCATCGAGTGTGCATGCGAGGACGTCCAAGTCATAAAGGTCATCAAAAATGGGGTGTCTACACATACAAATGTGCATACCGCACAAATGATAGAGGGGGTGCATCGTATACAAGTGTGCATACTGCACAAATGATAGAGGGGGGTTGCATCGCATACAAATGTGCATAACGCACAAATGATAGATGGGGGGTGCATTATATACAAATGTGCATACTACACAAATGATAGATGGAGTGCATCGTATGCAAATATGCCATAGCATACATGATAGCAGGGGTTCATCGTATACAAGTGTGCATACCACACAAATGATAGAGAGGCTGCATCGCATACAAATGTGCATATCACACAAATGATAGAGGGGGTGCATCACATGCAAATGTGCATACTGTACAAATGATAGAGAGGGTGCAGCGCATACAAATGTGCCACAGCACAAATGATAGAGATGGAAAGGTGAACTTGAGATCCATATGTGTCTCACGCGAGAGGAGGAATAGTGAACTCAAAATCTAAACACGTCTCATGCGAAAGGAGAAATAGTGAACTCGAAATCCAAACGCGTCTCGCGCTAGCGGATGAATAGTGAACTTGAGATCCAAACACGTCTCACGTAAGAGAAAAATAGTGAACTTGAGATCCAAAAGCATTTCACGCGAAAGGAGAAAGGTAGTGTAACCAACAGGTGTACCTAACCATATCTCACACAGAGAGGGGAAAGGTTTTAACCGGATAAACTTGAAATCATAACGCGTCTCATGTGAAAGGAGAAAATGTGGTGTAACCAACAGGCGTACCTAATCGTATTTCATACAGAGAGTGGGAAGGTTTTAACCAAATAAACTTGAAATTGTAATAGATTTCACACGAAATGAGGAAAGATGGTGTAACCAACAGGCGTACCTAACTGTATTTCATATGGAAATGGGGAAGGTTTCAAGTGAGTAAACTTGAAATCCTAACACGTTTCACGCGAAAGGAGGAAAGGTAGTGTAACCAACATGCATACCTAATCGTATTTTATACAGATAGGGGAAAGGTTTTAACTGAGTAAACATGAAATCCTAACGCATTTCACACAAAAGGAGGAAATGTAGTGTAACCAACAAGCATACCTAACCGTATTTCATACGGAGAGGGGAAAGGTTTTAAAGGAATAAATTTATGAACTCATTTCACACGAAAAGGGAAAATGTGGTGTAACCAACAGGTGTACCTAACCGTATTTTATACGGAGAGGAGGAAGGTTTTAACCGTACTTGATTGATTCACAAATTTTTTTTTTTTCATTTTCTTTTCTTCTTCTTGAAATTATGTTGTATTTTTCTTTTTTCACTTTTTTTAGTAGATACATATTGCGTACATCAGTATACATATAAATACATATATATATCCGGATACATACACATATAGGTATATACAGACAGACATATAGACACATATATACATACAAACACATATACAGATACACATACATATATACTATGTGTGTCAATTTCCGACCACACTGCCAATCAAGCACTCAGCTAGAGAACACTGGCAGAATAGATTAAGCCCGAACGACCTGTCACAAAAAGAAGAGATTCCGACGGTGGTTCGTCTACCCGGGGGCACTCTGACGATCAAGTCAGTTATCTCTCAAAGATAGCAAAAGTGCTTAACTCACTATTCAGAGCATAAAAAGCATACCTTAAACCCGTAAGGGTGCCTCTCTTTTATAACCAACACAAACCTAATCCCAATAGAAGCCTAACTTCAATGGAATCTGGATTACTGCTAATCTTGGACTCCCAGTAGGATTGGGATTAACTCTCTAAGAGTCTTATCTTTATCCAAACTGAAGTCCTCTCCCAATCTAGGACTTTAGTCCTCTATCCAAATATCTCAGATTCCGGTATTATCGCACCATATCTCGGCATCATGGTCCGCCCATGTGCACCTCGGCTAATAACCTCGGCCACGTGGACTACCCAAAAATATGTCTCCACAACTGCCCCTAGGTTCTATTACCTCGGCAAACTGAGGTGATGGAACCTATACATGTACTCCTCCGACCAAGATTGTGACTTGTCGACGCCAAGAAATAAGGACTCATATGTCCACTCGTCAAGAATCAAGAATCAAGAACCATCATGTTCTATCTCATCCAGGTCCAACATCTCAACAGAGATCACACTACTAGCAGAGATCATGACTTGCTAGTTCAAGAACATCAAGACCCTAGTATCATCACATAAGAAACCAAGAATAAACAAGTTCTGCTCCCATTCAAATTCAACATCTCAACCGAGATCAACATCTCAACTGAAATCATCATGTCAACCGCGATCGTCATCTCAACTAAGATCACACTTCTCAATCAAGATCATCATCAGATTGGAGCGTACTAATCACGTCTCCATCGTGTTGCATTAGTTTTGCCCCCAGCCGTCTAACATCAGCACGAGCACGTCGCCTAAGGACTCGAAATCATAACTTTTTGCCATCTTTTTTATTTTGCCTCTATCTGTGTCCCCAGACTCTCTCTTTTTGCCTCCACAAACCATCATCGTTGTTCTTGAAGCATTAATTGCCCTGAATAATCCATTTGTGCCCCAGGTTCAAACTCTATTAGCTGAACCAAACTAGCAACCAAGCACTTCATCAACTGCTCTACGTATCAACCCACCATTTCAATGGCAGTGCAAACACCGACATAGCGACAATCTTGCAGCTAGAACCAAGAACAGGAAACACCGAGGTCCTAAGCTTCCAGCCTTAGACCTTGATAATTTTCCAATCGCCTTATCTGTGAGTAACCATCGCCGTAACCAACAATGACATGTCACGCCGAACTCTTGTCGTAGAAGACCTTCTTGTTGACATCCCTGATGTCATAACTGTGCAATCCACTCCATCTTCTTATAGTCAATCCGACATGCTCATGCCTCTAGCAGCTCAATATCTCGAAAGAGAAGCACATGAAGCAAGTAGACCAAGTTACTGTTGCCAAAGCCGATGCCATTGCTAAGGCTAAAAAAACAAGTCAACATGGCCTGCAACAAAGGCTACTATCTTGACTGGATGACAGCCCTCAAAAAGATGTTTGTCCCCGAGGACTCTCCCCTCCGTGATATGGGTCAGCTCAATGTCCCTTTCCCTTCATCTTCCAATCAATCTGAGGATGAGGCCAAGGAAGTAGAAGAGGCCGACGACGAAGAGGCCAGAGACAAGGAAGAGGCCGAGGCTGAGGTTGCCGAGAAAGAATCTGAAACTGCTGCTGGGGCCAAGTCCCCTACTCTGTTGCTGGGCCCAAGTCCTTTACTCTAAATGATCAAGTCCTAGACTTGACTGAGGAGGACGAGGATGAGGTCTCCAAGAGCACCTCACCAAAGAAGTCCGACACTTCTGAAACCGAGATCACTGCTACTACAAAAAGCTTGGACCAGACTCTTCTAGAAATCGATGCCGAAATCACAGTCGAGAAGTCAGACCGATGTTTTTTTATAACCAACACAAACCTAATCCCAATAGTAGCCTAACTTCAATGGAATCTGGATTGCTGCTAATCTTGGACTCCCAATAGGATTGGGATTAACTCTCTAAGAGTCTTATCTTTATCCAAACTGAAGTCCTCTCACAATCTAGGACTCTAGTCCTCTATCCAAATATCTCAGATTCCAGTATTATCACACCATATCTCAGCATCATGGTCCGCCCACATGGCACCTCGTCTAATAACATCAGCTACGTGGACTACCCAAAAATATGTCCCCACATATACATATACATATATATACGGATACATATACATATATATATATATATATATACATACAAATAAACATATACATACGAACACATATACAGATACACATACACATACATATATATACATATAGATATACATATATACATAACGTATACATATACATACATACACATACCTATCCCATGTTTCTCTCTCTCTCTCTCTCTCTCTCTCCCCCTCCTTCGTCTCTTTTGAATGTCGCGTCTGGCGCTCGATTTCAACAATTGTGGTGCCTAACCGACATAGCCAAACAACCCTGATTCTTCAACGATTGCCTCGACCTTCCCCCTTCTTTAGCTTCTTCTTCTTCTCCTTCATTCTTTTTTTAATTTGAGGCCTGCCAAAGAGACAGAGCAGAAAGCTACAAAACAAATCTCTCTCTGTCATTACTCTGCAAACTCCCTCTTTGGCATTTCTCTCCTCTAACATGGCCTCTTCTCACCGTACTATTGACCTTCTTTCAGACCTTAATGACACGTCCATGTCGACAGAGATTGCCGACACTAGCTCCTCTATGTGACCCCTAAATATTTGATTAATTTCATCACCATGTTAATATTTAATAAAATTGTGAATGACAGAATATAAATTAAAATTAAACTAGAATAGGACTAAGTTATTAACAAGAAATTAATCTATGGGCCAAGGGTAAATAAAAGAAATTTGGGGCAAAAGAAATAATAATAGAAAAAAAGGTCCCTACACATTCTCCAGCCTAGCATATAGAGTGATGAATATGCAAGTATAGTTTTATAGACTTGGTGAGTCACCTAATCTAGAGGGATAGGTGGAAAGTAAACAAATTTATCACCTGTTGGATAGGTGGCCAGGTTTTAGACTTGCCACACGTTAAATTTTGATTAGGGACTAAGGGTTTTCACCAACTATAAATAGATAGGTTATTGGGTTGTTGAGCCGGAGGGAAAATATATAATTAAGGGCAGCATACAAAGAGGTAGGGAGTCGATAATTGGAAAGTAAAG
Organism: Camellia lanceoleosa; assembly: GCA_025200525.1. Classification (NCBI taxonomy): domain Eukaryota; kingdom Viridiplantae; phylum Streptophyta; class Magnoliopsida; order Ericales; family Theaceae; genus Camellia; species Camellia lanceoleosa. The sequence goes on along the minus strand of CM045770.1, from coordinate 114,110,805 downwards.
GTTAAGGGTCAATATTTCGGTGAGTTATATTATACCTTGAGTCACTATAACATATTTTACGTATGTTTCGAGCTATCATAATTTATTTTATGCACTTCATGTTCTATAAATTATATTAATATTTCAATTACGTTAATTATTTTCTAAACCCTACTTGTTTAAATTGAAATCCATGGATATGATTGTTTAAATTTTATAAATTATTTGACAATGATTATATAAATATTTATTTTTGTGAATACCACCACAGAAGTCCCATACTTTGGAGGACTTAAATAACCATTAGCCATTGATTAGTCACTTTGTGGCCTTCTGTTTGCCATGGTTCCATTAACCCCTATTCTGATTGTCACTCCAGTGATCTCTATTCTAGTTTGTTCTATATCGTGGTTATGATTATTTTTTTACATAACTTCTAGATTTCAATTTCTGCCACTTAAATAAGTTATTTACTCAAATTAAGTTTGTATAATGTTTTAGCTTAAATAACTATCTATGGTTATTTTGAGCCCTATACTCTTGGCATAATATCTCTCACTCTGTTGTGTGCTTATAGCTGTTACCCCTTTCAAGTGATGAAATATAGAGAAGGATTGTAACCTCATGTAGTGGAACCAGCAAGGAATTTGATGTGGATCTTGTTTTTTTTCTCTCTCTTTTTTATAATTGTCTGCCACCAAATGATAAAATAATAAAAGCGCGATGAATGTATTTCCATTTCTTAAAGTAGTAGAATAATTAATGAAGTTAATTATCTATTTAATTCTTTTCTTACTTTCATTTCGCCTTTGCCTTCGCCACTTAATTTGTTAAAATTAGAATTAACTAGCAAGTTACGATTCCATCCCTAAGCAACCAAGGTTGGGTCGTGACAAAAGTGGTATCAAAGCAATGGTTTAACCAAATTTGTTTTTCCATTTGTCACATTAATCTTACACACTGTACCATGACTAATTTTGGTGATGTAGGGATGTTTGACTTTACTCTCGGTGCGTCATTCTGGAACGAGTGTGAAAGGTTGAGTCTAGAAGGAATCTTCAAAAAGCTTCACGCCCTCGCCCCGCCAGAAGAATGGGGAGATTCTGAGGACATAGTTAGACAGCTACACCCGGGCCTTGACCAGCTGATGGGTTGACCGATATATCTACAGGTCGATTCTGATAATTTGGCTTATCTATCATGGAGACAAAGCCATGCCTATACTCAAGGATGGTATCTCGAACCTACCTACGTGGTTGGCCTTGCCCTAGGACTAGGCTGCCCTCACTATACAGCAGGCCCTTTGCCCCTAAATTATGCTGAAATGAAGGAAAATATTTTTCCCAGCAACTACATTCTCACCGACGTCCCCAACCTCCTGGACATTATTAATGTCCAAAATGTCGATTTCATAAATGACTTAACAAATGTCGAGATACCTGGGTGGATCGTCCACCGAGCGTTTTGGGAATACCTACAATCTATCCCCATTTATATAGTTCAGGTAGCATGGGTCTGTTTCGGAGTGGTGCAGCTAGGATGGGAATTCAAGCTTCTCATGCAACATTAGTTTCCATCGTTGTTTGACTCACCAATCTAGACACTGGAGAGGAGGATCCATTTTGTGAGCTAACCGCGATTAGTTCTAATCCTTATTTTTGGTACTAAAAGGATTAACACTGACTTAACTTTTAATTTTTAATAAAGATGTAGTACTAACACCATATTTGTATAAATAGTAATGTTGGTGTTTTTTATATGTATGATGCTTTATAAATGTGATGTAATGCTTATTAAATTAATTTTACTAAAACCTTACTTTGTACTAATGGCCAATGAAGGTAACAGAACTGGGTCATCAGTCAGCGGAACAAAGTCAATGGAAATAATCATGAAAAAAGCAGTTACCAGCTTTTTCCAGGCCCTACAAACCAACATAAACAATGGAATGCCAGAACAGCGAGAAGAGCCGGTTACAATAAAAACAGTTCCAAGATCTAAAACTTACCACATTCACCGGCAATTCAAACCCATTGATAGAAAAAGCTTGGGTTAGGGACATGGAGAAGATTTTTCGCGTGCTGCCTTGTATAGAAAGACAGAAAGTAACTTTTACCACTTTCACTTTCAAAGATAATGCATAGGAATGGTGGCTTCTCACCTTAGAAAAAGAAAAAATCGTGACTTGGGCATGATTTTTAGAAATATTTTACGAAAAATACTTTCCAGATTCACTACGAAAACAAAAGGCATCAGAATTCATACATCTTAAGAAAGGATCAATGACGGTGGCCAAATATGAGAGCAAGTTCATGCCACTAGCTAAATTTGCAACATATGTCATTCCTACCAAAGCCTGGAGGGCTAAAAAGTTCAAAGCCAGCTTAGATGATGACATCAGAAACAAGATTGAAGTTATGAAGTTGCCAACGTATGGAGAAATGGTGGATCGAGTATACATCATCGAAAAAGGGATTAAAGTCTCGCGTTTCGGGGAAACAAGCCAAAAGCAGTGATTTTTGGAAAAAGACAATAGAAGATCTGGTGTTGCACCCCCCAAAGAAGGTAAATATGGGCTCAACTAGCCCAGGCAATCAAGGTCCTACTAATCCCAAAAGTGGACCATTCCAAATTGCCCTACTTGTGGAAAGGCTCATTGGGGACGATGTCATCCAAACACAGGAGCATGCTTTAAATGCGGCCAAATAGATCACTTATTGAAAGATTGTCTAAGGTTTAGCAATCCTATAGCAAGCCCCTCTAAACCATCCCCAAAACCCGCAGTACTTGGAGGAGTGAGGACGGACCAAAAATGCCAAGGAAGAGCTTTTGTCTTGATACCTGGAAACCTGGAAGTTATCGAGAACGTTGTGTCAAGTACACTTTCTATCTGTGGTCATTTAGCTCATGTTCTCATTTATTCTAGTTCAACTCATTCTTTTTTTTGCACCACACTTTACTTCCAAGTTAACATCAACACCCGAACCCTTAGGATATATACTATATATGTCCTTTCCTTCTAGTAATTCTGCCCTTGGTACTGATGTGTACAAATCTTGTGCTAAATCCTTAAAATGTAACCTTATACGTGGACTTGATTCCTTTATGTATTGGGAACTTTGATGTGATCTTAGGAATGGATTGGCTAGCTGCCAACCATGCCTCTATCGATTGCAAAGCCAAAAAGGTCTCCCTCTAGTTACCAAACCAACTCGAGTTTGTCTTTGATGGAACTAGTGTTTCCACCTCTCCATGTGTTATATCCTCCATGACAACCCAATGACTTCTAAGAAAGGGTTGTTGTAGTTATATCTGCTATGTGATCGATACTTAGTAAAAAGCCCCCACACTTGAAGCAATCCCTGTGGTTAGAGAATTTTTAGATATCTTTCCAGAAGACCTACCTAGTACCCCAGTTGATCGAGAAATCAAATTCACCATTGAAACTCAACCTGGTACACAACCAGTATCTAAAGCTCTTTACCGCATGTCAATGACGGAATTGAAAAAACTAAAGACCTAACTCCAGGAACTACTGGACAAAGGCTTCATTCGACCTAGTACCTTGCCCTGGGGAGCTCCAACACTGTTCGTAAAGAAAAAAGATAGTACAATGAGATTGTGTATCGATTATCAGGAATTGAACAAAGTCACCATCAAGAATCGGTACCCCCTACCCCGAATCGATGACTTGTTTGATCAACTTCAAGGCGCCCAAGTATTCTCAAAAATTAACTTACGTTCTGGCTATTATCAACTAAAAGTCAAAACAGAAAGTATCGAAAGGATTGCTTTCAGAACACGTTACAGGCACTATGAGTTTCTCGTTATGTCATTTGCTATCACAAATGCTCTAGCAACTTTCATGGACCTCATGAACAGAGTGTTCAAAACATATCTTGATGAGTTTGTCATTATCTTCATTGACGACATTCTCATATACTCTAAGTCACCGGAGGACCATGAGCAACATTTGCGAATGGTCCTACAAACACTACGTGATCTCAAACTTTATGCTATCTTGAAGAAATGTGAATTTAGAATCACTAGTGTACACTTCCTTGGTCACGTCATTAATAAGGATGGCATCTCAATTGACCCCCAAAAAGTTGTAACAATCGTGAATTGGCCACGACCTACTAACGTGTCTGAAGTTCGAAGTTTCTTGGGTCTAGCCGGCTATTACCAATGCTTCGTTCGAGATTTCTCAAAGATAGCATCACCCTTGACCCAGCTGACTCAGAAAAACACACCCTTTGAATGGACTGACAAACAGGAACGCTGCTTCCAAGAGTTAAAAAGCAGACTTGTATCAACTCCTATACTAACACTCCCTACAAGAACGAATGGGTTCGTAATTTATAGTGATGCTTCATATAATGGTTTGGGTTGCATTCTTATGCAAAATGAAAAACTCATTGCATATGCCTCACGTCAACTAAAGACTCACGAGAAGAACTACCCAACCCATGACCTAGAATTAGTTGTGGTAATCTTCGCCCTCAAGATCTGGCGTTATTATCTCTATGGTGTAACTTGTGAGATTTACACTGATCACAAGAGTCTTAAATATCTATTTACATAGAAGGAACTAAATATGAGGCAATGACGATGGCTAGAATTTACAAACGTCTATGATGTAGAGATTCACCCCTACCTAGGCAAAGCTAACATAGTAGCTAACACATTGACTTAAAAGACTATTAGAAGTTTGGCTTGTACCGTCGTTCCCCGGAAGATCAATGGATTGCTCGCCAACATAATCGTGGAACCCACATTGAGAAAAGAAATTAGAGCACACCAATGTGAAGATAAACTTATGGAAAAAAAATACGATGAGCAGATAAATACGCCCGACCCCGATTTCACTATAAGCAATGGAGTGCTAAAATTTTAAAATCGAATTTGTGTACCCAACATTCCAGATCTCAAGAAGAAGATATTGGCAGAAGCCCATAGCTCGAGGTTTGCAGTACACCCTGGCAATACAAAGATGTATCACGATCTGAAGGAACATTACCGGTGGACATGAATGAAAAGAGACATAGCAAGCTATGTTTCCAAATGCTTGCATTGTGTAGACACCCCATTTTTTACCGCCCTTGCAACTTGGGCACCATCACTTACATACCCAATGATGAATGTATATGCTTGTCAAGTGCTTGAAAGTCCTCAGCGGGATGCCACAGCTCTGAGCCTCAAAACCCTGCAAACCTTGTGCGTTGTTTTTGCACCAAAACCCCAGCCTTTTAAATCTGAAAAACTTGGGACCTGCAGGCCTATTTTTGTGGGCTACCGGCCACCCTTGTGCCTTGTCGGCCAAGTGTGTGGCATGCTAGCCACAAGTGTGTTATGCAGATATTTTATGACAGCTGTGCCAGCTGAGGTACTTTTGAGCCTATTTTGAGCTCTTGAGGGTGTGTATGTATTGAATTATTGCTTAAAAGTGCTATTCTCTTCAAGAGGTATAAGGCTTTGCTTGTTCCATTGCTTTAGTTGCTTCTTTTCCTAGGTTTTTCTACTGTTTTTGGGCTGTATAAACTCTGTATTTTTGGGCTAAAACTTGTGGTGAAAGGCCTTAAAGGGTGGAGGGGTGGTTCACCTTTCTTTCCACCTTACTTCTCTAGTCTTTACCCTTGTGTTTCCCACCTTTGCACTATCTTTCTTTGAGCTTTTAAACACTAATTTTCAGAGTTATTTTAGTGGCTAAAAATATGTTTTGAAGTGCAAAATTGAAGGGGTTAGCCTGTAATACCCCTATTCCGTAATATGTTAATTGGTCCTTAATATGAGTATGATTTTGTGTGCCATTATGTGGTCTTGGATTTCTATATGTTCACCGTAGGAATATCTGTTTGATTTACCTGCTTTGGAAATTTAATTGGAGGCCTTATCGGCCACAGAACCCGAAATTGATTACGCCATTGTGATTGGCATAATTTTTGGAACCTATGGTGAAATTTAATTGAAAATTGATTCAGGTCAGATTAAATCAATTAAATCGGTGAATTAGAGCCCAATTATCTTATTAATATTATATTGGCCTTAGTGGGTTTTGTTGTGAAGTCACTACACTCTCTATCCTCTCTTTTTCACTTCATTTTGGCTGAATTTGGGACTCAAAATAGAGAGAACCGGCTGTAGAGAGAGAGAAGGAGAGAATTGTGTGATTTTTGACTCAAGCTTGGGAATTTGAAGATTAAGCTCAAGATTTGGCTAGAACTTGAGTGTTTAAGGCTCCTAGGTAAGTAATTAACCCTTGAATCATGGGCTTTTGTTTGCTATTTGTAAATTCAGAGTTGAATAAGAATAAAGAACATGAATTTAATTAAGTATGATGAAATTGAATTGGTTTTGTTGAATTGAAGGCTAAATTGTGCATGCATGTAAGAAATTGTCTTAAATTTGCATGTTTGAGCTTGAAATACATGATTCATGTAGAGTTTTGGTTAAAGCTCATGATGTAATCACCAATTGTATTATCTAAGTTGAAAATCATCACATGCATGTACAAATTATAAGGTTGAATGCATGACATTGTTATGTTGGTAATGAGTTTGGTGGAAAATGAGCCATGTATGTGTTTGATTCATGAGATTAAGCTCCATGTTGATGTATTCTAGTGTTAGTACCATGTTAGTACAAATATATGTGAGATTGGAGCCATTGTATGCAAGAAAAATTGGTTGAAAGTCGATTTGGAGCTCAAGAACTCAATCTGGGAAACCCAGAATTTGATGTCACTCGGCGGGAAGTCCGCTTCGGCGAAATACGTGCTCCCAGTACTTTTTGCAGACTTGGTGTCCGCTCGAGCGGGGTATTTCACACTCGAGCGGGGGAGCTTTGTAGACAGACCTTCCGCTCGAGCTCTATATTTAACGCTCGAGCGTATTTTTCATGTAACCAGTACTTTTGCAGGCCTTAAGGGTCCGCTCGAGCGGGGTATTTCATGCTCGAGCGGGGACCCTGTTTTATGAAAATTTGAAAATGCATTCTGTGTTCTGTTTTTCCGTTCCCTTTCACTTTTAAGCACTCTTAGGCATACACTGAGCATTGTAATTGAGTTAAGGAAATAAGAATGAAGCCTAAAGAGGAATATGTGAATTAAAGAACGGATTGAATTATTTGTAACCCATATGTGTTATGTGATATGTAGGGTCAAGCTCCAGGGCAATTCAACCAACCGATCACTGTGAGTAATATCTGACATATGTTATTGTCCAATGGCTACTTTTATGTAAGTTTTGTAAAGTTCATTAATTTGAATGGTGGACACAGTTTGATATGAAAGGCCTATGAGCCAGTTTGATATAAATGAATGGACCGAAGGTCGTTTTGGTATAAATGAATGGACCGAAGGTCGTTTTGACATAAATGAATGGACCAAAGGTCGTTTGAAGGTCATTTTGGCATAAATGAATGGACCGAAGGTCGTTTTGACATAAATGAATTGACCGAAGGTCGTTTTGGCATAAATGAATGGACCGAAGGTCGTTTTGACATGAATGAGTGGGCCGAAGGCCATTTTGACACAAACGAATGGGCCAAAGGCCGTTTTGACATGAATGAATGGGCCAGAGGCCGTTCTGTCATGAATGAAAGTCTGAATGGGCCAAAGGCCAGTTTGTCATTTAGATGGGCCAAAGGCCAGTCTGTTACGTGAGTGGGCCAAAGGCCAGTTTGACACGAATGATAGTTTGATATAAGTAATAGTTTGACACGGAAAACAGTTCGATCTGAATAATAGAATGAATGGACCAGAGGCTATTTTGACATGAATGAATGGGCCAGAGGCCGTTTTGACATGAACGAAAGTCTGAATGGGCCAAAGGCCAATTTGTTATGGAAAGATAAATGGGCCAAAGACCAGTATGTTTGGAACCACAGTCACTTGACTTAAATTGTATATATATGTTAAATAGAAATATGAATTGCGCCCAAGGCCATTCGGAATATGTTGTTCTACATATTGTTGTATCTTCTTATTTGATGTTATTCACTGGGCTTTCGCTCACGCTCATTCATGTGTTTGTAGGTGAGCTAAGAGAGGTCCAGACCCAGCCCCAGTGAAGCCATTGTGGAACAACCAAGTTTTTGAGAGTCAGCCCCTACGTCTCACGCACGAGACTCGTCTTCGCCCTTTTGTTTGGTATTTATATTTTGTCATGTTGGTGAGGACTCTGTATCTGTTGTGTACAGTTTTGACGGGGTGACTTAGACTAATGATACTGTCTGTACAGAACCTTTTGTTACTGTATTTTCTGATGTGAGTTGTTAACATATTTGTGTCTAGAATGTTATGACGTGCATGTAAGCACAGCTCTATGGACAAAGTTTTAAATTGCTTCTGTTTGGCCCCCATTAACTCTGTTAAAATACGTTTGGTCTGGTTTGAGGCCGTAAGTAATCTCATGATTACTGGCCGGTTACATCCTTAACCCATGGGGGCGGGTTCGGGACGTGACATAGCCTTCCCTCCTTGTATCTTATTCACTAGCTTACATAGCTCTATGTTTTAGATTATTATTCTAGCTTTTTTTGTCTTAATTCCAGCATGTTTTAAGACTTATTTAGCATTATTTTAGGAATGTTTTTGATTGTTCATTGCATTTGAGCCTTGTATTGCATGCTTGTAGTGTAATTGTCCTCATAGGTTTGGTGGTTAGGCTTTATCCACCATCCTATTTGAGTTGATAGCATTTGTTTATGGGTTTCCATACTTGTTTTCACCCCTAATCACTTCTGACACCTCCCTCCTTTCTTGGCTTTTGCTTTGCTTTGAAAGTTTGTTCAAACTAGTTGCTTGTTTAAAGCATGAGATTGAGGTCTTATGCTTAATGGTTTAATCCCTTTGGGGGTTCATTACCAACAGCATGATACTTCTCTCATGCCTAAAACAACTCTTGGTTTCATGCTTCTTTTCATTAAAGGACTTAAAGCTCACCTTTGGACTTAATGAATTAAAGAATGGAAAGGTAATTAAAATGGAACAATAAAACTTGGACTGAAATGATGGAAGATAATAACTTGGTTTAGGTTCAATCGGACGTTAACTGAACCCTTGAGTCTTGAGTCATTTCATACTCATTAGTGATGAAAATGGTTCAAGAGTCACTGTCAACCATTTACCTTGATCATCCATGATAGGGAGGAGGTTTGAGAGTCTTTATTTGTTGCATTTATTGAACTTGCACCCCTTTGGTTCATAGGCCATCATGCAATGAAATTGCATCGATTGATCGTTTGTGAATCAAATTTACCACTCCTTTGAGCTGCTTGATGATAAGGAGGGGTAAGTTGTGCAAACAACCCTTGAGGATATCCTATGCTGGCTCTATTTGCTCTCTGTTACAGTAAGCCAACTTTTGTGGCTAGTAGACCATCATTTGTGGCTGGCAAGCCACCACCTCTAACCTGCCGGCCACCTTTGCAAAATCAAGCAATGTACTTTTCTGGAAAAACAGAGTTGATTTTGAGGTGAAAATAGTGTAAGTGTTCTACTGTGCAACGGAGGCATTTGGCAGCAGAACAGTGGCCTTTTCGAGTGGAAATCTGTGCATGCATGAGCACTCCTTGTTTCCCGAGGCGGAGTAATTAGAATAACTAGTTTAGTACTTCTTTCTTGTTTAATTAGTTAATTTTTAATTAATTAGTTCATTTTGATTTGTAATTAATTAATTAGTTAGTTCAATTAGTTGGTCAATTTGTAACTAATTAATTAGCTGGTTTAGTTTATTACTTCATTCGTTTTGTAATAGCTAGTTAATTAGTTTAGCTAGTTAGTTTATTCGGACCCTCCAACGTGAGGGCGCAAATGTTATAATAACATGTATGTCTTCCAATCCCACGTCTTTCTCCCTTGTATTTACCTGCTTATGATGGTTAGTTTAGAAGCATCATGTTTCATTTAGTATCTCCCATGTCTGCATCCACTTGTGTTGCATGCATTAAGGCTCGGTGCATCATTCTAACTTGCATCGTTAGTTAAGTGCCTCTTTGAATGTGCTTAGACCTCATGCTATCAAATTGATTCATATACCAATATTAGTAACCGAGCCTAGTAATTGCATATCGCATGCGTTGCATTAGTCATATTGCATTAGCTAGGATCATGCATTTTTTCTAATTCTTTTATTTTGGCTTGGAGTACTAGGTGGGCTTTTACTCGCTTTAGCATATCGCATGAGTATGATTATTTCCATATCCAACATGTTCACAATAAGGCTAATTGCTTAAATGATGTAACTGTTTGAATGCCTATGGATGAAGGCTAGTTGCTTGAATCAGGATAATTTAATTAATGTCCATTTTAGCCCACTTTTTCAAGTGGCAAATTCACAAACTCTTTTCAAAATAAAACATGAAATCAAGTGTTGCAAGTTTATACTTGTGTGAGTCACATAGTAATATAGCTAATAAATCAAAACAAGAGCATATAATGTAGATAAGAATCACATCATGATTAGTTAGAGGCTGATCTTTGATCGGGCAAGGGGGGTGCTCAATTCATGACCTTCCCCTCTCATACCTAAGTTCCCTAGCCGAGACAACTTTGGTGATGACAGACTAATGGCCTTTAGCATGAGTCTTGGGTTTCCTAAATTTCCCAAAAATATTTAGGTGGTGACTTTGAATTCTGGCAAAGTAGTCCATTTTTGGCGTTTTATTCAAAAACATCAATTTTCCAACAAGAATTGCCGGATTTGGACTCTTTTTGTGTTTTCACTATTTCATATTGCACTTGTGAAATCAGATTCAAAACCACAAGTAGAGTCCAAACTGTAGGGCTTCTCGTCTTCCGAAAGGGGGCACGAAAAGTCGAGCTACACATTGTCAATGTGTTAAAGAAGAACATCAAAGACTTTTAGGAACGCTGCAACCACTCGCTATTCCCAAATGGAAATGAGAACACATTACTATGGACTTCATGGTCGAGTTACCACAGTCAGTCTCGAAGAATGATGCAATATGGGTTATAGTAGACCGAGTGACAAAGTCAGCACATTTTCTACCAACTAGAGTCACGTACACTCTCAATAGGTTTGCCACGTTATACATCAAGGAAATCATTCGATTGCATAACACTCCAGTTTTAATCGTATATGACCAAGACCCCCGTTTCATATCTCATTTCTAGAACAAATTGCAAGAGGTTTTAGGAACCACACTGAAGTTTAGTACCGCCTATCACCCGCAAACTGATGGACAATCCAAATGGACAATCCAGACCTTAGAAGACATGTTACGTGTGTACGTGCTAGACCTCAAAGGGAATTGGGATGAGCACCTACCTTTAGTGAAATTCGCCTATAACAACAATTACCAAGCAAGCATTGGAATGGCACCGTACGAAGCACTATATGGAAGGGGGTGTCAATCATTCCTATGTTGGGTGAAAGTTGGAAACAGAGAGTTATTGGGTCCTGAAATCGTGCAAATAACGAGTGATAAATTTAACTCATCCAATAGCGAATTCGCACTACTCAGAGCCGCCAGAAAAGCTATACAGATACACGAAGATGGGAATTGGAATTCCAAATAGGAGATCATGTTTTCCAAAAGATCTCACCAACAAGATGAGTTATCCGATTTAGAAAGCAAGGAAAGTTAAACCCATGTTACATTGGGCCATTAGAAATACTAGAAATGATTGGCCCTGTGGCATATCGCCTTACACTGCCACCCGAACTGTCCAATGTCCACAATGTGTTCACGTTTCGATGCTTCGACGGTGTCTTCGAGATTCAGAGCATGTTGTTGATTATGAGAACTTGGAAGTTCAAAAAGATCTCTCTTATGAAGAACAACTAGTGCAAATTCTCAATCATCGTGATCAGGTTCTCTGAAATTAGACTATACCTCTTATGAAAGTCTTGTGGAGAAATCATCAAGTCGAATAAGCAACATGGGAAACTGAAAATCAAATGCGCGGGCCAAATACCCACACCTCTTCGAAAACCAAGGTATGACAAGTTTGAGGACAAACTTCCTCTTAGGAGGGGAGAAATGTGACACCTAAATATTTGATTAATTTCATCACCATGTTAACATTTAATAAAATTGTGAATGATAGAATGTAAATTAAAATTAAACTAGAATAGAACTTAGTTATTAACAAGAAAATTAATCTATGGGCCAAGGGTAAATAAATGATATAAGGGGCAAAAGAAATAATAATAAATAATAATAAAAAAAAAGGTCCCTACACGTTCTCCAACCTAGCATATAGAGTGATAAATATGCACCTATAGTTTTATAGACTTGGCGAATCACCTAATCTAGAGGGACAGGTGGAAAGTAAACAAATTTGTCACATATTGGATAGGTGGCCAAGTTTTAGACTTGCCACGTGTTAAATTTTGATTTGGGACTAATGGTTTTCACCAACTATAAATAGATGGGTTACTGGGTTGCTGAGCCGGCGGGAAAAAGATATAACTAAGGGTAGCATACAAAGAGGCGGGGAGTCAATATTAGGAAAGTAAAGGTTAAGGGTCAATATTTCGGTGAGTTATATTATATCTTGAGTCACCATAACATATTTTACATATATTTCAAGTTACCATAATTTATTTTATGCACTTTATGTTCTATAAATTATATTAATATTTCAATTACATTAATTATTTTCTGAACCCTATTTACTTAAATTGAAATCCATGGATATGCTTGTTTAAATTTTAGAAATTATTTGACAATGATTATATAAGTATTTCTTTTTGTGAGTACCACCACGGGAGTCCTATACTTTGGGGGACTTAAATAACCATTAGCCTCTGATTGGTCACTTTGTGGCCTTCTGTTTATCATGAATCCATTTAACCCTATTCTGATTGTCACTCCAGTGACTTCTGTTCTGTTATGTTTTATACCGTGGTTATGATTATTTGTTTACATAACTTCTGGATTTCTATTTCTGCCTCTTAAATAATTTATTTGCTCAAATTAAGTTTGTACAATATTTTAGCTTAAATAACTATCCATGGTTATTTTGATCCCTACGTTCTTGGCATAATATCTCTCACTTTACTGTGTGCTTATAGTTGTTACCTCTTTCAGGTGATGAAATATAGAGAAGGATTGTAACCTCGTGTAGTGGGACCAGCATGGAATTTGATGCAGATCTTCTTCTTTTTTTCCTCTCTCTCTCTCTCTCTCTCTCTTTTATAATTGTCTGCCACCAAATGATAAAATAATAAAAGCCTGATGGATGTATTTCATTTTGTTAAAGTAGTAGGATAATTAATGAAGTTAATTATCTATTTAATTATTTTCTTACTTTCATTCTGCCTGTGTCTGCGCCTGCGCCTACGCCACTTAATTTGTTAAAATTAGAATTATTTAACAAGTTACGATTCCAGCCCTAAGTAACCAGGGTTGGGTCGTGACACTCTGAGCCTCTACGGGGTGCACCTATCCCTATTTTCCATCTCCCTACAATGCCAATAGAACAAATGCTAGCAGCAAAATTTGACATTGATGCCAGCTCTCACACTCTGAACTCATGTATGGAGACCACAGTTGTGGTATCCATTTTGTCCCGTCGACTACAAAGCAGAGCAAACGAAGTACAGCGCTTGAATACATAACTCTCCTTATACTAGCATATGTACAAGGATGCTCAAAAAGAGATTAGCAAATTGAAAAAAAACAAAACAAAGAGCTGAACCGACAGGCAACCTCTATGGCCTAATTCGGAGCTCCTTGGTGCTCTTCATTTGATGATTGGCGAGGAGTAATCTCTTTTGAAAGCTCTGCAAATGTTGAGATAGAGTCCTCAAGAGCTTCTCGAGAGTAATAATGAAGCGAGGAAACTAACAATGGAAGCAGGTGTTGAAACTTTCGTCAAAAGATGTCGGCCTTTACCTTTTGCCACTGTACACAAGCCATCGGAATCTAGAAGAATGCCTACACTTTTTTTTTTCTTTTTTTTTGTATTTTTAGTTTTTCTTAGGAATGAGCACCAATGCTTCAGATTTCTCTTTTGTTGTTTTTAAATTTTCTTGTTTTGAAAGCTATAATCGAAGGCTTTTCCCTAAAATTCAATAAAGAAGCTTCAGCTTTTCTTTTTTTTTTTTGCACATTATGGCGTGAATGGCATAACACTTGAACATGAAAACATTTTTCTTGAACTTAAATCTGAGAATGATTGAATTTCAATGAGTTATGAATTGGACATTGAGCCCCCAACTGACTAGAAATCAAAAAATGACTTGATGAAAGAAAAACCAAACAAAGACAACCTAAACAGATCTATTGACACTTGCCAAAATAGAAAGGACACAAAATTTCAACGCGGGCGCGATTATAAACACCGCGGGAGTGACCAAGTAGAAAATCGTAGGCGTGGTTTAGAATATCATGGGCGCGATGCCGTAAAACAATATTCAAAACAAAAACCATCACTGGTCAATCGCTCGGACGACCGCCCGACTGAAGGGTTCTGTTGCATTATCGGAGATAACGATTACGCACTTTCCAGCGAGTGATTGACAATGTAAATGGAAACTTTCGAGAATATAGTGGAAAGACAGTAAACCTGACTCGACTGTGCCCCTAGTTCATTGCTTTGACTATTTTTTTGGTTTTCTTGTAAAAAGGTTTTAGTCATCATGAGAGTTAGATTAGTATGCTAATTCCACTCTCTGTTTTGAAATCATATAAGCCAAGCTGTGAGTATTGAAAATTTTCCTTTTTGGTCCAAAGAATGATCTAGTTTTACAAAAGTGGAATAATTTTTGAAAAGATCAGTCAACTTCATTAAAAATCATCAAAACCTATTTTCGCAAATGGTCACTACCCAACCAACATGAAATCAACCCTTGAGATGTACAACGTCAAAATTAGATAACTCGAGCATGATGCACCACTTGATCTATCTTGCAACCAAGCCTTCCATGAAAAAGAGATAGGACAATCAAAGATAACACAATTGAACATGGATAGGATAACCGAGTTAGATAAGGATAAACCAATCATACATGAATAAGACAAATAAGTTGAAAATGGTTGGGGCCGAACTTCAGGATGAAGCTGCTTACGTATCCCAAAGATAGGAATCAGGCCTTACGTAGTTCATGGGGCTAAGGTTCATTCGGGTATTAACCTTCTCCTTTTGTGCTCTAATTTTTGCCAAAGCCACCCTTCCGGGTTTTTGACCTTGCGAGCTTTTCTTCAGTTTTTTTCATTTTTCATTTTCTATTTTTTTGTTTTTGTTTTTATTTTGTTTTTCTGCTCTAACTTTTGCCTAGGTTGCCCTTCCGGGTTTTCAGCCAAGTGAGTCTCTCAAGGGTAGTACCATTGTAGCTTGTCCATGTTGATTGGTTGTGAGATCTCTAGGCCATCTAAATCCACTAGAATAACTACTCCTTCTGACTAGATAGACTTTGATGATGTTGGAACCCGTCTAATTGGGTGTGAACTTGCCTCGAGGGTCGTGGATAGGAACTTGATTGTCCTTCAACATTAAATCTTCCTCTCTCAAATTCCGAGATGTAATAATCCTGCGTTAATACCTTATCCTTAACATTTGTCCCTTGTGGTATAGTTCATTTTCCAAAATATCATGATACCAAGGATTTTCATCTTGAATATGCTCTATGAGGATTAGATGCATCTTGACCCCGATCGTTATACCCACCATTGAAGCTAGGGTTGCCAAAGCATCGTCGAACTAGTTATTCTCTCTGACTAGGTGGGTGAATGTCAAGTTCTCGAATTTCGGGATCATAACCCAAGTTTAAATCTTTGATCATATCCAACCTTATTGCCCCTAATTCTAGGGCTGCTTCCAATCCGGTTATGCAAGCCTCATACTCTGGTTGATTATTGAACTCTCTGAATCAAGGTTTAAAAGCTAAAGGGTTGGACCTCAGGTCGAGAGGGATCCTATGTTATACAATCTCAAGATCAATTCCAAGCATGTTTTCGAAGGACCACGTAAAAACATTTTTTTGAAATCTTTAAATAGAGAGACTAATCGTTCGTGGTCTTTTGAAGACAATGTAGAACCAATCTAGGCTAAGTGAGGATCCTTCTCAGTACCCACATTAACTGAAACAATCTCATCCGTCAAAGGCTTAACACGCCTATCTTCCTCTCGGTCGATCAAATTTTGCAAAGCTCGAGGAATTTCTTCCTCTTCATTTTTATCAAAGTTTTGGAAAAAGTTTTGAAAATTTTGGTCAATGCAATGATTTAAAGACACAGAGAAGTAGGCAGAATCTACAACACTTTTATTCAAAAGAAACTCCAACTTAGTGATGAAAAAAAAAAAAAAAAGACCTAGACAAGACAAAGATGTCTAGGTTAACTCAAATCTGACTCCGGCTCCACAGACTCAATGGAATTAGACTCGAACTCAACATTTGATTCAGAACTTGAAATGAAACCTTTCTTGAATTGCCAGTTTAAGTGTGAGCCATCCACTGCGTTCAAAATAAAGCTCGTTTAATTAACAAGTGGTCATTTCCCAATCACAAAAACAGTCTCATATCCCGCAAGTTCTATGGATTCATACTGGTAGACTTTATAGGATATCAGACTTTTCTAAAGCTATGGTGCTACAATGACTTAGCAAAAAGAAAACCAAAAACAAAACCCCCAATCAGAATTCCAACAGCACTTCAGCTCAATTCATACAACTGATCATTGTATGCCCCACGGAAAAAATGAACTCAACCTCACAAACTGATATGCCTGAACCACTGATCTGAATTTGGGAACCTCTATACAGATTTCCATTCATAGCACATAGTAGGAAAGAAGACAAACACCCCTATGGAGGGTAGGGTTACCCTTTGAAATGATCTAGAGCTTCACTATTTAAACAAACGGTACACATCCTAGAAATAGGAAAGCAACCTGTCCTAATTTTGAAAGGTACTATAGCTCACTATATGTACAAGGTTAGCTCTACTCTAGGGGTTAAAGTCAAGGTGACGTCAGGAAAGAGCCCTTTGGTTAATGACGAGTTAAGATCCCAGGAAGTCACAAGAGTCAATATAGCCTCTCTTCGAAGTTCGATAACCTTAGATAGTAGAGCTATCTTTTTGACATATCTTAAAAAGTATTAACACAAGGTCTCAAAAGTAACGCAAAGATAGGTATAGTGTCACAAAAAGCTTGCCTATGCTCCCACCAGTATCTGGGCATGTAGACCGCCCAAACTTGCTCCGTGCGCGAGGGCGCAAATTGTGTTCTAGCCATTACAGTTCGGACTCCTGTCACAGTTCTAAATCTAATCTCACAAAGTGCAATGTAAGATTGATAAATCACCAAAGAGTCCAAATCTGGCAATTGGTTTTGAAAAATCAATTTTGAATAAAAAGTACCAAACATGGACTGTTTTGCCAGATTTCAGAGTCGCCACCTAAATATTTTGTTTTGGAGAAATTTAGGAAACCCTGACTCGTGCTTAAGGCCATGTGTCCGTCATCACCAAAGTTGCCTCAGCTCGGGAACTTAGGTACGAGAGGGGAAGGTCCTGAAATGAGCACCCCCGCTCGCCCGATCAAAGATTGGCCTCTACTAACATGATATGTTGTTTTTGAAAACACATGTGTTCTTATCCCGGTTATTAGCTAACATTACTACGTGATGCGCACAACATACAAGTATAAACTCAATCACAAGAATTGGAACAAAACAGCTCATGTTTGTTTTTCGAAAATGGTTTGAAAGTGCTACTCGCAAGTAGGCTAAGACGCGGATTTGCCACCCTCAAGTGGGCTTAGAAAACAACATGATTTTGCCAACATTTTGATGAATTGTTCCAATTCAAACAACGAAGTCATCATCCACAGGCATTCATGCAGTTAATCAATTAAGCACATAGCCTCATGGCAAGCATGCCATCATGGCAACATTCACACTCATGCGGTATGCTAAAGCGTAAACACTCAATGTACTCCGAGCCAAAACAGAAGGTAGTTAGTAATCAATGCATGATCCTAGCTATGTCAACAATGCCTAATGCAACACATGCAAAAATGTAACTAAAATAGGCTCGGCTATCTAAAATGGCATATGAATGCAACACTCGATAACATGCTTTGAAACACGTATTCAAGTAAGTATTGAAATTCAATGCAGTTTGAATAATGCACTGAGCCCGATGCATGCAATACGAATGAATGATGCACGCATACAAAGCATAAGTATGCTAATTGAAACATGCCCTAAAACTAACCATCAAAAGCTGATAAGTAAAAGGGAGAAAGACGTAGGGTTGGAAGAAATGCATCACACACACGCACCCTTATCACAACATTGCCCTCACGAAGGAGGGTCCGAATGAATTTAGCTAAGCTACATCTAAGCTAAGCTAGCTAACTAATCTAATAATCTAATTAGACTAATTATTACACAACACAAATTGAATGACTAGCTACGACTAGGCTAATTATTACAAAACTTTAACTAATTAACAAATGAATTAATTAAATTACAAATTCATGCTAAGCATTAAAGTATGTGAACTAGGCTACCTCAGCTCTGCCTTGAAGAAATTGAAGATGCATGCTCGGTTCCCGTCCCGAAAAGCTCTCCAAATGCTCTTTAGAGGCTCTGCTTGCAGGGTGTCTTCCAGTGCTTGCTCCTGAAACTTACCAAAACAATGCTGGGGAGTGCACTAGTGGCCTGCTGGCCATGAATGGTTGCTGCCGACCCCCTTGCCGGCCAAAGATGCACACTGCTGGCCACAGATGAAGAGGTGCCGGCCAACAATGAGAGAGTGCCGACCACTGGTGTGCTGTGACACCAAACTGCAATAGAGCACAAAACAGAGAAAATTGAGGGTCTCCCAAGGGTATGTACGTACTATGCCCCTCCATGTCATCACAAAACATCAAGGGAGAGGCATAATTGGATCTAAGACCATCAATCGAAAATCGCAATGCGTGATGGCCAAAGATCCAATTTGTACAAACTCAATAAATGCATGACAAACAAGATGCTTAGACCATCTCCTTATCATGAGAGATCAAAGGCAATGGAGACCAAGGGAGATTGGCTCATTTCATCACTTCAAGTATGAAATGAACCAATCTTCCTCGTGTTCAACATAACATCCGATCGAACACAATGCAAAGCAAGCAACATGTTATGCAAACAATCATGCTAATTTTGACATGTTAAGGTGGCATACATGAGACTCTATCATACAAGCAATGCATGCATGGCATTGTTAAGGGGCCAAGAGCACCAAGGCTAGTGAAGAGAATAACACTATAAGCATGCATCACAATGCTCAAATGGCCAACCAGCTCAAAACAGAGTACATCATGCCCAAAACAGTGGCAAAACATGCTAAAATGGAAGCTCAAAGGACTAGACAAACATGCATACATGTTGAGCCACAAACAAGGCACAATGCTCAACTCTCAAAGTCATTGAAAGAGTGATACATGGAGTGCAATGGCATATGTTCCAGCACTGAAATGCCATGCTAAATGACTTAAAATCATGCAAATAACCCATGTAATGCATTTTGAAAAGCTTAAGCATCAAAGCTAGTGAAGCGTATTACACTAGAGGCATGCAAGACAATGCTCAAATGACCAAACCAGCCCCAAACAGACCTTATGCATGCCAAAATAGTGGCCAAAATGAACTGAGATGATGGCTTGAAAGGCAAGAAAATGATGCTCATGCAATGGCTCACAAACAAGGCATAAAGGTACAACTCTCAAGAGCACTTAAAGAGTTAAAAACATGGAAGTATGACAACATTATATGTTCTGAAATAACATGCCAAATGATGCCAAAACATGCAAATACCTCAAGCCAAGCATGCAAGATACCTCAAAACTCAAAACTATTCAAGGCTATTGCATTACAAGTATGCATAACAAGCATCATACGACCAAGAAGCCTCAAAACAGAGCTAAAGCATGTTAAAACATGAGTAGAAACTTGCTAGAGTGGAGCCAAAACATGTTAGAATAATGGGCCAAAACACCAAGTATACTAGGCTAGTGAGCGAGGTTTACACTACAAGTGTAAGAAGCAAATGAGGGATGCTCTAACCAACCAAAAATAGAGTTATACCATGGTGAAATAAGGCCAAGAATAGGCTGAGAACAAGCCAACACATGCTAGAAACACATGCTCAATCATTAGGTCAACAAGGCAAGCAAACAAGACAAGAGGAGAGGGGACCACCCCCTCTCATTTTGGACCTCAAAACCACATTTCTACCACTGAAAATCCACTGGATTTCAGTGGCTAAAAGACCAAGCAAGAATGACCTCAAAGGCCTTAAGAGATGGCAGAAAACAAGGCCAAACAAGCCACCAAATGGGGTAAACCACCCCTAACTCAAACAAAGCCTTAAACAAACATTTTAAACACTTAAATACAAAACTTTTTGTAGTTAAAAACCAAGCCTAAAACAGCATGCAAAGGTGGCTAATATGGTATACAAAATAAGCTTAGGAAAGGGAATGTGCTCACCCTTGAAGCACAGCAGCAAGGTAGGTCCTTCTCTGAGCCAAAACTAGCCTTTTGAGTTCCAAACAATCCCTCAAAAGCCTCAGCTCCAAAGTAGTGGTGTTTGACTAGGTGTTCCTTTGCAAAAATGTGAAAAAAACACACTTTGGAACACTATTGAGCACAATATAGAGAGAGAGAGAGAGAGAAAGAGAGAGAGAGAGAAATCCAGATAGAGAGAGATGTTTTGTCTCTAAAATTCCTGAACCTCTGGAAAGGGGGAGGAGCCTCCCCTTATATAGAGCAATGCAATGCAAAGCTTGTTTAACGAGCTTGAAATGGCCTCCATCCCTCTATACACGTATAAAGGATGGCTCAATGAAAAACAGCTGGCTCAAAAGATCTAGCACAAAACAAAATCTGCTGAAACAAGGTGTTCTGCCGACCATCAGTGGTGGCTGGCAGTGCCTCATTGATGGCCGGCAGGCCTTATCAATGGCCGGCAACGATAAATGCATGGCCAGCAGTGCCAAAAAGTGGCTGGCAGTGCACTACAATAAGCATGTTAAAAGGACCAACACATGGTCCAAAAATGGGGCAGAAAGGATACAGGGTTTGGAAAGCTCAAACCTGTGACGTTCCACCGCGAAATTCAAGTACTCGACGAGCAATCGAACTTGTCATTGGATGTACCTGCAAGTATATCCAAGTCTTGAGGACGGTCAAAAATTGGGTGTCTACAGGGCAACATAGGGACTTTAAGTACATCAATGTATGCAATGCAATGAACATATAATTGAAAATAAAAGTCATATCATGGAGTTCGAGTCAAGGTTTCATAGAATCTCCAACAGACTCACCAGAAACTATCGCATCGCCCAGGGAGCAACCAAGCGCACTAAACAGTTCGGACCCTCGATTTCTTTGATCTACTCTCATGAGTGCAATGTGAAACATAGATGAGAGTCCAAATCTAGCAATTTTATAGAAAATCCATTTTATTGCAAAACCTTTGCCGAAAATGGACTACATCACTAGATCTCAAAGTCGCCACTTAATATTTTGGAAAAATTAGGAAACCCGTGACTCGTGCCAAGGCCACTGTTCGTCGTAACCAGAGATGTCTTGGTTCGGAACCTAGGTATGAGGGGGACGGTCATTAATTGAGCACCCCCGCTCACCCGATCAAAAGATCAGCCTCTACTAAACCATGATATGAATTTTATTGACTTTATACATTCATATTTTGATTATTAAATAAATCCTAAAATTTACTATGTGAAGCAAACAAGTATAGACTATGTCATTCATTTTGGAATAACTTGATTTTTTATGCATTTTGAAAGAGTTTTGAAGATGTACAAATCAAAGAAATTGAGTTTACAAACATAAAAATCAACATCATTCCAAATTAAGCGACACAACCTCTATCCACTAGCATTCATAGAGTTATATCAAATAAGCAAATAGCCTCATGGTAAAATGGTAAACATAGTAAGGAAAACCACACAAGCAAAATGCTAAAGCATAAAAACTTACATATTTACCGATGTCCCGCGAACAGCTACAAAAAAAAGTTAGGAAAACACGCACGGTCCTAGATTTTAGATTCCAATGCAATACATACACAAAAATGCAACTAAAAATTTGGCTACTAATATATGACATGTAAATCATCTCATGACAAGGGATAGCAAAGAAAATCACATAGAAATTGATTAAACCCACATATGTAAATGAGCTGAATTTGAATGCATAAAATGTGAATGCAAAGCATAAATATGATGAAGAATAAAATATGATGCTTATTTACAGATATAAAATAAATAAATGAAAAGGGATAGAAAGAAGCGGGGCGGAGAATTATTACAATACTGAATATTTATAATATCAAATAAAAGACATGAGGGAAGAATTAATACAACAAATGACTATATAACTTAAATATAAGCTAAATCTAACAAATCAAACATAATAATAATAATAATAATAATAATAATAATAATAATAATAATACACATATTTGAGAGAAGTGTGAGTGGTGGTTTCACCAACCACTGCACCGAAAATATATATTATTATTGTATCATAATATAATATTAATAATATACAACATAATATAATATAATTAATATATTATTATATTATTTATATTAAAAATAAAGAAACTACATATTTAAAACAAAAAAGAAAATACAATAAAATAAATGAGAAAATTGTAAAAATCCACTTTTGGAGAAAATGATGAATTTCTTAATTTATCAAACTTTTTCTTTACACCCTCACGGTTATGGAGTATGCTTTGA
Organism: Camellia lanceoleosa; assembly: GCA_025200525.1. Classification (NCBI taxonomy): domain Eukaryota; kingdom Viridiplantae; phylum Streptophyta; class Magnoliopsida; order Ericales; family Theaceae; genus Camellia; species Camellia lanceoleosa. The sequence continues at coordinate 114,088,090 of CM045770.1, read as the reverse complement.
GATATTAGTAAGAAGTTGCAAGTTTAAGCTTTGATGGAATTTTTGGCTGATATATATCAGTGGATAGAAAGATTTAAGATTTGTTGAAACAAAAATTCTTTTTTCAAAATTTTCTCTCTTTTTGAAATAAAATTTTCTCTCTTTTCCCAAACAACAAAATGAGGTGATATTTATAAGAATTTTGGATCACCAAAACACATAGCTAGCCATGTGATATTTCCAAAAACATATGACTTGCCATGTGGTATCTCAAAGCCATGTGGCAATGTGGTATGGGAGCCTTTTTTTTTTTCCCAAAACTGCTAAAGTTTTCAGAAAAGAAAAAATTCAGAAAAAATATTTTTGAATAGGTTTAAAATAATTGGGCCAAAATGGGTGTAAGGTTGGAATTAAAGCTGAAACCTAGCTTTTCTGCTAAGAAATTCGTAAAATAGTACATTCCAATTTTTATCATCGGGTTTTCGGAAAGAAGCGCTCAAGTCTTAAGGTCGGTCAAAATGGAATGTCTACAATGCTATAACCATATGATTTCTGATTCTACTATTTTTTTTCTTCCATGTCTTCCACTCTTCATATTCCTTCCATACATACTACTGATGGTTCTCTCATGTTTGTGAGTCATTTTTTGTTTCTACATCTCGCTTATCATTGTCACATGTTTATTACTCTCGCCTTAAACCTTATTTCCATTAGTCAGTTATGTGAAAATGCTATAACTATCACCTTATTTTCTGCTAATAGTTGTTTAGTGTAGGACCCTCGGACAAGACAGACCTTAGGATTGGCCGTAAGCATAGACGTCTCTATGAGCTCATTTATCTTTATTTTCTGACCTCCACTCCATTGGATGCCCCTACATCTACCTCCACCTTATCACCTTTTCATCTTTGGCATTGTCATTTAGGTCATATTTCTATTAGTTAGTTGAAATCTTTAATTTCTAGTGGTCAGTTAGGCACTGTCTTTTCAGGCACTTTAAATTGTTTATCTTGTCAACTTACAAAACAATCGGCTTTATCTTTTAATAAAAATAATTCTGTTTCTCGTGCTCCTTTTGATCTTATACATTTTGATATTTTGGGCCCATCTTCACACCTACCATGGGGGGATCACGTTATTTTATTGTTTTTGTTGATGATTTTTCATGTTATACTTGGATGTCTCTCATGAAAAATCGTTCTGAACTTAAACAAATTTATTACAATTTTGCCAAAATGGTTCAAACCTGGTTTTCCCATACTATAAATCTTTTTCGTTTTGATAATACTATGGAAAACATGGATTCTGGTTTTTTATCTTTTATTCAAAGGCATGGTACTCAACCTTATCATTCTTGTGTCGGCACATCTCAACAAAATCAACGTACTAAACGAAAACATAGGCATATTTTCGATACGACTCAAGCTCCTTATTTCTTCATCTTGTCTTAAAAATTTTGGGCAATGGGGACGCTGTACTTACTGTTGTTTATACTATTAATTATGTTCATACCCATCATTCATAATCAAACGCTCTATGAGCACTTGTATGACACTTCTCTTCCTTACACCACACTTAGGGTTTTTGGATTTGTATGTTTTGTTCTGCTTCAGCCTCATGAACACGCCAAGCTTGAACCTCGTTATTGTCTTTGTTGTTTTCTCTGGTATGGCATTGAACATAAGAGTTATTGCTATTGGGATCCTATTTCCAAGCATCTTCGTATCTCTCGTCTTGTGGTTTTCTAAGAGTATAAAATGTTTTCATCCCTATCCTCGTTTCATTTATCCTCACCTCCTACATCCCTCATGTTTACTAATCCTTCCATAGATCTATTTTCTAATAAGTTTGATGTAGGTTCCCTTTCCTCATCTCTAGGGACCTCTTTGCCTACATTTGATCTCATCAAGACTGCTCCCTCTAATGGTCCTGCAATCCTCTCTCCGGGTCCCCCACCCCCTATTAAGTCTCCTCATTCACTACCGAATCCTCTCCTACATATCTCCCTATAAATCGTCCACAACGGGTAGTTCAATCCTCTGTTCGTCTTCGTGATTATATTGTTGGTTCTACTACTTTTTGTACTCATGAACCTATCTCATGTCGTGAAGCTCATTCTAATCCTCTTTGGCTGCAAGTTATGGTTGATAAACTGTAGACTTTAGACAAAACTTATACTTAGGATATTGTTGACCTTCCTTCTAGTAAGACCACGATTGGTTGTAAATGGTTTTACAAAATCAAGACTCATTCTGATATATTTACTAAGCAATACAAAGCTCGTCTGGTTGCGCGGGGCTTCACTCAGAAATATGGTATTGATTATGAAGAGACATTTGCTCATGTTGCTCACCCCACTTCTGTTCGTAGTCTGATTGTTGTTGTTGCTGCTCGTCAAGGGCTTGGCTTGTCTCTAGTCCAAGATCGGACCGGAGCGTGTTGTTGGGCCTGTGGAGGCCCACCATGGGTCCTATTTTGATAATCTGTACCATTAATATGTAGAGCTTGTCGAGTACTTTACACCTATCAAAAATCATGCTGATAAGATATTAATAGTTATTTGATCAGATCAAATTTTTGTCAACGGTAAATATAATTTTAAAATAAATTGTTGATAAAAATCTGATCCAATCAACTAGCTATCGATATCCAATCAACATGATTTTTTATAAGAATAAAGTACTCAACGAGCTATACACATTGAACGGTTCGAATTATCGAAACAGAACCCGTTGTGGGCCCCACGGGCCCCACAACATCATCCAATCCACAACCCTTTAGTCAAAAAGTTAAAAGTCATTACAAATTATCAATTTATTCTTTCTACGTTTTTACACATTTTTTTATAATAAAAAAAATCAATAAAAAAACTAATTCACAAACGATCCCATTTTTAATTTTTAGATTACATTTGTATTTTAGATTTGTATAAGAATATGTAGTGGGAAAAAAAAAAAAAAAAAAAAAAGAAGAAAAGAAAAGAAAAGACAAAAGTGAATAACAAATAAATTAATTATTTTCCCTTTATGATTTTTTTATTATAATAAATCACAATTTAAATACAGTATTATTGATAAAAAAAAAATGTAGAAAAAGAAAAAAAGGAAAATTGTGAGCCAGCAGCCAGATTCCTACATGTGTGACCACCAGTCATGTTGTGGTGCAATCACCATTGACCCCAAGTCGATCAACTTGAATTACATTACACATGGGTGTTTGATGCAGTTTATTAATTCAGCTGCCTTTTTTTTTTACAAGCTAAGAGAAGAGTGATTTTGACATTTACTTTTTTAATTATTAATTATTAATTTATAATTTATAATAAACTACACTAAGGCCTTGTTTGGGAAGACTAAATAAGTGCACTTTTTGTCTTTTTTGACTAAAAAAGTGAGGTTGAAAATATAGATGTTTGGGTTAACTTTTTGACTTTTTATGGAAAAATGTATAATAAAAAATTATAAAAATTAGTTTTTAGAGGAAAATTTGAATTGGGAGTTGTGCAGCCGTAATTGTTGACTTTTGGTGAATAGTGTTAACTTTTTAACTTTTTGAGTAACTTTTTAACTTTTTGGCTTATTTGGGACTTCCCAAACTTAGCCTAAATATATAAAGAGATAATTTTGTTGGACATTTTTGTTTTTGTAATTGACTGTAACTCTGTTTGTATGGTGAATTTGGGAAGGAATTTAAAGAGAAAAAATAAAAAAGAAGAAAAATATAATATATATATATATATATTTGCAATTTTTTTCATAAACCCCTCTCTAAAAAACTCAAGATATATAAATATAACATAAAGGTGGTTATTGCATGAAAGGTACACATATGCCACTAGCCTAAGGAATTTTTGTGCCAGAATACAATGCCAAACGTTGCTTTCTGCCACTACTCCACCACCCAAACTTGGCCCTTGAAATCCCAAAGCCCAACTTCCAAAATCAGACAACTTGTGGGGAAATAAAAAAAAAAATAAAGAAGAAAAAAGAAAGAAGATGGAATGTAGAAATATAAGATAGATGTGAATGGAAAGTTATTAGTTAGTCTGAAAATACCAAATTTTTTTATATCAATTGATGGCAAAAATAATTATAAATATGAGAAATATATATATTAAAATATCATTTTATATTGTTTATATGATTTTTTCACAAATGATAAATTCCTAAATATATTAAGGATGTATTTAGATCATGGAGTTGGAAACAGAAAATAAAAATGAGAAGGAAATGGAGAAAAAAACTATTTATGTTTTATTCATATTTTATTCATTTTTTTTTTGTTCTTTTAAATCTCTATCTGTATTCATTATCTTAACACATTCTAAGTAAATTATGTCTTCTCTCTCAACAACCTAATAAAGGTAAATTATGTAAAATTTTCTACTACGTGATTGAGAGTATCATATGAAAATCTCACGCTATTTAATACTTAATGCGAATGCCCAAACAAAGACATATATATTCCATTCCAAGATATATATCTAATATAAAATATCTCTTGTTAAGAATCTGTCATACATAATAAGATCGACAAAATAAAAAATATAAAAACAAATAAATACATTATATGTACACATAGAAAAAAAGAGTAAATTGTTGGATTTAATTCTCATCAAATCCTATTGAAAATAAGTCTTAATAAAATTATCGCTAAAAATAATTTTGTGTGACGATTTTGTGCATGTCACTAAAAATTAACAATCAGTGACTTTTTTTTTGTCACGGTTTTTACAAATTGTCATTAAAACTTACAATTAGTGACATTTTTCTGTGACGAATTTTTCAAACTTTCGCTAAAAGTTGAAAATTAGTGACTTTTTGTGATAATTTTTTTAAACTGTTGCTAAAACTTTTAATTAGTGACATTTTTTGTGACAATTTTCAAACTGTCATTGAAAATTAATAATTAATGACATTTTTTAATAATGTTTAATAAAAAATATCAAAAATATCATTAATTATCATAAGACCTATTAAATAATAAATTCACTTATTAAAACCTACACGTAAGTCCCTATAAAAAAATACGAAATGTACGCAATCATCTCAAAATTAAAGATACGCCCACAACTGTTACGACTGTTATGACGTCAAATAGTTACCGGTAACACTTTCAAGGGTTAAGAAGGATGCATTACTGAAACAATGTCTGCTGAAATTGATGAATGGTTTTCAAAGGATTTATACGGATAGAATTTCAATACAAGTAGTAGTAGTAGTATTAATGATAATATTCATCATCATCATTATCGAATCTGATCAAACAAACCTCTACACTGCGGATAGGGAAATGAAATTACTTCATTTATTTGGTAGTTATGGAAAATTTAAAAGAAAACAACAAGTAAATCACTGAGGAAACATGATAAGATCAGGGAGATCAATTTTCTATTTAAAATATATGCAGTGATCCAACCTAATTTCATTAGTGGAAAGACTCCTTCAGATCTACCTTCTAGGGAGAGACGGGCGCTTTCACCATCCTATCTCCTCCGTTTCTTCTTCGGTAGTGTTCTCATCGCTATTTTTTCTTTAATGTTGTGTTTGATTGAAAGATTTGGTGATGAATTTGAAAAGAAAAATGAAAAAAAGAAATAAAATAAAATATAAATAAAATATACTTATATTTCATCTAATTTTACACATATTTTTTCTTTTTTAAAAATTTTTTTTTTTCATATCACTCAACCAAACACAACGTAAATTTATTTTTGTTTTCTTCATATTCGTCACTATCCTGCCCACTAATGCCCCTATCATGTCTCCATCATCGGTCTGCTATTAAAAAAAATTTCAAATCTAGCCTCAGATCTATGCTTATCATTGAGATCTGACACTGCTAAATGTATACGCCAAACAACTATTTTAAATATGAAATAATTTATTTCATAAGGTAGAGGTTATAATTATGATTTCACGTTACAAAGGTGTTTGGTGGTGATTATTTTTGTTCTATATTTTTTTTTTGTTGGTGTGTCTGTTTATATTGTAATAATGTCTCTTTATGCAGGGATTTCCTTCTTACGGGGATTTTTTTTTATTTTTTTTCGGATGAAGATTGTTATATATCCTCCTTCCATATACAGACTCTCTCTATATTTTTTTGGAATCCATCTTGTATTTGATGTACTTTATTAGACGATTTATTATCTGTTTAATATATATTGTATTTAGTGGTTGTTTGGCTTATACTAAAATAGTACATTATTCTTATTACGTCACAATATCTTGTTTAAATCACGTCATTTCTCTACCACATTACTTCAAATTCAATTTATATTTCACATTTTTTCATAAAAAGTCAAAAAAAATACTAATTTAGTACTTTCCAAACAACCATAACTTGTGCTTTCGTAAAAAATAAATAAATAAATTAAGTATTACTCAAATATCATCAAATAATTGCTTCTGGCATAAGACATTAGCTCGCCACCTTGAGCTTTTATCACACCCTATGCAATATATATATATATATAGAGAGAGAGAGAGAGAGAGAGAGAGAGAGAAGCATCTCTGTCTTGAAGAAACGAAGTTGCAGATTGTGATAAAAGTGGAGGAGGAAGGAAAAGAAATAGCAAGAGGGGCAAGTTATCAAAAGCAGACTAACAAGTTCACCAACTATTCTGATTCTTTTCGTTTCATTTCGTTTTTTAAAAAATTTCTTCATATATTCCACCATCTCTCCATTGTTTTCTTATATACAAGTCCAACTTCTAAAGAATTTGGCCTTCTCTAAAGCTTGCTATATAGTTAGCTGTCTGTAAAAGTACTTCATCATCATCATCATCATTATCATCATCATCATCATGTTTGGTTGGTGTTTTGGGCAAACACAAATATCAAATGCCATGTCTGTGAGTACCATTCTCGTTCTTTCACCTACTTCCATATTCGGATCTCTCCATTTGTTTAGGAAAAAAAATAATTTTTAGAAAACGTTTTCTGTTTTTAATTGCAATAAAAAAAAAATTAATGTGCTACACTACTACAAATATGGCTTTTTGTGACGGATTGTTTAACCGTCGCAAAAAATTATTTTTTTACATCAAAATCTAATTTTACTTAAACTCCAAACATGTTTCACAGTTATTTCCCAATTCTGTCTCCATTTTGCGCTCACTTCAGCTGAAGAAGAGACCTTCAACAGTATCTCTCTCTCTCTCTCTCTCTCTCTCAAAATCTCACTCTCCACTCTCTCTTGCTCGACTCTCTTTCGATTCTCCAATCTCAATTTTATTGTTCATTTGAAGATTTCGATCAATTGTTGATGAAGATTTGAAGATTTTGATTATTTTTGATGAAGATTTTGATCGATTCATTATTGGTACGCTTAATTTCTATGAATGAATCCAACTCTCTCTCTCTCCCCTCTGCTTTGCCTCCTCCGTCACGGACGCTTCTCTTTCGCCAGAGCCGACTATGGAGACCTCCAATTTTTCAATTCTAGGGTTTAATAGAGTATTTATTTTCAAATTCTTGAGATTTCTATCATTCTCATCTCTCTCTGTCGCTTGGGTTTAACCATTGATTGAATTCTAGGGTTTTTAATTGACGATTTCGGATTGCTCGTGAGAAAAGAGCGAATGAAGTAGTATTATTAGTAATAGCAGACGCAAATGCTAACGAAGCTCGCTCACTCTCTCTCTCTCTCTATATATATATATATATGTACCAATTAGTTCGCATCTGATGAAACTCTGGTGCATTGCATTTTGAATTTGGTTTTGAGTAGCATGAAGTTCAATGTGACTCTTGTAACTTTGTTTTCTGAATTGATTCAAACATTCTAATTTGCTATATTTTCTGTTAAAGAGGCTTCGTGATTGATAGTCTGATTTGAATTTCTGATGCGTTGTGTTTGTTTTTGTATTGCTGTTTGTTATCTGCTTCATTAGTCATAGTTGATTTCTATATTGCTCTATTTAATTCTGATTTCAAGCTCTGTATTACTGTGCATTGCTTCTCTATGCTCTCTACCATCAGGTTTGATTTTCTTTTAATTTGATCCTGTGTTGTATGATGTCAAATTTGTGTCTCAATTTGGTTGAATTGTTGTAGGAGCTGTATGTGTTTGTAAGGGAAATGATGGGTTTAATTTCTGTTATTTTGACATTAATTGGTATAGATCTGTGTTTGTTTGGGGGGATTGAGATTGTGATCTCACTATACAAGCTGCTCCATTGCTAAGTGAATCAACAAATATTATATAGTTTCATATTTGATATGTTGAGGGCCTGATCAATTCGGTAATTTATAGGTGGTACAATTGAAAATGGATATGCCATAATTCAAAAAACAGAATTCCTACCTGCGCAGACCCCCCCAAAAAAAAATAAGAGAGAGAGAGAGAGAGAGAGAGAGAGAGAGAGGAGAATTAATTGAAGTCAATTGATTTGCAGATTGCTTATGGCCTTTTTTGGAGGTTACTTAAGGCCTTTATAGATTTGGAGGTGACCAATTAAAACTTTGAATGGATTTTTATAATTTCAAAATATCCATTTTAGGATTTAAAATTGTCTTTCTATTTGCTTTTTGCAGTGCATGGCAAGATTGGATAAGTCTGGTGATGGATCTGTATAAGGTAAGTTGTTGCGAGTTAATTCCCTTTTTCTTGTGTGTTTGGATAAGTTTGTTTTATATTGCATCAATTTTGTTAATGTAAAATTGTCAGATAGTCAAACCTAAACATCTTTTGTTTTTGAGTTTTTGTGACTGCATATGTTTTTAAGTAGCAAACAATAACAAAGACCACCAAGAAGATGGTATTTGTTGTAGACGTGTATCATTTTGTTTGTTGTGTCTAGATATGATTGAAATGTACATTATGATTTATATGTTGTCGCATTTTAGTCTGATTTTCAGGAAGGGGAAAATACATATAATGAGTTTCTCAAAAGTTGCAAAAAAATCTTTGTTCTTAAATACATATATATATGCCAATTGCAAGTAGAATTTATATTTGTTTGTGATAAGTTGACAACATTTTTTTTTCACCTTCTATAAACTGGTATGTGGACTGTGTTTCCGAAGGCAATTTGATTTTAGAAATTTCACCAACGGGGGAATTGAGTCTAGGTTGGGAGGTTTAAGGTTGTCAAGAAAGTGATTCTCTGGATTAGGATTGTGAATACGGAATCAACTGAAGTCTAGATATTCCTACAATTTAAAAGTTTGAATCCAGGTTATAGCTGAAGACATAAGGATTGCACTAATATTTGTTTGATTAGAGCTTCTTGATTTCTATGCTAATACACCATAACTGAATAATTGCTAGCTACCATAAAACTTTGTGAATCAACTGCATTCATTTTTTAGCTCTACACTGCATCCATGGCAAGGTTTTGATTCACTTATGACATATATGTTTTAAAATGTGATGTGCGTGTAAATTTCACGAACTCAACTAGTTTGACTGTTTTTAGTTTTAATGAGAATGTAGATGCTTTCATAATCGTCTAGTTGTATTGGAAACTTCTACATGTACTTTTAATTGTGGTATATTTCTGTAGGTATAATAGATTCTGTAGGCTGTGCAATGATTTTATTGAATTTTGTCTTTGCATTGAGTGACCAGATTCAAATATTACGTGGCTGGTGGGCAATGTGGCTGCTTTTATGCAATGTAGGCTGTTTTCTATTCTGAATTTACATACTAGTCCACATTTTCACCTCCAGGTTTTCTATTGACGGGTTTTGAAATGTGAGTATGTTGTCCGTGGTGAGATTGTTAACCTGGCCCAAGTAACATTAAGATTTCTGCGATGCTCTTCAATATGATTTTAATTGATAGATAGATAGATTGATAGCATTGCACCGGTAGAATGGTTACAAAAGAATGCTCATACATTCTTATTGTCTCTGTATTGCCTGTTTTCCATCTTATTGGTTTTTTATTTTAGCTACAAACTTGTTCTATATACACTTGCTTATTCTTTGGACAAGCTGAAGTCCATAACTGGTGTAGTCATCATGTAGATTTTAGTCTTCTTCTTCTTCTTCTTCTTCTTATTGTTATTATTATTTAATATATATATATATATATATTATAAAGGTTCAATGGTGATGGGCTACACAATGGTGGGTAGGCTGGGTGGCTCTCCTCTTGCCCATAGCATAACCATCCTAGAGACAAAGGAAGGAGTTTTCTTTAGGGCCGGCAGTGCAAGAATTTTGAAAATTTTGAGGGGCCAGCCTTGAAACTTTTAGAGGGCTTATGGTGAAATACATATGAAAGTTTCGTTTATTTGGATCTTTTGGAGCTTTGGGGGGTTCGTGGTCCCCAAATACCTCTTTTGGGTAAGCAAGTGTTTTACCACCAAGTCTCGGGGTATTATTACTTACTAAGAGAGTTCCCTGAAACCGGCCGCACTTCTATAGAATCTCCTTATCTTGAATCTTGATAGGCAGTCTCTTGTCATGTTCTTGTGAAATAATTCCCCTTCACTCATCTCACTATAGTTGTACGGGCATAAACTTTTTTTGATTTTTCCATCTGTATGGATCATCATAATTCCTTTTGGCAACATATTCATTGAATCCGGACTGATGGTCTTGTTATGTATTAAAACAAGCTACTGATTATAATGCTCTGTCACGGATCTCTTGCGATGAATCTAAATAATAAAGTCATTTTAGAATATGTGATTTTTTTTTAAAAGAATGTAGTATTTTGATGTCATTTTTTACTAGGGTTTTTTACTCGAGCCGTTGGATACAACAATGTTATGTACCTATGAAATTTGCCTAAAAAAATACCCAGAATTTACAATCTAAAAACAAGATTCATTTGTTTCTGCCCCCACAACAACTTCAAATCTATATTGTAGATGTCAAATTTGAGGCAATTTTTGGGGTAGATAGCATTTTTGGCGTTAGATTATACATGCTAATCTTGTAGTATTCTTCTGTTCGATGCCCAAGCGTTGGGTTGCAGATTTTCTTTATCATGGCACTCTATAGCTTGTCTTATACAAACTCACTCCATTTTCTATTAGTCATGCATATCATACTTTCACAGATCAAAGCAATTGAAGTTTCAGTTGATATACACTCAATTTATATTAGTGCTCAAAATATAAACCTGTGCTCATTGATTTGATTTGATTATTTTTTATGTTTATACCTGGACTTTTTTTGCATATATTTATTTAATCTAGATGACAAGGCTAAAAATGGGGTTCATATATTTGTCTATACCTGTGCTCATTCTTTTTATAGATGTGTACAAAAACAGTTAAAGAAATAGAACTTTCAGCGACTCTTCTATTGTTTGTCTGCACTTGGTTTCTTTAAAATTTGAAATGTGATTTGGCCATGTGAGGTGGATTGTCTTCTGGTGAAGGTAACCATATATTGACAAAGATATTTATGTTTTTTGTGTTTTGATAATGGCAACAAATCATGTCCAATACATGCATACCATGTTTACTGTGTATGTTAGGTTTTTTTTTTTACCCATGATGTAAAAGTTCCATTGTCACCACTTTCGTAGTATGTTGTCGATATTAGGTCATTAGCTCAACAATGTTGCCTTCAAAAACATGTGGATGGAGTCTCGATTTGGATTAATTTGTTTTTTCTATTATTTGATTGTTGGGGGCAAAGTAAGTGCCACCCACTTTTGTGGTGAGTTTTATATGGCCCATTGAAGGGGTGGCATGTTATAGATAGTACCGAAATCTTTGTCAAACCAAAAATAACATGGATCCATATGGTTAGAACTTTTCCACACAATGCTAGGCCTAGCATTTGGATGATAGTGCCCAAATTTAACTGTGTTAGGTCCTTAACTGAATATAGATTATGGTACTTTGATTTTTGACTGGACTAATATAGTAAAAATCTGGAATTGGTGCACAGATTGGAGAGTTTTATTTGATGAACAACAGATTTATCGTGTTGATCATTATTTGGGAAAGGAATTGGTGCAAAACTTGGTAATATATGTGTCTAAATTTGTCCAAGAGTTGTGTTTTTTCAAAATTATTCAAGGCTTGCTTATTTCTCTGTTTATCCCACTACTCTTTTTTTTTTTTTTTTTTTTTTTTTTTTTTTTTTGCAGTTGGTACTTCATTTTGCAAATCGCTTTTTCCTGCCACTGTGGAATTGTGACAACATTGACAATGTACAGGTAAGCATTCATTCTTCTTATTCTTTCCATTTTATATCAATAAAGTTGTCTGGAAATGTGAATCAAGTAAAAGCATTACTGGTAAGGTTAAGCAGACCTGTGGAGTAGCTGCAGAGAGATCTGCCATATTATTCCCCTTTTGTGATTGTCCTGCTTAAAGGGTAGTACCAACGTATATGCTACAAGCCTGAATGTTAATCTTTTTCTTTTCCCTTCTTGTTCCTATTGTTCCTATTTTTTTATTTTCTTGTTCTTCTTGCAGATTGTGTTTAGGGAGGATTTTGGAACTGAGGGTCGGGGTGGATATTTTGATGAATATGGGTATGTCAAGTGGAATCTCACATCTTTTTCTGTAAGATTTGTCTATTGATTAGGACCTAGAAATTGAGAATCCTATGGAAGGTCATAATTCTTTTGTTGCAAAATTTGTCTACGAATTAAGACTTAGTTTCTAAAAGTCATGGTTTTACTATCTGTTAACAGTTTTCTTCTTGCACTGGGGAGTACAAGGTGTTATGCCAGTTCATTGATAGAGTGGAGAAACACACGAGCAAGAAAATTGATGAGAAGATTGACCAGTTTTGAATTGTATTTTTTTCATAAAAGAACTTTTTCCAAGTTTTTAGTTGTAATAACTTTTACATATGGCTCAAATTTTGAGACTCAAATAGAATGTTCAATAAAACTATAATGCTATACTGTCTGAATTCTTGTCATTGTTATTCCTAGAGTGCTTAACGCTACACTTTTATTTATTTATTTATTTATTTTTATTTTTATTTTTATTTTTATTTTTAATTTTAATTTTTTGCGATAGTAACAAGATGGTCGCCAAAGATCATGTTAGTGTTTTTCTTTGTTTTTACGACGGCAAAATAGGGGTCGCCATAAGTAGTTTAGGTGGTCGCAAATAATTTGCGATCGTTGCTTTGCCGTCGCAAAAAGTATTTGCCGCTCCCATATTCGCGACCCCCATTTGCCGTCGCATGGGCCGTCGCAAAAAGTCTTTTGCGACGGTTTATAGCGGTCGCAAAAAATGTTTTTTTTAGTAGTACTAGTGATAGTAATATTAGTAGTGGCAATGATGGTGGGGTAACAGTGATGGATTTGGTGCAGTGATGGTGGTAGTAAGTGGTGATGGATAGTATGGTGATATTGCTAAGAATTTAGTTAAGAAAACGATTTCTACATTTTAAAAATGACAAAATTCTTCCACCCAAATATCTTATTTTTCATTAATTATAAAAAATATGTTTTTTTTTTTAATTTTAATCTTTTTCTGTGTGTGTTGATTTTTACATTTCATTATACCAAATAGTCAAAATAAATTGACATGTAATATCTATCACATTTTTGGTTTAATAGATTGTGGAGCTTTTGGTACATATGGACTGTGACGGATGTGAAAAAAGAGTACGAAAGGCAATCTCTAAATTAGATGGCAAGAAGAGTACTTCACATTTATTTAATAATATTATATTATTATTTTCTATTGCTTCAATTCATTTCCTTATTTTATGATTTGGAGAATTCTATCATACATACCTATTATCATATGCTTCATTTTATAGGCTCTCAACGTATATCATCCATAGAAGAAAAAGAAAAAAAGATCAGAAATGATAGAGACCCTTTTTTTTCTTGACCCCCACAATTCTCACAGACACATGTCATTGAGTGATGAGAGGAAAAAAAAAACAAAAAACAAAAAACAAAAAGCAAAAAGCAAAAAGTTGACCAATCTCAATACAGTAAGAATGGTGGGGATCAAGAAAAAAAGGGGTCTCAACCTTTTTCCAAAAAAAATTAGTCGACCCGATAATCATAACATTTTCATTTTATCATGTTTGCCTCAAAAAAAAAAAAAAAAAAAAAAAAAAAAAAAAAAATTGTCAACAAGTATATTTTTGAAAATAAGCCATCTATTTTTTCGAAAACAAATATGATAAAATAGAAATGTTACGATTGTTGAATTTTCTTAATTTTTCAATGGATAATATATATATATATATATAGAGAGAGAATCTTACAAAATGAGCATTTCAAATCATCAAAATCGAACCCGTAGTGGGTTCATGAGCCTTTCAAGTTTTGCCAAGTTGAGATATAAACTTCAGAGAAATTAAACCCTTCTAGTTCTTCTCACTAGGAGTGAGCATGTTTCGGTTTGGTTCAATTTTGAAGTAGACCAAGATCAAATCACTATGTGTGGTTCTATAAAATTTGGAACTAATCCAAACCATGAAAATTTTAAAGTCAAACTAAACCAAACTATAAAACACAGTTCGGTTTGATTTGACATCACGATTTTTTTGAAGTTTGTCATTAGTCACAACATAATCTCAACTTGGTCAAAAATCAAATAATATATCATTATTTTACCCACAAAAAAAAAAAAGAAGTATAAAACTAATTCTACTATTATACAGTAACACTTCTTTTTTTTTTTGACCAGCGAAAGTTATAACTGTTAGTTATTAGATTAACACTTATGGAAGCTATCCTCTACACCCTTACAAAGTACCAAATATTTGTATCTTAATTCAACTCCCTTTTATAGAAAGTCGAACCCATGACCTTCTTCTTAGGACTAAGCCCTTAAGAGAGTCATAGTGACCAACTAAGCTAAACTTAGTTGGTTTACAAGAACACACTTATAAGTAAAGGGTTAATAATTTATGAATATATATAGGATATTAATAAGATACTTGAGTGTACACCAGATATAATAAATTAAATATATGTATATGGTTCCAAACTAGCATCATAATTATAAAACACGGATAGAATTATGAGGTACAATTCATCTATTTTAAAAAATCAGAATCAAACCATGTATTGAGAAACGCTTGCGATTTTTCAATCTATTTGTTCGGCTCTAATGCTCACTTGATTGTAGAATAAATTACACTCAGCATCTTTGTACTTACATTACTCCCACTTTGCCCCGAAGCTATACAAAGTCAACCCTTCAGATTTTCAACCAAATTCTAATTCTACCCATTTGTTAACCTATGAATGAACTAGACGGAAAAATAGCCATGTGAGATTCACTTGGCCACTTTCAAAGGCAATACAATAGGTGACTTGGTTTGCTACCCAATTTCTGCCTCGTATTTTATTATGCTTCTATATATATATGTGTGAGTGATTTTCTGACCACACTGCCCTCCTTAGTGATTATTGATAGAACACAGGCGAATAGATGGCACCATCTTTGTCTGCCTGAAAGAGAAGTTCCCGATGGTGGTTCTTCCACCCGGGGGTACTCCGACGATCAAGTCAGTATATCTCTTAAAGATAATCAAGTATTCAACTCACAAGCTTGAGTATAAAAAACATACCTTAGACCCATGGGGGTGCCTCTCTTTTATAGCCAATACAATCCTAGTCCCAATAGGAGCCTGGCCCTAATGGACTCAGGATTACTGCTAATCTGGGACTCTCAGTGGGATTAGGATAAACTCTCTAAGAGTCTTATCTTTACCCAAACTGAAGTCTTCTCCCAATCTAGGACTCTTGTCCATATCCAGGTTGAGTTCCCTCTTCATTCTAGGACTCTTGTCCCCTATCCGCTTATCTCGAATTCCGATATCTTCGAAGATAGCCTCGGCCTAACCGAGATCACCTCGGCATCACGACCAGGACACGTGGCACCTCGGCTGACACGTCGGCGTCACCTTGCCACGTGTTGGTACTCAGAAAATATATCCCCACAACTGCCCCCTAGGTTCTATTACCTCGGCATTCTGAGGTGATGGAACCTACACTGTTCGTTCATCTGTGCCCCTCTGTCCGAGATCAAACTCGCCGACCTCAAAGTTCTCTGGATTTTGCTGTCCACTTCTGTTAAGTGTCAAGCTTCATGTTTTCCAAGCTGCTCAAGATCACACCTCCTAGCCGAGGTTTTTGTTCCATTAATTCGTAAACTCCAAGAGCTTTGCAGCTGCTCCATTCACATTCTCCAGTGGGTTCCTAACTTCCAGTCATCTATTTGACTCCGGCGATCTTCATATCGACGTTCATTCCTCTTGGTAGGTTCATAAACTCTTTACTTGCTATTAAGCTCAATATTTTATAACTCTTCTGAATCTGTTTATTTGCCCTCTGTTGCCTTCTATTTTCGCCTATTTTCAAGTTTTGAATTGTTTAAATGCCTAGCACTGTTCTTGTCATATCCTCTTTACATTTGCTAGCATCGTGTTTGGGCCATTACTTTCTTGTTCTTCACATACTCACTTAGTGCCTATGCACTTAGCTTTATTCTTGAACTTTGTCTTCTTGACTCGATTTTCTCTTTTTCATTCAATCCTCTGGCTTTTTTCCTTTCTAGCTCTTTTGCTTAAATCATCATTGTTCCAAGCTTTCAAGCTTCAAGCTATCTTCGTTCCTTTCCTCCGATGAAGCTTTTCGTCATTTTGTCATTGTCGTCGAGACTTGGCAATTCTCATTCCGACTTCCTTTTTACGGTAAGCCTTTGTTCCTCTGGTTTTATCACTTGTTGCTTTCCAAGCTCTACTTCATTTGTTAATCACCATTGTTGTTTCCAAATCATCTTCTTGAATACCTCGCTCACATATCTGTTGATTTACGCCCGTTCTTGGTTTGATATACTGTGCAATCTTTTTGTCTTGATTTCTTGATAGCTTCATCACCATTTTTGATTCTCGAATTACATTTCTTGTTTCTATTTTCTGTGTCTTTTCCCAGATTTTTACTTTCAATCCTTGCTTTCAAAACTCCGAGGTGCCAATCGCCGAGAAGAGCGTTGATCAAACTCTTCAGGAGATTGATGCTGAGCTCGTGGTGAGATAATTCTTGAGAAGTTCCTTTAAAGCTATCTTACGGGGTGAGACACAACCCATGATCTGATGGAGTAGTTTACTTTTTCTTGAAATTGATGCCGAGGTAACGGTAGAAAAGCTCCTCAATGATGCCGAGGTGAACCATCATCGTCTGTCGAAGCGATCGATCGGCGTTCTTGCTTTTAGTCCCTAATTCTTTAAGGTCTTCATTTACGCTTGCTAACCTTCTCGACTCTTAACAAGCTAGTGGGTCATCTCGGATGATCATATCTCGGAAACGTCTTTCAGTGTTATCTCGGCTATACCAAACTTGTAAATTGCTTCAAATTTCAACAAGTGGTAGACTTCATAATCTTTGGTTAACTCATCTTGCAATTTGCTCAAAAATTTCAACAAGTGTTAACATTCCTTACTCCTTAATTATCATTCATTCCCCCTGCACCTTCTCCCTGCCCCCTAATGTGAACATAAGTTGCACTTAGGATCACATTAGGGAAGTTGGCTTTGTGCCATAGTCACAGACCTGATGTGATCTTCTTTCGCCGATGTATTAAAACTTCTGGTATTTAATTCGCCCCCTTTAGACCCTCTTTCTCTTGGCCTCTACAAACTATCATCGTTGTTTCTTGAAGCATTTATTCCTTTCACAATTCTGGTCACCACTTCTGGCGTGCACTTAGTGGTTCTGTTAAAACGACGTTTGACTCCGGCGAATATTTTGCCGACATTTAACTTTGTGCGCTCTCTAACTTGTAAATTTTCTTTGAATTTCAACAAGTGTTTAAGCCATTCTTCACTCTCGATTTTAACTCTGTTTGTAAACTTTTCTCGGGTTTCAACATCATCTCGGCTTAACTTCGGTTAAGCATCATCTCAGTTTAACTTCGGTTAAACATCATCTCGGCTTAACTTCGGTTAAGCATCATCTCAGTTTAACTTCGGTTAAACGTCATCTCGGCTTTTTGACGTTCTTCCTTTTTTGTCGCTTGTACTCTTGTACCTTTTTGCTTTTCAGACAATGTAAGCTCTGCATATGGCCAATGTGCCCCCTTGTTCTTGAATGTCTAATTTAACTTTCCTTCTCTGAATGCTTGTGCCTTTGTCTTTTCTTGACTGCCTTTGCATGATTCTATACTTAGAGTATTCTGCGTGCCTTTCATTCTTTGCCTTCTTTATGCAATCTTTTCGGGGTTACATACCTCAGGTATAATAACTACAAACTTTACTTCGGCAAGATATTGACCTCGGCTTAACTTCGGTTAAGCATCATCTCGTTTTAACCAACTTGTAAATTCATATAGAACTTTAACAAGTGTTACTCCATGAACTCGATCTATCTTCATCTTGTAAATTGCTACAAATTTCAACAAGCGATAGACAAGGAATGATCTCGGCTTACCTCCAACTTGTAAATCGCTACAAATTTCAACAAGTGTTAAGGACTGGTTTCAGCTCAATAGCTTGTAAATTGCTACAAATTTCAACAAGTGATAAGGAATCTTTGTCAGCTTAACAACTTGTAAATTGCTACGAATTTCAACAAGTGTTAAGGCATGGTTTCAGCTCAACAACTTGTAAATTGTTACAAATTTCAACAAGTGATAAGGAATCTTTGTCAGCTTAACAACTTGTAAATTGCTACAAATTTCAACAAGTGATAAGGAATCTTTGTCAGCTTAACAACTTGTAAATTGCTACAAATTTCAACAAGTGATAAGGAATCTTTGTCAGCTTAACAACTTGTAAATTGCTACAAATTTCAACAAGTGTTAAGGAATGGTTTCAGCTCAACAACTTGTAAATTGCTACAAATTTCAACAAGTGTTAAGGAATCTTTGTCAGCTTAACAACTTGTAAATTGCTACAAATTTCAACAAGTGTTAAGGAATCTTTGTCAGCTTAACAACTTATAAATTGCTACAAATTTCAACAAGTGTTAAGGAATGGTTTCAGCTCAACAACTTGTAAATTGCTACAAATTTCAACAAGTGTTAAGGAATCTTTGTCGACAACAACTTGTAAATTGCTACAAATTTCAACAAGTGTTAAGGAATCTTTGGTCTTAACTTCGGTTAAGAATCTTCTCGGCCTAACTACGGTTAAGCATCTTCTTGGCTTAACTACGGTTAAGCATCTTCTTGGTCTTAACTTCGGGTTAAGAATCTTCTCGGCTTAACTGCGGTTAAGCATCTTCTTGGCTTAACTACGGTTAAGCATCTTCTTGGTCTTAACTTCGGGTTAAGAATCTTCTCGGCTTAACTACGGTTAAGCATCTTCTTGGTCTTAACTACGGTTAAGCATCTTCTTGGTCTTAACTTCGGGTTAAGAATCTTCTCGGCTTAACTACGGTTAAGCATCTTCTTGGCATAACTACGGTTAAGCATCTTCTTGGATTCAAGCCGGGGTTTTCAACCCGGCCAACTTTAGTCTGATCTTCTGTGTTTCCTTTTTATCCTCTGGGATCTTAGATCTGTTCGCTGTGCTCTTCTCTTCTCGGACTTAAGCGCCGAGATCTTATCTTCTTAGATCTGCTCACTCGGTTTGAGCTCTTTTTTTCTTGGACTTAAGCGTCGAGATCTTATCTTCTTAGATCTGCTCACTCGGTTTGAGCTCTTCTTTTCTCGAGCCTACTCATCTAGGCCGAGATCATGTTTTCTAGGATTCGGGATCTAGAATCCAAGATCTGCTCACTTAGGCTGAGCTCTTCTATACTTGAATGTCATCTCTTTGGGAGCACTCATGCCCCCTGTCTTTGCATCCTTTCTGGAAGGGTCTTCGTTCTTCTGCAGGTATCTATCCTTCCATACCTGGAGGTCATCTTTGTTGTAGTATCCGCTTCGATCTGTTGTCTTTGATGCGTCACCTTCCTGGCCGGCGTCTTTCACTCCGTGACTCTGGTCACGAGTTTCTGTGTTGCGGTTGTCCCCTTCAGCGTCGAGGTCGGTAGATCTCCTACTCCCAGCAGGAGTGTTTGTCTTCAATCTGATCCTTCTGTCCGTCATTAGCCATCTATTCTTCTTTCTTTCCCACAGACGGCGCCAAATTGTGTGAGTGATTTTCTGACCACACTGCCCTCCTTAGTGATTCAGCGGTAGAACACAGGCAGAATAGATGACACCATCTTTGTCACGCGAAAGAGAAGTTCCCGATGGTGGTTCTTCCACCCGGGGGCACTCCGACGATCAAGTCAGTATATCTCTCAAAGATAATCAAGTATTCAACTCACAAGCTTGAGTATAAAAAACATACCTTAGACCCATGGGGGTGCCTCTCTTTTATAGCCAATACAATCCTAGTCCCAATAGGAGCCTGGCCCTAATGGACTCAGGATTACTGCTAATCTGGGACTCTCAGTGGGATTAGGATAAACTCTCTAAGAGTCTTATCTTTACCCAAACTGAAGTCTTCTCCCAATCTAGGACTCTTGTCCATATCCAGGTTGAGTTCTCTCTTCATTCTAGGACTCTTGTCCCCTATCCGCTTATCTCGGATTCCGATATCTTCGGTGATAGCCTCGGCCTAACCGAGATCACCTCGGCATCACGACCAGGACATGTGGCACCTCGGCTGACACGTCGGCGTCACCTTGCCACGTGTTGGTACTCAGATTTTCAGCCAAATTCTAATTCTACCCATTTGTTAACCTATGAATGAACTAGACGGAAAAATAGCCATGTGAGATTCACTTGGCCACTTTCAAAGGCAATACAATAGGTGACTTGGTTTGCTACCCAATTTCTGCCCCGTATTTTATTATGCTTATATATATATATATACAACAATGATTCATCCCCCCTTTTCCCCCATCCCCTTTGATCCCCTCTCTCTCTCATTGGTTACTTTTTCTTTTTCTTTTTTCTTTTTTTTCCTGCTCCTTCAATCACCCCCCGCCACATGGCAAAGGGGGGTGAGGGGGTGACCCCCAAAAGGGGGTCCCAAGCATTATTCTATATATATATATATTGTTTGTTGATCAAGTCCCAAGACCTTAGGTTCAAACTCTGTACAAATCACTTAATAAATTTCTTTCCTTTTTGATATGAAAAAATTTAATTGGAAAAAAGAGAGAGTAAACTTCAAGTGAATTATTCACATATTTAATAATATAGATAATAGTATAGATAGATCTTTTCATTTCTTCATCATTTAACATCTAATTAAAAAAGTCATATTTTTTTTAATTATATCTTCAGTGATACCAATTTGGGAACGAGTTAGTGGTTTACCACTATTTTGGTGTTGGGCTAAGAATTATCTAGTTAATTCTACAGTTATTCCACTATTAAGTTCTTAAGCTGTTGTATTAATTGCTCTAAAGCTTCTTATTTTATTGCTAGTTGTCTGTCAATTTGTGTGATTCTCAAACTATAGTGTACAAGAGATCTTCCTGTAGTTAATGATAGCATAAATTGATATCTTTGTTTTTGATCTTCTAATTCTTGTATATGTTCAGTACAAGATTTAATTTTAACTCTAAGTTCTTATTTCAAAAGCATAAAAAATTGGCTTTAAAAGATATTATATCGAAAATATTCATTTGGTAATTCTACTTGGATTACTCTCTTTTTATTCTAAAATTCTTTCATTTACTTTGAAAAACTACTTTTAAGTGACGTTTACTTTCATTACATGTACTCCCACCTTGAGACTAAGCCTCGTTTGACATAGTATATTTTTACTGTCCAATTCCTTACCGTTCCCTTTCTACCTACAATTTCCCTCTAATGCCTGCCTGATCACAACTCACACGAGTTCTTCAGCTAAGGTCACTCAGTAATGGAATAACAAAAATAATAGATACTATGAAGGTTCAAAGCATGTAATATTAATGAGCAAACAAACATTTCATAAACTTAGTTTTTCCAAACGAAAATAAATTTTAGAACAGATGAGTTACCTTTTCCAAATACCCAAAGAGAAAGAAAAATTACTCACACTTCATATTAATATAACAAAATACTTTCAAGGTTTATGTTACAGACTTTGGGACACTTAGAAACTTGGAAGACAAAAGTTGAGACACTTGAAAGTTGGACAAAGACAAGGACTTGAGTGATTTTTTTTGTTATTTTTCTTACTAAAGTGTGTTCTCTATTTATAGTGGTGAATACCCCTAAAGACTGACTATCAAAAGAATCAATCAAGGAGTAAGATAATGATGTCGGGTATTGATTTGGGCCCCATCGCACATTATTCAATCCTCTCTGTCTCTCTCTCTCAGTTCTTTGTTTACAAAATATTACAAAAATAAATAAATAAATAAATAAAAGAAAAAAAATAATAAAAATAAAAACACGTGTAAGGATTCTCACAGCTTTTCTTTAATGAAGCAGAGTAGGGGTCATTTGCTCTATTAAAGTAGTGAGTGAATGAGAAGCCTTACTGCTGACAAACACAAATAATTACAATAGATTTTTTCGTTTTTTGGCATGAATTTTGACACAGTTCAGTTGTGAAGGAGACGCCTTATCTCTAACAAACTCAAATAATCATGTTGGCCGTTGTCGTTTTCGGGCTAAATCCTTCTTGGTGAAGCTCCTTGTAGATGCTTATTGATGTAGATGCTTGATGGTAATCTTGGATGCTCTAGACACTTGCGTTTTTTATTATTATTATTATTTTATTATTATTTTTTTTTTACCTTCAACCAAACATTCTATCCGAAAGGTCATCAAGGTTTGCTGTTGAAAGTTGATCATAAAAATCTACCTCATTATCTGGTTCATCCTCCTATTGATTATCATCTTGAAGTATTGGTGACTCATGGAAAACACTATGCTGATAGTTAGGATACTAACTTTCATTGACAAATATCTCTTTGCTGATAAGAAAACCAGGAATAGCCAAGTTATAATAGATCTTCTGGTTTCTTTCTTCCCGGACGATGTGTCTATAGTTTCCATTATAAGCTAATAGATGGTTAGTAGCAAATTTCCTCCATTTGTTAAGCTGATCTTTGAGTGAAATTTTTTTGCATGGCTAAGGTCTTCGGTTGAGAAGTCCTGGGTATCTTGGAAAAGTTGAGATTCCTCTGAGGTACATTTTATGTTTGATGGGAATACACCTTATTCCTTTCCATTCTGGTAGCTTGCTATCAATCAATACTTCAACATATGGATAATGTTTTTCCATTATGCAAAGTACTGAATGAGCAAGTTTATTTCCAAAATAATCAGTCTGGTTTGGTTCTGAAAAAATCATTTTGGAAACAAAACTATAATTAATCCAACAATTGTGTGGCTATTAGACTACGAGTTTTGCCTTTTATTTCTATCTCTAGTGACTCAAAAGTGGCTAAATTTATATGGCAAAGACAGATGCTGGAGTTGAGATTACACTGGCATCTTCGAAAACATTTTGTCATTTCTCTACATCGTCTTTCTTGTGTGCATGGTTGTTCTTCATCATCGTAGAGACAAGTCTATTAATAATCCATATTGGAGCACTGAACTCCTTCTATATAAAGGTTTTGGAGAAACTGTTGCATAGTAATTAGCTCATTATTTCCACTATCTTCGACTATTGTATATATAAAAGGCTTAATATCCTTGAATTCATGGATTTTCTCACAAAAAGATTGAATGATAGAATGCCTGAATAAATACATTCTAGCACTCAATTGATCAAATTCCTTAGTGGTGAGTTGCTTGATTTCTTGGATTTGAATGGGAGTGGGTGATTTATCTGGAGTTAATATTTTAAGCCGGTTGGTTAGGGTTTGAATGGTTGCCCTCAAATGTTTTTCTTCATCTCAGAGCTAGTTTGGCTCTTCACTGACTCTTTTGCCCTTATCTATAATTTTCTTGAAATTTCTAATATGGCCTTTGCAATGTCGGCATAATTGAAAAGAACTTTGTGATTCTGTATTAAGCTGCAAGTTAGCACTATAACTTCCTGTTATCTGACTAATTGGAACTCCACTGGTAGCAAGAATAGATGACTGCATCTTGCCCAATGTGTCCAAATAATCTTTGGCTGCCCGGCTAATTATATAACTAGTTCCTATTTGTCTGAGAGCATATGTACTGGCTTACTCAAAATCATAAGATCTTTTGAACTAGGGTGAAGGAAAATTTTTGACCAAAGAGGTTCAACTTCTATTCAATCATGGTAAACGCCAGGTTTAGCTCCTTTAGATACTAGATAGAAAGAGAAACTTTTAGAGAAGGGTTTATTCTGGATTTTTGAAAAGTATATACTGAGGGAATTTAAGACTGACAGAGGTTTAGCTAGATGATTAAGGTTATTCCAAAGGTTATTTGGACATGTTAGGCAAGATACAATCATCTATTCTTGCTACAAGCAGAATTCTAGTCAGTTAGATAACAGGAAATTATAGTACTAACTCGCAGCTTAATACATAGTCACAAAGTTCTCTTCAATTATGCAGACATTGCGAAGGCCTTACTAGAAATTTCAAGAAAATTATGGATAAAGGTAAAAGAGTTAGTGAAGAGCCAAACCAGCTCTGAGATGAAGAGAAACATTTGAGGTCAACCATTGGAACCCTAACCAGTTGGTTTAAAATATTAACTCCAGATAAATCACCCACTCTCATTCAAATCCAAGAAATCAAGCAACTCACCAGTGAGAAATTTGATCAATTGAGTGTTAGAATGTATTTATTCAGGCATTCTATCATTCAATCTTTTTGTGAGAAAATCTATGAATTCAAGGATTTTAATCCTTTTATATATACAATAGTCGAATATAGTGGAAATAATGAGCTAATTACTATGCAACAGTTTCTCCAAAACCTTTATATAGAAGGAGTTTAGTGCCCCAGTATGTTATCTCTACGATGATGAAGAACAGCCATGCACACAAGAAAGACGATGTAGAGAAATGCCAGAATGTTTTCGAAGATGCCAGTGTAATCTCAACTCCAGCATCTGTCTTTGCCATATAAATTTAGCCACTTTTAAGCCACTAGAGATATAAATAAAAGGCAAAACTCGTAGTCTAATAGCCACACAATTGTTGGATTAATTATAGTTTTGTTTCCAAAATGATTTTTTCAGAACCAAACCAAACTGATTATTTTGAAAATAAACTTGTTCATTCAGTACTTTGCATAATGGAAGAACATTATCCATATGTTGAAGTATTGATTGATAGCAAGCTACCAGAATAGAAAAGAATAAGGTGTATTCTCATCAAACATAAAATGTACCTCAGAGGAATCTCAACTTTTCCAAGATACCCAGGACTTCTCAACCGAAGACCTTAGCCATGCAAGAAATTTTCACTCAAAGATTAGCTTAACAAATGGAGGAAATTTGCTGCTAACCATCTATTAGCTTATAATGGAAACTATAGGCACATCGTCTGTGAAGAAAGAAACTAGAAGATCTATTATAACTTGGTTATTCCTGGTTTTCCTATCAGCAAAGAGACATTTGTCAATAAAAGTCAGTATCCTAACTATCAGCATAGTGTTTTCCATGAGTCACCAATACTTCAAGATGATAATCAATGAGAGGATGAACCAGATAATGAGGTAGATTTTTATGATCAACTTTCAGCAGCAAACCTTGATGACCTTTAGGATATAATGTTGGGTTGAAGGTTAAAAAAAAAAAAAACAAGTGTCTAGAGTATCCAATATTACCATCAAGCATCTACATCAGTAAGCATCTACAGGGAGCTTTAGTAAGAAGGACTTAGCTCGAAAACGACAACGGCCAGCATATTTATTTGAGTTTGTTAGAGATAAGGTTTCTCCTTCACACCTAAACTATGTGTCAGAATTCACGCTAAAGACGACAAAAACTATTGTAATTATTTGCGTCTGTCAATAGTAAGGCTTCTCCTCAACTCAATACTTTAATAGAGCAAATGACCCCTACTTTGCTTCATTAAAGATAAGCTGTGAGAATCCTTACATGTGTTTTCATTTTTATTTTGTTTTTCTCTTTTCTTTTTTCTTTCCTTTTTTTTTTTTTTTTTTGTAATATTTTGTAAACAAAGAACTGTGAGAGAGAGAGAGAGAGAGAGAGAGAGAGAGAGAGAAAGAGAGAGAGGATTGAATGATGTGCGATGGGGCCCAAATTAGTACCCGACATCATTATCTTACTCCTTGACTGATTCTTTTGGTAGTCAGTCTTTAGAGGTATTCACCACTATAAATAGAGAACACACTTTAGTAAGAAAAATAAGAAAAAAAAATCACTCAAGTCCTTTTCTTTGTCCAACTTTCAAGTGTCTAAACTTTTCTCTTCCAAGTTTCTAAGTGTCCCAAAGTCTGTAACATAATCCTTGTAATTATTTTGTTATATTAATATGAAGTGTGAGTAATTTTTCTTTTTCTTTGGGTATTTGGAAAAGGTTACTCATCTGTTCTAAAATTTATTTTCGTTTGGAAAAACTAAGTTTATGAAATGTTTGCTTGCTCATTAATATTACATGCTTTGAACCTTCATAGTACCTATTGCTTTTGTTATTCCATTACTGAGTGACTTTAGCTGAAGAAGCCGTATGAGCCGTGATCAGGCAAGCATTGGAGGGAAATTGTTGACAGAAAGGGAAAGGTAAGGAATATGACAATAAAAATGTACTATGTCAAACGAGACTTAGTCTCAAGGTGGGAGTACATGTAATGAAAGTAAACGTCACTTAAAAGTAGTTTTTCGAAGTAAATGAAAGAATTTTAGAATAAAAGGAGAGTAACCCAAGTAAAAATTCAATATAATATCTTTTAAAGCCAAATTTTCTTGTTTTTTGAAGAAGAACTTAGAGTTAAAATTAAATCTTGTACTGAACATATACAAGAATTAGAAGATCAAAAACAACGATATCCATTTCTGCTATCATTAGCTACAGGAAGATCTCTAGCACATTATAGTTTGAGAATCACACAAATTAATAGACAACTAGCAATAAAACAAGAAGCTTTAGAGCAATTAATACAACAGCTTAAGAACTTAATAGTGGAATAACTATAGAATTAACTAGATAATTCTTAGCCCAACACCAAAATAGTGGTAAACCACTAACTCGTTCCCAAATTGGTATCAAGGCAATGTTTGGTTTTATGATAGTTTAAGTTAGTTTATGCATTTTGCTCACTGAAATAGAGTAGTTTTTATTTTTGGAAAATTTAGTTATAAGTTTCATGTTATAGTAACTTTTAGTAATTTTAAATTAGGATTTAATTTTGTATATGAAAAAAATAGAATACTTAGATTTAGACCTCAACAATTATAATAACCATCGCTTTAATATAGATAAAAATAGATTTCGTTGTAGTTTTGAAGGTAATTTTACACATCAGTTTCATTGCAAACATATTTTTCAACTAAATAGTATTATAGACCATCAGATTGATTTTATAGAAAATATTAAAAAATATATAGATAAAATCAATAATCCCATTAACTTGTTTATAGACTATCTTCGGAATACTCACAGTATAATTAAGGAGTAAGATAAAAAAAATTAGATTACATCCAAGATCAGTGTAGCTCCATTCTACAGAAAAAATTAGATTTAGAAAAAGTTTCTACTAAGCTAGAAACAGAAAACTTAATTTCAGCCATAAATATAAGCCATCGCAAACAAATAGAATTCGAATCTAAGCAATTAATAGAAAATATCCATAACCAAATAAATCAAATAGCTAGCCAAATTGAACAAATCAATCAAATTCAAGATAATTTAAAACAAAAGTTAGAAGAATTAGAGCAACTTCTAAGATCGTAATTTATGAGCAGTGATAAGAAAGCTAACAGAGATTATTTGGCCATTTTAAAACAAGCAGAAGATTTTCATAATTATAACCCAAAAGAAATTACTAGCTATCGAGGAATACATCAGTCA
Organism: Camellia lanceoleosa; assembly: GCA_025200525.1. Classification (NCBI taxonomy): domain Eukaryota; kingdom Viridiplantae; phylum Streptophyta; class Magnoliopsida; order Ericales; family Theaceae; genus Camellia; species Camellia lanceoleosa. The sequence continues at coordinate 114,060,356 of CM045770.1, read as the reverse complement.
GATAAAATATTTGTAAGACAAAATAATATAGAAATTTTATTTCTTATTAGGTTGTGTGAAAAAATTAAGGAATTATCAGAACAACTACATAGTTTGGAAAATCGTATAGCTTCTTTAGAAAGATTAGGAAAAGAGGTTGAAGGACAAGCAAGTAAGGTTCATTCTTAGATAAACGAAAAAAATATAGCTAAATATTTTTAAAAGCTTAAATTACTACCAGGATTATCAATAAGAAAGCTTGTTTGTAGAACTTATAGAAAATAAAAATGTTCAAACAACTAGTAAAAGGAAATAGCAGTAAAAAGTATAATGAAGATGAAGATGTTAAGATAGAAGAGTTCATAGATGTCGAACACCAAATAGAGAAATTTAAAAAGGAAAAATTAGAGTTAATTCCAGCTAAGTATGAATATAAGCTAGAAAAAATTCATAAGAAACAATATTTATTTAAACACTATGGTGAACAAATTATTAGCGTAACCCAGGAAGATGAAAAAATAGAGATAAACTTAATAAATAGAGAAAGCTACAATTATGCTATAAATGAACATCTTTAAATGACCTATTTAGGGCTAGTTATAATAGGAGTTAAGGCTTTAATTAGAGAAAATTTAGGAGCTAAAGTCTTTGTATGTCTTTACGATGATATGTTTAATGATGTAGGACAAAGTATATTAGGAAGCTATGAATTCGACATGAATTCGATAGGAGAAATAGTTTATTTCACACTAGGTTTTCTTTTACCAACTTCAACCTTTCATAAGAAGATAAAAATAGGAATAAAAAGTAGAGGATATAAAATGAAAAGAGGATAAAAGAATTTATTAATTTGCACAAGGCTTAGCAGTCTCATAAAGTAATACCCATTATAGACTTACAAATGATCAAATAGTTAAATTATTAGGAGCAAAAGGAATAAGAATACTTCCAGCTAAAAAATATAGTTCAAAAGATAATGCAGCCCTAGATTGGAATTTAGGAGATGTCTTAGGACAAAAGAGGTTAGCCCCTCAAGATAACTTACTATATCAAAAAGCAGACGATAGTTATGCAATAAGATTTACTCAATATATACAGGTAGTCCCAGAGAGGTCCGAGGAAGATGAATTTAGTAGCATAGAAGGAAGAAAATCAAGATAATCATAGTAGCATAAATCAGGTTTATATAATGAGAGTTTTACTCTAATGGACATGAATAAAATATTAGATACCAGATACTATGAATATATAGCTAAGGAAGATATCCATGATGAAGCAGTTTCATTTTTAGACCAAGAATTTCATACCGAATATGTAGATGATATTTTAGAAGACAAGATACATCCTAGTAAGATATTTAAAACACCTAAACAGTCTAAAATACAAGACACATTTTATATGAATACTCAAACATTCCCTCAAACAACAAAAAGCACAGGAACTAGCAATTCATAGCCTACAGTAGAAGATCAGTAGAACCAATGCAATATGAAGTATGAGGAAGATGACCAATAACCAATGCATGACGTAGTAAAGCAGATCCCAGTAAACAGTATAGGTTTCGTAGAAAATGTAGACAACCAGATATGAGCATACAATTACAACTAGCTACTAACCAAGGAATCATTTTAGACTTAGCTAAATTCGACCCAAAAATATGGCAAGAAGTGTTCAAAAAATGGGAAAAAGATGCAATAAAAGCATGGATGAATAATCTCTTTGAAGGAAATGATATGTGAGAATACATGGAAACACTTTTAGGAGATTCAGCTTTTAATAGATATTTAACTTTTAAAGGAAAATATGAGGAGATCATTAGACAACTTAAAGGATTAGGAGATAACCCATGGAATTTTATTAGTTTTATAAAATAAATGCTTATAGGATATAAATGATTATACGCAAAACATAGTATTAACTGAACTAGATCAGATAACACTAGGAAGTTGGAAATATATTGTACCTTTTAATAAAGAATATCTAGCAATAACAGTTTGGACAGGAAAAAGTTTTGATGAAGAAATAGGGAATACATATTTTAGAAAGTTACCTGGAGAACTAGGAAGAGAAATAAAGAATCAATGGTCAATCTATTATACAACCTTACCAGCAAGAATAGCCACAGTAGAAGTAAATATAAGAGGAGATTTAGGAATAAGACCTAAAATAGTTTTTACGTTTCGGAGGCATGGAGAAAAATGTATAAAAGTCAAAATACAAAAAAATTTGAAAAAACAAAACTATGGTTTCTGTAGCAGCATAATATACACTCTGCAACAATATGAAGATAAATATAATAGAAGAAAATACAAAAGATATAGAAAATATATAATAATAAAAAAAACAAAGAAAGAAAAGTCCTGGAAGAATAAATATAGAAAACCTTGAAAAAAACAAGAATGTATTAGAAAGAGTAGAACTTTTAACATAAATAATTATAAGCGTGTACTTAAGGAAAAGAAAGATAAAATCAAACAAAGATATGTTAGAAAACCTAATAATAAAAAATGTAATTGAGAGGGTAATTTATACATAAATTGGGCCGAGCTAGGATCGTGGGCCGTTCAGTGGGCCGTAAAAAGGATTAGAAGGGGTGCTTCTCTCAAGTTATAGTCCGGTCCAAAGTAAACAGTTCACCGCCGGAGTAAGTTGACGGACTTAGTCCGGTCATTATGCCTCGGGGTATCTCGGTCGTGCTGTTCAGAACCGAAGTATGTTGGACCTGCTCTAGAACCTAAGTAAAGGTTAGCTCGGTTCGGTTCTTCTATGGATAGCTCGGCCTAGCATGTGAAGCCGAGGTAGAAGAAAGGAAAGGCAGACCGAGGTAACAGTTAGACCAGTCGCGACTTGATTACCCCGGCATGACAATGTTATTTCGGCCCTGATGTAGTTCGGCTATGGGGAAAAACCATCTCACTTGGTTTAAGCAGTGAGGGGGGTGTTGAGAGAAACATTATCTTCCCGGAGTTTGAATCCTAGGAGGACTCTACGTGAAAGAGTAAGAGTCCTACCAGGATTGTGCCACGCGAAACCTATATAAGCTCACCAATATCACCTGTGGAGAGGTAATGCAACTTTGTTTCTTGAATACATAGAGCTCTTGCCTGTTTGTCTTGCTTACTGACTTAGGCATCGGAGAGGTTTCCGGCCCACACCCGCCGGGTAGCTCACGTTTGTATTTTCAGGTGGTAGAACGACATCGTACGGAGGAACGCAGACTTGATCAACAGGATTATACGAGAAGGTATATTTCTTTCCCGTACAATTGGCGCCGTCTGTGGGAATACAGACAAGAACAACCTCTTGATCAAGCTTTCTCTTGAACCTCAATGACAAACAACGAAGAGTTACCTCAGTTCGCCATCGACGGACAGACTCCAGATGGGGGTGCAAGGCGCGAAGGCCTACCCTTGGTCGCTCCCATGGCAGATCTGGAGCCACAAAGACATAACGCCAGGAGGGATGCGAGGGGTCGAAGGCGAAATAATAGCCCTCATCCCTCTCGTTCGCAAAGCCCAGAAAGACAAAGGCGCAGGATTGATCCTCAAATCCTGGAGGATCGCGTCAGAGAACAGGATGAATTGATTCGTAAGATGGCGGCAGACATGGAATCTCTAAAGCGCCAGATGAAAGGAAAAGAGGTGGCGACAGGAGAGGGGCGCAACAACAAGACGCCCCCTCGCCACTCAGAGGGACGTAGTAGGAATTCTACACCCTCCCAAGCGAAGAACAAAAGCCTCAGGGCCAGGCGTCGCATAATCCGATCTTCGGGACTCGTCCTCCAGTGCGAGAGGACGAGAACTGAGAGGTCATACACCGAGGGAAGCACATATTGGCCCTCACATACATACTAGACAAGGTCTAGACAGACGGAGTTGCCCAGATCGTCCGACCTACGATCCGTGCTAGAAGAGAAGGCACGATGGAAGGAGGACACCAGGGCGCGCGATCCACATAGGGTTTCTGCCTTACAACGGTTGGCTCGTCGGACGCATGGAAGCGTCGAGGTTGGAATGCCCATACCGCGCCCGGCATACAAACCAACGGACAAGGCGTTGGCGAGGCTGCAGACCTCACCATTCGTCCCAACAATAGAGAACGCGCCCCTTCCGTCAGGCTTCCTACAGCCCAAATTCACAACGTATGAGGGGAAGACGGACCTCTACTCGCACTTAAGCCACTTTCGCCAGGTTATGGCTGTATACCGGCGGAACGAGGCTTTGATGTGCATCCTATTCCCTTCAAGCCTCGGCGACCTAGGCTTGACTTGGTTTGAAAAGCTTCCAGAGGGCAGCATAGCCTCCTGGACACAACTGGCGGAGGCGTTTGTAACACGATTCAGAACAAACACTAAAACTCCAGTGGAGATCGACCAATTACTCTCCATCGATATGGGTGACAAGGAGACTCTGAGGTCGTACAACAGTCGCTATTGGGAAACATTCAATCAGATTGAGGACTGCCCGACCAATCTTGCCATTACGCAATACAAAAGAGGCCTTCCAGTCGGAAACAGACTGAGGGACTTTATCACCATGACACCACCCCTCACCATGGAGGCCCTGATGGAGAGAGTACATCAGCACATCAGGGTGGAAGAGGATGGCGCTCGTGCCAAAGCAAAAACTGGCGCGACCACAACACCAGAGAAGAAGACCTCAGCAAAGGTCAATACGGTAGATCGCCAAAACCGAAACGGACGAGGCAGGCGAGACAATGGCGAGGACCAGGACAAGAGATGGTTGAGAGTCCGCACCGCCATAACCACGGTATTCAAGAAACCGATCTACCGTATACTTAGTGAGATACGAGACAAGCCCTTCGTCAAGTGGCCGGCCAAGCTGGGCGAGGCCTAGAAGGACTATGATGACAGATCCAGGTGCACCTTCCACAAAGAAAAGGGGCACCGCACTGAGAATTGCACGCCATTAAGGCAACATCTGGAGGAATTGGTGGCAGCAGGCCACCTGGACAAATACATCGAAGGGGGGGCACAGCCAGCCGCCCAGGACCATAACAACCCCAACGGCATGCCAGTGGATGCCCCACCTCAAGGCATCATCAACGTAATACATGGAGTCTTTGAACCTGAGCGTGTATGCGAGCTCAGAGGTTCAATTAAAAAGGCGGAGCATTTAAGAGAGGTGCTAAGTGCCCAACCAGCCATCAAGAAGGGGAAGACAGAGGCCACAAATGTCATGTCTTTTTCGGATAAGGCAAGGATCTATTGCCCTCACAACGATGCCTTGGTCGTCACTCTCCGAGTCAAGGATTTTGACGTCAAATGGATTCTGATTGACCAAGGTAACTCGTGTGAAATTATGTACTATGAAACTTTCAAGCAACTCAAGTTGCAAGATAAAAACTTGGCGCCAGCAGTATCTCCCCTCATCGGATTCAACTCCATGCCAGAATGGCCCGTCGGCAAAATTATTCTCCCAGTCAGAGCAGGGAATGTGACGAAACAGGTGGAGTTCTGGGTGTTGAAGGTCCCCTCCACTTACAACATTATCTTGGGCAGAACATGGCTGCACGCCATGCGCTCGGTGGCGTCCTCCTACCACCAGGTGATGCGGTTTCCCAACGACACCGGAGTGATAGAAGAAGTATATGGAGATCAGATCATGTCAAAGCAATGCTTTGTCACAGTGAATGGCAGCCGCGCTGCCAAAGGATACGTTCATTCGGTTGAAGAACCTGAGAGTAATGAACTATTCGCGGATGTCGGCAAAGCGGCTAGTCAGAAAGCGGTAGAGGACTTGGTGGAAGTCAGAATAGATGAAAAGAACTCAGATAAGTTCTTTCTGTTTGGCTCATCGTTGTCCAGCACCGAAAGATTGGAGGTCTTGAAATTTCTGACCTCCAACATCAAAGTGTTCGCCTGGACCCCATACGACATGCCAAGCATTGATCCCAACTTCATCTGTCACCAACTCAACGTCCACCCTTCTGCCAGACCAATCATTCAACGCACCCGCAGATCGGCACTCCACCACGCCGAAATAGTGGCGGAAGAAGTAGGAAACCTGCTAGAAGCAGGGGCAATCAGAGAGGTGCACTACCCAAGATGGATCTCCAACACCGTCGTAGTGCCAAAGAAGAATGGCAAGTGGCTTGTCTGCGTCGACTACAAAACGGTCAATAAGGCGTGCCCAAAGGATAGCTTTCCTCTACCAAGGATAGATCAACTGGTAGACTTAACGGCAGGGCACAACCGACTTAGCTTTCTGGATGCATACAGAGGCTACCACCAAATCGCCATGCATGAACCAGACCAGGAGGTCACGTCCTTCACCACTCCAAGAGGACTCTACTGCTACAAAGTCATGCCCTTTGGCCTAAAGAACGCGGGGGCGACGTTCTAGAGAATGGTCACCAAGATGTTTGAGCCATTGCTGGGCAGAACAATGGAGGCTTACATCGACGATATGGTGGTCAAGAGCAAAGATGAGAATGACCATCTCAAGGACCTAGGTGAGATGTTCGAGATCCTGAAGAAGCATAAGTTACGCCTCAATGCGTCGAAGTGTGCGTTCGGAGTAGGATCTGGCAAATTCCTAGGCTTCTTGGTGACCAACCGAGGTATAGAAGCGGACCCTTCTCAGATCAAAGCAATACAGGATCTGGAGAGGCCAACCTCAGTAAAGGAAGTCTGACATCTCCTTGGCATGGCGGCTGCGCTCAACCGGTTCATAAGCCGGTCATCAGACAGGCTACAACCATTCTTCCATGCACTAAAGGCTAAGTTTGAGTGGGACGAAGAATGCGACCACGCCCTGGAAAGCCTAAAAGAATACATGTCTTCTCCACCACTACTTGTAACCCCAATCCCTGGAGAAGAACTCTTCTTATACAGCGGTCTCACGACATGCAATTAGCGATGTTGGTCATGTGAAGAATCAACATCTTCCAATCTACTATGTCAACCAAGACATTCTTTGGGCGCCGAAACAAGGTACTTGCCCTTTGGAGGCGGCATTGGCCTTGATGATGGCCTCAAGGAAGTTGTCGCATTACTTTCACGCCCACACCATAGTTGTTCTCATAGCCTTCCCATTAAAGGCTTTATTTGAAAGAGCAAACTTCTCTGGGCGAATTTTGAAGTGGGCAGTAGAGTTGGGACAATACGACATCAGGTTCCAACCTAGGACCGCAATAAAAGCACAAGCATTGGCAGATTTTGTCGCAGAATTCACACCAGGAAGTCATCACATCTGCCCGGTCGACCTATCTGAGACAACCGAATAAGGGATGGAAGTTGACGTAGGAATAACGCAACCCCTAGTGCTGGTTACTCAGTCAGGCCCCAAGACAGACCAGAGTAAAGAAAGGAAGGAAGAAACAAACCATGCTACACCAAGTCAGGATTCACCGACAAATAAAGACTTGGTACAAACAGAAAGCAAGGGGCAGGCAGCCAGCATGGACTCTGAAGAAGCCACCAGCAACATGGAAGATCCCAAGGCTTCGTCTGATCCCTCCACCTGCTGGAAATTGTTCATTGGAGAGATGTGGAAGCTCTTCGTGGATGGAGCATCCAACCAACACGGAGCAGGACTTGGTATAGTTCTCATCTCTCCAGACGGCCTCGTAGTGGAGCAGGCAATTAACTTCGGCTTCCCAGCATCAAACAACGAAGCGGAGTATGAAGCGCTTCTAGCAGGTCTCAAGGCAGCACTCTACATAAAGGTCACCGAACTAATGGTTTACAGCGACTCGCAGCTGGTGGTGAATCAAATATCTGGCGACTACGAGGCAAAGGATGATAGGATGGCCAAGTACCAAGACTTAGTCAGAACAGAGATAAAGAAGTTCGAAGTAGTGAGGATAGAACAGATCGGCAGAGAGGAAAAAGCAATGAAGCGAGCGAACTCATGAGCCGCCTCAATGGCAGACACCTCCATTCCTCACCCACTACTAATCGACTATCTGCCTAGACCAAGCATTGAAGACCCAGAAGCTGAAGAGGTATGTTGTGCAGAGTTAGGTCCTTCTTGGATGGATCCCATTATACTATTCCTAAAGGACGGCACCCTCCCAGAAGAAAAGAAAGAAGCCAACATAATAAGAGCAAAGTCACAGCGATTTTGGCTCTCTCCATCCTTGGCATTGTACAAGAAGTCGTTCACAGGACCTTACTTGAAGTGTGTTCACCCCAACAAAGTGGAGGCATTCCTATTCGAAATACATGAGGGGGTATGTGGCAGCCATCAAGGAGGAAGATCATTGGCATACAGGGCGATTTCACAAGGATATTGGTGGTCGTACATGCAAGCAGATTCAGAGAAGTATGTCAAAAAGTGCGAAAAATGTCAAAAATTCGCACACCAAATACACCAACCTGCCAGAGAACTTCTACCTTTGACTAGTCCATGGCCCTTCGCAATATGGGGATTGGACATAGTAGGCCCACTTCCATGACACCGAATAGGAAGTTCTTTCTTGCCGCAACCGACTACTTTACAAAGTGGGTGGAAGCAGAAGCCTTGGCGTCAATCAAGGAAAAAGATGTAAAAAAGTTTGTCTGGCAGAACATCATCGCTCGATTTAGTATACCAAAGGCATTAATCTCAGACAACGGCACTTCGGTTCGTGGCAGAATTTTTGAGCTTTTGTGAAGAATACAAGATAGAGTTCTACAATTCTACACCGGCATATCCCCAAGCAAATGGTCAGGCAGAGGCATCAAACAAAGTAGTCTTGGATGGATTGAAGAAGAAGAGGTTAGAGAAGGCAAAAGGCAAATGGGCAGAAGAGCTCCCTAATGTTTTATGGGCCTACCGCACCACGCCTCGACGATCAACAGGAGAAACACCATTCTCCTTAGCTTATGGCATGGAAGCGGTCATCCCATTAGAAGTTGGTCTCCCCACAATCTGAAGCGAAAACTTTGATCCAGACTTAAATGGCGAAGCCATAGCATTGGAACTTGACCTTACGGAAGAAAGAAGAGACAAAGCATTGGTTCACATCGCCTCCTACCAACAAGAGTTGTCTAGAAAGTATAACAAAACAGTGCACCCAAGGCAATTCAAGATCGGAGATTGGGTGCTGCGCAAAGTGATGGGAAATACCCTAGTTCCAGGAGATAGCAAGTTGGGGCCAAATTGGGAAGGACCTTACAAAGTGGTCGGGTTAGCAGGCAAAGGGGCATACCACTTGGAAGATAAGGATGGCAAGGCAATTCCTAGGCCATGGAATATGGCAAATCTCAAGTTGTTTTATTTTTAGCTTTTTTCTTTTTAAGTATGTGTAATTTTTTACTTTCTCAATAAAACAAATCGATTCTTTTTCAGAATAATTGTGCTCAGTAGAAAGTAGCTTTTAGTAAGTTAGGAGCATTGTAAATATAGTTGGCCGGAATAACCAACTATGAACCCTTCCTAAGCCCAGGATAAGGATCCAGGCTGCAGGACGTTTGGTCGGAACAACCAAACATTTTATTCTAAGTTGGCTGGAAAAACCAACTTAGAGGTTGGCTGGATTAAACCAACTCTTTGTACTCTTCAGCCGAAGTAAGTGTATGGCTGAAGAGTGGTTGGCTGGATTAAACCAACTCTGTGTACTCTTCAACCGAAGTGAGTTATATCGGCTAAAGAGTGGTTGGCTGGATTAAACCAACTCTTTGTACTCTTCAGCCGAAGTGAGTTATATCGGCTAAAGAGTGGTTGGCTGGAATAAACCAACTCTTTGTACTCTTCAGCCGAAGTAAGTGTATGGCTGAAGAGTGGTTGGCTGGATTAATCCAACTCTTTGTACTCTTCAGCCGAAGTAAGTATATGGCTGAAGAGTGGTTGGCTGGATTAAACCAACTCTGTGTACTCTTCAGCCGAAGTGAGTTATATCGGCTAAAGAGTGGTTGGCTGAATTAAACCAACTCTTTGTACACTTCAGCCGAAGTAAGTTATATCGGCTGAAGAGTGGTTGGCTGGATTAAACCAACTCTTTGTACTCTTCAGCCGAAGTAAGTTATATCGGTTGAAGAGTGGTTGGCTGGAATAAACCAACTTTTTGTACTCTTCAGCCGAAGTAAGTGTATGGCTGAAGAGTGGTTGGCTGGATTATACCAACTCTTTGTATTCTTCAGCCGAAGTTAGTATATGGCTGAAGAGTGGTTGGCTAGCAAGTTAGATAGTTAAACCGAAATCATAGTTAATGAAAAATTCATTGCAAGTGTAAGCATACATACACAAAACCGGAATAAGAGTTAAAGAAATTTTCATTAAAGTGCAAACCAAGTACAATTAGGGTAGCCGCAGCCCGGTTACAAAAATTCAAAAGAAAAAAGAAAAATCAACGAAGAAGAGCATCTAGTTCGGCATCAAATTCGTCATCAGCATCTACCCTAAGTCCGGTGGCGGTCGGGAGCACGGTCTGAACTGGGAGCTCGGCCTCAGCCTCAACCTGGGTCTCAGCTTGAACCTTAATCTCAGTTGATGGTAGCTCGTCCCTTCGGTCTTCAATGATGGGCTCCGACCGAACTGTCTGATTATTTTGATCATTGACGACCGGGGTGGGAGTTTGCTCATCTTCTTCAGAATCCTCATCATCATCATCTTCATCACCAGACCCCTCAAGGAACTGCTTTTGGAGATCGGCAGCGTATTGTGAAAGTGAAGCTGGAATGGAGTACGGTGGAGCGTCGTAGACCTCGGTGTCGGGCGTACAACCGAACTTCTCCATGTGATCCTCGGCCACACTTGAAAAAGAGATCTTTTGCTGCGTCACATTGCTGGGTGTATGCTACTTCGGCCTCCTTGAAGCCCCGCTTCTCGGCTTTCTTCACCTCCCCCTTCAATTGATTTATCTCGGCATCCTTTTTCTTCTCAATTGAAGCCAAGATACATAGGTATCTATCTTTTGCCTCGTTGGCAACTTTTTTCTTCTCGGCTTCGACCGAATTGGCAACCTCGGTCGGACCATTTTGACAGCAGACCACCGGTGCTTTTTGGCTTCTTCTAGTTCGGCCGTTTTTAATTCGGCCTCAGCCATGGCCTCCCTTGTACTACGCCGAAGTTCTATGACCCTCCTGTGAGTGACTTGGTTTTTCTGGATGGCCTGTAAAAGAGGAGTAACGTTAGCCGGACTCAAAGTTGAAAGAAATTTACAAAGAAAGAGAAAGGCATTTACGGGATCATAGACTTCGTGAGGACCGAATCGACTTATTTCGGTGTTGAAATTTATAATGGTGTTCCATGTCCTTTGGAAGGCACACACTTTTGGCTAGGTTGAAAGCCAACAAGTGGTCCTTCTCAGCAACAACCGAATCTTCAGCAGTGATATCTCGGTTGTCAAAGGAGAGGACAGGAGCCCATTTTGAAAAAGTGGCAGTTCGGTCGGATGGTTCCGGTTGGAGGCTTTCTTTGGGGACTTGGAGGAGACTTGTGGCGAATGGTCTCATCCTCGTCGCAAGACGGGCGTGGCTCGGTTTAGCTAGTCCAGCACGCTTGTGTAACAACCCTCGTCTTGATTAGATAAACTCTTGAATTAGCTCTTTATCTTGCTAAACCGAATCGATAATGACCGATAATTGAATTAACCGGCAAATCTTGAATGGGTGATTGAGATCAGCGAAATTGAATAAGTTTATCTATTATATTGCATTTCTATCTGTTTGATTGATTAATTATTTGTTTGCATTCATATGTTTAAACTGCTAATTGAAGGCCTTATCGGCGGCCGAATTAGGAACCGTTTAGAGTTTTGGAATCAGTAGAATATTTGTGATTTAATGGTATATTTATCTAAATTGTGATTAGGTATGATTAAATTAGATTAAAACGAGTTAATTGCAATGTTGACCTTATTTACTATTTTGCCACATATAGTGGCCCACTATCTAGTCACATATTGGAGCCTTTTACACTTACCATATCAATTGATCAGCTCCTATTTTTGCCTCTAACCGACCAAACATAGAGAGAGGGAGAGGAAATTGAATTCATCTTGTGGATTGCTTGGGAATTGAAAGATTTGAGACATAGATTGCTAAATTGAACTCCTAGACAAGGAATTGGAACTTAGGTAAGTGAATTCATCTTCTTCTTGTTGTCTTGAACTTCATCTTGCATGTGTTAGGCTCCATTGTAGAATCAAGTAATGAATTTGCTCACATATGTTGAATTAGAGCTCCATTGTTGCATGCATGAGTAAATTAGTGATTTTTGAGTTGAATTCATGTTGGAATTGGACATGCATGTTCATGATCATGTTTAATCTATGTTCTCGTCTTGTTCTTCAAAGTATTGAGCTCATTAGAGCATCACATTGGAGCTTTAAATTGATTTGATTGCATGCATGTCATGTTTGAAGGTTGTTTATGCATGTTCTTGAGAATTAGTTTGAAATTGAGTTAATTGAAACACCCTTGGGCCTTGATTTCTTAAATTGAGCTTTAAAACGTGTTATTCTATGTGTTTGAAAGAGTTTTCCAGAAAATCGGCCCAAGAGGATCGAGTTGGGAGCATCAAACTTGAGTTTTGAACTTGGAACACAAACCTGGATTTTCCAGATTTTTGATGTCCGCTCGAGCGGAGGAAGTGCCGCTCGAGCGGGGAAATCATGCTCCCAGCATTTTCTTCGACTTGTTTCTGATCCGCTCGGCGGAGAAATCTGGCCTTCAGCGAAATCGAGCATCAGCATCTCGTCATCGTTTCATCGTCCGCTCGGCGGAGAATGTGCGCCAGCGGAGGATTGTGTGTCACGCTCGAGCGGGGAAGTTGATGCTCGAGCGGGGACCATTGTTTTGCTTGTCCGCTCGAGCAGGGAAACCAGCGCTCGAGTGGAGGCCTTGTTTCACTGAAAATTCTGGAATTGTTTTCTAAGTATATTTTCGCATCCTCATTCCATCCTAGGCATCCTTAGGCCTAGTTTAAGGCATCTTAATGAGAATAGATGTAGAACACACCGAGGCATACTAGGGAGTTAATTATTATACCTCCCAACTGTTAAACTTAGAGTGTGTTCATTTGTTAACTGTTTAGGGTTGGCTCTCGGGGACGCGCTCTAGCTGCTATTAGCCCAATCTCTGTGAGTAACAATTGTGTAAAGATATGTTCAAAATGGTTATCTTTTGAATCTTGGCTGAACTGTTTATTGAGTGATATTGTTTCTTGAGTGAATGTATGTCTGTATTACAGGCTTGTGGCATCCTTAGCATTGGTATTCTTATTCTGAGCTCTGTCGGTTTCCTTGTGGAACCATCTTTGTTTCTTGAATGATTGGCCATCATTCTTGTTGGATGCTGTTAAGACCGGTCCTTTGGACCCTCTTGTTTATAGGCTAATGGGTGTACCACATATGACCGATTGGTGAAATCTTGAAAAATGGAATCTTGTTAAATGAATTGTTTTCATTCTTGTAAGGACATTCATTCATAACCTCTTTACGCATTATGTTATTCACTTGGGCTTTAGCTCACTTTGTTTATATATATATGTAGGTTCTCGTGACGGGCCGGAGCTAGGGCGTGGGTTGGTCCCCGATTTTGTCAAGCGGCCTATGTGCCTCCTGCGAGGTTCCGAGTTGCCATGTTATGGCTTGGGGTGTTTGTGTCCCCATCGGTCTCCTTCTTGTTTTGTACTATTGTATAGACTATTTCTTGTTTTTTCTTGTCTTTATCGAGGATTAGGTCCCGTCTTGAATGATTGTATAGATCGTACTGTTTTGAACTGTATGAATGCATAAAAATGTTTTTGGCATACAGATTTTCACAGCTCAATGGACACTAGTTATTTACTGTATTGGCTTCCGCGAATACATACTACTGTTTAAGCTGTATTCTTTGTTTGTGGGCCTTGATAATCTCGGATTCTTGGCGATTCTGATGCTAAACCTATAGGGCCGGGTTTGGGTCGTAACAGCTTGTTTCGGCGAGAGGTGGAGGGCTGTTGAGATGGTAGGGCTACCACGGTTTCGGTGGTTCGGCCGGTCGGTTGTACTTCAGCAGGAGTGGTTGCGGTTAGAAGGGCCTTAAGCCTATTCTTCTTGGCCATTTCTTGTTCGGCAGTAAGTGGCACAAGGTTGATCTGGGGCAAGGAAGGATCCGGCTCTGGTGCGTCTTCGAGGAGGAAGTCGGTCACCCTTGCTTTTCGGTGACTGGAGTAGCGGTAAGTTGGTTCGAAGTTCAGAAGCTTTGCCCAACTTCTCTCCTTTACTCTTAGTCTTGTGTGAAGACCGAGGTTGGGGTAGTAGTAGTTTGAAAGGAGATGGGCTTTATCTGCAAAGAAAATAAGTGTTAGTTCGATCCAGTAGAAAGCGAAATAAAGAAAAAAATGTGAAATGCAACCGAGGTATGTATACAGCTCTCTTTTTTCGATTTATTCTTTGGCAGAATCTGGGCTTGAAGGTCTTCAAAATTCCCAGAGACCCAAAAGAAGTCATCGTCGTTTAAGTCTTTGTCCGGTGTGTGTTTTATTATTTTCTCCCGGCCACGGCGTACTCTCAAGTAATAACACCAGCCTTCGTTTTTTGATCCTATGGAGTATTGCTGAAGTATCTCGGCCAAACCTAGGTTGAGACCGGTTTGATGGTTCAGTGCAGCTATACCTATTATTATTCGATACGTATTGGTGGACAGCTGGGTGGGGCATAGTCTGGTTTGTCTTAAGAATTCACAAATTAAGGGTTGGACTGGGAATCTATGTCCGGTCTCTACTATTGACTGGAGGGTAAAGGGAACAAAACCTTTGTTGCCCCATGGGTCAACATCTTGTTCGGCTAAAGTAAGGTTTACATCGGCTGGAATATTGTAATCCTTTCTGAATTCGGCTAAGCCGCCTGGGTTTCTACCAAAAATCTGTACTTCCCCATTTATTGAATAACTTATAAATAAATTAGTTCGGCTGAGAATTTGTGCTCGGGAGCTCGATTGAGCGCGCAGAGGAAGTGCTTGGGCAACCTAAGTCTGCAAAGTGAAAAAACAAGGTGTTAAGCACAGATCATCGACCGTGCTATAAAAACAAAACAAGGAAAGGAAGCCTTACTCCGGCTAAATGGGGTGCTACAGGATCTATCTCAGTTTTTACAAGTTGCTTGTTATCTTGGCTCGACAGTATGATTGGTTATCTCGGCTCTACCTATGGTTTTTGTTACTCCGGTTAAGCATCAAGGGGCAGCTTTCTGAGTCCGGTTGAGGAACTCAGAAAACTGGCTTAGCCCCAAAGCCTTAGCTTGGTCAAGGGCCAAGATTCCTAGTGTGGTGCGTTTTTATTTCGGCCAGTATGAATCAGATGGTGACTTATTAAAACTACCGAGATGTACACAAGTGCCAGTCCGATTCCAGTTTTCCTATGTCTGTGTATAAAAGTAAACAGTTTCCTAGTTCGGTTGGATGTGTTTTTTGGATCAAATACGCATTCTACTAGCTATTATTTGAAGATTCATGAAATTCTAGCGTTCTACAGGCAAGTTTTTTCAGAAAATACAAGAACAAGTGGAAAATAGTGGCAATAAGGTATTTTGCAAAAACACACGAAACAAACTACAATAGATTGAATGAAAAGAGAAACAGAATCACGATGCTTACCTGGTAAAGAGGAAATAGAATGGGATGGAAGCAAAACGCAGTAAGGACACAAGCTTCAGAGGTGCAAGAACAGCAAAGAACTGAAAGAGAGAGAAAGCACGAGATGAAAAGTAGAAAGGTAGATCGAGCAAATGAGGGGATTGTTTTGTGTAGGAGGAGGAAAGGCGGGAACTGTTCAAAAATTGCGGAGTACGAGGGCGGCTGTACAGCTGTGGAAGTCCAATCAGAGGCTGCCACGTGTCACTGGAATACTGAACGATTCATCTGCTGGGTTTGAAGAGACGTTTTGACCGGACGTTCTCAGCTCGGCTTAAAGTTAGCTCGGCTGGATAAGCTACAAGGTTTTCAGCTCGTTCGGGATAGCTGTAGGTTTGTAGCTCGGTTGGAAAGATTTACAAATTCTAGCTCGGCTGTATTGGTAGGTCGATTTGAAGGCAGGTAATCCCTATCATGCTTTGCAGATGGAATTAAGGGGCAATTGAGAGGGTAATTTATACATAAATTGGGCCGAGCTAGGATCGTGGGCCGTTCAGTGGGCCGTATTAAAAAGGATTAGAAGGGGTGCTTCTCTCAAGTTGTAGTCCGGTCCAAAGTAAACAGTTCACCGCCGGAGTAAGTTGACGGACTTAGTCCGGTCGTTATGCCTCGGGGTATCTCGGTCGTACTGTTCTGAACCGAAGTATGTTGGACCTGCTCTAGGACCTAAGTAAAGGTTAGCTCGGTTCGGTTCTTCTATGGATAGCTCGGCCTAGCATGTGAAGCAGAGGTAGAAGAAAGGAAAGGCAGATCGAGGTAACAGTTAGACCGGTCGCAACTTGATTAGCCCGGCATGACAATGTTATTTCGGCCCTGATGTAGTTCGGCTATGGAGAAAAACCATCTCACTTGGTTTAAGCAGTGAGGGGGGTGTTGAGAGAAACATTATCTTCCTGGAGTTTGAATCTTAGGAGGACTCTATGTGAAGGAGTAAGAGTCCTACCAGGATTGTGCCACGCGAAACCTATATAAGCTCACCAATATCACCTGTGAAGAGGTAATGCAACTTTGTTTCTTGAATACATAGAGCTCTTGCCTATTTGTCTTGCTTACTGACTTAGGCATCGGAGAGGTTTCCGGCCCACACCCGCCGGGTAGCTCACGTTTGTATTTTCAGGTGGTAGAACGACATCGTACGGAGGAACGCAGACTTGATCAACAGGATTATACGATAAGGTATATTTCTTTCCCGTACAGTAATTGTTTTATATGTGGAGAACTTAATCATTTTGTAAAAAATTACCCAAAAAAACATAAGCTTAATACTAATAAACAGATAGAAAGATTGCATATTATAGAAAATTTAGAAGAAGATGTCGTAAGCATAAATAGTGATGACTCAGATGTATATAGCATAGTCAGTAATTATGAATAATAAATAGAGGCTATGAGTTGAGATAGTGATTCAGAAAGTGATATTGATATAGATAATCTTTCAGGACAACTTAACCAAGAAATAGGAATAGCCTTTTCCCATAATGGCTTCTTTATTATGACAAAAGAACGCTATCCAGATAATGAATGTCAGCATAACTTTATGATTAGACTAGGATTTGATACCACTTGATGCAGTTATTATAACTGGTTTTCAGTTAAAAATAAGAGAACTCAATGTATATTATGTAGTGTAACTTATTGTACAATTTGTTTAGAAAAATTGAATATGACACATAAAGTAATACTAGAAAATAAAAAGGAAATGCGAGAAGATCATAGTCTAGAAAATAGAGAATTACGACTAAGAATTATAGATACAAATCAAAAGGCTTAAACTACAAATACATGAGGCAAAAAATAGAACTAACCTTGACATAGAAATTTTAACATTAGAAAATAAAAGCTTAAACAGCAGTTAAAACAATTTCAAAATAAATACCCCTTAAAAGATAAACTTGTTAAGGAACATATGCATTCTTTAGAATTAGTTAACCTAGTTGATTCTCAACCCTTTAGTCAACATTTTCAAACACAATCTGACAAAGCATATTTACCATTTAATTATCTTGTCATACCCAAACTAAATTTAGTTGAAATATCTTGTGTAATCAAATTCGCAGAAACAACTCTTATGCTGTTTTTGGTTGGGAGATTTGAGGATGGATTTGGAAAGGGGAAATGAAAAAATTGGTAAAACATGAATAAAATATACCTATAGTTCATCTAATTTCACACACCTTTTCATTTTTCTTATCCAAATCTCTTCTCAAATTTCTCAACTAAACACAGCATTAGTGTAAATGTCATGATAGATACAAGAGATAATAAATCATATATCGAACAACATATAGGTCCACTCAGATGGAATTCACCTTTAGTTAGCATAGCCGATGACACTAGATAAACATATACACATTGCATTAATGGAGCATAGATTAATTTTTATCATATAGGATCTCAAACTCAGCATATCAAATGGTTCCCTTTATCCCAAGTTTGGATTTTGTTACTTTTTCAATTCATAAAAAAATTTGAAAGAATCCAAAAAAAAAAAAAAAAAACCAATTGTTTTGTTTTTTTAATTTTTTCAATTTATTCTACTTTTATGGTTCATCTAATTATATTCTTAAAATCTAATAATAATAATAACTAAAGACGAAAAATATCAATAGAAAAGTTAATCCCAAAAACCAAATGCACCCCAACACAGACACCACCTCCTCCCCCCTCCCCCCAACCCACTCACCCAACCAACCAAACACACACACACACACACACAAAAAAAAAAAAAAAAGCATTTCACTCATTCCCCACCTCTAAAACTGTGCAAAATACCGCCCAATCCGCTAAAATCGCATCGATCTGCACCGCTCTAACCGCTAACCACAGTTTAAACTTTAAAATTTATAATCCGTCAACCGAACTGTTCTGCTCCGCTATAGTTAATACATATATATTTTTTAACATACAATGAAATATCAATGTAAAAATGAGTGTGAGAAAGATTTAAGATATAAAATTTATTACAAATTAGTGGTTATATATATGAAACATATTATTTAAAATTACATTGTGTTATATATCTAAAAAATATTATACAAATTAGTGTTATATATTATATAAATGTATGATAATTAGTTATAATATTTTTCAATCCGCCAATCCGCCAAAAACCTCCCAAACCGCAAATTGTCAATCCGTTAATTCGCCAACCCGCCATTCAATTTGTAATTTTACTCTCAAACCGCCCGAACCGCATCGCGCACACCCTCCAAACACACACACACACACACGCAAAGCATTTCACTCATTCCGACCATTATTTTTTTTCTTTCTTCTTCATAGGAACTCCACTCCATTTTTCATGTAAGAAATGAAGATATATATATATATATATATAAGCATTACAAAGTGTAGGGGACAATTTAAGCGTATTTGTGTGGAACACCAAGGGTCTGTTTGGTAACGTTTACGTTTTCAGTTTATATTTACAAAAATTTTATAAACTAGTTTTTGTTTATTTTTAGAAAAATATAAACTACAAACGTGTTTGGTAATTGACAAAATGTTTAAAAAAAATACAAAAATATAAAAAAGAGTGAGAAATGACAAGTGGTGGCAAGTGGCGGCGGAAGACGGTAGTGGAAAGTGGTGACGGTGGGTAGTGGGTAGCGGGTGGTGGTGGGGGGGTGACGGTGGCGGGTGGTGGGTGGTAGCGAGTGGGTGGTGGTGGTGTCGGTGGTGGTGGCAGGTGGGTGGGTGACAGTGGCGGGTGGTGGGTGGTGGTGGTGGTGGAGGATGGGTGGGTGACAGTGGCGGGTGGTGGGTGGTAGCGAGTGAGTGGTGGTGGTGGCGGTGGCGGGGGATGGGTGGTGGTGGCAGGTGGATGGGTGGCGGATGGCGGGTGGTGGTGGGTGGTGGCGGGTAGGCAGCAGGTGGTAGTGATGGTGGTGGTGGGTGGGTGGGTGACGGTGGCAGTGGTGGGTGTGTGAGTGGGTGGTAGGGTAGTGGTGGTGGTGGTGGTGGTAGATGGCTAGTGGTAGGGATGGTGGTGACAGGTGGGTAGCGGGAGGTGGATGGTAGTGGTGGGTGGTGGGTAGTGGGTGGTGGTGGTGGTGGCGGTGGTGATGGTAGGGGTAGGTGGTGGTGGCGAATGGGTGGCAGGTGGGTGGTGAGTGGTGGTGGCAGGTGGTGGTGGCAGGTGGGTGGTAGGTGATGGTGGCGGCGGAAAACGGTGGTGGAAAATGGTGGCAGGTGATGGCTAGTGTTGGGTGATAAAAAAAAAAACGAAAAACGAAAAACGAAAACACATTTTTTTAGTTTATATTTTTTGGCCAAATTTATAAACTGAGACCACTGATTTATAAATCAAAAATTTACCAAACAAGTTTTTATTTGAGTTTTTAAAATTTTTGTAAATATAAACAGAAAACTGAAAACGTAAGTGTTACCAAACCACACCCAAGTAATTTTGCAGTATTGTTCTTGAAAGTGACCATGTGAATCTTAGGTGTGATTTAGAAAGTTAGTTAAAAGTTAATTTTTAATTTTTTATTTGTTTTGCATCATATCAATTCTTAAATTTTTTACACATAAAAGACAAAAAAATTATAAAAAAAAATCAAAAAATTAACTTTTAACCAATTTTCTAAATCACTCCTCACGTGGCTACTTTTTTGTCTTATTTATTATTGTGGGTTAACAAATTAGATGAATTTAAACTTTATTAGAAGTTTGATAAGATTGAGTGTAAAATGCAAAGATAGCAGGTGTAATTTTCTATTAATTGTACAATCACTTCAAATCATAACTAATCATTCTATTTGGTTTTAGTTTTTAAAAATATTTTTTGAATTTTCAAAAAAAAAAATTAAATAAATACAAAAAAAATATGAAATATACTAAAATTTTATATTCTCTAGTGTTTTTTAGTATTAAGTGAATTTTGCAAAGAATTTTTCATAAATTGTATATTTTAAGTGTATCTAGATTAAATAAATCTAAAAAAGTAAAAATAATTGTATAAAATATTAACAGGGAAAGTATAAAAAAAACAACAGGGCACTTTTGTAATAAAATAAACCTTAAATTTTTAATTTTATCAATTTATACTCTAATTTTTATTTGTTTTCAATTCAAACAAGACTTCTATTTTCGTTAAATACACACATGAAAAAATGGAATTTTAGTTTAGTTAACAAAAATAGAGAAATGATTTAGATTGAAAATAAATCAAAATATTATGATTTAAATTGACAAAATTAAAAACTTAAAACTTATTTTGTTATAACGGTTAAACCCTGAGATTTTTTTTTTTTTTTCCATATTAAAATGTTCACTAAAAAAAATACGAATTGAAATTTTAAAAACTATTTTTGAAACTTCTAAAACAAAACAGAGTGAATATATACTTTGATTCATATTCAAAATCCTTCTAAATTATAACCATGACCACCTTAAACTATGAGCAATATATTGTACATATTAGCCTTGTCAATGGATGAGATTGAATTGGATCTGGCATAATTCAAATCCAATCTGATTATAAAGCAATCAGAATTCAAACCCAACCCAATTATGATGAACCCAATAGAAGATCATCTAAATTTGAATCCAGTTTTATCTAGATATTTGATTTGAAAATTCGATCTGACTGGATTTATTATAATAATTTATTTTTTAATTCAATTTTCACTTTTATTTTTTAATGGGAAAGTACAAAATAAATTCTCAGAATTTGAGCATCATAACAAAATAAATCTTGATTTTTTAATTGTATCAATTTAAATCCTAAACTTTTAATTTGTTTTCAATCTAAATCATTTTAAGTAAAATCGATGGAAAAATAAGTATTTTAGTCATTAAAATTAATAAAAAGAGTATTTTAGACATTTTATGTATATATCTACACGGAGTATCTAAGTCATTTTAAGTAAAATCGATGGGAAAATAGATATATTTTAGTCATACTCAATAAAAAAAAATATTTTAGACATTTTATGTATATTTACATCGATTTTAATAATTGAAATACTATTTTTTTCGTCGATTTAATTTAACAACAATAGACGAATGATTTAGGCTGAAAATCAATCAAAATATAAAAGTTTAAATTAACAAAATTAAAAATTCAAGATTTATTTTGTTAGAATATTTCAACCCTAGCTTTTCTTTTTGGTACTAGTCCCTCTTTAAAAATTATCTATTTAGCTAAATTATTGCTGTGTTTGGTTAGGGGATTTAGGAATGGATTTGAAAACGAAAAAGAATAAAGTAGGTAAAATATAAATAAAATATATTTACATTTTACTTAGGGCTGGTTTGGGGTAACCTGAATCAGCCAAAAAGTCAAAAAGTTATTCCAAAATCCAAAAAGATATCACTATTCATCCAAAAAAAATAATTAAAAAATTAATTTTCTACCAAAAAAGTACACACCGAAGACAACAATTTGCAGCTGCTGTGCTGCGGCAGTGACCAATGTTGAAATGATTGGGTGTGATTTGCACACACACCGTTGTTTGGCTTGTGGGGGCTATCACGGGTCTCGTTTTGATAATCTGAACCGTAAATGTGTAGAACTCGTCGAGTACTATATGTCTGCGAAAAATCACATTGATCGGATATCGATAACTATATGATCAAATCAGTTATATATAACAAATGGATGGTGTTATAATTAATGATTGAAAAATAAATAAATCTGATCAGATAGCTATCGATATCCGATTAACTTGATTTTTTATAGGTACATAGTGTTCGACGAGTTATACACATTGAACGGTTCAAATTATTAAAATGGGACCCGTGATATTACAGGCCAAACAAAACAAATCGATGCTTTGTACAAAAATTAACCAATAATTTCCAATTCCAATACACTCCTTCCGATTTGTACGGCTGGGGCCCACCTCTCACTAATCATCTCTTACACACCTTTTTTATACAATTTTTTAATACATATTTTTCTATAAAAATCTAAAAAGTTAACCCAAACCTCCATATTTTTTTCTCAACTTTTTTAGTCTAAAAAGACAAAAAATACACTTTTTTAGGACACCCCAAACCAGCCCTTAGTTTCATACGTTTTTTTTTTCCAAATCTCTTTTCAAATCTTCTAACCAAACACAACGTAAGAGTTGGGCTTTTGAATTTGAGGACTCCATAAAACCCATTACGATTTCATTTTAATAATTTTAATTATTCATTTTGTAGAACGTTCTGTTGATTTTTATTTTTGTATGTACTTAATTTTTGTAAAAAAACAAAATGATGCAGGGGTTGATAGCTTGGACATAGACATGGACAAACAAAAGGTAACAGTGACTGGATATGTGGATCAGAGGAGGGTACTGAAAGTGGTGAGAAGAACAGGAAGGGAAACTGAGTTTTGGCCATACCCTTATGATAACGACTACTATCCTTACGCTGCTCAGTATTTAGACGAGTCTACCTTCTCTTCTACTTATAACTACTACACCCATGGTTACAATGAGAATGTCCATGGATACTTACCCGACCCGCTTTATTCCACCGTCAATACTGAAATTTATGAGCTTTTTAGTGAGGATAATGTCCATCATGCTTGCACTATCATGTGATCTTTCGGTTTCACAACCCTATAATAAGACATATATATGTTCAATGGTGTAAATTACATTTGGGGATTTGGTCAAACCCCTTTCATAATAAAATTTTAATGTATTAAAAATGAGTATAAAAATTTTTTTTGAAAAATTCAATAAATATCAATATTATCAAAATATTAAACTTTAAAATAATATAACTTTTGAGGTAGATATCGATTTTTAATAAAATTAATATTTAAAAAAAATTTCATCAAGATCTATCAAAATCATGTTGACTATGAAATCCTTTTTTTTTAAAAAAATTTATTACCCTTGAAATTGATGCGAGCAGTAACAGTAACATGTTATTCTATTTGACAATTACTCTATTTGACAGTAACATGTTACTCTGTCTCACAATAATATGTTACTCTAGTAATATTGTCCAAGAAAGAATATATATATATATATATTATTTTGTCCTTACTCAATTATGTGTTTTCTCTATAAGGAGTTTATGAAGAAAAATAAATTGGGCTATCTTTTTCACTAAATAAAGGTCTAATGAACGGATTTTGACTAAATTTCCCAATTATGTTACAATTGTGATTTTCGTAATTTGGCTATTATATTAATTTTGTCTCTTATACTCTTTTCTTTTTCCTTTAAATTTCAAAAACAATTACACTTTTGAGTTTTTCCCGGCTAGACAGATTGGGAAAGTAAAACAATTCGAAAACAAAAAAGTTAAAAAAGAATAAAAAAAATAAAATAAGTTAATTTTATTTATTTTTAGATTCTTCTGGACAAGACAGACTAAAAAAATAAAAAAGAAATACATAATTTTGAGAAAAATATCATTAAAGATAAAAAAATATATATATATATATTAAAAAAAAATTAGTTGTATGCCAAATACTCCCTTAATTTTAAGAGTAATATTACAAGAGACTTGCCGATGATGGTAGGCAATGATAGGAATTCCAATAAAATTATCAAATATTTTAAATAATACTCACATGAGTGTAAGACACATGTCTATGTAAGTATTGTGTTGAATATTTGGTAATTCATCTAGGGTCTTTAACATGTTTAAAGAATTGTTGATAAGAAACACCTATTTTGATAAGATTGTTAAAAATTGACTTTTTAATTTTTTTCGACTTTTTTTAAAAAAATATGTAAAAAATCTAAGAAATAATGTGGTTCAAAATGAATTAGAACTGACTTTTGCTTTTTTTCAAAACAGCCATAAATACCAAAAATTTTTAATCTCAATACACTCTTTATATATTCCAAAACACTTATACACTTTTCTAATACTAACAACGATTAGCATTTTCCAATGTAACAAAATATATAAAAATATTTTAGAATATGTGAAAATATATTGATGTTATAAATATTTTATAGTGCTTAAGGATGTTATTAGTAGGACCATTTATATATTTTCAATTGGCATTTAGGTAGTGGTTAGATTGGCAATTTCTTATTTTTGCCTAGTCCGTATCACTTCCCATTTTGTACAATTTTTTATTTTTTATTAATTTTATTTTCATTCCAATTATATTAATTAAATAATTTTTGTTTTGCATATATTTATATATAATTTGATTTATTAAATATAATAAGGATAAGACAACAAAATATTCATAAATACATCATTCAATCTCTCTATTTCTCATTATAAATTTTCTCTCTCATCACTAATTAATCTTTGCCCCTTATATGTTAATCATCTATCACTTGTTAGAATCATTCCTTTCAAACTGAAACAAATTATCACAACATTTTTTTGGTCATGTTGTGTCTAGGGTTGCAAATCAGTCGACTCGAATCAAGTTTTGTTGAGTTCGAGCTTGACTTGTTTGCTTATTAAGCTCATTTATTAAACTAGAGCTCAGCTCGGCTCGGCTTGGCTCGTTAATATTAATGAAACTTGAATTCGGCTCGGCTCCGCTCAATAAGATTTTTTTTAATATTATTTATATTATTTAATATATAAACAGTATATTTATTATATAATTTAAATAAAGATAAACGAGCCGAACTTAATGAGTTAAACTTATTCAAGTTCAAGCTCAACTCGTTTACTAAACGAGCTTAATATTTGAGCTCGAACTCGGCTCGTTTAAGCCGAGCTGAGATGAGACGAGACAAGACGAGTCGACCTTGTTCATGAACAACTCAATTTATTTGCAGTTCTAGTTGTCTCTTGTCATCACTACTTTCTTGATTTTTTCAGCATTATTCCTACCCCAACATAAAACAAAACAGGGATGAGATACCACAGTTCCAGGATTGTTCTTACCTTGTTCCAGCTACTAAGAAGGTAGAAGAAGAAGATAGCAGCATAGGAAAGGAAGGAAAACAATGGCAAGTGGTTTGAGCGGAAGGGAAAGAAGGAGATGGTGGTAAATGTTAAAAATGTTAGGTGTATAGTAGTTTTGTCCTGGATGATTAATAAAAAAAGGGTTATTATGATTTGATGTAATTAAAGTAAAAGTTTAAATTGAGGAAAAGTTGAAAAAACAAAAATTAGAGAATCCTGTTTGGTGCAACTGTGAGTAAGTGATTATATATTATAATTTAACAGATTATAAATTTTAGTTTTATATAAAAGTTGTTAACCTGTTTGGTGCAACTATGGAACTATGAATTTAAGCAGTAGTATAGTATTTTGTTGAATAAATTGTAAAATAATTTTTTACTGTGTATTTGTCTTTTTTGCCCTTATAAGATGTAAGAATTGTAATATTTTTTTTCTTTTCTTGCATTTTATTTTTTTTAAAGTTCTTTTATTTAAAGTTAATAATTGGTACCTATTGGTACACTTCATTACAATTCCATTTCAACAAAAAAAAAAATTTTTTTTGGGGGGGGGGGGGTTCAAAGAACAATTAAAAAAACCCTAAACAATTTTTTTTCAGTGTATATATATATATATATATATTTGGTTGTAAATTAAAAAAACAAAATCTTAAAACTCAAATGGTTTTCTCTAATTTCATAAATCATAACTTAAATCCACAAATTAGTAAGTTTAGGATTTCATTGAAAAAAAAAAAAAAAAAAGTAAAAAAATCCTAAACAATTTTTTTTCCCATACTGTAAACATACATACATATATATATATATATAACTAGTTGTGCACAAAAAAAAGATCAAAACTTAAAATTCGTCGAAGATGGGAGGAAAGTTTAGTCATCTAGATTTCGTTGGAGATAATAGTGCCTTCGATCAGCTTCAGATCTTCGCAGGTTGAGGTTCGATCTGAGCAAAAACATGAGAGCTCTTTCGGTTCTCTCTAGAGCTCTCTATGTTCTCTCTGTGTTCTCAGATGTAAAATGAGAGAGAGAGAGAGAGGATAATAGAAGTTTATATCCCTAGTTTAATGATAATATTTTGTAATGATAGAGGACATTTAAGTATTTATTTGCTTTAGTTTTAGGTATCCATATAATCTGAATTTGAAAAGCATCTCTTGATACTTTTTGAAATCAACTTTTTTTCTTTATATTTAAGTTGCGATAAGTTATAAATTGTTACTTTGTAAGTTACACCAAACATACTATTTCAACTTAAATTAAGTTAAAAATTGAAATAAACTTTTTTTAAGTTACACCAAACACCCACAGTATCTCAAATAGCTAGGCAAGTTAACGGAAAATAGATGTGTGTGAATTGATTGAAGAAACTAAGAATTTAGTATATAATTTATTATAATGATTAAATGTTGGGTTTATTTTGTAATTTTTCTAGAAGTCTTTAAATTACACTTTCAAATTGGTTCAATTGTCCGTTTAGCTTGCCCTTTTATAAAAGTTTGAGATTAATATTTAAACACTTAAGATTGAATTGAAATGAATTTTTATGAACTTTCTCTGCTATTTTATACGCTTTAAGATTGAATTGAATGATACTTTATGAACTTTCTCTGCTATAAAGTTTTTAATTAGTAATTTTATAATATATTTTTTTAATTAATATATGAGAGTTTGTGTGAATTTTAATATATGAATTTGTTTAGTTTGATTTTTCAAAAAATATTTTTAAACAACTTTTTATTGGCTTTTATTAAAGTTTTTATTTTCTATATTTTTAGTTTAACTTTTTAAATGTTAGACTAGGTGTACTTAAAATGTAAATATATATATATATATTAAGAATAATTGAAAACCCAAACAAAAATGTGTGTGTTCTTATTCAAATTTTCGTTTATTTTTAATAAGTTTTTTTAGATACATGTAAAAAAAAATTTAAAAATAATTAAAATAAAGAAAAAAACACTTACTAAAATGTTTAAAAAAATATTAAAATATGAAAAATAAATAAACTTACCAAAAATAAACAAAAATTCGTCTAAAATCAATTAAAAAGAATCAAACCAAAACTGCCTAGGGATGTAAATCGGCCCACCGACCAGCGACCCATTTGAAGCCCATTCGTAGCTCGGAATGGTTCAATCCGGCTAGGTTCGAGTTTAGCATGTGAACCAGGGCTTGGGCAGTGTATTTTGGGGGCCCGATTTGCCCGAGGCTTAATGTCATTTTCAAGCTATTTTGGTGGAAAAAAAAATATCAGGTCCGGTTTAAGCTCGCTTTGCTAGCCTGCCCAAGGCCTAAGTATTCCTAGGTCTTAGGACTGGGTATAGGGTTATTCGACCTGTGAAACCACTCAACCTGAATTGTTCACACCTATTTGGGCGTTTTTGCTTAAGTATTAGGGTCGGATACGGGGTTAAAATTTTCCTATTTTGTGGATTGCGGATGGGTGACGGGTTTTACCCGTACTCACATTTACCCGTCCGCATCTGTATACATTGTTTAGCTTATACATTTTTTACAAAGTGAATGTCAATCAATTGACTAATCCTAGCCTGTGTTTATAGTTTGTTTCCTTTTGGGAGTAAATTAGATAGATATGCTGTAATTTATTTAGGATAAATCATTTGAAAAATAATGATTTCATGATAAGAAATATGTGATTTTATAGTCCAAAATAATATTTAAAAAATGGATGGAAAAGGCCGAAGAAGAATATTAAAAAAATGAGAAAAAAAAAGTCCAAAAAAAAAATTTTAAAGGAAAAGCCCAATTCGCAAACCATCCGCAAACATTATTTGCACAAATCACAATTTGCAGGTTCAATTTTTTCCAAACTGCTAACATGCGAGTGAGTCTAAACCGCAAATCAAACTGTCAAAAATCGATCCACGAACAACCATATTGAGTCTAAATTTGGATCTGAGCTGAGATTTTGCGCGAGTGAGCAGATTCAACTCGGTTCCATTATTTACAAGAATCTACTAAGCCCGACCCCTAGTGTCATGACCCAAATCTACCCATATAGGTTTAGCGCCGTAATCGGTCAGTAATCCTTGGATTACTAAAGGCCTCTGAACAAAATGACATATGATTAGAAACTACGGAAGCAAATATACATAAAACATATATAATCCATGGAGCTGTATAGACATACATGGAACAAATAAACTTAAACTTTATAAGCATACATGTGACGTCATAAAGATACAGTAATTACACGTCATCCCATGTACAGATAAACAGAAGTTTGTTCGTAAATTAAAAGAACAAAGTCTTAAACAATACAAAACATGGCCACAAGACTTAACTTAATCCGGAACCTCATCGGGAGGCACAAAAGGGTAGCTGACAAACACAAAACTCTTCAGGCATCATCTTAAGTCTGGTCGCTCGCCTGCTGACCTACATACATAATAATAAATAGTGAGCGAAAATCTAATGAATAATAACAGAATAAAAGGTTAAATGAATGATGTCCCAAAACCAATTCAGAAACCAGAGTTCATATCAAAGACAGATTCATATTCGTATTATTGTTGAGAGCATATACAGAGTTAATGCTTAATCGTATGTGATACATCCGTTAGCGCTAATAGATCACATACAGAGAATCAAAAATCATACTTGTCAGTTCTATAGAGGAACCTCCTGCTGGGTACGAATAACTTGTCAGTTCCATTAAGAAACCTCCAGGCGGGTGCAGATAACTTGTCAATTCCATAAAGGAACCTCCAGACCAAGAACAAATAACATACTTGTACCACAAAATTGTTGCCACGGATACTTGTCAAAATTAGACAATCATTCATAATACAAACATAACATTTCATAGAACAGATCTTATTCCATATATAGAAAATAAGTAAAGTTGAATATAGCTTTACTAAGTTATTACTCACAGATGACTTCACTTGTAAAATAGACAAATCAGAAAACTTATGGTGTGTGACCTACACACACACATAACAGAAACACATAATGAAACACACACTCGATTGGTACTTAACTTCTATCGTCTCATTGTAGTGTGTTTCTAGGTCTTCACCTCTTATTGTGTCTTAATCATGGCCTAAGAATGCCTAAGATGCAATAAAGATGCTAAAATGTACTTGGAAACACTTAACAAAAATTGTTGAAAACAAGGGTCTCGCTCGAGCGCAACTTTCTTCGCTTGAGCAGACATACAAAAATATAAGTGGTCGCTCGAGCGCAACTTCTGTCGCTCGAGCGGTCCGTAAACTCTGCAAAAGTACTGGTTGTGTATTTTTTAGCTCGACGATTGCTCAATGGTCGCTCGAGTGTGAGACTCAGTTCATCGCTCGAGCGCAACTCTTGTCGCTCGAGTGATCTACAAAACATGAAACTTCTGGGAGCTTGCATTTTATGCTCAAGCCAACTTTTGGTCATTCGAACGGAAGTGCAAGATCACAGAGTGGTCACTTGAGCGCAGGTTCTGTCGCTCGAGCGAAGGGTGCAAATTCTGGAATTTCCAGATTTGCCTTCAACCTTTAAAACTCAAATTCAAAGCCACAAATCATGTTTTTTTTTTTTTTGTGCCAAAACTCCAGAAAACATGTCCAAACTTGAAAAACATTGAAAATTAAAGATCATTTCATGAAATAAAGACCCATAAGCTTGTCAATTGAGCAACCTTAAACTTGAATTGTGAAAACATAACATGAATATGACATGCATTAAGTGATTTGAGCTCTAAGTTTCTAAATCATGAGCAAATGAGATGTTTAGGGTCAAAAATATGTTGGATTCCTTGAACAAAACTCAAGTACGGACATACATGTGGAAATTCTTGAAAATCAACTTACCAAATTATGAGAATTATGCATGCATACATGATACACTCCCAAAGTCAACTATTTAAGCTCAATTCTTGTCTTCCTATAGGATTTCTTTTGAATTCATGAGTTGACTAACTTAATTACATTATTAAAAGCTTGGGTTCTCACCTAAACTTCTCAATTGAGCTTCAAGTAAACCAATTCTTGAGTGATCAAGCTAATCCTCCTTAGTTCTCTTCAATTCTTTAGCAAATCCTTTTTTATTGAACTCAAGTCTTCTTCCCCTCTGTCTCTCTCTGTCTCTCTCTCTCTCTCTCTCTCTCTCTCTCTCTCTCTCTCTCACGTGTAGTCTTCAAAGATGAGGAATTGAGGGTGTAAAGTGTATTAAAGGTGTTAGAAGTGGCTTTATATAGGCTCAATTAGAAAGATTAATTAATTTAAGTTAAGGATGACTAATTGAGGTCAATTATTTTAATTATTTGGTTCTGAATCGAATTTCCATTCAACCTACCATAAATTCGTAAAAATTCCAATTAACAGGTAAGTCAAGTCAGTTTCTTGATCAGATGCCGATAAGGTCGTCAACTTGCAGAGCAAAACAATAACATGAACAGATCATTCTATGATGAACAGATATGAATACAAATAATGCAACATACATGTAATTAATGCAAATTCCACTTTAATTACTTATTAAGCTTTCTTAATCATGGATTAGATATTAATCATGAATCGGGGTTGTTATACCGGGCCAGGACAGGCGATTTTATTACCCTTAAACCCGCCTAGTGCATACCGATCTAACCTAGCACTAGGGATAGTTATTTTAATCCGATCCATGAGGGCCCGTCCATACCTGCCCTGACACTTATGTGGGGCGGGAGTGGATTATGTTTTGGTCATCCTCAACGGGAGCAGAGCAGGTATCGCTTCCCTGGATGCAAACCCAATCCGATATAATTAATAATATATATATATATATATATATATAAAATATAATTATATATAAAAAAAATAATTTTAAAAGTTTATGATTTTATTTAAATATAAATAAACAATAATCTTAAAAGTCTCACAATTTATATATATATAAATAAAAAAATTATTTAATGTGTTAAAAATTTAAATAATTCTTAATTTTTTTTAACCATTTAAAATACAGTTGAATATTCGCAAAAACGAAATAGGGTTAAAAAATTCTACTCGTACCAAGGTGTCACGGAAGCATGACGGGAGCATGGATGGAGTTTGTCAACAAAAATAGAGACGAGAATGACAAACTCAACCCAAACCCGCCCCGTGGCCACCCTACCTAGCACCCGCACCTGCACGAGTCATCGACTCACTCGAGAAAGAGAGGGGATACGGCTGCAAGAGGGCCACGATATGTCCTCTTTCCATGGCTTCCTCTACTACCCCTTTTCCCCATTCAACCTGAAAAACCATTTTACGAATCAAACCCCTCTGTTTCTCTCTTCTTCTTCTTCTCTGCCCCCAATTGATTCCTCAGACTCACCAAATCAACCCCAATGGACCACTACAAGGTCTTGGGTCTGACTCGAAACGCTACCAAAGACGAAATCAAAGAATCATTTCGAAAATTAGCAATGCAATTCCACCCAGACAAGCACTCTCACTCTCCCAACTCTGTCAAGGACGGTGCGACTCTTCGATTCAAGCAGGTTTCAGAGGCCTACGAGGTCCTCATGGACGATCGCAAGCGCGCTCACTTCAATCTCCGATATTCCAACAACAACAACAACAACAACAATGGAAGAACAGCAAGTGGGTTCAATTCTTATGGTTATGGGTATGGCTATAATTCTGGCAGTAAACCCAATTCTAGTTATGGGTTTTATAGCAGAGGTGTTAATGGAGATGGGTTCGTTTCTAAGTTGGAGATCGCTTTTCGGTTTCTTACAACGCGTTCGGGTCTTCTCAACCTTGCCTTTGCTGGGTAATCTCCTCCTCCTCCTCCTCTTCGTTAATGTTAATTTTAGTTTTTTTTTTTGGATCAATTCATGTAGCCAATTGTGATTATGTTTATATTGGAATGTTGGGTTCAATTCAAAATTCGATTTTTTGTGTGACTTCTCATTTTTGTACCATATGAATTTGAATTTTTTTGTTTTATGAATTACGATAAAATAGTTGGGATTCCTTACTTGTTGCACAATTTTTGTGCAATTTCATCACACCAATGCGGCAAAAGCAAGATTGTTCTTCCTCAATTATATTATTGTCCAAACCCAGAAATTATTTCCCTATTTATGTCTAGCAAAGCAAGGAAACTATTTGAGAACTAGGGTTTAAAGAACTAAGAGACTAAAAGGACTATTTTACATCAAAGTAATTTACCGACATTTTGACAATGAAAGTTCATTGTGAATTCTCAAATTTGGTAGGGTTTGACCTTAGTGAGCATGGGGTTCATCATGGAGAATTCCTTAGGCGTGCCTGGAGGCAACCTAGATTTTAAGTGTAACTTAGGGTTTTATTTTGTATTTTCTAAATTTTGAGTTTAACGATTCAATTCCAAAGCACATGGTCAATATCAATCCTTCAATTTTGAGGATCAAGGACCATGACAAGTTGTCGTCAACATACACTAGGAGATATATTTTAACTCCATTCCCCTGATACTTCTAAAATTTTGCTTTCATACCTTTGGCCATTGAAGACAACTCCTCTTTTGAATCTTTCTTAGCCTATTACTCAATTTTTGTTTGAATCACAAACACTGCATAAAAGAAACAATTAGAAGTAATGTAAAGTGAGCTCAAAAGCTGCTTGGTTGCATTGTAGAAAAGCCTTGGGAATCTTACAAACAACGTACAATTATTCCAATCACTTTCAGTTGGAGCTCTATACGTCTTCTCTTTTTCACTTCCCACAAGCCTCATCATCTAAAAAGTAAGATTTGTAATTGTAGTTCTCATCCCTTACCTGTTCAAAAGCCTTCTCAAAACTTTTAGCAGCCTCCAACATTAAGTAGGTGGAGTTCCATCTAGTTGGTACATCAAGGCATAAAAGAAACTTTGATCCAATTTTTGCTTTCTCTCCACACTTGTTAAACGTCTCTAGCCTATTAGGAGAAGACCTCACGTAGCTCGCTACATCACGAACACAAGCATTAGATTTATCTAATTCTTTCAAACCCGCACCCACTATTAGATTCAAAATATGCGCATAACAATACATATGTAAAAACTCATGACCTAAGATTCCCCTTCCAATCTTTTGTTTTCCTCATTAAGAACTTGATGGTAGCATTGTTAAAACTAGCATTATCAACGTTCAATGTAAAAATGCTACCAACTTTCCAATCAAGCAAACATATCTCAATTTTTTTACTAGTAGACTTTCCCTTATGCCTTGATGTACCAACTAAGTGGAGCTTCACCTACTTAATGTTGGAGGTTGCTAAAAAGTTTGAGAAGGCTTTTGAGCAGTTGAGGATGAGGATTTCAATTACAAATCTTACTTTTTGGGTAATGAGGTTTGTAATGATCGGGACTTGGGAAGTGAAAAAAGGAAGACATATGGAGCTCCAACTGAAAGTGATTGAAAAAACTATAGCTTGTTTGTGAGATTTTTAAACGTCTTTTCTACTGAAAGTGATTGGTCAATGTAAAACTGCTACCAACTTTCAACTCAAGCAAACACATCTCAATTATTTTATCAGTAGTTTTTTCCTTACGATCTTCAACTTGACAAAAGTTTATCATCCTTTATTGTAGTTTTCAGTCATCATCAATGAAATGAGCGGTGGGCACATGTAATTTAGATTTTGTATTGATGTCTATGTGTTTGTGGTAAGGCAAACCCTATGACGCTTCAGTATGTTTCTTAACTTATACTGCTCCTTGTTTAAAATGGCTACAATATCTCCAGCAACAGTAGTACGTGATGGAATTGCCTTAAACTTAGGTTGAAAGACATTGCAAAATATTCAAAAACCAATTCCTTCCACAAACCTAGAGGGCAATTTATCAAGAATGATATTCTCAACAAGAGCTTTACTACTCTATTCAATAGTAAGCTCGTTGCCACAAGATCAACAGCCACTTCTCCATCTTTTTGGGGTTGAAAGAACAAGGTTTGTTGTCCCGTACCTTGATCCCTATAAGCATATTTTGGGCAATTTACCAAATGACTCAATAAACTACTTGTCCCATGGCCTTTGGAATCAACTAGGTATTCCTTTTGATATAGTCACACAACCCTGCTTTTTCCATCTTTCTCACTCTTTATTTTATCAAAATGATCCCATGCCTAAGATGATTTTCTCCCACCACCCTTTTCCTGCAGCCTACCCTTTTCCTTGAGTGGTATTGGAAGCTTCTTACCCTAAGATGATCCCATGCCTGAGATGGTTTTCTCCACCACCCTTTTCCTGCAGCTTACACTTTTCCTTGAGTGGTATTGGAAGCTTCTTACTGGGGTTGGGGCATTAGCTTGAACATCACTACCTTGGGCATTTTCATTGACAATGGGAGAAGGATAATCCATTATCTATAACCAAAATACAAATAAATAATAATCAGAAAATCAAAGTGCTAAAATTCAAAAAACAACAGTAATAGATGTACAAATTCAAAGAGCATGCATAATAGTAATTAATCATTGACCATTTCAGCAGAAAAAATTGAAAAAACATCTCTGTTTGGTTTATTGTTGAAAAACTATTTTCTGTTTTTTTTTTCCCTTTAAAAAAATAGAAACTAGTTTGATGAAAATAAACACAAAAGATATATTTATTACCTTCAAATATTATATTTCACCCCAAAAAAAGAGAAAACCATATGAAAATGATGAGTTTTTTTTTTTCTTTTTCTTTTTCATTTTATTCAACAAACTAGTTTTTTTATTTCTTTGAAAAAAGAAAAAGTAACTGAATTTGAAAACCAAACCAAATCAAACAAGATTATATTTTGTTGTTGCTAAATGCTAAGAATCAAAGACTTAGAGAACAAAGTTCGCAGTAATCATAGTGAATGAACTAAGAAATCAGCTAGCAATGCTAAAATTCATTATTCAAAAAACAATGCTTATTAAAAAAACAAACATGTACCATGCAGAGTTGCAGATCATTTCAGCAAAAGTTTAAAAAAAAAAGAAAAAGAAAACACACATAATTTGAGTCTTTGAGCCTTGCCAACTACCTTATCAGAGACTTTTGAGTTTGAGCCTTGGATTAGCGTAGGACTTAAAGGAGTGTGCTCAAACAGAGATGGTTAATACATTGGCAACAAAAAATGTTCACTGAGAGCAATGTTAATTATAAAATGTACATGTACACCATTGTTGAAAAAAAAAAGAAAAAGGAAAAGAGATAAAAGAGTATTTGCATGCAAACTATTTTATCATGCTATCACCACAAATATGTAGAGAGTGAACTAACAGAAACTTTAGTAGACCAGTCCCTTTTTTGTACAGAGTAATAATGGAGTTTACTCTTTATTCTTAAATGGTGTAAAATACGTTGAATAGCTTGATCCTGTTAATTAGATGATGTACTTTCACATTTGCTTTTATTGTATAACATGAATGGTTTCTCAAGTGTGACAGGAATTTGGCTGATACATAATTTTTTGTAGTGCTCTATTAGGTGGAACGCTTATTGTTGACACGAGTGGGGATACATTGTGGAAGATGCACAATCCTGGGGTATGTAGTTTGGTTTTGTTCTTGTGCATCCATAGACTTCAACTTTCCTGTCTTTTTTTCTTATTATAATTGCTGTGTGATATCATGGTTGCTTGATGACTTATTGTCTTGCATTTGCACATTATGTCATGGAAATTCTGTCTCTGGAGCTTAATTAACTCTCCAGAAGTGGACAATGGATCCAGTGTGATATGCCTGCAATGTTCATCTTTGCCCCCTACTAAATTTCATGTTCTGGTCTATGTATTTGTTGGCACATACAAACACACATGTAACACTGATAAGGGGGGATACACTATATGCCTGTTCCTTGCTGTATTTCACTTATTTTCCTTTCTCACCTGTTACTTGTCATTTATTTTATTTTATTTTTACTCATTCCCTAATGTTGTGTTTGGTTGGGGGATTTCGGAAGAGATTTGGAAGGAGAAAGAGAAAATGTATGTGAAATTAGGTGAAATGTAAACATATTTTATTCACATTTCACCTACCTTTTCCTTTTCCTTTTCCAAATCCCTTCTCAAATCCTCCAACCAAACGCAAAGGTATTTTACTTGTGTTTAATTTTGCTTAGGAAAAATTTTAAGTTCATTTAGGGCCACTGGAATCAATTAAATTTCAAAACCCATCATACGAGGTTTATGTGAGTAATTATGATTTTCTTAATACCTTGATGAATGTGTAAGGCATATGAGAACCATCTCTGTTGGTAAATCATTAAAAGATAAAATAATAATACTAATAATAATTCTAGTACCAATAGTAGCTAGAGTTCGAGGATTTTGGAAGGAAAGTGAGAAATTTCGAGGTAAAATGTTTTATATATATAGTCATTTCAAAAAATTTATGTGATTTCTCGAGGTTCTAATTGTTTTGACAGCCTTTGAATTTCAAAGACTAGAAGAACGAACTTCTCAACTTCAAAACACTTTAACACAATCATCTACCTATCCACTTGTAGCAAAAGAGAATAGACTTGAAGGGAGGTAAGTTGAACAAATTAGCAACGAATACCTGAAAGGAAGCCGGGCTACTTCAGATGGAGGTTGAAATGAATGTTCGAATAACTTTTTACTTACTGCAAGAATACCACTGGTTGACTTTCCATATGCTATTCTTGTAGTAACACAAATGATCATTTATATATTTTTGTTGATGCCAGTGTAGAATTCTTGCCCTGGTTTTGTTTTTTATGGTAGTTATTCAGTTTATGTCCCACACACATTTGTTTGTTTGTTTGAGTCAAGTTTAAGAGATAAAAGTAGGAAAGCTTTGACTTGCAAAAGTTAAGGCTAAATGCAATAACACATGTAACAAATACACTTTTTGTCAATGTGATGTTACTCTACTGGTGGATCTTACTTTCAATTATATGATGTATTGGCAGATAAGTGGTAAAATATTAATGAAGTAAAACTGTCAATACTACAAAAATATGTAGCTGTTTAACGATTCAATAACTGCAAAGGGTCCACCAGTACGAGGCTATGAGCATTTAACATGGGTTGGACATTTGGTGGACATTTGGATGACCGAGCCTTAGTTGGTTTCACATTTGATTTCTATGCATGCCAACAATGTCATAGTCCAAAATGAATTTTCTGCAGCACCAAAATGTTATTGGTTTTTCTTCTTTTGTTTTTTGGTGTTGGTTGCAATGGACTTGGTTAATTATTGGTTGAAAATTCCTGTTGCTGATTTAGTTGCCTGCTTTAAATTCAGAAATCATTTGAAGATGCTGTGGAGTCCATAGAGAAGGCCAAGGCAGTTAAAGATAAGATGTGAAATGGGCGATTATTTTATGAATGACCCTGTTTTCACGTTGACCAACCTCCAAGTTAGTTACTTTCTGGATTTATAGTAGGTATCGTTTCCTTTTCTACAATACTTGTTTAAAGTCTCCTCTATCTTGCTCTGTGAATCTTTTTGCTCGCAATGCCTTGTTTCAATGTATGAAGTAATTGGTTGTATAGTGTAAATGTAAAACCACATGTTCTGTTGTAAATGGACCCGGATAACTCATATTCATATTAATTTAATGATTTCATCCCTATTATTGCGAATATTATAGTGAAGGTGGGGTTTGCAGGATACAAATCCTTATTTTATTATTATTTTTTTTCTTCAGCAAGAGAATGAACTGACATTGCTATCCAGATCGGCAAAACATCATCGCCAGTTTATAATGATCAATTAACACAGCAGTGAGTTAGGATTTTGATTTTATGAACAATTGGATGGTGGGGTTAGTGTTGGCTGTGGGGGAGTGCTGGTGTTGCAGAAGGGAGTGGTGCGATGTGCGACGAGGGAGGTAGATGGGAGTGTCAATGGTGGTCCAATGGCGGTGGAAGGTGGTTGTGAAAGGAGCTGGTGGCCGACTATGTGGTGGTGGTGGAGAAAAGAAAGAGTTAAAAAAAAAAAAAAAAAGAGATGGTGGAGCCGGATCTGCCTCATGATTAGAGAGTAGGTTTTTTTGGAGTTTTGTATAGTTGGGTTGCAGGATGGTAGAAGCAGATATGTTTGTTTTTTTGGCTTTTTCCACATAAGTTGTTGGAAAAAGCCACCATTATTGCTTGAATTAGTGAAGGTATAACCCATTGACGTGTTAATCCTAACAAGAACATTTTATCAATCAGTTAGTGCTTACAACTAAACACAAAATTCAAAACAAAGCTCTAATTTTAAAAATTAATTTAAAAAGTCAACAAGCTACAAATGTGATTATAACAAATATTTGAACAAGGCTTCATTTCTTACAGGCAACATGATCTTTGCAATAGGATGCGTCAAATCAACAAAAATAACAAAAAAAATTGACAACAAAAATATTTTATTTTCGAAGAATTAAATACAGAACACATAAACTAGGTTTTAAATATATGTTCTCATCTGTAAAGTCTGTTTTTTAACTAGTTCAATAGATCTATGATGGCAAAAGTCATTCGCATTTTCTAAAACTTGGCTAGCAATGAGTGAAAAAGTAGTGTTAGTACTAGTTTAATTGATCTATGAGCAATCAACATTATAGAATTTCAGGGCACAAACTCAACTACATAAGCACAAGCTTTTTACTATTTGCAAACACAAGCTTCGTGGGAATTTATTTCTGGACGTGTACACCCAAAATATGAAATTTTGATTTGGAAATATAGCTGATATAGCTGTTCAGGTCAAGACCCAACCCCTTTATACTTGTTGGTATTGGTTTGCATCTATTCGGGTTGTTTTGTACCTTTTAGTTATTTAAATTGTCACAGGGAACCTTGGTTTTGACTCGGCACCATTGGCAAATTTCTTCTTTTGTTTGAAGGGTCATGCCCGCGACTGCGATGTGCACTTACGACTGCAGTCAATTATGGCCTTCAGGTTTGTTGGCCTAAAAGAGAATTGTGTGGCTCGCAAGCTGCAGGATCGCACCCGCGATGTCACCCGTGACCAAAACATACCTTCAGGTCCCTTGACTGGGATAGTTGTGTGGCCCGCGAGGGTAAGCCATGACTTTGGCATTGCTCCTGTGGTGTGGGAGTTTGCGTCGCTATTGTGACTTTCGCGCCCGCGATGCAGCTGTCTATAAATATCACCCAAAAGTTGAAAATATCAATTTTTTTGATCTCATCTTCTTATTTTCTCTCTCAAATCGCCATTTTTAGCCTTTTAGCTTTTAAACACTTGGTTTCATCTCTTTTAAGCCATTTTCCACCCCTATTCCTTAAGATCAAAAGCTAGGACACTTTGAAGGCTACGTTTTAATCTAAAAAGCTCAAATTTTCGTCTATGTCGATTTTTGGGTGTTACTCATCTCTCCCTCTTGCTTTGAGGTAGGGATTCTTTTAATGATTTGTATGTTATTTAGCCTTGTTATGTGTTATTTTGATAATTTAACATGTTAAGAGATTTAGGGTTGGTTAAGGTATATTTTAATGCATAAAAGAGGGATTTCTACCAAAGAACCATCATCATCCACAAAAGATTGTTGCCTTCAGTCAAGAGGAGAGAGTAAGCTATCCTGTAAGTAAACATGATAGAGATTTCTAAGGAAGATTGGCATTTCCCCATAGCTCAATTCTTGAAACATCCACAACTTCCTGTAGATAGAAAGACTAGAAGGAGAGCAACACATCATGTCTGGATTGAAGGAGAACTTTACAAGAAGAGTCTTGAAGATGACCTGCTTCTATAGTGCCTTTCTAACAAAGAGGCAATCAAAGTAATGCTCATGAAGGAATTTGTGGGGCTCATCAAGCAGGAAAAAAAATTAAATGTCTAATTAGAAGGTATGGATACTATTAGCCTATTATTCTTTCAGATTACATTAGATTTGCCCAAGGATGTCTACCTTGTCAAGCCTATGGTCATATCCAACATGTGCCAACAAGGTCTATGAATTCCATAGTTAAACCATGGCCATTTAGAGGTTGGTTCTTTGACATGATGCGAAAAAAAAATTCTCCTTCTTCTAAGGGTCATTCCTACATAGTTATGACTATGGATTACTTTATAAAGTGAGCTGAAGCCATTGCTATGAAGTCAGTAAATCAAAATGACCATCAAGACGAACAAAGAAAACATTATCCACAAATTTGGCATGCCTCAACATATTGTGGCCGATAGAGGAATTGTTTTCTTTAGTGGAGAAGTCCATGCCGTTGCCGAAGAGTATGGTATAGAACTTTCTCATTCAACTCCATATTATACTCAAGGCAATGGCCAGGTAGAATCAACAAATAAGGTTTTGAAAGGCATCATTGAAAGAATGATTGAGGACAAATCTAGAATTTGGCATGAAGTCCTGTCAAAAGCATTGTGGGCTTACAAAACTTTAAAAAGAACAGCAACAGGAATTACACCATTTATGCTTACTTTTGGGCATGATGCAGTCTTTCATATGGAAATAATCAGGATTCCTTAAGAGTTGCATTCTAGAATGACTTAACTCTGGCAGAATATAATCAAGTTGTGTTAGTGGAGCTTGAGGATCTAGATGAAGTAAGGTTAGCAACCCTAGATCATCTTTTAGTGCAGAAACAGAGAGTAGCCATAACATATGATCGAAGAGTCAGAAACAAGAGTTTGCAGAAAATGACTTAGTTTGGAAAGTAGTCCAGCTATTTGGTGCAAATGATCCTAAGTTTGGAAAGTGGTCTCCAAGTTGGGAGGGCCCATTTCTAGTTTTCAGAATTTGAAAGGGAAGTTCCTGCCAATTACAAGATCTAAATGGTGAATTACACAAGTGTCCAATAAATGGCAAGTACTTGAAGAAATTTTATCCAACAATGTGGGAAATGGAGTCAACAACGCAAAATTCTGTGAATTTATCAGATAAAAAATGGCCTGAACAACAAACCTAAACATGTTAAAAAATGTTCAAAACGGCCTTGTCTAGAACTAGGCCGACTAAGCAAAAATGATCTTAAGAGGCCGAACAAAAAAAAAAAGTGTGGCAAATTCCTAAACCAATCAAAAGTTCTAAGATGCAATGAAAGGAAATTACAAGAGGCTACTTATTTTGGTCTTGAGAATGTTCCAAGGGGCATCTACAACTTGGAACTTAATCACGGTTACGACACGAGCTTCTTTAAGTTCAAGAAGTTTGATATCTAATTCTGAGTAGCCAAGACAACTACGTATAGTTCCTGTTTCTAGGTAGCCAAGACAACTACGTCTTTCTCTATTTCCTTCAATTGAACTTGAAGAATAGCAATTTGGTCCTTTAGGTGGACAATTTGCTTTGCCTTAGCATCAGTAGCTTTCTTAATTTCTTGTAGGATTCCACGTACTCTTTCAGAAGATTCTGTAAGTAGGCCGACCACTGAATTTTCCCATCAATTTCTCCTTGTTTGCGAACAAGGGAAATGCGAGTCTGACTTATGTTAGAAATTTGCCCTTGAAATTCTTGGAGAGCTAGCTGAAGGGCAAAGTCAAATAATGTAGAAGTGGCTAGAACACTTAGAACAGATGTCAGAACTAGGAGCCATCTTGGGTGCAAAACATTTGGAAATGACAAAACCAAAGAATGACTTTAGATCATTCTTACCTTTCTTAACTTCATTGGAGAAAGGCATGATTTGACTTGAAGAGGCAGTCCAACTTCTAGAGGCTTCAGAGACAGGTGAGGTTGTTTTTTGGGACAACCTCAAAATAAGCATCCAAGGCCACAACTAGCTTTGGGGCAAAGGAGCAATTTCTGCTTTGAAGGCTTGGGTAGTTTCGTCTTGAATTGCTGCGGTTTCTTAGGCTTTTCTCTAAGGTCAAAAGGAAACCAAAGAAGGATTGTTACGATCGGGTCTCCTTTTCTCTTCCTTTCCTTCTCCATTCCATTCCCATGCTTCGTTGGATTAAAATGTTTGGAAACTATTTCTTTTGAATAGGTTTTTATTCTTGTTTTTGGTTCGGTGGTTTAATTTCATCCATTCCGGAGTGGGCACAGTCGAGTCCGGGGCGTCCGGGAATCGAGTCAGAAAAATATGGGCAAGAAACCAGGGGCCGTACGTGCGAGAGGCTAAGCTGCACGTCCCACACTTGCGAGAAGAGGGCTTTTGGTGGATTGCACATTGCCTAAAAGGCACGTGCGGAAAGAGGTGCGGGATGAG
Source organism: Camellia lanceoleosa (assembly GCA_025200525.1). Classification (NCBI taxonomy): domain Eukaryota; kingdom Viridiplantae; phylum Streptophyta; class Magnoliopsida; order Ericales; family Theaceae; genus Camellia; species Camellia lanceoleosa. The sequence continues at coordinate 114,017,927 of CM045770.1, read as the reverse complement.
CCCCGACGCAGGGGATGAAGGCGACGCGGCGTAAAGGGGTGCTTTGCACATGCGGGGATGGGTGCTGCACATGCGGCACTCTACAGTCCGAAAATCCCCTTTTTTTTTCTCTTTTGGTCTGAAAGTGTGCCTCACTTTTGGCACTTCTCTCTCACTCTAAAGACTATTTTCTCTCCTCCTTCTCTCTAGAAATCCAAACCACAACACTTAAACCCTTTGAATCCTTGCAAATCCTTGGGTTGGATCATCACCTCTCTCTCAAAATTTTGAAGATCTAAGCTAAAGTTCATCTTGGTGTGGTAGAAGGGTGAAGGATCCTCCTTTAAAGCTAGGGTTTCATCATCTTCTTCATCAAGGTCTTGAGGTAAGGAAATCTCATGAGTTATATATACATTTATGTTGGATTTGGTTGGTTTAAAAGGTTCCATTAATGGTATTAAATGCTTAGATTTGCCTCATGGATACTAGGGTTCCAAAATGGATTTTTAATCTCTCTCTTTTCTTAAACTGTCCTCGTGAAGCTTTTAACTCATAAAATAGTAGGTGTGATATTTTGAGAGGAAAACCCTCTCAAAAGAGAGGGAAAATGGTTGTTTTGGCTTTTGACTTAAAACCTTAGAAAATATTTTTGGGGATTTTGAAAGGTGAAAACATGTTTAGAGATATCTTGTGGTTTCAAATATTAGAGAGTGAAACTTTCATCACATTGTGTAGCATAGTGGTAATTTACTTAGTGTATGAAAAAAGAGTTATTATCTTAACATTATTGTCGAACATTTGAAAGTGTATTGTTGTGAGATAATAAGTGATTGTGCACCTTGGTTGGAGAAAATTGTGAATATTGAATTTGTTAATTGAAGACATCGTATGTGACCTTGAAGAGGTTAAATTGTTATAAATTTAGCATGAATAAATGTTGCTATAGCTATGAATGGATGGCATGGCCATTGGTAAAATAATGTTGAGGAGAAGTAATGAGTAAAGTGGTGAATTGATGTTGTTGAAGAAATGTTTTGAAATGGAGTGATGATTGAGATATTTATATTGCATCATATTCCCATTTGATTCGTCGTTATTATTGCACACTCATTGTCATGTGTTCGTTTTATGTTTTGCTTTGTTTAGAAAAGAAAAAATAATAAATAAATAAATAAACCAAAAGGATTTTTTTAGTATGGTTTTGTAAGCTTGAAATTTTTGAGTGGTCCTTGGTACATATTGGAATTGATGAGAATATCCATTACATGTTAATATGTGTGTACTTTCTGTGGTCATTACTCATTTCGGAGTGTGTGTTCTTTGATTAGTATGTCTCATTCTGTACACACTCTTAGATTAGCAAATATTGGAGTCTTCCACCTTAGTGATCATTTTTTTATGGACTTCTGGCATTGTATTTTTTGCTTTTTTAGAGAAATTGACCTATATTAGCACATCATGGGTGATGTTGAGTCTCTTAACCGCTTTCCATCTTTTTGCATCTCCATGGCTTTCCTTTCTATTCTTTGTAGTCCAAACATGAGGAAAAGGCTACCTCAGAGTCACTAACCAGGCCATCCTTATTATATCCATTCTTCTCTGTTCGCCCATACTCTTGAGCGTGTCAGCCGCCAATGAGTGTGCAAAAGAATAAGACAAAGAAAAAGAAAAAGGAAAAAATGTGCAAAAGGAAGAAAAGAAAAAAATGTACAAAAGAAAAAAAAAAGATTCATTAATTGAGAGGGAGCCTCCGCTTTTACTCAACAAATACCCCTTGATTCCTAGTGGTTTGACTTTCCTTAGTTGTGCTCAGATTCTCTTGTCAGAGGTCCAGCTTTCATATCACTACTAGGATTTGAATCTAGTGTTTGTCGAACTCCAAGAGTCACACACACACTTTTTTCATGGGATCTATGCTTGTCACATATTGCATCACCTTCTTTTATGAGGAATCTTTTACAGGCTGTGCACATTGTGTTTTCAAGTAATTGTGCTTCTTGGATAATCTTGTGTGTTTTAAGGTACAACTCTGAAATTCCCTGCTTGCTTTACCATATTATTGTTTGTCGTTTTCTTCTTGTTCTTTGTTTTTAGTGAGGGGGAGTTTGTTTTTTCATTACAAGAGTTTGTTAGTATGATCACTTTGATTTGTTTGGTAAGGGAGATTGGCTTTAGTTGTTTTGCATGTTACTATGCACTGTTTGCTTATTATTTCCTTTTTTCATGCTCCTGATATTTTCATCATCATATCATTGCTTGTCAGGCTTTTGATCTTGCTTTAGTTGATTGAGCTTCCTTTGTCAATTCGTGACAAAAAGGGAAATAAAGTTCATGTGTGTGTCTTAGGATTTCATGACCTTGTCATATGTCAGGTGCATGTGTCTTAGTTTTCATTTATTCATACTACATGTTCGTAAAATTTCCAAGTCGCATCTATTCATGTTTTCCATCTCATATTTCAAGATAATCTTATCATATGTTTATTGTTTTTTTCATATATTCTTGTGGAACTAATAATTGTTTTGGAGATTGTGGCACTAATAACTGTTTTGCAGATCATGACCTTGAGAAAGAAGTTGGCTTTTGTTGGCTGTAATGGGTTGGGGTAATTAGGATTTTATTTGTTAGGTGTGTTTTGTCACGACATTGCCAAAGGGGGAGATTGTTAGGTTTTATTTCTTGGCAATCCCGTGTGACAAAACTCCTTTCAATTGTACTTGTTTTCGCACTTTTTATTTCAGTGGGACTATGAGTTGTTAGATGCGAATCCAACCTGAATTGTGCCTTTCAGAGAAGTTTGTTATGTTAATGCTTTCAAGATTGCCACTTCGCTGATTATGACGAGGATCGAGCTGCCCGATCAGCTCGTGGGGGTCCAGGGGGCAACGCCCCCAAAGCAAAATGCAAAAATGCATTCCAAGTAGCCTACCCACTCAAGCGGACATTCCCCCGCTCGAGCGGAAAATGCTGAGTTCCATAAGTTTAGTTTGCCTGCAAAATTATTGGATGTTCGTTTTTTCCCGCTCGAGCCGAACTTTCCGCGCTCGAGCGTAGGTCCACTTGAGCGGCCAATCCGACGCTCGAGCGGAGATCGTGGGACAGCTTTCTATAAATTCGTATTTCAGTCCAAATCTAGGATTACTTCTCCAGATCTTCTTATTGGGTTCTAGGGTTTATATCTGGGGATATTTTGCTAGTTTTCTTTGATGTTTTGATTGAGCATTCAACTCATGGTTTAAAGAGTATACATCAAAGGATTATTTTGTTCTACACAAAAGAGAGAGTTATTCTTCGGTGGATTCTGAAGAATTTGAGCCTGAAGCTTTGGTGGATTTTGGAGTGGCTCATTGTCAAGACAATTCCGAGGTGAAGACGGGGTTGGAAGAGGCACATAGGGGTTGGCTCAATTCGGGCGTGGATTCGCTAGGTAATTGAGAGTATACATGTGTAATTCTTTTATATCTTCTTGGTGGATTGTTTTGTGGCTGTTACCCGTGGTTTTTTATCACAATTTGAGGTGTCCAATTGTGGTTTTTCCACGTAAAATCTTTGTGTCGATTTGTCTTGATTGTTTGATTGGGATTGTTATATACTGCTTAAAATTGATACATAATCACAAATCAACATCTAGGGGATTTCTAGATTTTTCATCATGTTATCTTGAGAAGGTTTACACTATAATGAGAACTATGAAACTGTGTATGGGGTAAATACGGTGGTAAGTCCGGTTAGGGGGTGTAGATGACTTGGATAAGTTGGCCTGAGTGTCCATGGTGAAAGACCAGAAAACCACGCGGATAGGTGTCAAGCCTTCCGGTTAATACCGGTAAAAATGGCAGTTTGGTAGTACTCGTAGAGTTTACTTGCAGACAAATTTAGGGATTACCAAAGGTCGTATTCTCGCCCCATGTGATTAAAAAGTTTAAATTGGAAATTGATGAGATTGTAATTGTAGATGAAATACATGTTGACTCTCAAGAAAGACGTGAATGATATTTTGAAAAAGTATTGCATTGCATTTGCACTTGCATTCAATTTTGGCCATCTAACATAAACGTATATACTTTGTTTGGTGTTTCTCTACTGGGCTTTATGCTCACCCCTATAGGTTTTGGTGCAGGTAAAGATGTGGTGATCCCGCCAAGTTGAGGGTGTGGATAATTGTAAAGAGCACATGGCTCTTCTTTTGTTGTGATTTCTTTTTGTAAAGCCAAGGGCTAACATGTATGTGTTCGAAAGACCCCTTTTGTGTAACCGGGCTATTGCCTTGGATGATGTAAGCCTGTAAGGGCACTTTATTATTTTTGTGATAGGTGCTTCACATGCTATAGATTCATATATCCTTTTGTTTAGTGAATGTATACTGCATGTGGAACTTTTGTATTAAACCCATTTATTATATAAATGAAGATGGAAGAGTTATTGACAATGCATGGCGGATGTTTATTCGTTTGGGGTTTTCTTGTTGAATTATTTTCGGGGCTTGACAAGGATAGTTAGGAATTTCTACTTTATTGACAGAAGATGGAGAGGTTATTTCAGGAGGATTATCTTTTGCTTGACAAAACTGGAAGAATCCACTTATAGGGTGCTGCCTTTGCGTGCTATCTTTCTGTACCTCTTTGGCTTGGTTGGGGCTGGTGTTCCCTTGGCTGGAACCTTGGTTTCCTTAGTTATCATGACTTCAGGAGATTTCTGAAACAAGAAAAAAGGCTCAGAATAGAAGGTCAGAGGAAGAAAGCTAGAAGTAATGGAACATTCTTACCTGAGGGAAGGAAGAGCCTGGAGGACTTACAGTGATTTCTACTTTATAGTTTGGCCTGGTTCTTTTGGCTGGTGGAGCAGTGACTTCCTGTAGACAGAAATTTATTTCTTTAGTAAAGATTGAGGTTATCATTTACCATTCTAGACCTACTGATTTAGTTTAAAAAGATGACTTTTTTTTTTTTTTTGCTGGTGGGCCTTTTTTTCCAATTTCTGTTGGCATGTCAGAAGTGGCAGGTACAACAACTACAAAGCTAGAATTGAGAATTTGTCAAAAGAAAGTAGAAATAAATGTAAACTACCAAAAGAGAAGGAATTGACCAGCATCATGGGCAAAGACTCTCTGACATTTCTAACTAATATCATCCTCAACCTCCCAAGAGTTGGTCTTTGCAATAGTAATTTTCTCATTTTCAAAAAGGAAGGCATCCATTCCTTTTTCACGGAGTGTGTCAGCAAAGATTGAGGATGTATCAGGAAAGAGAGAAATAGCTTTACCATAAGGTTTTAGAAAAGTTTCTAAGGCAGGAGTTTTGGCACCTAGGGTCTGATAGGCTTTAAGGAATGCCAAGTTTACCTTATCTTTCTATTTGTTAGAAATTTCAGTTAACTTTTTATCCCGTATTCTCTTTATTTCTTCAAATTTTAGACAGTTCCATTTACACTTAAAGAATTTCGCAAAACAAAGGATCGAATTGAAACGGTCAGGGAAGGAAATACTACTCTTTTCTTTTCTTTTTTTTTGTTCTCCAGAAGGAGTAGGACTTTGAGGAGTTTTTTCCTTGGTGTCTTCGATCTTTGCAATACGGTCTGGGGAGATACGAAGCAGGAGGACCTTTGGATCAATAGAGGTCTTGTTCAAGACATAGATTCCCCACCAAACATCAAATTCAATGGTGGTATCTAGAGCTTCATCAAAGGCTCTGAAATGAAAATTCTGCTTTAGGGTAGGGAAAACAAAGTTGAGTGCTTCAAGGTCTAAATTGCTCAAGACAAATCTACCCCAAAAAGGTGTCATTTTGAGACCAGTATGAAGGAATGGGTATCATTTGGAACAAACCAAATTGATAGGCGAATTGAGAGGCATTATAAATTTGAGAAATGGTTGAGAGCTCTAAGAGCTCTAATGTATGTGTAGGCCCCACATGATGTGATATTTTGGCCTTGATTTTTTTTTTTCCAGCTCACTAGAGCTGGTTTAGAGCTCAAAATTTAGGGGGATGTATTATTGTTGTATAAATTTTCACGTCGTATTTTCTATTGTTAAATGAAAAACTAAGTCCAAAGGGAAGATCCCTGGAAACCAAGAAGCTTGCCCAAACCTCAAATTGTTCGTCTTTTTATCTAGTGGCTTGGGATGGAGGAACAGTTAGCCAATAAGGAGCAAAATCGCATAAAAAGGGCAAAAAAGCATAGGCATCACGAATGATCAACTTTCAAGAGAAGAAAGTGAAATAGCTTGTAATGCCTCGTATTTTATTACTCGGACAACCTTACCGATATTCATTAATTAAGTCTATTTACCAATAATATTTCATCTTTTAATGAAATAATGAATAATTAAATATATATATTCCCTCTCGTTATACAACAATGATATTTACATACAAATAAAAAAAATGCCCTAAGACTTACAATAAAAGAGAGGACACTACTCTTTACAAAAAAAAAAAAAATAGCACTCAGCCAAACAACAAATGAAATAGTACAATTCATCACTACATTACACTTATGAAATGGTAAAAATCATTGTTTGATCTTTAAATCCAAAAAACATTCCCTGTACACATGTACAGGCAGGGGGTGAGTAACCACTAGTTCACCAAACAATCCCATATTAAAACATTAGAAGATAATGCGGATACTAAAATACTCATACATATACATGAAATCATATCATGTCAAAACCATATGATTTTATTATATAATCTCTTAAATCCAATTTATTTAATTAACCACAGCAAGTTAACTTAAATAAATAAACATATTTTGATAGCAATAAGACATCCTTTTCAATTCATTCAATTATCTCATTATCAATTGAATCAAATCCATTTTATACAGTCTTATGAGATGAATGCATATGCCATGTCATGCTCAAAATATTTTTCTCGTATTTTGAAAATCTTATGCACAATACTAATTTGAAAACACATTAATCCAACAATTTCAATAAAATTTCAAGATGGTAAATATGACTCAGGTAATCCCTAGGCTGATGTCTGCAAGTAGACTATACAAGTATTACCAATTTGTCATTTTTACCAATATTAACTGGAAGGCTCGACACCTGTAATCTGTCATTTTTACCAATATTAACTGGAAGGCTCGACACCTATCTGCGCGGTTTTTGGTCTTTCACTATGGACACTCAGGCCAACTTAACCAATATCAAACTACACCTCTGTAGACAGGCCCGCGAGGGGACCTCGCTACAGCTCGGACTCGGATTGTGTCACGGTTCTTAATCTTGAACCAAAGAGTCCAAATCCGGCAAATCGTTTTGAGAAAATAGATTTTTAGAGAAGAAGTGCCAAACATGGACTGCTTTGCCAGATACAGAGTCGCTACCTAAATATTTTATTTTTGAGAAATTTAGGAAACCCTGACTCGTTTGCCTAAGGCCACGTGTCCGTCATCACCAAAGTTGCCTTGGCTCGAGAACTTGGGTACGATTGGGGAAGGTCATTTCGTGAGCACCCCCGCTCGCCCGATCAAAGATCGGCCTCTACTAACCATGATATCGAGTTTTGAAAACCTTATGCATTCTTATTTTGGTTATTAGCCTAGATTTACTATGTGATGCGCACAGCATACAAGTATAGACCGGATCGCCTGAATTGGAACAAAACATTTCATGTTTATTTTTGAAAATGGTTTGATGGTGCTACTCGCAAGCAGGCTAAGACGTGGATTTGTCACCCTCGGGTGGGCTTAAGAAAAACATGATTTTGCCACTATCTAGTGGGCTTAAAACAAACATTTGATGAATTGTTCCAATCCAAATAACCCAACCTTCACCCACGCATTCAAAGCTTATATTACATAAGCACATAGCCTCATGGTAAGCATGCTATTCATGACAGTCACTCACACGCATGCAAGGATGCTAAAGCATAACACTCATCGAGTACTCCAAGCCAAAACAGAAATCGATTAGAAATCATGCATGATCCTAACTATACAGAAATGCCTAATGCAACATATGCAAAGATGCAAACTATAGCAGGCTCGACTATTCTAAACATGGCATATGGAATGCTACAGCTAACATGTATTCAACTTGGAATTGAAATACAAATGCAGTTAGTATGATGCGCCGAGCCTGGTGCATGCAAAACAGATGAATGAATGCAACATGCTATCATACTGTATGCTAATTGAAACATGCCCTAATCTAAACATCATAAGCGGGTAAATAAAAGGGAAGAAAGACGTAGGGTTGGAAGACATACATCACACACGCGTACACTTATTACAATTCTGCCCTCGCGCAGAGGGTCCGAATAAATAATATACAGTCCCGAATAGTACAGTCCAAATAAATAATACAGTCCAAAATATGTACAAATTCCTAATTAATTAACAAATTAAATAAGAAAAACAATAATCTGGCATGCAAGCCAGGGACTGTCTTGACTCCTCTTCAGATGATGAATGATGCATGCCCGGGTTGCCTTTGCGCAGAAATCCATGACGATGCCCCGATTAGCCTCTGTTTTGCAATGGTTTTTGGAAAGCGCGCCAAGCCTCGGAAGACTGCTGATTCCTGATTTACTGCAATAGAGAGCAGGAAAGGGGCATGGCGATGTATTTTCACAAATGTATGCATGCCTCGATCTTCGTGTCACCAATCACGCATATCGATGCATGATGGCCGAGGAATCGAATTACACAACTCAATATAGAATGAATGCACATGAAAACTCAACTAAAACCTAACTCCATCATGGATAATCCGGAGTGTCGGTCACTGGGAATTGAGACACATTCCGTCACTCGAACTACGAAACGCCCCTCGTTTCCCATGCTCGGGCTAACTCCTATCCCAAACACAATGCAATATGCATGACATGCATGAATGCAAACTAAGATACAACCTAACATGCACAATGTTATGAAATGGCATACACGATGCACGAGGTAACATGGCATACACAATGCACTAATATACAACCTAGCATACACAATGCTATGAAATGGAATGGCATACACAATGCATAATGGACTTACACAACATGAGTGGACCTCAGCCACTCTCACATAAGAGGCCATTAGATGAAAATGAGACAACTCGAAATGTGTGCACACGTGCATGTAAACCGAGGACCGACCCTAAGGCACGGAATGCCACTCTAACAAGGCATGGCAAAACATGAAAAATGGCATACTAGCATGCAAATTTCAGAGGCAAAATGAGATGTAAAACAGCCCCGAAACATGGTGAAATGGTACCCAATGCATGGAACGAGTCCCGAAACATGAAATTTGGCGCATGAAATGTCCTATAGCTATGCAATGCATGCAATATTTGAACATGAAGCATAAAGACAGAAGCAAGGAAGCCCTAAAACAAGCATGTTTACAGTTTAAAACAAAGCCAAACAGCGAGCACAAATGGGGCTAAGCTAGCATTCAAAAATGGCCCCGAAAGCAAGATATTGAAGCAACTCACAGATGCTGGCCCCGAACAGAGAAGGGGCCTTCTACAATATTGAAGAGGGGCCAAAAATATGATGTTTTAAAGTTTATAACAAACCCCAAAAACAGATACAAGTATGTTCAAAATGCTATGAAAAATAAGGGCCAAAATGGAGATAAAGAAGCAACTGATACATGCTGGTCCCAAACAGGTAAGGGCCCTTCAACAATGTTGAATAGGGGCCCGAAATATGACCTTTTACAGTTGATGGCCGAGCCCAAAAAAAGTGTACAACTATGTTCAAAATGCAATGCAAGATATGGCCTAAAAGAGAGGCTACAACACAAAGTATACAAATGATGCTCCAAACAGCAATAGACCCATAATGAAACATGGAGAGGGGGTCAAAATAAGGCTATTTCAGTTTGGACCAAGGTCCAAAAACAAAAGCTCAATAGGCTAATAAATCATGCAAAAATGGGGCTAAAATATGGATATCAAAGCAAGTAGCACATGGAGGACTCAAACAGTGATGAGCCCTTCTACAATGTTGAAGAAGAGCTCAAAATAAGCCTATTTACAGTTTACAACATGCTCCAAAACAGATTACACATAAGCCTAAAATGCTACACAAGAAATAGGCATACAAGAGGGATAATGAAGCAAGTGCAAAATGGGGGCCTCAAACAGTAAGAGGCCCTTAATGAAAGATGAAATAGAGCTCAAAAAAATGCTACTTTCAGTTATGGCCGGAGCTCAAAGATACAAGCAAGAAGGGCTAAGAAAGCATGCCAAAAATGAGCTAAAAAGAGGGAAATGGTAACTCACCCTTGTAGACCAATCTTTAGCAACTTCTTGGACCAAGTTTGGGTGCTCCTCAGCTATGGAAGACAGCTTCAAGTGGCTGGAATGGAGGTGGTGGTGTGGTGCTAGGTGGTGGTGTAGAAATGGGGTGTAGGACTTGGATGTTTTGGAGGATTGAAGTGAGGGAGAAGGAGCTTCAATACAAGAGCTCAAGGTAATTTTTCTAACCCTTCAAACACAGCTGGGAGGCTACTTATATAGGCCAAAGAGGGGGAGAAATGGGGGAAAAATAGGGGGGAAAACAATTCAAGTTACCCCCCAAAAGTGCCAAACCCTCGGACATGGGTGAAGTACAAAACAAAATACATGGCTAGAACACACTTGGGAGGGGGATAATGGTCGGCTAGTTTAAAAGAGCAAAAAAATTCATTTTTTTTTAAATGAGTGGCCGGCTGGCTACTTTTTCTGGGTTTTCTGGCTGGCCAGCTACATTCAGGACAAAAAAAAAAGGGCTGCCGGAAAGAAAAGTGGCCGTTGGGTGATTGGGAAGTCCAAATGTGGCCATTCAAGTATCCAAATTGAAGCCCCGGAAGTTATCTTTCCAATAGAGCAAACCTTGCATAAAAATTCCTCCTGTGGAAAAAGTTATGCCCGTTTCTGTGAAGCCGCGCAGATTCGATCCCAACCGGAGTGATGCCCTACTTCAATCAACCATATCTCCCCTATCCGGAATTGGATTTAGGAGATTCTTGAGTGCAAAATGAAGCTCCGGAAGTCTTATTTCCAACGGTGGTGGCCTCATAGCTTGATTCCAAGTATGCGAATGAATAGGCCCGATTCGGCGAGGGCTATCCGATTCTCTCTTAACGATTCATGCCCATTTTCTCCCCCAACTGGATTTCTTCCTTCTTCTCCTCTTTTCTTCAACTTCAAGCCCCTAAGTAAGGTGTTTTGAAAGATTTTTCAAAAATTTCATCTCTCTTTCATTCATTCCCACTTTGTCCTTGCTCGGTTTACCGAAAAGCGCAACATTTGACAAAATACGAGCCTCGGAACATCGTGAAAACTTTATTTTCAAAATGTTTTGAAAGAGAGGGTTTTAAGATCTAAAATCTTTTGATCAAGATTGTTTTGGTCCAAAAGGGGTATGAATTTGAGGTTTGACTCTCTTTTTGCCAAAGAAATTGAACCTTTGCCCTACACATCTTTTATCACCGAGCAAACCATCAACAAGGCCCAAGTCTTATGGACGGTCAAAAATGGGGTGTCTACAGTTGCCCCTCTTTGATAGAACTCGGAAGTCAAGAAATGACGGGAGTGAATGTCAAAGCCCAGAGACGACCCATTTTTGAGAAGGCCGAAGACTTGGACAAACAAACAAAATATAGAGAAATAAATGGTTATGCCCGCAGGCTGCCTACGTATCCCCTTGCAAGGAATCAAACCAGCGTAGTTCAGGGGCAGGATGCAAAATGATATGCAGGAAGATTTTGATAATTGGACTTACACGCTACGCGAAGCCAGTTTTGAAAATTGGACTTATACGCTACGCGAAACCGGTTTGAAGATTGGACTTATACGCTACGCGAAGCTGGTTTGAAAATTGGACTTACACGCTACGCGAAGCCGGTTTGAAAATTGAGGATTCATACAATGCACTATAATGTAGTGGCTAAAATGCAATGTAATAGCTAAGAGGTAAAGGTACCTTACAGGGGTAATTGGCAATGACTTACCTCATGCTGCTGGGGATCTCTCGCTTCTTCTTGATTGAACCGCAGGTACTACTTTTCTCCCTGACTATGGTCGTAGCTTTCCCTATTCTCCAACAGGGTGACAGACTAGGTTGGATTAGTATCCAGAATTGAGGTGCATACAGATGCTATCTCAATCTATGGGGCTGCCATACAGATTTCAAGCCGAGGATATACCCCTGGGTATTTAAACCAGACTTTAGTCCCGAAAATTCGAACCTTTGCATTCTAGGCATGAGCCATTCGAACTCTAGTTTCCACCGTCTCAGTTTGTCTCCTAGGAACTCACCGCAAACACAAAGTGGTGGTTATACTGCATTCATCGGAAGTCGTTAAGCACGACAAACACCAAAGGAATTACACCTTTAGAGGATTTAAGGTCTCCTAGACCGAGAGTGCACAAGACAAGCAGGAGTAGGGTGAATGCATAAAGCAAGTGATATGTGTAAAGTGCGAAGATAGCGATGCAACGCACTAACAAGTGCAGGTGAGATGCGCAAGATAGCACGATAAAATGCATGCACAATGCAAGTAATGTGCACAAAATAGTGCGATGCGCAAAATAGCGCGAGTGAAATGCATGTACAATGCAAGTAATGGTCAAAGCGCAAAATAGCGCGATGAAATGCATGCACAATACAAGACTCGGCACACAGCTTACGACATAGCACACAGCTCGCAACACAACATTTTGTTCGTTTGGCACGCAGTTCGAAACACAATACTCTACTTTATCTGGGTACACAGCTCTTTTGGGCACAAAGTTCATTTCGGGCACACAGCTCCTTCTCGGGCACACAGCTCTTCCTTAGGGCACACAGTTCTTTCTTTGGGCACACAGCTCCTCATTCGGGCACACAGCTTATTTTCGGGCACACAACTCCTTCTTCGGGCACACAGCTCATTTTCGGGCACACAACTCGTTTTTCGGGCACACAGCTCCTTTTTTCGGGCACACAGCTCCTCCTTCGGGCACACAGCTCATTTCCGGGCACACAGCTCGTTTTTCGGGCACACAGCTCCTTTTTCGGGCACACAGCTCATTCTTTGGGCACACAGCTCATTTCCGGGCACACAGCTCATTTTTCGGGCACACAGCTCATTTCCGGGCACACAGCTCGTTTTTCGGGCACACAGCTCCTTTTTTCAGGCACACAGCTCCTTCTTTGGGCACACAGCTCATTTCCGGGCACACAGCTCATTTTTCGGGCACACAGCTCATTTCCGGGCACACAGCTCGTTTTTCGAGGTGAACACACGGCACACACTTTGTATAAGGTTGAACACGCAGCCCAAACACTTGATGTCGAACACACAACTCGTTGTTGAGGTGAACGCACGGCACACACTGATTGAGAGTTGAACACGCAGCCCAAACACTTGAATTCTGAACACACGGCTCATTGTTGAGGTGAACACACGGCACACACTTTGTAGAAGGTTGAACACGCAGCCCAAACACTTGATGTTGAACACACAGCTCGTTGTTGAGGTGAACACACGGCACACACTGATTGAGAGTTGAACATGCAGCCCAAATTGATGGTGAACACACGGCACACACTGATTGAAAGTTGAACACGCAACCCAAGTTAATTTTCTGAACACACAGCCCGAATCGAAGGTGAACACACAGCACACACTGATTGAAAGTTGAACACGCAGCCCAAACTAATTTTCTGAACACACAGCCCAAATCGAAGGTGAACACACGGCATACACTGATTGAAAGTTGAACACGCAGCCCAAGCACTAATTTTCTGAACACACAGCCCAAATCGAAGGTGAACACACGGCACACACTGATTGAAAGTTGAACACGCAGTCCAAACTAATTTTCTGAACACACAGCCCAAATCGAAGGTGAACACACGGCACAATAATCGAAAAGTTGAACACGAGCCAAAACACTAATTTTTGAACACACGCCCCAAATCGAAGGTGAACACAAAGACACAATCGATTGAAAGTTGAACACGCACCCAAGCACTAATTTTCAACACACACCCAAATTGAAGGTGAACACACGCACACACCGATTGAAAGTTGAACACGCACCCCAAATTGATGGTAAACACACAAGCACAATCGATTGAAAGTTGAACACGCAGCCCAAGCACTAATTTTCTGAACACACAGCCCAAATTGAAGGTGAACACACGGCACACACTGATTGAAAGCTGAACACGCAGCCCAAATTGATGGTGAACACACGGCACACACCGATTGAAAGTTGAGCACGCAGCCCAAGCACTAATTTTCTGAACACACAGCCCAAATTGAAGGTGAACACACGGCACAATAATCGATTGAAAGTTGAACACGCAAATTTCAAATTGATGGTGAACACACGGCACACACTGATTGAAAGTTGAACACGCAGCCAAAGCACTAATTTTTTGAACACACAGCCCAAATTGAAGGTGAACACACGGCACACACTGATTGAAAGTTGAACACGTAGCCCAAGCACTTGAATTCTGAACACACGGCTCATTGTTGAGGTGAACACACGGCACACACTTTGTAGAAGGTTGAACATGCAGCCCAAACACTTGATGTTGAACACATAGCTCGTTGTTGAGGTGAACACACGGCACACACTGATTGAGAGTTGAACACGCAGCCCAACGTTTTTGAATTTCTGAACACGCAGCCCATTTTGATTGTGAACACGCAGCCCATAACACAACTCTGCTCGATCTGAACACACGGCTTATAACACAATATTCTTTTAATTTTGAACACACAACTCATTCTGAACAGACAGGATGCGACGACAGAACTTGCAGAAGTTGAGACAAACTTAGATGCCCGACATTTTTCCTTTTTCTTTTGCTTTGAAGTCTGGAACCTATATAGCTTCAGATAGGTCCTGCTTTTACTGTCCTCACATGACCTAGGTTGAACATTGCGATTTTTTGAAAGAACAAAATCTTGTTTTGCACAAATGTGGAGAACAGCACGGCATTCTGAGCACCAAAAAAAAATTGAAATTGAGAAAATGAGTTCTCGACCGGGTATTGAGCCTACAACTGAACACAGTAAAGACGACCCAACAACGGAAAATAAAGGTAAACAACCTAAACACACCGAGACATACTCGGAATGACTCAAAGCAAGAATCGAGAAAAACAAAACAAAAGACACGACACACAGACGTGTTATAAAGACGAGAGACCTCTCAGTGCACGAGGAGCCAGTTTCTCTGGGTATTATTTCCCACCCTTTCTCATTTGTGATTCTCACGTCACTCGGCCCTCAAGCTCGATTTTTCTCTCAAAACCCTTTTCTCGCTTTTCCTCTCAGTGCACATCTCTCTATTCTTTAATCTCTCATTTTTTTTTTAATCCTTTCCCTGGGTGGTCGATGGATAAATTGAAGGTTGTGGACTCATGCCCAAAGATATTCAAATTTCACGGCTATTTCTTCCGGTGACGTCTAGTCGATGCCCTTGATGAGGGGATGGAATATATTGACCCATTCCAGTTCGTGCTTCGCACTTGGCTTGATACCTTGCTACTTGAAGGATGAGAGAGCTCTCAGCCCTTTTGCGATTAGTTTCAGTTGTGCCTTTTTTTGGCAAGTAGAGTGCCCTTTCCGGCAAGTATTTTGTTAAAGGGGAAAAGACAGAACACCTGACTCAACTGTGCCCTTAGTTCATCATTTTGACCATTTTTGTCTTTGCTTTCTATTAAAACAGTTTTGACTAAAATGAGAGTTAGATATGCTTGTTCGATTTTTGATTTAAAATCATGCAAGTTAGGCTATGAGCACTGAAAATTTTCCTTTTTTTTTGGGTCCATGAAAAGGGTCCAGTTTTGGAAAATATAGAATGATTTTCGAGAAAATAGTCAACCTCAGTAAAAATTCTCAAAAACTATTTTGCAAACGGCCATTGCTCAACGAGTATGAGACCTACTCCTGAGATGCGCAACCTCGGATCCAAAGGAAAACTGCCCCGTGCTTGAAGAGAGCTGCATGACAACGGATAGTTGCCCCTTGTTTGAACGACACCGCGGCGCATTGAATGGCAACGGAAAGCTACCCCTTGTTTGAATGGCACCGCGGCGCATTGAATGGCAACGGAAAGTTGCCCCTTGTTTGAATGGCACCGTAATGCATTGTAATCAGTCCTCGGAGCGACGAACACAACCGGACTCTCGGATACAGAGAAGGCAAAGATGATCAAAACCATTACATGGACACAATCGAATTTGAATTGTTTTACTACCGACTTCGTAATGAAGTTGCCTACGATCCCAAATATGGGAATCAAGCCTTACGAAGTTCGGGTTAAGGTACACTCGGTATTTAACCTCTCATTTTTATGCTCTAACTTTTGCCATATACGCTGCGGTGTTTTCAACCTTATGAGCTTTGTCTTTCTTTTCTTTTCATTTTCATTTCTTTTTTTTCTTTTTTTTCTCTTTTCTTCTCTTTTTTCTTTCTTTTTTGTATTTTCTTTCTTTTCTTTTTTTTCTTTCTTTGTATATTTTTTTCGCCTCGCCTAACTTTTGCTCGGTCGCCTTCCGAAGTTTTCTACCAAATGAGCCTCTCAAAGGGTGAAAGTGTAACAGGTCCATGCCAAATGGTTGTAGAGTTTTGAAGCCATCCGTATCCAGGAGAATGGCTGTTGATTTGCAAGAGGACTCATCTTCGGCTCTTCGAGCACATCTGACATCTTTGCCCCTAGTTCGAAGGGTACTTCTGTTTTAGCTTTGCAAGCTTCTTCTGATCTTCTGATCTTCTTGATCCGACTTTCCTGGCCCCTTATTTGAGGGCTGCTTCAAATCTGGCCATACAGGCCTCACATGGTAGTTGACCGTTGAACCTTCTGAATTCAAGTTCAAGGTTTGGAAGCAAAGGGGTTGAGTCTCGAGGCTGAGAGTGATCCTAGGCTACACAATCTCAAGAGCGATTCCACACAGGTCTTTGCAGGACCGCGCAAAACATTTTTTGAAAGTTTTTAAGAAAGCGACAAATCGCTCGCACTGAAGACAGTGTAGAACCAATCTGGATCAAAGCTAGGGTCCTTCTCAGTACTCACACTAACAAGCATGATTTCATTCATTAAGGGCTTAGCACGCCCCTCTTTCTCTCAATTGATCAAAGTTTTGCAAATCCGGAGGAATTCCTTCCTCTTCGTTTTCACCGCAGTGTTCAAAAGGTTTTGAAAAACTTAGGTCATTACAATGACTTCAAGGCACAGAAAAGACAGAGTTCTTAGTCAAATACTGTCATCTCATTCAGAACTTCCGACATAGCTGGCACAAGGCAGAAGCAAATGCGAGAGTGTGAAAATTACTGCTGTTTCATTCAAAATCTGCTGGCACAACTGGCTCCTCGGCAGAAACAGACTCAAAACAAAATGGAAAGACAAACACAAAACAAAATGGTGATGCCTGAGGTAACATCCCTGGAATCACCCGACTTCTATACAATGGGATTGACTCGCTACAACAAGGCAGACCCTTAAGCAAAAGACTGACTCAAAACAAAGAGACAGACTCAAAACAAAACTGACAAAACTGACTCAACACCCAAGCCAGAAATCACAAAATTAGCATACGCAGATGCTCAACATAGTGCGTGCCAGATGCTATATCTGAAATACACCGAGCGCCGCCCGCAGGTGGACCAACCCATGATTACATACTTGCAGTATCCTCGAAGTCCAACAGCCTAGCGGTGGCAGACTTTGCTGAGGTGGGTGAGAGGATAACCTCATTGTCGATCAAATCTTGCACTTCGTGACGAAGGCGAAAACAACTGTCGGTGCTGTGACCGATCTGTTGGTGGTATGCGCAATACAGGGTAGCATCGTTTGTGAGAGGGAGATTCTTCGGCAACGGTCGAGGCTCGAGGGGTGTAAGATGCCCTTTGTTAGCCAGAATTTGAAATGCCCTAGACAGAGGCATATAGAGGGCATGAAAGACTCTGTGCCCTTGAGGAGGATACTTCGAAGTCTGAGGCTTCTTGCCAGACGTACTAGCGAAAAGCGGCAGAGCACTCGCCTTGGCTTTCGATCTTTCCAGATGTAGAGTCAGTGGAAGGAACTGCTCGGCATGACGGGCCTATCCTGTTCTTCGCTCGCTTGAATCGCCTCTACCGGAGTGGAGAAAGCATCATCCACAGTTTTGGCCACGACTGCGAATACTTGCTGCTTGTTCATCCCCCTGGCTTTCAAAGCCTCAACTGCCCACAGCAGTTGCTCGATGGGATGGGTGTCTGCCTTCATTTTATTCTTACCTCTGGCCTCAGCTGGATCATGGGTTTGGGTTGCCGTTGACATGTCACTGCCACAGCTTGAGACAGCCTCGGGTTGGTTGAGCTTGATCACAATTCGCCCCAGTAGCGGGGGTTCCTGCGGTGCAAAATCCCCGGCATATGATGCAGCTGGTGATGAAGCCGACATTCCGTAAGCCAGATCCGCCACGGACCTCTGAAGGTCACCAATCATTCCCATTAATTCAAATGTGATGGGTTCACGGGCCTGAAACAACTGGGGCTCCCAGATCGGGCACCCAGTAGGCGACCTGGGTGGATGTGGCACTTTGACATTGGTCTCATCCTGCAAGATGATTCCTTGGTCTAATGCGGCTGTCATAACCACAATCTCCTCTGAATTTTGTGTCATCATGAGTCCGCCGAATCAATGAAGTGACGGATCGGATCGACGGATTGAACGCCTGCTTTGCCCCTACGAAGGAGATTATTGGCTTTCCTGAACTAACTCTCTCAACCTTCCGTGAATGAGACATCAGGCCGCATTTCAGCCCAATTTTATCGTAATGCATATAGGCATATTTGTACAATCAGATTCGATCACGACATCGCTTCCCAAGTCATCGCTTCTAAAATCGAATCGATACCCACAGGTTACTGATTCCCGAACACTGACTGATGCCCGCAGGCTTGATACCCAAACTTGCAAACTGATACATGCATTCCTGTAGAGACGCACTCTAAAGCACATAACAAGCAAGTGAGAGCCAAAACACCCCTATGTTGGGGTAGGGTTTCCCTGCCCTATTTTGTCAAGAACTAGGCTTTCACTACATACGCAGTGGTTTCAAACAACCTATATCGGGTAAGCAACCTGTCTTAGTTTGGAATGGTCACTATGGATTTCGATATGCACTAGGTCGAATGGTCAAAGAGGGTGCCCCAAGAAACCGGGTTTGTGTTCTACATCGGCAGAGCCCATAACCGGTCAGCCTTATGGTCATGCCTTGACAAGATAAGCCTCCGGTAAACCGTTCAGGAATAGCAAATGGCAAACACGGTGTCCTAGGCGCACAAATTCAAATGCAATGCAAAGAAACACACAAATGTAGTCAAAACCAGATATCATGAGTTTGAGTCAAGTTCTCTAAATCCCCAGCAGAGTCGCCAGAAACTGTAGACAGGCCCGCGTGGGGACCTCGCTACAGCTCGGACTCGGATTGTGTCACGGTTCTTAATCTTGAACCAAAGAGTCCAAATCCGGCAAATCGTTTTGAGAAAACAGATTTTTAGAAAAGAAGTGCCAAACATGGACTGCTTTGCCAGATACAGAGTCGCCACCTAAATATTTTATTTTTGGGAAATTTAGGAAACCCTGACTCGTTTGCCTAAGGCCACGTGTCCGTCATCACCAAAGTTGCCTCCGCTCGAGAACTTGGGTACGATTGGGGAATGTCACGCCCCAAAATTTGGACAATTAAATATTAACTTAGGATTAAACCCCAATCAATATTCCATCATCCAAATCCTAGGGGTGGAACAAAAAAACTAAACACAAACTAAACCATTCACCATAATTCTATAACTAACCAATACCTCCAATATTAAAGTAACAATAAATACTTCAAAACAACTTAAATAATGTAAGGTTACAACCCATGCCAAATTTTCAAAATACTAAGGTCATAAAAGAAAATAAAAATACATAAACTACTAACAATCATAAACATGAGAAAACAAAAGAAGTCCAATCGACATGTCCTACGATCATAGTTATTTCTTGTCACCACCAAAGCCTCTACTAATCCTGCAAAGGAAGCTCAGCTGCGCTCAAACAGAACGCACCCGAGTTGCCAAGAGACAAAACGGGTCAGTATACAGATATACTGGTATGAGTACAAGAATCAACACCCACGTGTCCATCAGACACAAACAAAAATACATTAAATTCTTATTACTAGACAAGACAAGTAGTTCCCACCCGCACCGAGACGAATGGGTAGTTTCTCGAGATATGGTGGCATTTAGTTTCTTGTCCGTACACAACGAAATATAAATTGATTATAAAATAAACAAAAATAGAAATAGAAATAGAAATATGGTGGGTCAGCCCTGCATAAAAAGTTAGTAAGACCCACCATCCTGCAAAAGAAAATAATGTTAGTATAAATTAATCATAAGTAACTCACTGAAGAAGTATAAAAATGTACCGTTTCATGCTTAAATAATTCGAATTGATGAAAACTTAAAGAATGAAAGTTGTACAGAATTAAATTTTATAAAAGACAGCGCGAACGAATTTGACAGAAACTGAACAGGTTAAGAGGAAAACTTGATCTAAAATTCTAGACAGAATTCAATCGAAAAATCTGAAACTGAAAATGAACAAAACTGCCCTAAGATGATTTTTTTCCGAAAAAGTTCAAAACATGAAAAGTGTGCAGAATAATGTTTTACTTCAGTTTACGCGAAACCAATAAAAATAAGCTCGTTTCGTGGGTTAAAACAGTCTATAAAATCTGCATTACCAAAATGAATCAAACCGACAATAATCAAGGTCATCCGATTATAAATTCTAATCGATCTTTTTAATAAAAAGCTACAATACAAAAGTTGTCCAAAATCACGTATACGTGCCTCTGCTCAAATTTCATAATTTATTGAGGCCGATTACTATTTTTCAAGATGTACAAATCAATAAACTCATAATTCAATTTTTGTACCTTAACTCCATCAATATAATTCGAACAATACATATAAGTTCATAATTACTACCTTGCATCTTAACTCAATTAAGACAATTCGAACTAACATACAAGTTCATAATTAATTCTTTGTACCTTGACTCCACCACTTCGGCCCTCCCCTTCTGGCCTACACATATATCCCATGTGCCTCCCGTATACCTAACCCACTCCGAAGCCAAACTTGCACGGGGATATCGTCCCGAGTTTGACTCACACTCCCCGGATGGTTAGCATATACGTACGCGCGCAAATCAAAGCATTCATCTACTCATGAGAACGAGGCAACAATATATATAAACATCTCATCGACATCATGAGACAAATATAACAATGCCGGGCATAAGGCATCAAACAACTCTCATAATCCTCACTTTTTTTTTTATACACTCTTTCTCACCATCACTCAAATAAAATAACAATCCATGGAGTCATGGTGGAGTTTAAGGAATTTATCTACGGGTTCTAATTAATTTTAGTTTCATATATTCGGGAGTGTGATTATAATCATAAAATAAATACATATAAAAACCATAAACATTACATATACATCTAACCAAATAATGAAATCAATCCATCATCTACATGCAAATACAAAATCAAACCAACATTAAATAAATAAATACCAACAACAAACCAATCCATCCTCTAACCAATATCTATGGATTCTAAGTTTATTCCAATTTCATATAATTATGAGTGTGATTAAATCCATAAAATAAATACATAAAAAAAAAACATAAACCTTGCATACACAACTAATTAAAATAATTGAAATCAATCAATCATCTAAAAATCCTAAACTTTACATATACCACTAATCAAAATAATTAAAATCAATTAATCATCTAAAAATCCTAAATCTTACATACTCAACTAATAAAAATAATTAAAATTAATTAATCATCTAAAAACCCTAAACTTTACCTACACCACTAATCAAAGTAATTAAAATCAATCACTTATCTAAGAACCCTAAACTTTACATACACTACTAGTCAAAATAATTAAAATCAATCTATCATCTATAACCCTAAATCTTATATCCACGATTAATCAAAATAATTAAAATTAATCTATCATCTTTATGTAAAAACAAAATCAAACTAATATCAAACAAATAAAAATAAATACAACGAATTAAACATAAATAAAGGGAAGTGGATTTTGTACTTAAAATTATTTTTGAAGATCAAAGAATCACTCAAAGAATTAATAAAGTCACCCAAAATAAAACCCTAAACCTTACATACTCAACTAATTCAAATAATTAAAATCAAACAATCATCCAAAAACTCTAAACCTTACATGCACGTCTAATCAAAATAATTTAAAAATTAGTCAATCATCTAAAAATTCTAAACCTTACATACCCAACTAATCAAAATAATTACGATAAATTAATTATCTAAAAATCTTAAACCTTACCTATACATCTAATCAACATAATTAAAATTAATCAATCATCTAAAAATCCCAAACCTTACATATCCAACTAATCAAAATAATTACGAACAATTAATTATCTAAAAATCTTAAACCTTACCTATACATCTAATCAACATAATTAAAATTAATCAATCATCTAAAAATCTCAAACCTTACATACCCAACTAATTAAAATTACTACAATTAATTAATCATCTAAAAATCCTAAATTTTACACGTTCCACTAATCAAATTAAATAAAATTAATCTCACATCTAAAAACCCTAAACATCTCATAAACACTAATCAAAATAATTAAGTTAATTCAACCTCTACATCCACATACAAAAATATCAAATCACATCAACCTAATAAAATAAATAAATAAATAAACTAACGAATCAAACATAATCAAGAAAAATAGGGTTTGTACTCACAATTATTTTTTGAAGATTGAAGCAAGACCAAGAGAATTAATTGAACCACCAAAATAAACCCAAAACCCTTTCTTTTTTTCTTTATTTTTCTTTTCTTTTTCTTTTTCTTTTTCTTTCTTTCTCCCCTCTATCTCTCTTTTCTTTGATTACTCTCTCTCTCTCTCTCTCTCTCTCTCTCTCGGCCTTTTCCCCGTGGCTGCTTAGGATTTCTAATAATCTCAAAACCTAGTTGAATTCTTATACTTTATTATATATATATTAACCTAATTTCCTATTCTAATCTAATAGGACTATTATATAATATAACATAATATAATACACATGATTATAATATATATAGATACAAGATTATATGTATATATATATAACACCTTTTTTTTATATATAACAAACATAAATATTTAAAGATTTGGATTAATTATATATAATTAAACAACACATGAAATTAATTAATCACCACATTAAATTCATTAAATATCACAATAAATTCTCATGTAACCCACACAATTAATAATTATAACATTAAATCCATTAAATATTACATTAACTCTCATGTGACCACACAATTAATAAAGTCAAAAATAAAATAAGATAATAATAACCATAATAATAATAAATAATGACTAAAGAAAATTAGGGTCGCTACAGGGAAGGTCACTTCGTGAGCACCCCCGCTCGCCCAATCAAAGATCGGCCTCTACTAACCATGATATCGAGTTTTGAAAACCTTATGCATTCTTATTTTGGTTATTAGCCTAGATTTACTATGTGATGCGCACAGCATACAAGTATAGACCGGATCACCTGAATTGGAACAAAACATTTCATGTTTGTTTTTGAAAATAGTTTGATGGTGCTACTCGCAAGCAGGCTAAGACGTGGATTTGCCACCCTCGGGTGGGCTTAAGAAAAACATGATTTTGCCACTATCTAGTGGGCTTAAAACAAACATTTGATGAATTGTTCCAATCCAAATAACCCAACCTTCACCCATAGGCATTCAGGCAGTTATATCACATAAGCACATAGCCTCATGGTAAGCATGTTATTCATGGCAGTCACTCACACGCATGCAAGGATGCTAAAGCATAACACTCACCGAGTACTCCAAGCCAAAACAGAAATCGATTAGAAATCATGCATGATCCTAACTATACAGAAATGCCTAATGCAACACATGCAAAGATGCAAACTATAGCAGGCTCGGCTATTCTAAACATGGCATATGGAATGCTACAGCTAACATGTATTCAACTTGGAATTGAAATACAAATGCAATTAGTATGATGCGCCGAGCCCGGTGCATGCAAAACAGATGAATGAATGCAACATGCTATCATACTGTATGCTAATTGAAACATGCCCTAATCTAAACATCATAAGCGGGTAAATAAAAGGGAAGAAAGACGTGGGGTTGAAAGACATACATCACACACACGCACACTTATTACAATTCTGCCCTCGCGCAGAGGGTCCGAATAAATAATATACAATCCCGAATAGTACAGTCCAAATAAATAATACAGTCCAAAATATGTACAAATTCCTAATTAATTAACAAATTAAAGAAGAAAAACAATAATCTAGCATGCAAGCCAGGGACTGTCTTGACTCCTCTTCAGATGATGAATGATGCATACCCGGGTTACCTTTGCGCGGAAATCCATGACGATGCCCCGATTAGCCTCTATTTTGCAGTGGTTTTTGGAAAACGCGCCAAGCCTCGGAAGACTGCTGATTCCTGATTTACTGCAACAGAGAGCAGGAAAGCGGCATGGCGATGTATTTTCACAAATGTATACATGCCTCGATCCTCGGGCCACCAATCACGCATATCGATGCATGGTGGCCGAGGAATCAAATTGCACAACTCAATATAGAATGAATGCACATGAAAACTCAACTAAAACCTAACTCCATGGATAATCCGGAGTGTCGGTGACTGGGAATTGAGACACATTCCGTCACTCGAAGTACGAAACGCGCTTCGTTTCCCGTGCTCGGGCTAACTCTTATTCCAAGCACAATGCAATATGCATGACATGCATGAATGCAAACTAAGATACAACCTAACATGCACAATGTTATGAAATGGCATACACGATGCACGAGGTAACATAACATACACAATGCACTAATATACAACCTAGCATACACAATGCTATGAAATGGAATGGCATACACAATGCATAATGGACTTACACCAACATGAGTGGACCTCAGCCACTCTCACATAAGAGGCCATTAGATGAAAATGAGACAACTCGAAATGCGTGCACACGTGCACGCAAATCGAGGACCGACCTTAAGGCACGGAATGCCACTCTAACAAGGCATGGAAAAACATGAAAAATGACATACTAGCATGCAAATTTCAGAGGCAAAATGAGATGCAAAACAGCCCCGAAACATGGTGAAATGGTACCCAATGCATGGAACAAGTCCCGAAACATGAAATTTGGCGCATGAAATGGCCTATAGCTATGCAATGCATGCAATATTTGAACATGAAGTGTAAATACAGAAGAAAGGAAGCCCCAAAAAAAGCATGTTTATAGTTTAAAACAAGGCCAAACAGCGAGGAAAAATGGGGCTAAGCTAGCATTCAAAAATGGCCCCGAAAGCAAGATATTGAAGCAACTCACAGATGCTGGCCCCGAACAGAGAATGGACCTTCTACAATATTTAAGAGGGGCCAAAAATATGATGTTTTACAGTTTATAACAAACCCCAAAAACAGATACAAGTATGCTCAAAATGCTATGAAAAATAAGGGCCAAAATGGAGATAAAGAAGCAACTGATACATGCTGGTCCCAAACAGGTAAGGGCCCTTCAACAATGTTGAAGAGGGGCCCAAAATATGACCTTTTACAGTTGATGGCCGAGCCCAAAATAGTGTACAACTATGTTCAAAATGCAATGCAAGATATGGCCTAAAAGAGAGGCTACAACACAAAGTATACAAATGATGCTCCAAAAAGCAATAGAACCATAATGAAACATGTAGAGGGGGTCAAAATAAGGCCATTTTAAGTTCGGACCAAGGTCCAAAAACAGAAGCTCAATAGGCTAATAAATCATGCAAAAATGGGGCTAAAATATGAATATCAAAGTAAGTAGCACATGGAGGACTCAAACAGTGATGAGCCCTTCTACAATGTTGAAGAAGAGCTCAAAATAAGCCTATTTACAGTTTACAACATGCTCCAAAACAGATTACACATAAGCCTAAAATGCTACACAAGAAATAGGCATACAAGAGGGATAATGAAGCAAGTGCAAAATGGGGGCCTCAAACAGTAAGAGGCCCTTAATGAAAGATGAAATAGAGCTTAAAAAAATGCTACTTTCAGTTATGGCCGGAGCTCAAAGATACAAGCAAGAAGGGCTAAGAAAGCATGCCAAAAATGAGCTAAAAAGAGGGAAATGGTAACTCACCCTTGTAGACCAATCTTTAGCAACTTCTTGGACCAAGTTTGGGTGCTCCTCAGCTATGGAAGACAGCTTCAAGTGGCTGGAATGGAGGTGGTGGTGTGGTATAGCGACCCCGGTCTTTTCCCATTTGATTATTATATCCGGACTTATGTTCCGTGGATTCCGTTGTCATATTGTTGTTGTTGTCATCCTTTAATTCTATTTGGTCGAGTTTTAGGATGTGTTAGGCGTGTTTCGAACAATTGGGTTGAGCCTTGGTCTAGCTGCTGGTTGCCCAGTTTTTAGCCTTTCCGCTCGAGCGGACATTCCTACGCTCGAGCGGGGTTTGCACTCTTCCAGCAAATTTTGGTCCCTGCAAAACTTCTGCAGGTGAGAGATCTACGCTCGAGCGGTTATCGTTGCGCTCGAGCGTACCTTGTTTTGTTCTTTACGCTCGAGCGGTGTGTTGTGCGCTCGAGCGGACCTGTCGAGTTTAAATACGCAGCAGCGTGTTTTAAAACAGCAAATTTTTCGCTTTATAAAACCCTAGGTTACGAGTTCTCTCTCTCCCAACTCATCTTCTCTCTTAGAATTGATCTATTTAGAGTGTGTATCTACCCTTGTTCCTTCATTAAAAAGGTAGAGGAGAGTGAGGGCTACATTTTAATATGAGAAATTGTGGGTTTGGAGCACTTTGGAGTTTTGGGCATCATCTTCATCTTCTTCTCTTGAGTTATTTCTTCGAGGTAGGGATTCTCCTTGTTTCTTTTCAATACTCCATCTATAGATAGACATGTGGTAGTTTTTGTATTGCATAAAAACAGTATATCATGTTGGATTTATAAAAAAAGTCATGAGGTTGAACCTTGGGTTGACTGTTGGAGTTGGGTTTATTATCATTAGTTATGGTTTAGGCTAATTGGGGTGTTAATTAGCATGTTGTTGTTGAAAGGAGAGAAAACCCTAATTTTATTTGATTTAATAAATTAATAGAGGTTTGTGATGGTCGGGTAAATACTAATGTATTTTGGTTCTTCAAGGTGATCTTTGTTGTTTGTTCTTAATATTAGAGCCTTTTAGGACAATATTGAGAAAGAGTGAGCAAAACCCTAGTTTAATGATTATAACTTAATTTGCATAATTAAATTGGAGTGGCTTGGAAAAGAATGTAATGGGTTAAAATGAGTTATGGCCTTATTGTCCAGGGAATTGAATTTGTGAAGGCAAAAGGTATGAGAGTTGGATTATTGTAATGTAAGTGTTGAACACACATATGTGGTGGTTATATCTTTAATCGCCATGTTAGTTTTGTTGTAGGGTTTGTGGTTTCATGATAATTGAGTCTGTTAATAGATGTACAACATACCTGCATCTAGAGGTTTTGTCCTTGGTCATCGGTGGAGGATGACACGGTTGTGTTGAATTGTTGTGTATGCATTACACCATTGATTGTTTGTGTATATGACGTTGTGTTTATATGCATTACTTGTGTATGGGAGGAGATAGGGGATGTACTCCACGGTTTAGAGGAAGATGGGGGATGTACCTCTAATCCGGTTAATGATTATGGGAAGATAGGATGAACCTGTGGTTGTCGCTTATATATGCGCCTTATTGCGTAGATACACTCATATGCTTATCTATTTGATATGATACATCACCAAAATGTGTATCAGTTGGGAAGTATGGAAGTGAATTTGATTGTGATTGATACAATACCAACTTGTGTATTTGTTATGTTATATGAGAGGTTTAACTTGATTTGTTATCCCTGTTGAATTGGAAAGACTTAATAAGAGATGAAACCCTTGTTGAAGTATTTGGCCAGGTTCTGAGCCATAAAAGGAAAGGTGAATTGTGCCATAGACTATGTGTCATAGGCAATGTAGACATTCGTGTCATGAAATTGTAAATGGATTATCTTGTGTTAATCATGTATCAGTTGCTACCCCTTGTCTTTTAGAAGTGTAAAGAGAATCAAACATTTTAGAAATATGTTCTAGAAAGGCACATCTGTTGTTTGTGTGGAAATTGGAGAATAGTAGTGGTCTTAGTGAATTTATTTCCTAAGTAATTGCTTATGTATAAAAGATTGGGAACGGGGTTAATGAAAGGAAAAAGGGAAAGATGAATCGCTTATAGCGTTGAATGAAATAGTTGTTTTTGAGAAAAGTTTATATATATATATATATATATATATTGTCTAAACTGTCACATTATTATTCTAGTACGAGAAAGAGTGTTCATGATCATAGCTATCTGTACTGTTGTTATTGTTGAGGATCATGTTGAGATCCCTACTGGACTATATGTTCATCCCACGTTGTTGAATCTTTTTTTCAGGCGTTTAGCAGGATGTGCTACAAGATCTGGATCCTCTTGTTTGTGGGCCACGGGGCCTCTTTGTTGTTAGCGGAAAGCCATATATGTAAAAGGGTTACACCCTTCATTTGTTTATTTAAAGGTTGTAAGCCCAAGGGCAATTTATTAAGCATGATCATATAACATTTACTTGCATACGAATGAGAGTACTGATATTCATTGCTATGAATTGAATGTATGAGTTTATTTCCGCATGTTATCTCTGAAATTGGATTAAGTTAATGAACTTGGTAATGACCTTTAGTAATAAAAAGTGGGGCGTGACATGTGGTGCTAGGTGGTGGTGTAGAAATGGGGTGTAGAACTTGGATGTTTTGGAGGATTGAAGTGAGGGAGAAGGAGCTTCAATACAAGAGCTCAAGGTAATTTTTCTAACCCTTCAAACACAGCTGGGAGGCTGCTTATATAGGCCAAAGAGGTTGAGAAAATGGGGGAAAAATAGGGGGGGAAAACAATTCAAGTTACCCTCCAAAAGTGCCAAACCCTCGGACATGGGTGAAGTACAAAACAAAATACATGGCTAGAACACACTTGGGAGGGGGATAATGGTCGGCTAGTTTAGAAGAACAAAAAAATTCCTTTTTTTTTTAGATAAGTGGGTGGCCGGCTACTTTTTCTGGGTTTTCTGGCCGGCTAGCTACATTCAGGACAAAAAAAATGGGCTTCTGGAAAGAAAAGTGGCCGGTGGGTGATTGGGAAGTCCAAATGTGGCCGTTCAAGTGTCCAAATTGAAGCCCCGGAAGTTTTATTTCCAATGGCGCAAACCTTGCATCAAAATTCCTCCTGTGGAAAATGTTATGCCCGTTTCCGTGAAGCCGCGCAGATTCGGTCCCAACCGGAGTGATGCCCTACTTCAATCAACCATATCTCCCCTATCCGGAATTGGATTTAGGAGATTCTTGAGTGAAAAATAAAGCCCCAGAAGTCTTATTTCCAACGGTGGTGGCCTCATAGCTTGATTCCAAGTATGCGAATGAATAGGCCCGATTCGGCGAGGACTGTCCGATTCTCTCTTAACGATTCATGCCCATTTTCTCCCCCAACTGGATTTCTTCCTTCTTCTCCTCTTTTCTTCAACTTCAAGCCCCTAAGTAAGGTGTTTTGAAAGATTTTTCAAAGATTTCATCTCTCTTTCATTCATTTCCACTTTGTCCTTGCTCGGTTTACCGAAAAGCACAACATTTGACAAAATACGAGCCTCGGAACATCGTAAAAACTTTATTTTCAAAATGTTTTGAAAGAGAGGGTTTTAAGATCTAAAATCTTTTGATCAAGATTGTTTTGGTCCAAAAGGGGTATGAAGTTGAGGTTTGACTCTCTTTTTGCCAAAGAAATTGAACCTTTGCCTTGCACATCTTTTATCACCGAGCAAACCATCAGTCGCGTCCTAGTCTTATAGACGGTCAAAAATGGGGTGTCTACAACCTCCTAGCCGGACTTACCAACGTATTTACCCAAAACAATTCAAAATGATCTTGTTCCACCAAAAACAATTCCTTTCTCAAAACAATAGTTTTCAATTGAATTCAAAATCCATGATAACAATGAAATGAAATGGCAATGCAATGCAATATATAACAATGCATTAGAATAGTACCAATTTCAATTTCACCACACAATGCTCCATTGTGATCAAATTCCATATCTCTATCAATGTAATACCATGATACAATCCCAAGAGATAATATAATAATGTCAATGTTCATGTATTTACCACATGTAAATCAACGAACTTTCAACTTAGTCATTTCAAGACAAATCTATAACTTATTAGCATGCGCCAAATATTAAAACTATTTATTAATTTCCCAATTGTTTTGACTCACACAAAACCTTCAATCAATTTTTGTTTCACCTCAACTAAGATAACCAATATGATTTTCACCAAATCTCATACTTATTAAATATTACCATTTCCATCCTACTATATCAAAAATTATAGTATAATCTCAATATCACACTTTTAATCATAACGGATATAACCTTTTAACCAAAACTAATTTAATCCACTAAATTAGTAAGTTTATTATATTCAAAAACTTTCAAATTTATAATACCAAACCTGACTTCACATGCCTCGTCCCTCAAATATAACTATATTTTAACATAACCATTTTTTTGTACAAAGCTACTTAAAGAGGTAATATTTTTCTCAAATTCTTTACCAATAATAATTTTCACAACTTTTCTACAATTAATTAATCACATGATCTTTATATCAAAAATTATGAAATATGCTCAAGAGTAACATTTTCAAGATAGTGAGTTCAAAAGTCCACATTTCACATTTTTTTTTTCATTTTCACAAAAATAAACACAACTTTATCATCAACATATCACATTTCATAAAATATCATGAATATAACACTTTTAGAGTTTTTAATCCTAAAACAACTCTATAATCCCGACTTAACAATTTACACAATATTCCTTAATATCAATTTATTTTTCTCAAAAATAAATTCCAAAATCAAAGAAAAAAAATAATTCAACTTTATATTTCTCAAAATAAATCATTTAATCATAATATGATGTAAATACAATCATACAATCATACAACCTTTAAATTTTATTTTCAGATTTTTTTTACCAAATTAACAACACAAAATGATTTTTCCAAAATCAATCTCAAAATATCAACATTCTTAACATTTCAACCTAATCTTTCTTCCAAAAATTACCAAACAAAAATAGGAAAATTTTATGTATATATATGCAATACCTTTTAAAATGACATATTTTCTCAAAATAACCCTAACATAGTTTTAATGTAAAAATATGAAGAAAGTCCCTACCTCAAATAATGAAGAAGAGTAGATCCGAAGGCACATTTTGCCCGATCATGAATCCGTGACTATCATTGCGAAGATCATGACGAGCTCTCCGACTTTCATTTACAAAGTTTTTGCAAAATCTCACCATAAGGAAAGAGAGGCAGAGGGTTCTACCAAACAAATGAAATTAAATGGAAGGAAAGAGGAAATGATGGCAAGGAGACAAAAGCAGGGCCACCCACATGGGTTTGTTCCCCAAAGCTTGTTTTTTTTTCCAAAAAATATAATTTTTGTAATAATACCTCAAAATTTTATAATATAAATTATAAAATGATATAATTTTTTTCACCACAAAATATAATATTTTTGTATATCACAAAATATAATATTTTGATCACTACGAAATATACACATTTTCATTCTTTATAAAATATATAATTTTTCGCCATATGGTATACACCATAAAATCAACTATCGAATATTTATTATAATCCTATATAATAAATAATAACAACTCCTAAGGTGGTTACTACCAATCACCTAATTAAAAAGGACCAAACAGTTAAACATGAGTCATTAAACAAACTCAATTTAAATTAAATCTAAATCATGGGTCTCACTCATAATTCAAACTTGGTCCAATTATATACCAAAAT
Organism: Camellia lanceoleosa; assembly: GCA_025200525.1. Classification (NCBI taxonomy): domain Eukaryota; kingdom Viridiplantae; phylum Streptophyta; class Magnoliopsida; order Ericales; family Theaceae; genus Camellia; species Camellia lanceoleosa. The sequence continues at coordinate 113,985,919 of CM045770.1, read as the reverse complement.
AGTCTTAACAAATTTATCCAAATCATGATCTAAACATTCAAAATTAAATAAAATAATTCTGCTATAAATTAAACTGAACACCAATCAGTCCGTGAATTTTCATAAAATAAATACTCATCATTTAATTCTGAAATTTTTATCCAACGTGCTAGACTCATATGGGAACAACATATAAAAATTTCATAATTTTCTGAGATCGGGAACTGTTTTTAAAAAATACAAAACCAAACTGTTTTCGCACAAAATTTACATAGCAATTAAATTCGAAAATTTGCTTAATTAAATTATGCACTGGCTATTTAAAAAAAAAATTCTGGATCATTACAATAGTCATCAAAGGTGTGAGCTTTAAGGTAGGCTTCTAGGAAATATAAGCGAAAGCATTTAGACAGTGGTACATAAGCAGGAATGGATGGAGCAAACCTTGGAAAATAAACCTAGAGCCAAAGTTGCATAAGCTAGAAAGGTCCAGATCCATTTTTTAACCGTGAAGAAACCAGCTCCATCATGCCTTTATAGATGTGAGCCAGAACTAGAGGGCCAAGTGCAAGCTTTCTACCCTAAGAGAGAGCCTTGGCTAGTTTTGTGAAATCCTTAGTGATTTTCTGAGATGTGATACAAAACAAACACTTGTTCAGCCAAAAAATTAGGAATGAAATGTGCTCGTATTCAGAAACCTCTGGGGTCCTTTGAACAACAGTAGGAAAGGAGAAGTAAGTTAAAAGCTTCTTGTCAGGATAAACATAAGCAATTTCTTTGCAAATATGGAGATGGATTAATTCTTCTTCATGGGAACGAAAACTAGCCAAGAACAGGATGTTTTACAAAGTGGGTGCCATTATAGTAGTCTTTAAATGAAAGGAGTTGGTAGAGATGGACCATAAGTGAGAAATAGAAAAGAATAGATTTTTATCAAGTCAATTGTTACCTCGGCTCAACATGATTGCATTGAAGATTCTTGTTTCATTCCAAACTTGACCCTTGAGAATAGCCACACAATCTAGCCAAGTGACATATTCAGTTTTGGGAGAATGCCAAACCTTGATGGGTAAAGAAAGGTTGTAGCGGCCCCAATCGGCATGAACAGAGTCCTCAAATGGCAGTTTATTCTCAAGGCAGGACTAATACTTGTTCAGATAAGAGGGGAAGCCAACAATGAAAGCAGGACCAAGCCTTAGTTTGTGTTTCAGAAACGAACCAATGGAGTGAGTTAGATCTCTGGATATATTAAGTGTTTCTTTTCCTTAATCAGTTCATCAATTTTAGGTCCGACAGATTTTAGTTCTTTCTTAGGAACAATAGTTTTTTTGGAAGCCATGGATGAAAGAAAAGAAAAGAAAAGAGAGAGAAGAATTTTTAGGAAGAAAAAGATGTGAAGAATGAATCAAAAACCGTAGTTGGGCTATTTATAGCCTTAGTGCTAAATGGATCAACTTCCTAAGGAAGTTAGCGCCAATTATTGGCGGTAAGGTTGAATTTCGTGAATTAAGTCTGGGAAGATGCTCATCTAATCACTCCATTAAGGAGTCTAGGTTGTGTCTGCCAACTAGAGAGACATCATCAGTTTTGCCACTAAAGACGCCATCAGTCCTTATGATTGAAGAGACACTTTCATAATGACAATAGGCATAAAGACAACTGCCAGCCCATTTCCCACACTCCGTTCTTCAATGCTCTATTTCTAAAGGTTTTTTGGTCTATCACATCAAGGAGGGTTATTATTGGATCTCAAGAATCAAGGCAAAAATGGAGTTGGAATTCAAGTATATCCTTACAATTCTTTGGAAGAACTAAGAATATACTTGAAGAGAGGTATTGTTTGTACCCATTTTGGAAAAAATAGCCACGTGGTAATTCCTTAAATTATTTAATGCCACATGGTAATGGAATACGAAGAGTCAAAGATTTTTAGGGACCCACCACTGAGGTGAAATAGCAGTTGTGCAAAAGGAAATTATTTGAGTTTATTTAATTAATTAACTAAGTTGATTGATTGAATAATTAATTAAATAAAATAAAATAATTTAGATTTGATAGATGAGGTGAGGTTTAACTATTCCTAAGAATTAGGAGGTAGTTGAGACTTATCCTCTATTAAAGTGTCGTATCTCTTAATTAGTCGCTGTTTATTGCTATGGGTAAAGATTGTATAAGATTAAAAAAAAAAAAAGCAAATCAACAAGAAGTCTACAAAAGTGGAACCATTTTTCCCAACTCAAGTCAAGTGGGGTTTTAATGGGACGGTGTCACCAGTGAAGATATGTGAGGCCAACAATATGTTACAATCAAGGAACTATTTTCCCTAAATAATGCAAGATTGGGTTTTAAGTTTCTTGTGGATAAACATACACAATAAAAGAAGAGGCTTTGAGGATCAATCCATGTTATAACAAAGGAGCCTTTTCCCTAAATCATGCAAAATAAATTCAAATTTTATTCTTGAGGGACACGTGGCGGCCTATAGGAGCTCAATGGACTAAGTCAAAGCTACAAAGATAGGCATTATCCATAGATATCAAAACCATTTCTACTACTGGGGGTCAAGCTAAGGATCAAGGACACATGTCACCAGAGGAGGTTGCCACGTTCTTGGCAGTTGAGCAGAAATAGGGGCTTCCCCAACACTATATAAAGGGTTCCAAGTACAACATTTGAAGTGGTCCCCGACCAAACAACTCGACCAATAGTCTTTCAATACATTTATCTTAGCTTCATAACTTCCATCTATCTTAGCTTCATAGCTTTTACCATAGTTTTTTACAGCTTTATCTTACATTCAAGCAATTCAATTCCTAGGAATTAGTTGTTTAGCTCAAATTATCCTTAGATTAGCAATTGTACTTCATTTATCAATCAATGCAAGTTCAATTCTAGTTTAGTCTATCTTTAATACCTAGCAAATTTAGTAAAAGTACTTTTCATTAGGGCAAGATCTCGAGCGATGTTCCTCTAAGTCACACACAGTCATTTCTTTGTATTAGAAGTTAGAAATTGTCAAACATTCTTACACTTTGAAACTAGGTTCACAAGGTCTGGCGCGCTTACATTCAATTCAGTTAACACAAGTTTACGCATTTGCACCCCAAGCGTTTCTGAGTAGTAAACAAGAGTTTTTGAGGTAATGTACAGAAATCAACTATTATGATTATATTATGAATACTAAAATAATACGAATTATTATGGTATGAAAAGTTATTAACTATTGTGTTTTATTATCAATTATTATGTAATTTTGAAAAGACATTTGTTATGCACTTTTTGGAAGTATGTATAATAATTTTGCTCGTTTTCTTTTTTCTAAAAGAATGAAATATTTTCCTTTTCCATTGATTAGTATGAGACAATTTCAAAAAGATTTATACGCAATGTGATATGTAATTTATTACTATTCGTGTACTATATAAATGATATGATATTACTTCTAATATGCATTTTTCTAACAATAACTATTGAAATTCAAGTTTCTAGGGGTTTGGATAACAGTGACTATTGTGTGATTTATGGGGCTCATTTTAATTCTTATTTTGATGATTCAAACCGTTGAATTTTTGGAAAACATCAAGTAAAATATACTTGAAAAAATCAGGCCATTCAGGCATCAATAACCCCTTCATTAAATCACATTAGTATTCAATTTGATACTTAAATATATTCATTTTCTTTATATGCAAATGTGATTTGAGAAAGGAATTATCGATTTGAGAATAATATTAGTATAGTATATATTATGTGAATATTGTTTCCTATTTAGGATTGGTTTAGGTTTATTCTTGTTTCCTATTTAGGATTAATTTAGGTTTATTCTTGTTTCCTATTTAGGATTGGGTCTAGAATTGCTATATGTATCATATGTACACGTTGTATTAAAACAATTGAATGTACAGTTTTATTCAGAAAACTAACATGGTATTAGAGCTTGGTTCGAAACCTGAAGGACTCGAAACCCTAGCAACCATCTCTGATTATGATCTCTAGTCTCACAAAGTCGACCCATTTGAGTTGGGTACTTCATTTGGTCGTTTCGTCTGGTTTGTCTAGTTATCGCAATTCGTCTGGATCTTTAGTGTTTGTTTCGCTGCCATTGGGTGTTCATTGAAGTCGTATTTGTCACTAGAATTGCAATCCGACAACACGATGACCCATCTGGTTCGTACGTGGGACCTTTCTCTCTCTCATTTTGGTTTGCGACGGTCTCTCTCTCTCTCTTTCTCTCTTGGACCTCTATCTGACCTTATTCTTCTCGCTCGACTTCTGGTTCTCTCTCTCAGGTTGTGTCGATCGGAGCTCTTTGTCATTGGTCTCTGGTTCTCTGCTTCGACTTGTTGGACTTTACTTGTAACAACCCTCACTTTGACTTAGTCTTGCTTGCATGCATTGCTCTTTTGTATGATTTTGCCTTGCCAAGGTTGCAATCTGTTATCTTGTTTTGCTTTGCTTTGTCTATTTGATGCTTGCTTGAATTCGCACCTTGTCTAGAGTATAGCCGAGGTCAGCTTAGCATAGTTTACCTTTGAGCCCTTGCATTTAAGAACAGTTTTTGAACCTTAGCCGACCTCCACCTTTAACCTGGCATATTGGCCGAGATGATTAACATCTGGGCCGAGGCGTGTATCGCCGAGGCCGAGGTGTGTATTATCTAGGCCGAGATGTTACCTTGAACCCAAGTGATCTTGTCCTGGAAGTGGTACAACCTAGACCGAGGTGTGGTACATCTAGGCCAAGGTGTGGCATGTACCGCTTGGGTGTTGTCCTTCCTAGCCGAGATCATTAGTCAAGTCATTGTCCTTTTCTTGCCGAGGTCTTGTTATTGGCCGATGTCATTACTCGGAGTCCCTTGCCGCCTAGCTTGTTGAACACACTTTGTCGTGACTTGTCTTTTCCATCACCACCTTTTTTGAGTTAAGCCAACCCGTAGCGCCACGTGTCCGAAAGGTATGTTAAACCAAAGCAAGCTTAGAAGTGTATCATTTGTATCATATCTTGTGCTTGAGGAGAGAGAAGCTCTAGGAAGAGTTCTAGAGTGAGAAAGTAGAGTGCAAGCTTGATCCTTGGTGTTTGATCCGTTAGATTCGAGTATTGAGGTTAGAATCTTGATTAACTCTTGTCGCTTTCTATTGATCCTCTAGCTACATTGCATGATTGATTATGTTTTGCATGCCATGCATCGATTCCAAGTTGGTTTTAGAAAGAGAAAGCTAGTGTTCGTAAGTTCTTGTGAAAAGCCTCATTTGGTCCGAAGTTTGCAACAAGTTACATGCATTTGTGTTTGTTCTTGCATGGTCTTCTTGTATGGGTATCCAGTCCATGGTTTTAAACTCATAACATGAAATCTCAGTCTTATAATCATAAGTTATGATCCTCGATTCATCTCCTTCTTGATCTTCATGTTCATGTTCTTCATGTTCTTGAGCAGAGGAAAACCCAGATTTTTCCCGGCTCCATCTCTTTGAAAGTGGCCTCGACAAAGACACCTCGGCGAGGAGGTGTTGGACCTCGCCAAGACCTCGTTAGTGCCCACTTTGTTCCCGAGATGAGGGATGTTGTCTGCTTTTGATTTGACTTAGCTTTAGTGGATGCCGAGATCATTTGTGTGCATGTGAAGTCTGCTTTAAAAGTGCATTCAATGAACTTGCCATGTGTTTGTAGGACTTGGGCTTACCTTGACGCCGACGCCCAAGAACTATGTGAGTGGTATTTTAATAAAGATATGTTATAGTGTTTTGATAAAAGCCTTATTTTTGCCTTGTTTTGGAAAGTATTTGTAGGCATGAATGTTATCCCTATTTTGTATACCAAGTGTTATATCTTGTTTTGATGACATTCTTGGAAGTCCGTGACGTGCGGGGACTTTAAGCATTTGTGGCACTAGTCCGTATGTGCTAGGGGACTATAAGCATTTGTAGCACAAAGTTTGGAAGTCCGTGACGCGTGGGGACTATAAGCATTTGTGGCACAAGTCCTTAGTGTCCGGGGACTATAATGCAACGACACCATTGTTTTGAGATCTCTTGTCTTGTCTTGCTTTGCCATCGGTTTGCCATCGCGTGGGCTTGTTTGTCCGAGATGTCATCACTTGTATTATATTGTTGGTAGTAAGCATCTCTTCAAGCTTAGAAAGCTTTGATAGATGAACGTGATTTGTTTCATGTGATATTTGGTTAAAAGATCTCGGATATCTTTCATGCAAACCCTTGATTACTTATGCAATTCATCGAGTATCCAAGCTCACCCTCTATATATATATATGTAGGTGATGAGCGGTGTATGTGATGCCTAGTTGTGCTTAGCCGACATGTTTTGCCGATGTGTTTTTGGATTCATGTTTTGCAAAGATCTTGAAGATTATGCTTCTTGGTTACTTTATTGTATTTTGTGTTTGATGGCCGAGAAGCCTTTTGATCAAGATGTAATTTGTGTACGTCATTATTTTGTATTAAAGCTACTATAAGATGTTTGCCATCTCATTTAACTCAAGCACGGCTCTTATGGACTACTTTACTTTTGATTATTGCTTCCGCATTTGTAAGCCCCATATGTTTACTCCGATTTGTGTGTGTTTTCTTGTAAGTGGCCTTTGGTAATCCCGACCATCGGCCATCATGGCACCATTCTACTAGGGGCGGAATGGGGTCGTGATGATTGGTATCGAGCACAAGTTTCATGTAGTACGTTATTCACACACTTGAGTCCTACAGAGCATAGGAATTTCCTTAAACTTGATACAAGGATTGCATCATATTGCTTGTTACTTGACAATGTGTGCATCATCTCAAGATAACTACTTGTTGCTAGCATACATGCTTTGTTGTGCATTTTGTTTTAAAGTCACATTTTGCATACTCATAGCACTATGAGGAGAGGGAGACCACTGGTTGGCCGAGATCGATCCGAAGACAGATTGGACCGATTAGAAAGGCTAGTAGAAGGGTTAACTCGAGTTGAGACAAGTGAGACAATGAATGCTAGTGCTACAACTACCCAGCCGAACAGACTAATGGCCGACGTGCAGATCCGCCTCCACCTCCTCCAAGACTCAAGTACCTCCACAAATTTTGTATGGAGAGGGAACCCCGACTTTGATTAAGGAGTTCAAGAAGATGAACCCGCCGAGATTCCAAGGGGCATAGAGCCGATGAAAGCCAAGCATGGGTCCTAGGAATGGAGAAGCTATTTGAGATCTTTCCCAAAGACAGATGTACAGAAGGTGGCACGGCCGCATTCACGCTGGACGACGACGCCAAGATGGTGGATGTCGAATTGAGAAGAAAATCCCGATTTAACTTGGGCCAAATTTTTGGAGCTATTTTATAACAAGCACTTTCCCATTAGTGTACGAGACCGTAAGACCACGGAGTTCCGGACTTTGATACAAGGAACAAAACAAGAGCGTATCATTTAATCGAAGCCAATCAATTGGCGAGGTACGCTACCATATGATCAATGATGAGTATAGGAAAGCCAGAAGTTTGAAAGCGGTTTATATGACCGACATGAGATAGAGTCAACATGCACAACATGCCGACTTATGCAGGAGTTTTGGACAAGGCTATCCTTGCGTTTAATCGAACCGTATCGTAATACAGGGGAGAATCAGAGAAAGAGACAGAACTATGATAACCGCCGAGTTCCGCTTCAACTCCAAGAAGAAAACAAATGTGGGCTCAAGCAACTCGAACCAGAAGGTAGTACCAAGCCGATGTGTGCAAGTTGTGGGAGGCCGAGATTTCGAGTTTGCCGCTACGCCAGCGCTTGTTTTGAATGTGGAGAAATGGGTCACCGTGTGAAGGATTGTCCAAGTCAAGAACCGATGATGGTAAGAAAAGTGGGAGCACCTCGGCTCTGCAGGAAGCAACGTTGGAAGGACATGACGAGGCAGGTAGTTTTTGCGTTGGTGCCAGGAGACACCTGAATCGCCGAGACAAGAGTATCGTATACTCCCAATCTGCTCTCAAGATGCATACATATTGATAGATTCTGGTTCTCACGATTCATTCAGATTCCGCCAAGTTTGCCGAGAAATTGAATAGACAACAAGAACCTCTTGATTATGTGTTATATGTGTCCGCTCCATCCGGGAGAACCATGATTGTTGCATCTATCTATAAGGCGGTGTTATTGTGATTGAGGGTGTAGAACTATTAATTGATTTGTTGCCGTTAAACATGACCCACTTTGACGCCATATTAGGAATGGATTGGTTAGTAAAGAATTATGCATCAATTAATTGTGTTTCAAGAGTGTCACATTGAGACCCCTGCACCAAGCCGAGGTTATTTTCCGAGGTAAAGGGGTAGTACCCCACCATACTTGATTTCGTCCATTAAGGCCCGTAAGCTAATTTAAAGGGTGCCATGGCTACTTGTGTAGTATATTGAGTGATCGAATGGAAATGTTGATTTAGCCGACATCCCAGCTTGTTAGTGAATTCCACATCTTTCCTAATGATTTGCTCGCCACTTAGTTGATAGAGAAATAGAGTTCATCAGGACATTGTGTCGTGAACACACCGATCTCCAAGACACCCTATAGAATGGCCCCCGAGCTTAAGGAACTAAAGGTACAACTACAGAATTATTAGATAAAGGTTTTGTTAGGCCGAGCACTTCACCGTGGGGAGCGCCATTCTTGTTTGTTAAGAAAAAGATGGTACACTCGCCTTTGCATTGACTACAGAGAACTTAACAAGGTAACTATTAAGAACAAGTATCCGCTTGCCTAGGATTGATGATTTGCTAGATCAACTACAAGGAGCAAGAGTCTTTTCCAAGATTGACCTTAGGTCTGGGCTACCACCAGCTTGAAGGTTAAAGCCGAGGATATTGAGAAGATCGCTTTTCAACAAGATATGGCCACTATGAGTTTCTAGTAATGCCATTTGGAGTGACTAATGCGCCAAAGAAAGATTCATGGACTTAATGAATAGAGTCTTCAAGCCGCACCTAGATGAATTTGTGGTTGTTTTTATTGATGACATATTGATCTACTCCAAGAGTACAAATGAGCATGAGAGTCATCTCGAGACTTGCTCTACAGACCTTGAGGGATGTGAAGTCAGTATGCTAAGTTGAGTAAGTGTGAGTTTTGGCTTTCCAATATTTCATTTTTGGGACATGTGATTAATGAAGAAGGTATCTCTGTTGATCCCAAAGAAGATTGAAGCCGTAAATTGGCCAACGCCACCAATGTGTCCGAGGTTCGCAGCTTTTCTAGGTTTGGCAAGTTATTACAGGAAGTTTGTAAAAGACTTCTCAAGGATTGCGGTGCCATTGACGCAGCTTAACTCGAAGGGAGTGACATATGAATGGACCAAAGATAGAGAATCACCTTCCAGAGTTGAAGACGAGGTTAGTTACAAAGACCAGTTCTTGTACTCCCATCAAGTAATGAAGAATTTCAGATTTACAAAGGATGCTTCACATAAGGGTTTGGGTTGTGTATTAATGCAAGGGGCAAGGTCATAGCATATGCATCTCGCTTAAAACCTCATGAGAAGAATTATCCTACCCATGATTTGGAGCTAGCAACCGTGGTGTTTGCTTTAAAGATTTGGCGTCATTACTTGTATGGAGCTTGCCAAGTTTTCACGGATCATAAGAGTTTGAAGTACTTATTCACTCGTATGAACTAAATTTGAGGCAAAGAAGATGGTCGAATTGTTGAAGGACTACGACATGCAGATTCAAGACCACCCGTGCAAAGCCAACTCAAGAGTCGATGCATTACAGAAGTCATTGGGAAGTTTGGCGTGTTTAGCTATAATCTCGGCAGAGCCGACCATCATTGAAGAAGTAAAAGCAAAGCAAATGGAGGATAAATTCAAGCGGATAGCCGACGAGATTATCACTGCCGAGGTCGTTACACCTTTGATAATGGAGTGCTTAAGTTTGGAGGAAGGTTATGCGAGTCGACGCCCCCGAGTTGAAAAGAAAGATTTTACAAGAGTCCCATGGTTCCGTAATTGTTGCTCATCCAGAAACACTAAGATGTATCACGATGTAAAGCAGACCTTTTGGTGGCCAAACATGAAGAGAGAGATAGCCGAGTTTGTATCCCAATGCCTACAATGTCAACAAGTGAAAGCGTAACATCGAGACCAGCAGACTTCTTCAACCTTTGTCAATTCCTGAATGGAAATGGGAACACATCTCCATGGATTTTGTGATTGGTTTGCCGAGGACGCAGAAGGGAATGGATTCGATTTGGGTCATAATCGACAGATTAACTAAGTCAGCACATTTCTTGCCTGTTCAGACTACATTCAATGCTGACCGACTAGCTGTATTGTATATGAATGAAATTGTGAGACTTCATGGAGTGCCGGTGTCCATTGTTTCAGACCGAGATCCGAAGTTTGTTTGTAGATTTTGGCAGAGTTTACAAAGAGCCTTGGGAACCGAATTGAAGTTCAGCACAGCTTTTCACCCCCAAACCGATGGGCAAACAGAAAGGGCAATTCAGACACTAGAAGATATGCTCAGGCTATGTGTACTAGATTTCCAGGGAAGTTGGGGAGCACATTTACCATTAGTGGAATTTGCTTACAACAACAGTTATCAAGCTAGCATTGGCATGGCACCGTACGAAGCTTTGTATGGAAGGAAGTGTAGATCGCCGATATGTTGGACCGAAGTAGGAGATAAAGTTTTGATCGGCCCCGAATCGATTCAAGTGACAACCGAGAAGATTAAGCTTATCCGACAGAGGATCGACCGCCAGAGTCGGCAAAAGAGCTATGACGACCAGAGAAGAAGAGAATTAGAGTTTGAAATTGGGGACCATGTATTCCTGAAAATTTCGCCAACAAAAGGAATTTCCAGATTTGGGAAGAAAGGTAAGTTAGCACCTCGTTACATCGGGCCATTTGAAATTCTTGAGAAGATTAACACGATCGCCATGACTTGCTCTACCACCGTAATTAAGTCAAGTGCACAATGTGTTTCACATCTCGATGTTGAGAAAGTATATTCGGATCCCCGCATGTGATTAGTCATTTTGGGATTGTGGTTGATGAAGAATTAAGCTATGAAGAGAAGCCGATGAGAATTCTTGATGCACAAGTGAAACAAACTAAGGAACAAATCTATAGTGATGGTGAAAATTGAGTGGAAGGAACACTTCGCAAGGATGCCACGGGAAATGGAAGAAGAGATGAAATTTCGATATCCTGAATTGTTTTCAGATCAAGGTAACCTAAGTTTGTGGATTAAACTTCTTTAAGTGGGGTAGGATGTAACAACCTCACTTTGACTTAGTCTTGCTTGCATGCATTGCTCTTTTGTATGATTTTGCCTTGCCAAGGTTGCAACTGTTATCTTGTTTTGCTTTGCTTTGTCTATTTGATGCTTGCTTGAATTCAAGACCTTGTCTAGAGTATAGCCGAGGTCACCTTAGCATAGTTTACCTTTGAGCCCTTGCATTTAAGAACAGCTTTTGAACCTTAGCCGACCTCCACCTTTAACTCCGCATATTGGCCGAGATGATTAACATCCGGCCGAGGCGGTATCGCCGAGGCCGAGGTGTGTATTATCTAGGCCGAGATGTTACCTTGAACCCAAGTGATCTTGTCCTCGAAGTGGTACAACCTAGACCGAGGTGTGGTACATCTAGGCCAAGGTGTGGCACTCGGTTGGGTGTTGTCCTTCCTAGCCGAGATCATTAGTCAAGTCATTGTCCTTTTCTTGCCGAGGTCTTGTTATTGGCCGATGTCATTACTCGCCGGAGTCCCTTGCCGCCTAGCTTGTTGAACACACTTTGTCGTGACTTGTCTTTTCCATCACCACCTTTTTGAGTTAAGCCAACCCGTAGCGCCACGTGTCCGAAAAGGTATGTTAAACCAAATTAAGCAAGCTTAGAAGTGTATCATTTGTATCATATCTTGTGCTTGAGGAGAGAGAAGCTCTAGGAAGAGTTCTAGAGTGAGAAAGTAGAGTGCAAGCTTGATCCTTGGTGTTTGATCCGTTAGATTCGAGTATTGAGGTTAGAATCTTGATTAACTCTTGTCGCTTCTATTGATCCTCTAGCTACATTGCATGATTGATTATGTTTTGCATGCCATGCATCGATTCCAAGTTGGTTTTAGAAAGAGAAAGCTAGTGTTCGTAAGTTCTTGTGAAAAGCCTCATTTGGTCCGAAAGTTTGCAACAAGTTACATGCATTTGTGTTTGTTCTTGCATGGTCTTCTTGTATGGGTATCCAGGTCCATGGTTTTAAACTCATAACATGAAATCTCGTGTCTTATAATCATAAGTTATGATCCTCGATTCATCTCCTTCTTGATCTTCATGTTCATGTTCTTCATGTTCTGGAGCAGAGGAAACCCAGATTTTTCCCGGCTCCATCTCTTTGAAAGTGGCCTCGGGACAAAGACTCGGCGAGGAGGTGTTGGACCTCGCCAAGACCTCGTTAGTGCCCAACTTGTTCCCCGAGATGAGGGATGTTGTCTGCTTTTGATTTGACTTAGCTTTAGTGGATGCCGAGATCATTTGTGTGCATGTGAAGTCTGCTTAAAAGTGCATTCAATGAACTTGCTATGTGTTTGTAGGACTTGGGCTTACCTTGACGCCGACGTCTCAAGAACTATGTGAGTGGTATTTTAATAAAGATATGTTATAGTGTTTTGATAAAAGCCTTATTTTTGCCTTTGTTTTGGAAAGTATTTGTAGGCATGAATGTTATCCCTATTTTGTATACCAAGTGTTATATCTTGTTTTGATGACATTCTTGGAAGTCCGTGACGCGAGTGGACTTTAAGCATTTGTGGCACTAGTCCCAGTATGTGCTAGGGGACTATAAGCATTTGTAGCACAAAGTTTGGAAGTCCAGACGTGCTGTGGGACTATAAGCATTTGTGGCACAAGTCCTTAGTGTCCGGGGACTATAATGCAACGACACCATTGTTTTGAGATCTCTCTTGTCTTGTCTTGCTTTGCCATCGACGGTTTACCATCGTGGGCTTGTTTGTCCGAGATGTCATCACTTGTATTATATTGATGTTAGTAAGCATCTCTTGAAGCTTTGAAAGAATTGATAGATGAACTTGATTTGTTTCATGTATTATTTGTTTAAAAGATCTCGGATATCATTCATGTAAACCCTTAATTACTAATGCCATTCATCGAGTATCCAAGCTCACCCTCTATATATATATGTAGGTGATGAGCAGGTCGGCGGTGATGCCTAGTTGTGCTTAGCCGACATGTTTTGCCGATGTGTTTTGGATTCATGTTTTGGCAAAGATCTTGAAGATTATGCTTCTTGGTTACTTTATTGTATTTTGTGTTTGATGGCCGAGAAGCCTTTTGATCAAGATGTAATTTGTGTACGTCATTATTTTGTATTAAAGCTACTATAAGATGTTTGCCATCTCATTTAACTCAAGCACGGCTCTTATGGACTACTTTACTTTTGATTATTGCTTCCGCATTTGTAAGCCCCATATGTTTACTCTGATTTGTGTGTGTTTTCTTGTAAGTGGCCTTTGGTAATCCCGAATTACTGGCCATCATGGCACCATTCTACTAGGGGCGGAATGGGGTCGTGACATTACTTCAACTTCTAGTTCTCGGGTTGGTTTCAACCCCTTAGCTTTCTAGTTATTATGATGTTTCTAGCTCCGGATGAGTGTGCCTTCTGCCATTAGAGGGGCTATTGGAAGTATCACTGTCCCAAGAAGGGATGTCTTTTTGGCTTGTATTTTCAGCAGTCTCGGACATAGTTTTGCCCTTTTTCTCCGAGTAATTTTCAGGCTTCCGTCGGTTCTAGTACATTTGCTCCAACTCCTGATCCTGACTTGGCTTTCTTGAGTGTTTAGATTAGTCAGCTTCAGTATACACTGTCTACCTCCCAGCCATCCCTATTTGCCTCTATTGTTTCCTCTCTTCATTTAGGTTTGTTTGGGCCTTCTTCAAGTATCTCTTCGTCTGTTTGGATTTTTGACGCTAGTGCCTCTCATCATATGACTCCCCCATCTCTTCTTATTTCAAAATTGTACTCCCCCTCCTTTTCCTATTACTATTAATGCTGCTAATGGGTTTGGTATGTTTATTATATTTGTTAGGTCTGTCTTACCGTCTGCTGTCTTTATTCCATCTATCCTTTATGTTCCTCAGTTATCTGTCAATATATTATCTATCAGTCAGCTTGATGCCTCCGGTTTTGATATTATCTTTTCTTTTTCTATCTATTCTGTGCAAGATCGGATATCCAAGCAACAGATTGGGATTGGCCATAGAGTTTGAGACCTCTATGTGGTGGAGAGCTTGCATCTACCTATGACAACTTCTCCAACTATTGTTTCCTCTTTTAAGTTAGATTTTGTGTCTATTCCTTTCTACTTGTGACATTCTAGATTAGGGCATTTGTCTGCTAACCGCTTACGGTCTTGAGCTCAGTCAGGTATATTGGGTAAAGTTTCTCCTAGTGAACTTATTGAATGTTGGGGGTGTAAACTTACCAAAATGACAACCTTACCTTTTCGTAAAAGTACTTCTATATCTGATACACCGTTTTCTTTAATTCATGCCGATATTTGGGGTCCTTCTCATGTTCTCACCAAAGGGGGTTCTACATACTATATGTTATTTGTTAATGACTGCACCCATTACACTTAGGTTTATCTTATGACTCATAAGTCTAATTTCTATCACATATACCATACTATTTAGTCTATGATTACTACTCAGTTTGGGTCTACAATTAAAGTGTTACGGTCTGACTTGGGTGGGAAATATTTTAAAAATTAGTTTTGTGAGTATTTGGCCAATTTGGGTACCATTCATCAAACTTCCAGTACAGATACATCTGTCTAAAATGGTCGAGTCGAGTATAAACATCGTCATATCCTTGAGAAAACTAGGTCTCTTCTTCTCTCTGCCTCAGTTCCGGCTCTATTTTGGGGAGAAGCAATTCTTACTGCTGCTTTTCTTTTCAACCGCATGCCTACTTTCATTCTTTCTAGTCAGTCTTCTTATGAGGCTTTGTTCTTCCAAATTCCTAACTACTCCCTCATTCGTATGTTTGGGTCTGCCTATTTTGTCCTTCTTCCCCGCAAAGATAAAACCAAACTTAGTGTCTAATCTATTCTTTGTTTCTTTTTGGGTTATTGTCTTACTCAAAAAGGCTATCGGTGTTATGACCCTGTTTCCCGTTGTCATTATGTCTCCCATCATGTTTCTTTTCTCAAACGTCTACCTTACTTTCAGCTTCCTCCTCTCACCACCCTAGTTTCCAAAGAGAATTTGGTTTATACTGATCTGTTTTCTTCTGAGGTCCCGTCTGATGAGTACATCTTTACAGTTCGTCCTGAGCTTATCCTATCTTCTCCTCCTGCTTCTCCTTCGGTTGCTTCTTCTCCTTCGTTTTCTCTTTCTCCTCCGTTGTTAGTTTATTCTCGTCACAAGGCTCCTCCTCCACCTGTTGTCTCTACCCTTACTACTAATCCTCTTACTTATGACGACTCTGATCCTACTGCACACCGATATCCTACTTGAGTGCGTCATCCTCCAAATAGGTTGGGTTGGTCTAATACATGTTTTTCTACTTCCTATTATACTTTTTGTCTTCTATTCACTCTTTTTCAGAACCTTAGTCTTACAAGGAGGCCTGTTAGGATCCTCATTGGATTCAAGCTATGGAGGACGAGTTGTCTGCTTTACAGAAAACCAGTACTTGGGAGTTGGTTTCTTTGCCTACTGGTAAGAATCTGGGTGGTTGCAAATGGGTCTACAAAGTCAAGACTCATTCTGATGGTTCTCTTGAGTACTACAAAGCTCGTCTGGTTGCCAAAGGTTTGTCACAAAAGTATGGTATTGATTATGAGGAGACCTTTGCTCCTATTGCCAAAATGACTCTTGTCTGCATTTTGATCTCTGTCGCTGCTCTTCGTTCTTGGCCTCTTTATCAAATGAATGTTAAGGATGCTTTTCTTAATGGTCATCTCACTGAGGACGTTTACATGCGTCCTCCCTTGGCCTTCACCATTCCTCTGGACAGGTTTGTCACCATCGACGCGTTTCTATATGGTCTAAAGCAATCTCCTCGTGATTGGTATGATCACTTTCAAACCATCACATTAAGCTTAGGTTTCATCCTTGTGTCCAAGACTCTGCTTTATTTCTTTTCCACACCTCTACTGGATTTATTGCGTTATTATTGTATGTGGATGATATGATCATCATTGGTTCTAACTCTTCTGCTATATCTGAGGTCAAGCAGCATTTTTGCCACACCTTTGAAACGAAGGATCTGGGCTCATGGGGGGACTTTCTTGGTAGTGAGGTAGCTTCTTTTCCCAAGGGCTACTTTTTCTCTCAGGCCAAGTATGCTAATGAGTTATTTATCGTACCGGTCTTACTGACACTAAGATTTTTGATACCCCCATTGAGCTTAATGTAAAGCTCAACACAACTGATAGTTTCTTCTGGATGATCTTACTCTATATCAAGAGCTCGTGAGTTGCTTAATCTATCTAATAGTTACTCGTCCTGATCTTGCCTATGCTGTTCATGTGGTTAGCCAGTTTGTCTCTGCTCTTCGCTCCACACATTGGGCTGCCATGGTTGGGATTCTTCGCTATCTCCAAGGTACTATATTTTAGGGTTTACTATTGTCCTAGACTTACTCTTTGGATTTGGTGGCCTATGCTGATTCTGATTGGGCTAGTGATGTTACTGATTGCAAGTCCACATCTGGTTTCTATATGTTTCTTGGCGATTATTTGATCTCTTGGAAAAGCAAGAAATAAATTGTTGTTACTCGCTTCATCGTCGGTTTGAATATCGTGCTATGGCTCATGCTCTCGCTTCATTTTCTTCGTTGTCTTCTCTCGACTTGGCATGCCTCGCCTTCTCCTACCTCCTCTATTGTGACAACCGCAGTTATTCAAATTGCCCATAACATCGCTTCTTCATGAGCGAGACCAAGCACATTGAGATTGATTGTCACTTTGTTTGTCAAGATCTGCAGCTTTGGCTCTATCTCGCTTCCTTTCATCCATTTGGCTCGCAACTTCATCGATTTTTACCAAGACTCACACCATTGCCCGCTTTTTTCTTGGCAAACTCTCGTTGTTTTCTACCCAAACACCTTGAGTTTGAGCGGGGTGTGAGAATAATATTAGTATAGTATATATTATGTGAATATTGTTTCTTATTTAGGATTGGTTTAGGTTTATTTGTTTCCTATTTTAGGATTGGTTTAGGTTTATTCTTGTTTTCTATTTAGGATTAATTTAGGTTTATTCTTATTTCCTATTTAGGATTAGGTCTGGAATTGCTATATATATATATATATAAGATGTACACATTGTATTAAAACAATTGAATATACAGTTTTATTCAGAAAACTAACAGCTCAATCAATTTGATTTTTTACAAGTATAATTTACTCGATATTATCTAAAAAATGAACAGTTTGTATCATCAAAATAAGACACTAAATGAGTCCCATAAGCCACACAACAAAGGACCCCAAGTCCGTTTCTAGAATACATTTTTGTAATTATTTATTTGTTTAGTTTTAATAGTGATTTGTTAATTTTAGTAATCTAAATTAGAATTGCCTTACCGCTTCAACTTACCTAATACTTTACTTTTGGCCCCTCTAATATTGTAAGCCGGCTCCACCTGGTCATGGGGGGTTATTTATATTTGGGGAATTACATTAGTGATGGCAGGTGGAAAAAAAAATACAAATTCATGAAAAACTTCACAATTTTAATTATTAATATTTATAAGTTTTTTCACTGATTTATAATTATTATTTTTTAAATCCAATATTTTCCCAATATATTTCAATGATCTTTTGTCAGTGTACTTGAAAAGATGATTGTGACTGCTGCATTCCATTGAAATTAATAATTAAGAAGACAATCAATAACATTAATGTCCTCCCATATAAACTGATACAAAATGCTGAAGATAATTGAGCCATTTGTAATTTTGTTTTTTCCTCTTTTCTCCCTTTCTCTTTCTATTTGATTCACATTGTAACAAGTTAGATTGGTGGAAATGGACTAAGCCTAGCCACTGGAACACAAACCAGAGGATGGGCCCTTGGAAGGGTCAACCCAGGCCCCTCTTCCATGTCCACAGTACCATTCCCTCCATTACCAACCTTCCATTCAAAGCACTGAATCATAGCTGCAAGGCTTGTTTGAACAACCTGTAATGCTAGTGAAGTTCCAGGGCAGCCTCTTCTTCCACTCCCAAATGGCAACAAATGAAAATGCTGCCCCCTCACATCCAACTGGCTTTTCCCACTTCCTTCTTCACCAACAAACCTTTCTGGTTGAAACTCGAGTGGGTTTTCCCAATGGTTTGGGTCCCTGCCTATAGCCCACACATTGACAAACAGCCGAGTCTTTGCCGGTATTTGGTAACCCATGATGGTGCAGTCTTCACTTGATTCTCTAACAATCATTGGGCCTGTTGGGTGAAGCCTAAGTGTTTCCTTGACAATGGCTTGGAGGTAAGGAAGGTTTGCAATGTCTGATTCCTCTACTAGTCTGCTCTTTCCAACAATAGCATCTATTTCATTTTTTGCTTTCTCCATAATGTTTGGATGGTTGATTAGTTCTGCTAGCGCCCATCCTGTTGTAATAGCAGAGGTATCTGTTCCAGCAGCAAATATATCCTGCAAGTACTCCAATAGTTAGTGGCAGTGCCCAACAATAGTGTCTAAAACAAGTAAAATGTAACCAAGGGGTTGGCCTAGTAGGTGTAGCTTGGGGTCTGAGGCTCTTCAAATATCAAATTCAATTCCTATTAGTACTATCAACTCCTTGGAGCCACGTCCACGGGTTCCATCTCAAATTTGATTGATTAGGGTTAGTTGAGTTGCGTGTAAACTATCCCAGACACCCGGTCATAAAAAATAAAAATAAAAATAAAAATAAAATGCTGCCCTACACTAGTTTGAACGGGGATTCAGGTGATAAGCGTTTTCAAAATGGGTGAAAATGTTAAAAGATTTTGTGAAATTAATAAAAAAATGCTCTAAAAAGTGTCACGTTTCTTCCCTTATTTATTTATTTATTTTTCTAATGTGAAAATCACTTACACTACAGCATACAAGAGTTTTAAAAATCAAGTTTTTTTTTGTCGTTAAAAGTATAAAGTTTGTTGTAAAATAACATTTAGGGACTAATTTCAGCTGTCGCGAGAACATTCGACAAAAGATCATCTCGAAAAGTCAAAAAAGAAGTTTTCAAGGAAATTTTTTGAAAATGTCATTAACAAATGCATTTTAGGGACAAAATAATTTAGTCCCAAAAAAGTTTTTTTTTTTTTTTTTGAGACATTACTTTTGGTTCCAAAAGGTTAAAATTTATCACTAATTGTCCAATTTTATTGCTAAAAATAAAATAATAACACTTTTGACAACAAAAATGTTTTATCCCTAATAACTAATTTTGTCTCTAAATTTTTGTTTCTAAAACCTTAATTTCTTGTATTCTTATAAGCAAGACCCAAATATAATTTCATTAACATTAACGATCTTAATAACCCCCCATTTTTTCTTTTTGGGTTAAGTCTACTTAGGGGTGTAAAAATGGCTCGGCCCGACCTACTCAGGCCCTGACCCAAGCTCGGGCTGACCCGTAGTCAGACCTACTAGGCTCTCGCTAAAAATCAAGTCGAGTCGACCCACTCGGGCAAAATTGTGACCTAGGCCCAAGGATATTCAAGCCACTGAGCCTGGGCTTGGGCCGGGCTTGACCATATATTTATTTATTTTTCCCACCAAAATAGCTTGAAAATGAGAGTGGGTCTCGAGCCGGGCGTTAGAGTGGATCCTGAGCGGGCCAGTAGACCGAGTTCGGGCTAGGCTCATGGCTCGGACCTCAAAACAGATGGCCCAAGGTCTCGAGTTGGGCCCGGGCAGCACCAAACTACAGGCGGGCTTCGAATGGGCCACATGCCGGTCACCTCTAAGTCTAATATGATTGGCTAGGATCATGTGACAATCTAGTCAGCAACATGTTTCTTTATCAATGATGCTCATTGACTTGTCCCATTTGCACCTTTTATTGATATATGAAGGTGTACCAACTCTCTGATATTAATAATAATTTTTTTGTTTTGGTTGATAAAAAAAAAATTTATGTTTAAATTTATAAATTTAAAATGAAAAGATTTGACACTATTCATTTTAGGAGAACATCTCAAATTCAGATTTTATAATTTAGACATGGATTTCAAAATTGAATTTGAGAGTTGAGAAAGGCTACGTGTACCCCTAAAATGGTATAGTGTGCTCTTTCATCACTATACCAAAATTCATAACATGAACTACAAAATCAAATAATATGCTCATCATAAAATATATAATTTTTTACTATAAAAAAAAAATAAAAAAGAGTAGCACTGCAATATTCATAACATAAGCATAAAAGGGTCGAAACCAAGAGTTTTCCTAAGATGTGCTCTTCGTAACCACACCACGGGGGTTCATAGTTAACATCAGAAATTTGTAAATTTTATCACAAAAATTTGTAACTTTCTTATGATAGAAGGGTGTGCATAGTAACATTTCCCTTAGGAAATTTAACATGATGAATTTTAAAAAAAAAAAAAAAAAAAAAAAAAAAACCAATATAAAAGTAATTATTTGAAATCCTTCATGCCGAGGGTTCTAATTTTACTAGGATTGTGATAAGATTCTTATCTTCTATCTGTAACTTATCTTTCCATTTAATCTATTTATAATAGCTTAATTTCCTATATCTCAAAATTTTTAGTTGAAATTCATCAATCCAATCAGTCTTTAAGTCAAGAAAATTTCTACAAATGTCAAATTGCTAAACAGAATTTAGGATTATACCAGCAAGTTCTGTATGATAAACATTAAACATTGCAAGTTGCTTAAACTGGCCTATGAAAACACTGAACAATAAAAGTCAACAGTGCAAAGCTCCCCTTGTATATCTCCCACAAAGTCAACAAACTCAAAAGCAAACGACTAGGCCTCGTTTGGGTACAGGCTAATTTAGTAATTTTTTGGCTATTTGGTTAAAATATAAGCTAAAACAAATTAGTACGTTTTGGATAACTTTTTGACTTTTTACGAAAAGATGTGCAAAAAGTAGAGAGAAAAAAGAATCTTTGATTTTTTAGTATGAATTGTTGGCTTTTTGGCTTTTTTAGTAACTTTTTGACTTTTTGACTAAATCGGCCTGTTGCCAAATGAGTACGGTTTAGATTTCGTTTCGTAACTCATTGTTTTAGCTTAAAGGTTAAAAAACTATTTAAAAAAATTAAAAAACCAACAATCTATCCCAAAAAGTCAAATATTTTATTTTCTCTCTACTTTTTGTACATACTTTTGTAAAAAATCAAAAAGTCATTCCAAACATACTAATTTTTTTATCTCATATTTTAACTAAAAAATCAAAAAATTATTAAAATAATATGTTCCTAAACGAAACCTTATTCCTAATAGAATATGGAATGCTTGCTTAAGACTAATTTGGAGTATAAGAAAAGCCATCTGAGATTCTGAAGTATATTTGTAGATAAACTTCACATTTCAATTTAAACGAATTTGAGGGGCCTATGGGACTCACTACAGGTCCGTTTTGATAATTTGGATAATTTATTTTATTAAACCCTTCGTATATATCATTCATGCAAAAAAAAAAAAAATTAAGTCAATTTGATAACAGTAACATTTTTATTTTATTGCGTTTGTCTTAAAAAAAATGAGTGGTTTATTTTCAAAATATTTGACCAAGTATTAGATGATTACTTAATTTGATGCTAGGAATAGTTTGGCTACTAGCATATGAACAAGAAATGCTGAAAATGAATCATTACCAAAATGAAGGCCTTGATGTTCTCTTTGCTCAATCTTATCTCTGAGTTCTCATCTTCTGAGATATCTAGCAAAATATGGAGTAAATCCTTCACAGTGTCATCTCCATCACAATTCTCTTTCTTCTTCTTCTTCCTCGAATCTTGATGCTCCTTTATAATCCTCTCCATCATCTCATCAAACCTGTCACGGACATCTTTGAGCCTCTTTCTAAACCCCTGCAGATCCAAATTCTTACAGAACCAAATAAAATCAGAGAGATTAAACTTCCCGGTAAGCTCAGCAGTCTCTTGAATCAGCTTCCGAACTTCACCAGCCTCATCTTCATCTTCAGAACATCTTTCACTCATAATCATTCTTGATATTACATTATTTGTCACCCTCACAAGCTCTCCCCCAACATCAACAACCTCACCAGCTTTGGCCTTTCTCAGCAATAGCTCGATGAAACGCTTTATCTCATCATGTCTAACTGGAAGAAGCTGGTCTAGTGTTCGACCACCAAGTAGTTCAGACATGCATAGCTTTTTCATGAACTTCCAATAGGGTCCATAAGGTGCGAAAGAGAAATCTTGTGAGCCATAAGTTAGGTAATCAACGGCAGCCATTAGAGGCCGGTTTGAGAAAGAAGTTTCATGAGTCCTGAGTAACTCTTTGGCTGTTTCAGGTGAAGAAGCAACAAGGCAAGGGACAGAGCCAAGGAAGATGTAAATTAAGGGGCCATAGCGCGTTGAGAGCTTGTGAAGAGCTTGGTGAGGTATTGGAGCAAGAAGGTGAAGGTGACCGATGATTGGCAAGGCTAGGGGGCTTGGTGGAAGGTGAGTTGTGGCTCGGTTTCTGAAGAAGGCTCGTAGTAAGATTATGGAAGTGAGCCAAATGAGGAAGAGGATGATGTAGCCTTGAAAATCACCCATGGTATTTGCATCAATGCAAATGATAGCACATTCTTGGTTCCATAGGGCTGTTTACATATAAGAAGCAACTTTGGTTTGTATTTTCCTTTTAGACTCCATAAAAAATTAAGAACTCTATTCCTAGGAGAAATCAAGAGACTGATTCATCATGATAGCAAAATCTGGACGGCTAATTGCCGGCGATGATGTGCCCTTCCAAATAAACAATGTGGGCAACATTTATTTTAATTATTCTTATTGTATTTTTATGTTTGTAGATTATTGCTGAACTAGTCAACATACTTGTTTATATTCTACTCTTAGTTTATAGTTTCTTGTCTAGACGAAAGAACAATTGGCTTCTTAATTGGTGTACCTAAAGAAGTGGTCAAAGCAGAACCTGGAATCCATCTTCATTAAAATTTGTATAAAATGGCCTATAAGTGAGGAGATGGAATCACCCCCCAAAGCAGAGTATTTTGCATATTATAAGCAATACAAAAAAAGTTAGGAACCCAGAGTTAGGAACTCATATAATTTGTCCAGAATCAATTTGTGTGGTGAAAATTAAATTTATAAAGTATCGGGTTCATAAATGCAGAGCCAGCCTTGACTTTTTCAGAGCCTAAAGCGAACTCAGAAAATGAGGGCCAACTTTCATACATATTTAAAATTATATATATTGGTAAAACAGTAAAATCTTCAATTTATCTTTGTTTTTTGCTTGCACCTAAAATTTGTTGTATATATAAACACTATAAAATTTCTATTTTTTTAAGTGAAAGTTTAAGTGAGAAATCTAATTTTAAATTATCGTATAAGTAAGTAAATCAATTATAATTTGATTTTCACAATAATTACAAAGTTATATTTTTTGAGCAATTTCATATGATTTTTATAGTTGACATAAATCATAGTCATTGAGATTGTCGTAAATCATAATGATTAAGATAAATTTTGAACATTTTCAATTGTTAACATTATAAATTTATTCACACTTTTTCCTGACATAGTAGATTGAATTGTAAAATTTGATCAACTTCAACTTAACAAAAAATTATTACTCAATATGCAAACGAATCGGTATAGTCAAACATATTCTCTAAATAATGTAGCATCTCGGGTCTTCAACCCGACTTATTTGTGCTAATCGGTACGTTTGTATTGTTTCCAAACTCATGGTAATTTGATATGTCAGATATAAAATCCACCTGCAGGGTTTGTCATAATCAAAACTTATAAGCTTCTTCAAGGAAGTATTATCAATCCCTAAACTGGGACATGGATTCTGTCAATAATCAATACTCACCATACACATAAAGTGATCACCCAACTCACTGAGCTTATTGACCCATAAAGAATCTCACTCTTTTATGAATCAAAATGATGAACACTAAATGCACGTGATTATTAATTATTTTCAGATTAAGAGCATAAATACTCATAATAACTAGGGGATGTAAATTGTCTCATCTAATCAATACATGAACAATTATCTGTGTCCAAATCCATCTTAGAATGTGAACCACTTATATTCTACAGGAACTAGTGATTTGATCTTTCGTGTGTAAGCCGTATTCTACACACTAGATCACATACTTCGTAGAATAAAAGACACACCATTAGACAAATAACATGATGCAAATATTACTCATAATAATTCTCATCAAAACTAGAATAGCTGATATTATTAAAACCAAATACTAAATCCCATTACACAAAAACAAGGCTTTCAAAATATTTTTCTAACAATTTTTACTTTTTGGGTAGTCGGGAGGACGACAATGTTTCGCCATTGTATAATCTTCGGGGTAGACGAGATCTTAATTACTTGTTTTCTATCACAATAATAGACGATGTGTTTCTGGAGGATCTTACAAAGCTACCACCCCACCGAGAGATTGAGTTCTCTATTGATTTACTTCTGCGCACGACACCTGTTTCCATGGCCCCATATCGCTTTTGCTCCAACTAAGTTGTAGAGTTAAAAGTTCAACTCCAAGATTTGTTAAATAAGGGTTTCTGTAACAACCACCTACTTAATTAACCCCTAAATATGTTATTTGCCTTAATTATGTGTTTATTTGTTCAATAATTGCCATGTGTTATTTGCCTTGTGCTATTAAAGTTGTGATAGTCAACAGATATGATAATATGTGTAATAAATCTATCTAAATCACTAAACCATAAGATTAAAATTAAATATTTGGAATAGGCAATTAGAGCCCCATTCATGAGTATGGACAAATTTAGTGTGTTTTGAAGTAGTATGAGATGAGAAGGAATTAATTATGACTTTGATTCATTAATCTAAACTTAGGATTAATGAGTGTATTAGTGCCTAAGTCATTCATTAGCTCAAGTCAACAAATAAGAGGGGGAAATATAGAGATAGATATTTTGTAAAGAGAGACTTGAGAGAATTCTAGAGCCAAAAAGAAAGAGAGAGAACACTAGGGTTCAAGAAGAAAAAAAAGGGGAATTGAACAATCTTTACCAAAATATCAAGTAAGGTAAGAAATTTTCCTTAAATCTCATGAATTAAGGTTGTCTTCATCATGGAATAAGTTGAATCAAGAAGTAGAGTAGTGTTAGTTGTTGTTAAGAACCCTAAAGAAGAAGATTGTAGGAAATAGCTTTAAATTTGAGCACACATGGCATCATTTTTTGTTTTTAAATATGAGATTGTGCATGATTCCTCAAATTTGAGGAGAAATTTCATTGATTTTAGCTTTGGCAACCACAATTTGTATAGAGTATGATTTTACACTCAAAGTTCATGATTTTGAGTTATTGTATACAAGCATTGAGTTTTGATTTGAAGCCATAGCCTTTATTTGAGTTGAGAAAGTTTTAATCAGCATGTTTTTGACAAGTTTTGAGCCTTGTTTGCATCAAAATGAAGTGGAGTTTGAAAAAGGGAAAAGGTCCATTTTTCAGTAGATTTTCGAACTGGGTTTCAACCTGCATCATTTAGCGCTTGGGCCACCGCACGAGCGCCAGTCCCTCCTATGTTTCAACTTGCATTCTATTCACACAAGCCAAGGCCACCGCACATGCGCCAATAGAGTAGGTTTAGTTTGATTTTCCTCCTATTTTCTTGACTTCCTGCCTTCGCTTGCATGATTTTCAAGTGTTTTCATGTGCATTCACATTTCATAAACATGATGGAAAATAAGGAACAAAAAAGAAACGATTTAGGGATTAAATAACTAATAGACCGAGTAGATTACGATCAAGTGCATGGATGGACTATAAACCGCTGTACCTAAATGTGTTTATGTAGGTCGATGTCGGTCCTAGCCACGTGTCACGAGAGCCAACCGTGAGTAACAATGTTGTAAAGATATGTTTGCTATAATTATTTTCTCAATGTTATTGTTAATCGCTTCAAACGATATGATTTATCAATGAATGATTGTCCTATTTTATGAATCAGATTCGTGGTATTCACAAAGATATCGCCATCGTTACAGTAGATCTCGTTAGATCCAATCTTTGAACTATCACATCGTATTGATGGCCATCAAATGACCGCTCGTCTTTAAGACCCATCATCGCTCGCTATTGGATGTACCATGTATGGTCGATATGATTTTATTGCTCAGATGAATGTAGACGCCCCGAATGTCCCAGAGAAATCCTCGCTTTTGTTCATTGGGCTCACTATACCAGACTCAATGTCACGGTCCTCAGATCTAATCTCGCAGAGTGCAATGCAAGACCGATGAATCATCAAAGAGTCCAAATCCGACAAATCATTTTTGAAAATAGATTTTTTGAAAGAAGTGCCAAACATGGACTTCTTTTCCAGATACAGAGTCACCACCTAAATCTTTTATTTTGAGGGAATTTAGGAAACCCTGACTCGTTTGCCTAAGGCTACGTGTCCGTCATCACCAAAGTTGCCTCGGCTCGGAAACTTGGGTATGATTGGGAAAGGTCACTTCGTGAGCACCCTTGCTTGCCGATCAAAGATTGGCCTCTACTAACCATGATATCGAGTTTTGAAAACATTATGTGCTCTTATTCCGGTTATTAGCCTAGATTTACTATGTGATGCACACAGCATACAAGTATAGATTAGATTGCCTGAATTGGAACAAAACACCTCATGTTTGCTTTTGAAACGGTTTGCTACTCGCAAGTAGGCTAAAATGCGAATTTGCTACCCTCAGGTGGGCTTAGAAAACAAGGTGATTTGCCACTCTCAAGTGGGCTTAAAACTCACAGTCAATGCATTATTCCAATTCAGATAATCCAACCTTCACCCACAGCATTCAGCAGTATATCACATAAGCGCTAGTCTCATGGTAAACATGTTA
This sequence comes from Camellia lanceoleosa, assembly GCA_025200525.1. NCBI lineage: Eukaryota > Viridiplantae > Streptophyta > Magnoliopsida > Ericales > Theaceae > Camellia > Camellia lanceoleosa. Next base: position 113,958,891 of record CM045770.1, on the reverse strand, counting down.
TCATGGCAAATACTCACACGCATGCAAGGATGCTAAAGCATAAGCGCCATCGAGTACTCCAAGCCGTAATGTGTTATGTTAGAAATCCATGCATGATCCTAACTATGCTGAAATGCCTAATGCAACACATGCAGGAATGCAACTACAATAGGCTCGGCTATTCTAAAGATGGCATGTGAAATGCTACAACTAACAAGTATTCAACTCGGAATTGAAATACAATGCAGTTAGTATGATGCGCCGAGCCCGGTGCATGCAAGACAGATGAATGGATACAAACATGCGAGTATAAGTATGCTAATTGAAACATACCCTAAACTAACCATCATAAGCTAGTAAATAAAAGGAAGAAAGACGTGGGGTTGGAAGACATACATCACACACACGCACACTTATTACACAATTGCCCTCGCTCGGAGGGTCCGAATAAATAATACAGTCCGAATAAATAATTAACTACTCTAGCTAATTAAATATTACAAAACCCTAATTAATTAACAAATTAACTAGGAAAACGAATAAACTAGCATGTAAGCTATAAAATGGACTGCCTCAGCTCTTGTTCCGAATGATGAAAGATGCATGCGTGCTCGGGTCACTTTGTCGGGAAATTCCTTGCGATGCCCCGATTTGCCTCTGTTTTGCAATTGGTCCTAGAACACTGTACAAAACTTCCGAAGGCTGCTGACTAGCTTTTGCTACTGGATTCCGATTTGCTACAACAGAGAGCAAGAAAGGGGCATTGCAAAGTATTTTCAACACATGTGTGCATGACCACTCTCTCCGTCATTGCACGGTCATGCACAAGCTCTAGGGAGTGTAGACCTTGATCCTCGTACCACCAATCACGCATCTCGATGCATGATGGCCGAGGAGTTGAATTGCACGACTCAATGTGAAATGAATGCACATGTAAGCATAACAAAGCCTAAACTCCATCATGGGTAATCAGGAGTGTCGGAGACCAGGAATTGAGACATGTTTCGTCACTTGGAGTACGAAATGTCCCTCGTTTCCCGTGTTTGGACTAACCCTACTCCAAACACAAAGCCATGAGATGGCATACGCAATGCGACTAACATGCAACCTAGCATACGCAATGCTATGGGCTAAGATGGCATACACAATGCACGTGACATAACATGACATGCACAATGCACTTACGAAGACTATCATGCGCACATGAACTACATGGCATATACAAATGCAAGATGGGCTTACACCAATATGAGTGGACCTCAGCCACACTCACATCAGTGGCCATATGATGAAAATGAGACAACCGAAATACATGCAAGCATGCACGAATGCAATGGACCGATCCTAAGGCACAACATGCAACTCTAACTAAGCATGGCAAAGGATGAAATATGGCATACAAGCATACATTTTCCAACTCTGAAACATGATGTACAATGGTCCTTAATCATGCAAATATGTTACCCAATGCATGCTAGATGGCCTTAATCTAAAACTAGTGAAGTGCTACACTAAAGGTACACAAAGCAATGCACGAATGGCAAAACCAACTCCAAACAGACCTTAGGCAGGTCTGAAATAGTGGAAAAATGGCCCAAAATGATGGTTCAAAGTGCATGGAAATGAAGCTCATTCAATAGTCCGAAAACAATGCATTTATGCACAACTCTCAAGCACACTTAAAGAGGAGAAAACATGAGGATATGGCATTCACATAGGCTCAAATATGATGCAAATGACCCCAAAACATGAAAACACCTCAAGATATGCATGTAATAGACCTCAAATCTCAAAGCTAGGCAAGTGTATTGAACTACAAGCATGCCAAACAAGCATCATTCAACCATGAGACCCAAAAACAAAGCTAGGGCAGTCCAAAATAAGCACAAAATCATTTTCAGGCAAGGCCAAAAAGTGCTAAAATCAAGGGTCAACAAAGCATGCAAAATAAGCTAGTGAACCATGGTTTGCACTACAACTATATGAAGCACATGAAAGCTCACCAAACCAGCCAAAAAAAGAAGTATGCCATGCCAAATAATGTCCAAAACTCATCAAACTCACCAATGCATGCAAGAATGATGTGTCCCTTTGAAAGGCCAATAAGAGGGTTGTTTTACACATGCAAGATAGACATACAAATGGAAAAACCACTCTGATAGAGGTTATGAGGGCCCTAAAACTCACCGAAAAGGGCCTCAAATTAGTCTAGAAGATGCAAGTGAAGGCCCTTTGAAAGGCCTTGAAGAAGATTACTCTATACATGCATAATAGACATCTAATATGGAAAAACCACCTCTGGAAAGAGGTCATGCAGGTCACAAAACTCATCAAAAAATGGCTTGGAGCATGGCTTTGAAACATGCAAATAGGGGCTCCTTCGGAAGGCCAAGAAAGCTAGTAAAGAGAACAAAGGGTGAGAGGGTCACCCCTCTTTGATTTTGAGGCTCAAAGACACATGTTAGCCACTAAAAATCCACTGGATTTCAGTGGCTAGAAGGCCAAACCAAGGCCAACACAAATGCTCTAATGCATAGCTCAAAATAAGAAGAAATGAAGCATGCAAGGGGGTAGATGACCCCCAACAGAAAAATGGCCTTAAACAAACATGTTTAGAAGCTCAAAAAAAGACTTTTTTCAGTTTATGACAAAGCCTAAATATGCTTGCAAATAGAGATAAACTATGAAGCAAAATAAGGCTACAAAGAGGGAAATAGAGACTTACCCTTGTGGAGAAGAAGGCCAGCAGCTTCTGGACCAAAATAGGAACTCTTCAACCTCTGAAAATGAGCTCCTAGGTGCTTAGGTTGACCATGGAGGTGTTGTGCTTGGAGGTGTAGTTCAATGGGGCCAAAAACTAGGAGTTTTTTAGCACAAAAGAGAGAGATATAGAAAGGTGTATATGTTTTGCCTTCCAAGAAGTTCTGAACCCTTGCAATGGAAGATGACCCCTTCCTTTATAGAGGAGAGGGGTTAAAGCTTCTCTTGGAAGCTTAAAACCAAGCTCAAAGATCCTCCACACACGTGTATGGAGGATCACTTCTGAGGCTTCCAGCTGGCACATCCGCTAACATTCTGGAGACAAAAAGGTGAAGCTAGTCGACTGTGTTCAGGAGGTCACCGACACTCTCGGTCGGCCGACTGTGTTCAAAAGGGTCCAATGGATTTAGGTGGTCTGTAACCCATATTGGTGGTCTCCCAAGTGAATGCAACTCAGTGGTGGTATGGAAGACCCAAAAATGTGGCCCAAAAGTGAGGGAGACCAGCTTCTTGACAAGAAAATCGACCGACCGGGGAAAGGTGGTCTCCAAGAAGAAAAGGTGGTCTTCCACTCCAGTACCACCTTCTTAACAATGAAACTAGGGTCCATGCCAAAAATGAACCCACACCGATGCGAAACGAAGGTTCGGGGGCCAAAATGCGCAACCGGGGGCCCCGAAAACTGACTATTAAGCACCGGAGGTGGCGTATGACCACAAAGGTGGTCTCCTGGGCCACAGTGTCCCTCCAGGGAGAGGGAACAAGGTGTGTGCCAAAAATCAGAGCAAACGGAGAAAGTTAAGCGGTCCCGAACTGAGGCGCACGACCGACGGCTCTGAAAATCAAAAACTAGTCTCCAAATGGGAATAGTGGCCTACGACCACGAAACGTAGCCTACGGCCACTGAGAGATGGTCTTCGAGACCTCTCCCTACCTTCGAGAAGAGAAAATAGAAAAAACAGGACCTGGTTCGCAAACCGAGGCAAAGCACAAAAGAGTCCCGAAGTCTGGAGGCAAGGCTCTCAGCCGAGACTTTGCAACCTCAGAACGAGCACAATATGCAACATCACCGAGCGCTCAGTTGGTGACGTATGAATCTTAAGGTCGGTCAAAAATGGGGTGTCTACAATGAGATACTACTTTGTGAATTGATTCACTAATGAACTGACTATTTTAAGTGACTGAAAGGACATCATTCATAACCTCTTTACACAATTGTTATTCATTGGGCTTTAGCTCATTGTTTTATATATGTATGTAGGTGACCAAGTTCGTGACTGCACCTAATGGTGTCGACCTACCCTCTATTTTGTAACGCCAACTGTTATGCCTCACCTCAAGGTTCCTCTTGGTCTAACTCTAAGGTCTTTTGGGTGGTTTGGAGTTCACCATTTTGACGTTGTGATCATATTATGGTTTGGCTTAAGATCTTTTGTTTTGACTGAGTTTGTTAATGGGATTTAATTCCCTAAGCTATGTAAATGTTTTGTACATACGTATGAAATGGTCTATTTGAATATCTGTATATAAAGTTATTTGTTCTATATAAGTCTCACAGCTCATTGCACGGTATATTTTATTATTGAATTACTTCTACCAGCCCCTATTATTGATTACTGTTAAGCAGGCCTTTGGTAATCTCAAATTACCAGTCAGTTACGAATCTAATCCCTTGGGGTGGTTGGTTGTGAGCTTTCATACACCCTGGTACTTCACCTTGGGGAGCACCCACCTTATTTGCTAAGAAGAATGATGGATCTTTGCACTTATGCATAGATTATCAAAAGCTCAACTGAGTAACTATGAAGAACAAGTACCCACAACCTAGGATCGATGACTTGTTTGATCAACTCAAGGGTCCTCGTTGTTTTTCTAAGATAGATTTGAGGTCGGGCTATCACTAGTTGAGGGTTAGGGAGGAGGACATCTCCAAGACGGTCTTTTGTACTTGTCACAACCACTACGAGTTCCTTGTCATACCATTTGGGCTAACAACACACTGGTTTCTTTCATGGATTTGATGAATCGGATTTTCCGAGAGCACTTAGATTGATTTGTGGTTATGTTTGTGGATGATATTCTAATCTAATCACCTTTGGAGGAAGAGCACGATAAACACTTGTGAGTTATGCTACAGTTGTTGAGGGAATATCATTTGTATGCAAAGTTGGGGAAGCGTGAGTTCTGGTTGTCCGAGCTGAAATTCCCTGGACACGTAGTGTCGGGAGATAAGGTAATAGTTTATTATTCTAAGATAGACTCGGTGCGGGATTGGAAACAATCTAAGAATGCATTCAAAGTTAAGAGTTTCTTGGGTCTTGCTCGTTACTACCGATGTTTCGTGAAGGAATTTTCACACTTAACAACTTTGATGACTCGATTGACTAGAAAATGGGTGAATTTTTTTTTTTGGAGTCACACTTGTGAATGTTCATTCTTAGAACTTAAGGAGAGATTAACTATCGCCCCAATCTTAGTTATTTTAGAATGAGATTTGGGGTATACCATGTATTGTGATACTTCTCAAGATGGTTTGGGTTGTGTGTTAATGCAAGAGGGATAGGTTGTTGCTTATGGTTCTCGTCAATTAAAGATTCACAAGAAGAATTACCCAACCTATGACTTAAAGCTTGCGGCAATCATATTTGCCTTAAAGATTTGGGGAAACTATCTCTATGGAAAAAAGTTTGAGGTGTTTTCCAATCATGAAATATTAAAATATCTATTTTATCAAAAAGACCTCAATGAAGGATTATGATTTTGAGTTATACTATCATCCGGGAAAGGCCAATGTAGTAGCTAATGCCTTGAGTTAAAAATCAATTAGTAGTGTGGCTAGTATCGCAATCCGGGAAAGGGAGATGCTTGGGGGCATAGACGAGTTTGAATTACACTTGGGTGAGTCCGAGGAGAATGCAACTTTGTTTATAGTCATTACCCAACCTACAATCATTAGTAGAGTGATAGAAGCCCAACAAAACGACGTAAAGACTGAGACCATTTGGGAGCATATTGCTGATGGCAAAGTGGAGCGGGGTTTTTCTATTCACTCCAATTTGAGTATTAGATACTTGAACCGATTATTTGTTCTAGAATCATGTCGTGAGGAGCTCCTTAAAGATTTTCGTCATTTTTACCTAGCAGTGCATCCCAGTGGTACTAAGATGTATCATGACTTGAGCCATCAGTTTTGGTGGAGGTGTCACGCCCCGAAAATAATCCCACATAACTATTACATTAACCCACATCCAAAATGAGATATTAATCAGGTTCCTTTACATAATCTCAAATGTTTACAAAAGTAATCTCATATGCGATTGTACATTTATTTACAAATTAGTACATGAATCTATAACATGTAAAAGAAATCATTGAATCACAACAAATAAGGCCCTCAAGGGCTTACAAGTTCCAAGGAAATAGCCTGGTTACATAAAATGGTCTCTCGGACCCATACACATTAGCCCTTGGCTTTTACAAAAAATTACAACTAAAAAAAAAAGGAGCTATTTACTCTTCACAAAAAAAAGTCCATGCCCTCAGTTTGGCGGGGTCATCACATCCTTACCTGCACCAAATCCCATAGGGGTGAGTATAAAGCCGGTAGAGATTCCTCACAAAGTATATGCTGTTATGCCAATTCCCTCTACATTAAAAATGTATATGTAATGCCATGCAAGTGCCAACATGAAGAAAAGTTTTATTTCAATGCACTATTTCAAAATCACTATGTTTTCAATAATACTTTGTAATCTCATTAATTTCAAACTTCCAATATTTAAATCAATGGGAGCGTAAATACTTAATCGTAATCCCTAGGTCGGTTCTGCAAGTAGACTCTACGAGTACTACCAAACTGTCATATTTTATCAGATTAACCGAAAGCTCGACAGCCTATCCGCTACGGCTCGGTCTTTCATCAAGGACACTCGTGCCAACTTATCAAGTTCAACTACACCCCTATCCGGACTTACCAACGATTTACCCCATAATGCAATTCCACAATTCTCATTACAATGATCTTTCTCAAAATAAATGTTTTTCCAACTCATGTCAAGATATGCAATAGTGACAATAAAACAATTGAGAATATGATGTAATAACTCATAGCATTCCTCTATATTCAAAAATCATGTCTACAACAATATTCAACATCACATTTTCATTTCCTCCTTTCCATATTCTTCCATAAGATACCCATATTTCTTCAAAGACATGGTTATAATTTCTCATTTCAAGACAATAGTCATGTGTCTTCGACACAACATAACAATCCTTCAACAATAATTCATCATGACCAAAGTTACAATATGTCTAGCATGCCATCTTTCATTTCATTTGCTATTACATTATGATTAATCATTTTCACGGCAACAATGGCACTCAACAACTTACCATGTTATAACATTACAAGATTATATGAAATTTTCAAACATCATCCTCCAAGATTTCAATTTTCACAACCCATGGTGTTCAACAATTATCATCTTACCTCATTACAAGTTCAAGTGTTAGGAACAATGTTAAAATACCATCTCATATCCCATGTGTCAAGTATATTTCTATTATGTTAAACATTTGGTGGAACTTACTCTCATACATCCTCTTAATACAAGAGAGTAAATAATTTCAAAGACATTTTCATTATTTTGTAAAATCCCAATTTCTAGGGTTTTTATTTGAGAACAAACTTGCCTTATTTTCTAAGAGAAACTCCATCAAATCATTCATCATGAGTTTAATAGAGGAAAACCCCCCAAAAATATAGTAAAAGATTGAGATACAAACTCTCTTTCAAAACCCTTTCTACATTTTGAAGAAAAATCAAAATCAACACAAAACCTCAAGAACACTTTTAAAATCAAAATCACTATGGCAAAACTTGTATATATAACTCAAGAAATCCCTACCTCAAGCTTGATAAAGAGAGAGAATATGAAACCCTAACTCCAAGATGAGAGAGAGCTTTGATTCCTACCCCACCAAGTGAAGCTCTTGCCTTAAATCTTCAAGATTAGAGGAAAATGTTGATGATCTTGGCTCAAGATTTGCAAGAATCCAAGTGTTGTAGGTGTTTGGGGGGGTTTTCTAGAGAGAAATGGGGAAAAATAGGGTTTAGAGGAGAGAGAAGTGAGCAAAATGTGAGATACATTCAGATTAAAAAGAGGGAAAAACAGGCTTGGATCGCCGTCAGGCGCCTTCCCCATCGCCAGGCGCCCACCTTGACCGTCAGGCGTCCACTTTCTTCACTCGTGCACCCTTTTCGTAATGAATTTTTTGTGTGTCAAGCTTCACCGCTCGAGTGGCCCTCCTCCGCATATGTAGCCTTGGGCCCAGACGCATGCACCCTAGCCCAAAGACCCTAAGTTTTCAACTCGCCTCGCACCCCTGACTCACCCAAGACCCTCTGGAATGACCGAAATTCAACACCGAAAGGAACAAGAATTAGGAAACCATTTTCGGGCATTTCAATCCAACAAAAATAAAAGAGAACGAAGCGAAGAAAGAAAGAAGAAAAGGGAAAAAGAAGGCCGGTCGTCACAGGAGGGGTATGAAAAGAGATGTAGCGGTGTTTGTCTCTATGTGCTTAACTTGTCGACAAGTGAAGGTCAAACATTAGTGACCGGCGAGGTTGTTGCAGCCATTACCGATAGTCAAGTGGAAATGGAACACATTACCATGGATTTCGTCGTGGGACTTCCGAGAACCCAACGGGGCAATGATGTTATTTGGGTTATAGTGGATCGTTTGACTAAATCTACGCATTTCATTCTGATAAAAGTTAGTGACACTGTGGAGGGGTTAAGTAAACTTTACATTCGGCATATTGTTAGACTTTATGAGGTTCCAATCACCATGGTTTCTGATAGGGATCCCTGATACACGATGTGACTTTGGTAGAGCTTTCAGTCAGCTTTTAGGTCTCAGTTGACACTTAGCACAGCTTTTCACCTATAGATCAATAGACAATCTGAGCAAACCATTCAAACTTTAGAGGACATGCTTCGGGCATGTGTACTTGACTTTCAAGGTTCATGGGAGAGACATTTATCCTTAGTGGAATCATAGCACTGTTTGAGGCCTTGTATGGTAGGCTGTGTAGATTATCAATTTGTTGGACCGATGTTGGGGACACACCTATGTTAGGACTGGAGTTAGTGAGGAAAACCACTGAGAAAATCTCTCTCATCCAAAGAACGATTATTACCTTATAGAGTAGGCATAAGAGTTATGTGGATCTAAGGAGATGACTATTATCTTTTGGGGTGGAGATCATGTGTGTTCTAAACCTTAATTTCATGCCACAATCATGAGTTTGCGCTATGATGTGTTCATTCTATAAATACTTGAAAGCTAAAAATATCTTTTTTTGATCTCATCTTCTCCTCTCTCTCTTTCTCTCTCTCCTGTTTCGCCATTTTTCATCTTTTTGAGCTCTAAACCTTGATTTCATCTCTTTTAAATCATCTCTGACCGTTACTGCCTTAGACTTTAGTGTAGAGGAGGGTGAGGGGTTAGTTTTAATCTAGACCGATCGATTTTCGTCGCCATCAATTTTTGAGCTTTTAGGGCTTTCTCCTCTTTTGGAGTTGAGGTAGGAATTTTCTTAATGGCATGCATGTTATTTAGCTTCATTATATGTTATTCTTGTTAGTTATGGGTTTTCAAAAAAATTAGTTTTGGGATATATATTTATTTATGAGCAAATTTTGGGAAAAAAACTTGTTTTCGGTTATGGATTGAAATTGGTAAGCTATCGGTTGTTGTGTACTAAACTTTTGAAGAAAATCGTGTTTTTGGAAAGAGTTCCCCAGAAGTTTATCAAAATCTAGGGTATTGGATATTTTTATGGAAAAGAAATGAATTGGTAATATTGTGGAAATTCTGTAGAAAAGAGGTTGGCTTAAGAAATATTTTTGAACCATTGGAAAATATCGAGTGTTGTTTACTCTTTTAAAATAGTAGTTTTGTTGGAAACTCTACGAACGGTTTTGGGAAAATTTTATATTTTCGATTGAGATTGACAAGACTCGTAAGAAATGTGAATGTTATTTTGAGAATCATGAGATTTTATATAAATCGTTGGGATTCCAATTTTGTTATAATTTTGAATATTATTATTGTTATCTTTTAATAATGGCATTAGAGATAATTGTTTTGGCAACCTATGGAGAGTTGTATTGATTGTTGTAGAAATTGTATGTGCACTAGGGAATGGAAATGTTTACAAAGCATACATCGCATTGAGCATATCATGGATTTGTAAAGTGGAGATTTTATGTTTTGAAAACGTATTATTGTTTTGAAATGCATGTATTGCATTATTGGAAGGGTAAATAAAGTAACAAAGTTGTAAGAGGTGTTAAAACAGAATTAATTTGGCATGTGTGTCCATGATGTAAGACCTAAAACCCACGCGATAGGTGCTGCTCCATCCGAATAATCACAAGAAATGGCATAGATAGCCCATATAGCTTTCTATTATGAACACTAGGCTTAGAGTTTTATTCATTATATTTATCACTTGATTATTTTGAAAGAATATTGGGAAAGATGTTTTAGAAATCTCGCGTTGCATTGTTTAAAAGAGAAAATGCATGTTTTGCCATGGCATTTCATATGCATACACCTTATGACATTGTTAAGTTCATACATGTCATTAAGTTTATTTCTACTGGACTTTATACTCATTCTACAAGGGAAATCATTTTTAGATGAACTGGTGTGCCTCTGCCAAGGCGATGACTTAGGTGGATCTTAGAGCTTGAGACTCGTATTTATTATTTTCTTTGTTTATTTAGTTGTAATTTAAGCCACAGACTTCTTTGTACTAAGTTGTGACTCATTTGTGGTAACTAGACAAGGCCTTGGAAATTTGTTGCCTTTAAGGCATTAACTTGTAATAGTTTAGTTTTAGTACAACTAAAAGAATGTAATGAGGCTATGATTGGAAACGATGTTGTATAATCGTATTGTTGGTATGTTCCACATGTTTGATAACATTATATTGGAGTAGAATGTCTATTTATTTTACAGCATGACATTATACAAACCAACAACATTTAATCATTCTTGTTATTAAATTGATGTGTGATGCAAAAATAAATTTTTTGAATACTAAACTAAAGCCTACTTTAATGATATAAAAAGTGCAACATGAATAAGTAAGAAATTTTATAAGATCTACTAGTTTATATTACATTACTAGAAATAATATTACTTAGTATTAAAAATAAATAAATAATTGTGTATTTTTATACAAGTCCAAGGGTTTAGAGAATTCCCATGAAATATAGGATTCATTCAACATTTTGCTTATTTTTATTGGTAAAACTTACAAAGCTAATAAACATTTTGTAATTTTTAGGGGTTCACCTAAACCCTCTCCCTTCAACTTTGTGTTGCCCCTAAATACAAACAAGATGGGCTTGAAAGAAGCAGGTAATGGAGTCAAGATAGAAAGGAGGTTGGGTAGTGGTGGTGGAACTAATGGAGGAAAGAAGGATAGCAATGTTTGACCAATGATAGCTAGTGAAGTATTACTTGTTGACATCTTATTTTGTACCATTTCTTATCAAAGGGTGGAACTATGTAGGGGCTAAGAGAGGCCTTGGCACCTCTGAGTTTAGACAATTTATTATTAGTTATATATTTATGAGTATTTGTAAAATATCTAATGAGATGATTTCTTACTTTTATAAAAATTATTTTATTAATTTTTTTATTTCAACAGTATTTCACAATGTATAATTAAATGATATCTAATTATTTCACACTTTAAATAATAACATCAATTTTATCGAGGTAATTTTATTAATACAAGAGGTACATGTTACTTTTAAAAAAATTTAAATGATATATATATATATATATTATGAGTAATGTTAGAAAACTTAAAACTTAAAATTTTTTCATAATGACATGACGGGGATCGAGTCTTAGTTGATTAATTTCTAAACAAATCAACTGACATGTAATATTCAACATCATTGAGTGCAAATTTAATGGTCATGTTTTAGGTGTCTTCAGCATTTTTCACTTTTCATTTGCTAGATTATATCAATCAATGAAATAGCTTATAATAGTGGTTCCGATTGTATATTGAGATCTAATCAATACTGTAAAATTTTTAAAAATTAAAAAAACTATTTCTTAGATTTATTTAATTTTTTTATTGAAATACTTCTTTCACAATATTTATATAAGAAATTATGTCCAATTAGTAATGTATAAAAACTAACTCAATATTTTTTATGCATACGTTGGCTCCTCCCGAACAAAAATTTTGATTCCACCCCTAGCCCATATATACTATTCATGTAAAAGCTACTCCAACCCCAATGCCACACGAGACATGGCAATAATCGCTTCACAAGCAATCCTAATACTTTCACAACTTTGCCATGTATCTCATTATATTATTGCATGATTTGTAACATGCATTTTTATGTTCTCCTTGCCACCAACCACCTTCTAAAATGGTATTAATGTAACTTTTTTTACAACAAATTTTCACACTATTAATTTTTCTTGACGTAAGTCCACAATATTGTTCATTACAATGAAAAAAAATTATTGTTGTTAAAAGTAGGTCATTCTGAGCTCAATCGATACCAAAATTTTATAGGCTATTTTTAAAAACCCAATATAAGTGTTGAAAGTAACAATTACTATTTTGCGATTTCTTGATGTAGAAAAATTTTGACACATAATTTTTTGGTTTTATGAGGCCATTTAGTACCTCTTTCATTAGTTCAACATCTTAGACCACGGTGTAAGTTTGGAAAACTATTTTGAATTCAAACTACTGGCTTTCACTAATTTGATTTTATGTTGTTCATTGTGATAGTGAAAATAATTCCAAGTGCAAATTTTGGGAGTCTTCATTTTCATTTTTTTACTGCCTTTTGTGATTTAACACACGATATTAGCTTTGATAATTAGGAGTAGTATCACACAAATTCCCATGGTAAAAATGCTTTCTCCATAATATAAAACATATGTGCCTCTTAAAACGCTTTGCATATGTTCAACATCAATTTTTTTATGTATGGCATTTTTCAAATTGAAAATGCTTCAGAGCTCGAAATTTTTGCTGCTCAAGTGGCCCGAATTCAAAACGACGTCGTTTTGATTTTTTTTTCCCCTCTCTTTTATCTGTGAAACAGAAGGAGGAAGAAAGAGAGAGAGAGAGAGAGAGAGAGAGAGAGAGAGAGAGAGGAATAGAGAAGAGGGAGGGGGAGCCGATCTTCTCACGTCGTCGCCATCGTCGTCGCCGACACCTCTTCCTCTTTCGTCAATGCTGCACTGTCGCCGATCTTCTCTCTTCTCCTCTTCTCTTTTTCTATATATATGTGTGTGTGTGTGTGTGTGTGTGTGTGTTTCATGGATGGTATGGAATTCAGAGGAATTAGGTTCTTGTTGTTGTTGGGTTTGTGGGCTAGAGTGAGAGCGTTGATTAGCAAGCTCTACTGAGAGAAGGCTATGGTCATTTTGCTATGCTATGCCGATTGTCTAATACTATACAACTTCTTACTAGTATGTGTTATAAATTAATATGTTCATTCTCTTTTGAGTTTTGTTATCTCTATGCTCTTGCTCAAAGAGGGGATAGACGACCCAATCTGTGTGGAATTTTTTTTTTTTTTTAATAATTTTATGTTCCTTATATATAGGTATAAATAGATAAGTATATACAGGTATAAATGTGTGTGTGTATGTGTTTCATGGATTTGGTTTTTGATTTTCTAGATCTGTATGTGTGTGTGTGTGTGTTTTTCATGCATTTGTGGGTTTGATTTGTATTGTTTTTTATTTTTGATTTTTGGCTTTGAATCTCTCTACTCTATTTCTTTCCTCTCATCTCCTTTCTCTTCTTTCTTCTTCTTCTTTTTTTTGCTTCTGCGAGTTATGGAAAGGAAGAAGAAAAGAAAAGGAAAAAAAAAAAGGCAAAACAACGTCGTTTTGTGATTTCGGGCCACTTGAGCCTCTAATTTTTCGAGCTACCTAGCGGGGTTGAATAAGTTTAAGGTTTCGTTTGAAAATAGACTATTTTAATAACTTACGAAAAGATGTGCAGAAAAATAAACCGAGTGATGTGACAACTTATAATGACTTTTAAACTAAAATGTATAGTTAATAAACGAGACCTAAGTTTCAAAATCTCCGAATGATGTTCATAATCTAACTCGCAGTAATGTTTGCCCTACCATATTGAGTACATTTTCCAATTTCATAATCTTTATGCAATCACTCAAGTCTCCTGGTTGCATATACAATTTTGCAAAAATTGATTAAATGCTGCAAAGTTTAGGATTGAGTCTTCCAAACTCCCGAAATATAAAACATTATCTCATCTTACCAAGTTGTTAACAAAAGGTTACCAATTAAAACTAAAGCACTGACACAATCTTCTAAGCATTATGAGATCATTAAAAATTTTCTAATTAGAATCAAAGGCCCTGCTTTGGGAAGTGGTTATTTTTAGACTTTTTGGGTATTTGGCTATTTTAGTAGGCTATTTTAGTTTGTGTGTTTGGGAAGATAGATTAAAATTTTTATGAATTGTTGTATTGGGAAAAGTGTTTGAAATGATGTTTTGGAGTGAAATGACGAAACTGCCCCTACATGTTAGGTGCCACGTTCTAACCTATGAAATCAGCTTGCTGACGTGGGGTTTACAGGGAAATTGGACGCAGCATCAAATTTTTTGGTTTTTTTTTTTTTTGTTCTTTTTTTTATAAAAATTTGAACAGATTTTCGGCCCATGTTGTAATGGCTCAAATGAGGTACTTTGGCCAAAAATTGAAAGGACCCACTTGTGAATAGTAATTTTTTAATAGTAATTTTTAACACTAAAAAAAAAAAGAAAAGAAGACATGTTTTAAAATGGAGTGAAAACAATTATTTTAATTGCATATATGAACAAACCTTCTGACATTATTTTAAATCTTACCCATTATTTAAATTATAAATTTTTAAAAATGTAACAATTTTTAGTAATCAGTTCAAACATAACAACATAAAACGTAACAATTGTTAACGCTTAGAAATTACGAATTATTAAATTATTAAATTTGTTAGAAACTTTTACGATTACGTTACAAATGGTTCAATTTTCAATGCAATTCAAACATAACAACATAAAATGTACAAGTATCGCTATAAACATCTATGAAACCGACGTTATGAACATTATGCATTACAAACAATTCCATAAGTGCAAGTCATGCTACGCGGGTCACATCGCACAACAAATTTCTAAATCCAAAACAACATATTATCACAATAGTCCTTGACGGTATATAAAACAATTGGTCATGGATGCTAACGCAAACTCTTCTCATATCCACATCCATATCTCTAACCATGAGCCCATCGTCTAGATTTCCTCTAACGCCGCCGCCGCTCAGCATGTCATCCGCACCGATGATACACCATAATGTTCGCCGTGCCCATTGGCACTAGCTCGTGGTTCACGAATGAAATTGTGTAACGCCATTGACGCACTAACCAATGGCACCTGCACCGTCACAAAATCATAGTCCGGCATGTTATGTAGAAACTTCCACCGCGATATCCACTGTAAGGTCCCGGTGTCTCACATCCGGAATGGAGGGGGAGTTCCCAGGCTAAAAAAGTAAAAACTTGGATCCTTATATAGCATCAAGGGCTTTTCCGGTGGTGAAATCCCAGCAGAACTCCCCAGTTAAGTGTGCTTAGAGTGGAGTAGTTCTGGGATGAGTGACCCACTGGAAGGAATAAATCTGTGCGAGCGTGGCCCAAAGCAAACAATATCGATGACGTATGAAGGGTTGGGGCGTTACATCCACACTCCAAAAGTCCTTTCCACCACACTCCTCAATGACGCATGTGCTTCGTTAAACAATTCTCTTGGGTTATCGGGTCGTCCATGTTCCTAGAATTGTGCTTGGTGATACCGAGACCCTTTGAATGGTGCCAGATACCCCTTCTTGTTTGGATATCCCATATCCACAAGGTAGTATTTACTAGTATTTACCTACATTTTAAAAACAAACCTTATTAATACACAGTTGCATTAACCCTAACTAGTACTGCATTGTAAATTTGTTACCTTCCTATGGGTACGGGAACAGTGCGTGGTCATTTTCAATTATTTCCTTAAAGATACGATTGTCATGCATGCTTCCATCCCAATCACAAGAGATAAAAATGAAGCACATGTCAAAGTCGCATAGTGCTAGTATATTCTGGGTTGGATACCTTTTGCGGCCCTAATATGTGCCCGCATCACGGGTAGGTAACACAGCTTGTACATGAGTTCCATCTAACACACCTATACAATTCTGCCATAATTCAATACATCACAATTGTTTGATTGGACACTGCATTAGAAATAACTATTGTTAATGGCAATTACTGAATGCTCACCTTGAATGGTACGTATTTGCCTCTTGACGGCAAGTAGGGATGCCTATTATTTTGATCTCTTGTTGGCTTATAATGTTGTTCAGTGAACAACTTCATTGGATCTAACACTGCATGAAAATGTCGAGACACCGTTTCTCCCGAGTGTTGAAACCGCTCCTGAATGTTTCAATTATTGTAGCCGGCCAAGATATGGATGAACATGGCAACACTTTCTTCAATGTGTAATCCATGGGGTCTTTTAGGTACCCATAAACCGAAGTCTCTTCATAATGTATGACATAATGCTTGAAACACATACAGCGACATATGCAAATTTTTTTCACATCTATCGAAGTGCCTAACAAATAATTCTGGAATCCACGCACGACTGGTCAAAATAGAAGTGCGACATGGGGTCTTCTCCATGTAATTCACGTAATGTTCCATTGCATGTCACGCTACTTCAACGATTACATTGTTCTGTTGGTCTTCTTGTTCTTCTACGTGTTCAATTATGTCATCGTCATAATTTCGATACAAATTGCTACATGCACCGTTCCACATTAAAATGCACATAACACACAATTCATTATTTTGAACATGTAAACTTATCATATTTTAAACATATGCCAAAAATTGAAAAATCTCTACACCCATGCATACATCCACATAAGTATACCAACCAAAAACAGTAATCCATTCCATGAATATCAATTCTAGTTCTCAATTCAGCAAAACTAATACCCAAACCATGCTTCCACAAAGCATTATTGGATACGCAATTGCATAAAATGTTTAACACGTAGTCTTCGTGATCCATTGACCCAAAACATAAAATTTAACCAACAAGATCGAAAAGCTTAGGAAAAACGAAAAATAAATAAACATAACAACACAATTAACATCCACAAACACCACACGCTTCATATTTCCAAAAACATCAAACCCTAGGACTCACAAAATTTCGAAGCCTTCAATGTTGTAAGCCAACCAACCACATTACCATTATCAAGCATGCACATTAGTATCTCACAAGAATCCACGTTCTCCAAAGGCAATGAAGGCAAAATGGAAAAAAAAGCATCGATAAAGTTGGGCGAGCCATAATCCTCTGCATGCATGCCTCAATGCCATACTTCTAAGATGCACCGCCAGACTGACCATGAGGTGCTTTTGTGAATGAACCGCCACCAAGAGATGGTTGAAATCCCCAAGCACTAATGCGCCACTGGAGATCTTCTTTGACATACCACTTGTACTATCTCTATTTTTCCTCTTTGACCCCTACTCTGCATCATCCAGCTGGACGGTGGGGGAGTGTGGAGGTGAGTCAACCACCTGTCGATATGGCTGCAAACTAGGGAAGTCAACTGAATCAGATTCACTATCCGCAATGTACGTAACCTGCTCGCCGGGGGTCCAATGATGTTTCCCAGTTGTGGTTGCACCTATGAAAACTTCATGCATAAAATCTTCATGCTTCAATGGCTTAGTCTTGAACTTGTATGCAAGCTTGTTTGTCTGCAAATGAAAAGAATAAAAATTTTAAAAAACAAAATCAACCAGTAAAATAGTAATTCATTTTTTGAAGCATTGAACATCGCGAATTTAATTTTTTAATTAACAGACACAAGTAAATGACTACAACGAAAACAAAATAAAAACAAAAACAAACAACCAAATAAAGTAGGAAGAAGCAATGAACAATACACAACTACGATTTTAGATGAAATATGCAAATAATTGATTAAAATGACAACTTTAAAAAAAAAAAAATGGACATATGAGGGAATACAAAACAATTTGTTAGCATACAAGTAAATGTAACATGTTACATACTGATTTTAGATTTTTCGACCACTCTTTTGACGCACTGAACAAGCCGGTGGCCTTATCAAACCCAATGCCGGTGACACTCTTTCTACTGTCCATCAACTTATTCCAAGCCTGCCATTTCTTTTTCAAAGCAAGGTACTTGTTCTTGAACTATTTCATGTCATGACGCTACCCATGCGCCGAAAGTGAATTTCACAAAGAATTTCCTTGTACCCTCTGACCATGATAGTCATACCTAGCCTATGGCCCGCTAAAATTTCCTCCCGTACACACTCTAAGAAGATTTTGGTTGATGCATTGTCCCAAGTTGCTTTATGTGAATGATCGATGTAATCAACAAACCTTCACTGGCCTGGTGTCCAACCCCTCTATTTTTGGACGGTGTTTGAGGGGACGAATGCGTTGTAGCCATTGCACTAGTTATGGTAGAAGGTGTTTTACACATGTTACATAAATTAGAAACGGAAAAATTTGACAATATCTCACAAACAAATGCGATATGCAAAATGAAAATGAAACGTACACCAAAAAACTTATACATAACAAGTAACAGCAAGTAGCATTTACAATAGTCCAGTTTTGTCACGTCATGTACTAATTAAACAAACATCGAACGTACATAAACGATGTGGTTACGAGGTTTTACATACGCAATAATAATATGATAACCATTATGCATAACACAAAAATAACTATTTTCATGACACACAAGGTATTAAAAATTTGCACGACATCAGCCCATAATTGCATGACTTCACTTAGGGATGAGTCCTGCTCGGGGGTCCATCTCTCTGATTCATCACACAAACCAATTCAATTGACACATTGCTAATGAGTAACGTAACACTAGTTAGTTATGAAACAATTATTTTGCCATTCAATGGAGTTAGAAATAGCCTATTTGACACTACTCACCATAAGCCAGAGGCAAACATAACATGCACGACCAGAATTTTTGTAAGATCTGGATGCCTTAACAAAACAATGGCCATAGCTGCAAGCACACATTCGCTGTGGTCATGTTGACGTGCTAGTGGACGTAAAGGAAGCCATCCACTGTTTCCAAACACGAGCAAACCAGAGGGAAAAAATGGCAATTAAGAGATGAAAACTTGTTTACAAAAGTCCCCATCTTGTTCGTGTCAATAGTCGTGGGAACATTAAATTTTGTAAGAAATTGTGAAATAGTTTTACAAATTGAATCCAACTAAATTTTAAAAAAACAACTGAAATTTGTAAATAATGAGTTGAAAAATGAATTTTTTACAACTTGTTTGACTGTGAGCTTTCAAAGAGTTTGGTCTTCCAATTTGGGTTGTTTGTTTGGTTTGCAGGATTGAGAATAATTTACGAATCTAGTTCTATTTAAGTTTGAGTTGTGTTTCTATTTTATTGCATTTCAAAAGTGAGTTCAAATGAAATTGATGTACAAAATGTGGGACAAGTAATTAAACTAGTAACATGGCAAACAACAGATAGCATATGCAAATTTATCGTGGTATGTCATGGTTTCTCATACATGAAGCATTCGTAAGGAAGTATAAACAGCAGATTCATTATTAAGTACAAAATGGAAACTTACTTGTCATACATACAGAATTTCAATTAAGTAAATACGAACCAAAAAATTTGGTTACCTTCACATAAATGTCAAACATTGTTTCTTAATTGAATTTTAGTCAATCAATACCACAATGTTGAAAACAAAAATCTGGGTAGAAAACTTTAACAAGAACTATATTGAACCCAAAATTAATTCCTATTCCAGTCTTAATGCCAAAAGCTCTACAATCATCGACACGCAAAGGGGGCCTTTTATGAGCACAGTTTCTTAATCAGAATAGTTAACAGAAATGACTAACCAATAACGTTTGATGGACGAACAGATTTTGGCCGAAATGAAAAAAAAATAAAAACAACACAAAGAAAAAGGGCTAAAGCATCCAAGTGTGAATAAGAGATTAAGAAGAACATATTTTCAAACAAAGGATAACAACTGACATGATGCACCAACAGATTTTGACCAAAAAAATGATACGATTTGAAATTAATAAAAAACAAGGCAGAGGCATCGATGATTGGGCTATTTTGGCAACAATAACCTAGACAAACAGTTGAACTAAGAAAAGAAAAAATAAATGTGTTTGCTCCAAAAATTGTGAATCGATTTGTAAGAACAGAAACCTCCATGTTTGACGGATAATCTGAGATTATCTGCAACTTTTTTAGCAGGTGGTACACATTATTTGAACAAAAATTTTTTTTTTTAATAACTTGTTCACCAACGAAAGAACAAAACTTCAACATAGTTGTTAACAACAAATGAAAAAAAAAAAAAAAAAACCCAGCACAAGCTTGACAAACATTTCCAAAATGAAAAAGAAAATTTCAAAATACAAAAGCAAAACAAATAAATTATTTGCGAAATGCAAAACTACATGTTGGAATTTAATAGTTTTTGAAAATGTTAATGTGGGGACATATTTTTTAAGTACCAACACGTGGCCAAGGTGACGTCGAAGTGTCAGCCGAGGTACCACGTGTCCTGGTCATGACGCCGAGGTTATCTTAGCTAGTCCGAGGTTATTTCCGAAGATATCAGAATCCGGAAGAAACGGATAAGGGACAAGAGTCCTAGAATGAGGAAGGATTTCAATTTGGGTAAAGATAAGACTCTTAGAGAGTTTATCCTAATCCTACTAGGAGTCCAAGATTAGCAGTAATCCTAAGTCCATTAGAGCTAGGCTTCTATTGAGACTAGGATTGTGTTGGCTATAAAATGGAGGCACCCCTATGGGTCTAAGGTACGCTTTTTATGCTCTGAATAGTGAATGGAGCACTTTTTCTATCTTTGAGAGATAACTGACTTGATCATCGGAGTGCCCCCAGGTGGACGAACCACTGCCGGAATCTCTTCTTTCTATTGCAGGTCATTCAAGCGCCATCTATTCCGCCAGTGCCCTCCAGTTAAATACTAAGTTGGCAGTGTGGTCAGAAATTCACTCACACAATTTGGCGCTGTCTGTGGGAAAGAAAGGAGAATAGATGGCCAACGACGGACAGAAAGAGAAGATTGGGGTTAACACTCTTACTAGGAGTGGGAAACCTGTTGACCTTGACATCGAAAAAGACAACTGCAACGAAGAGATTCGTGATAAGAATCACGAAGGAAAAGACGTCGGTTAGGAAGGCGACGTACCAAAGAAAACGAACCGAAGCGAGTATTACAACGAGGACGACCTTCAGGTATGGAAGGATAGATGCCTACGAAGGGACGATGAGGTAAAGGGAATGGCGAACAAATTGGCGGACACGCAAGCGATCGTCAATTTCATGATGCAAAACAACATCATGCGACCATCGCTCCTGTATAAGATACACCAATTCCAGTAGCCAAGAAAGATGCCCGACAAGATGGGCAGAAAACAGTCCCTATAGTTCCCCAGCACACTAGGAGCGAAAAACACTCTCACTGGCCTTCAAGGGAGGTCGGGCGAGGAGAGTCCAGAAGGGAAGAGTCTCGAAGGACACATCACACCAAGGAAGCAGACCCTAAAGAACATTGGCATGTTCAAGGGCAGGAGTTGTGCTTCGACGCAACTAATGGAGAAAGGTCGAAAAGGGCTCACAACGAAACTGATAGTAGTGCGCCTAAAAGGCTGAAGTCGGGAGATAGCCGAGCTCCTGGTCGGACCAATGAGGACCTAAGGGATTACCTATAGAGGAGGCAACAAGATGCCGAGGTAACCTCCCCGGTCAAGTCGAGAATACCATTCTCGGTAGAATTGGACAAATTCGAAGCCTCGAAGAGGTTTAGCATGCCGAGATTCCAAATCTACGATGGTAAGTCAGACCCCAACTTTCACGTCGGTTTATACCTGAACTCGATGGCGTTATACACTGGGAACGAGCCGTTGCTTTGCAAGATGTTCCCCTCATCCTTCGGAGAAATTGCATCAAACTAGTTTCACAAGTTGTCGAAAGGAACTGTGAAAATCTGGGAAGGCCTGGCCAAGATGTTTGTGGCCAAGTTCGTAACGAACAAACTATAACCATTAAGGGTGGATGCCCTGATGGCTCTGAAAATTGGTGAGGACGAAAGCTTGAGGGCCTATGCCAAAAGGTACTATGAGGTATTCAATCGGATACCAGAATGCAACCAAGAGGTGGCGGTCGTATCATTTAAGAACGACCTAAAAGATAATTGTTTGCTCCGAAAATCATTGGCAAAAACACTGCCAAAAGCATAGAAGAATTAATGGCCAGAATAGAAAAGTACGCTAGGGCCGAGGAGGATACGCCGGGAACAAAGGTGCCGAAACCAGAGAAGAAAAATGGCTCGCCGAAGCAAGGCCGAGGTGATGGTGGCTACAACAAACCAGAAATCGGATTAAGGGTCGATCCTGTCGATCAAATTCCGGTTTACAAAATCTTGGAGAAAATCTACAATCAGCCCTACTACAGAGCACCAGCAAGGGTACCAGGCGAGTTTATGGGAAGAAGCCTTAACAAGCACTGTGCTTACCATAATGAAGCTGGACATCTGACTCAGGGGTGCAGAGCCCTAAAGACACATCTAGAAGATCTAGTAAGACAAGGCCATTTAAGGGACATGATAGATGAAGCCAGAATAAGGGAAGGGCAGGCAAGACTGCCCCAGGCACCAACAACACCACCCCCACTAGCACCACAACCATAGGCAGGCGGACCTTGAGTGATCAATGTGATCCACTCAAAGGTGAATGAGAATGAGATAAAGGGAGAAACCCAAAAGGTAAAACACCTGCAACATGTATATCAGGTCAGAAAAAATAGACCTAGGGCAGGCGAGAGCCAAGGACCAGTGGTGTCCTTTATTGAGGAAGACCTGGAGATGGTGCAGCATCCACACAACGATGCCTTGGTAATATCCCTCAAGATTGGATAGTGCCAAGTGAAGCGCATCTTAGTCGACCAGGATAGCTCTTGTGACATCATGTATGTCAGGTGTTACAAGGAGCTTGGCCTTCACCAAGATGACTTGGAACAATCAAACGGCCCAGTGGTTGGGTTCAATGGAACGCGGACATGGCCCCTAGGAGCAGCAAGCTTAGAGGTGCAGGCTAGCACCAAGAGGGTGAAGACAGAGTTCACCATAATTGACACCCCCTCCCCTTACAATGCAATTTTGGGAAGACCATGGCTGCATGCAATGGGAGCTGTTCCCTCAATATTGCACCAGCTGTTGCGATTCCCAACAGAGCATGGGATAGAGGAGGTTAAAAGGGATCAAGTGCAGACAAAGAATTGCTCTATGGCAGCAATGAAATCTACCTACAACATTCGGGAAGCAAAACCAGCAGAGGTTGAGGATGAAGATATGGAAGTCCTGGAGGAGGTCGGCAAAGAGCCAGTCGAAAAAAGTGAGGAAACCCTGAAGAAAGTCCTTATTCGGCAAGGGGACAAAGAACGCTTCTTCCTTCTCGGCTCAGGCTTCGCCGAGGAAGAAGAAAAAAAACTGGAGGCGTTCTTGAGAACAAACATTGAGGTGTTTGCCTGGACGCCTTATGAGATGCCTGTCATTGACCCCGAGATCACTTGCCACAGATTGAATTTGGACAGGTCAGCCAAACCTGTAATCCAACGAGCCAGAAGGCTGACGTTGACACATGTTGAGGTAGTAAAAAAAGAAGTTGATAGACTTTTGAAGGCCAGAGCCATTCGAGAGATAAGTTACCCGACATGGCTATCAAATACGGTTGTTGTAAAGAAAAAGAATGGGAAGTGGAGGGTCTGTGTGGACTTCACTAGCCTGAACAAGGCTTGTTCCAAAGACAGCTTCCCATTATCCAAGATTGACCAACTGGTGGATGCCACTTCAGGGCATGGAATGATGAGCTTCCTGGATGCTTACAAGGGGTACCATCAGATAGCTATGTACCCGCCAGATGAGGAGAAGACTGCGTTTATCACCCCAAAAGGGCTGTATTGCTACAGAGTGATGCCTTTTGGGTTGAAAAACACAAGAGCAACTTACTAGAGATTGGTAACCAAGATGTTCAGACATCTAATTGGCAGAACAGTGAAAGTTTACATCGATGACATGGTCGTGAAGACCAAGGAACCTGAAGGTCATCTGGCCGACCTAAAAACAGTCTTTGACATCCTTAAAACATATCGGCTCCGACTTAATGCATCGAAGTGTGCATTTGGAGTTAGGCCTGGTAAGTTCTTAGGATATTTGTTAACCAGAAGGGGCATTGAGGCAAACCCAGATCAGATCAAGGCTATCCTAGAACTGAAGAGCCTAACATCGACAAAACAAGTGCAGATGTTGATCGGAAGGGCTACAGCCTTGAATAGATTCATAAGCAGAAATTCTGATAAATGTAAGCATTTCTTCAGCTTAGTAAAGAAAGCCACAGACTTCTTATGGACCGACGAATACGAAGCCGCCTTGACCGACTTAAGGAAGTATTTGACCACAGTTCCAATTCTCTCAATTCCAGTACTTGGAGAGGAGCTGTTCTTATACCTGGCAGTTTCAGAACATGCAGTAAGTGTAGTGGTAATCCGAGAAGAAAATGGAGAACACCTGGAGATGAGTTATTCTTATACTTGGCAGTTTCAGAAAATGCAGTAAGTGTAGTGGTAATCCGAGAAGAAAAGGGAGAACAAAGGGCTGTTTACTATGTAAGTAAAACCCTTGCAGATGCAGAGACCAGATATCTACCCTTAGAGAAGTTAACATTGGCTTTAGTAATGGCTTCCAAGAAACTAAATCATTACTTTCAAGCCCACAAAATTATAGTGTTAACTGAACACCCCTTGAAGTCCCTGTTGCAGCAAGGAGATCTGATAGGCAGAATAGCCAGATGGGCAGTGGCCTTGGGCTAATATGACTTGGAATTCAGACTCAGAACAGTAATCAAAGGCCAAGTTTTGGTTGACTTCGTGACCGAGTTCACACCAGGTTCCATCACACATCGGGCTCTGTTGAACCAAGGTATGCAATATCCAGGTGAGCAAGAAAAAACCTAGCAGGGGACAACAGAGCAAAGGAACAAAGAGAAACTCAGGCCCTACAGTATTTACATCGGCGACTCCTTCCGGTTGTTTATGGATGGGAGTTCAAATCGACAAGGAGCGGGGGCAGGAGTAGTACTAGTATCACCAGATGGGCAGATACTGGAACAATCCATTCATTTGGGGTTTAAGGCCTCAAACAATGAAGCAGAGTATGAAGCGCTAATCGCAAGACTAAAGCTAGCAGCAGCCATAGAAGCCGACAAGGTATTAGTCTTTTGTGACTCCCAGCTTATAGTCAATCAGGCAACGGGGGAATTTGCAACCCGAGATGAACGTATGTCGGCCTACGCAAAGGAAGTAGGTAGATTGGTAGCCTTATTTCAAAATTGCCAACTACAGCAATTAGGCCAAGATAACAACAGCCATGCCAATGCTCTGGCCAACCTGGCTAGTGCAATGAAGCCTGGTGAAGCAAGAACAATAATGATTGACTACTTGTTAGGTCCAAGCATAGAACCACTGAGCACAAA
Source organism: Camellia lanceoleosa (assembly GCA_025200525.1). NCBI lineage: Eukaryota > Viridiplantae > Streptophyta > Magnoliopsida > Ericales > Theaceae > Camellia > Camellia lanceoleosa. Next base: position 113,933,386 of record CM045770.1, on the reverse strand, counting down.
ACGTGAAGCAATGTGTGTGGAGATGGGACCAAGTTGGATGGATACAATAGTAGCATTCCTTAAAGAAGGAAAATTGCCAGACGACTGTAAAGAAGCACACAAGACCAGACTGAAGTCGGCAAGATTCAGTTTGACAGCAGAAGGCCATCTCTACAGAAGATCCTTTACTGGACCCCTTTTGAGGTGTGTGCATCCTGCACAAGTTGAAGACTTTCTGTACGAAATACATGAAGGAGTATGTGGAAGCCACGCTAGGGGCAGGTCACTTGCTCATAGGGCCATTACACAGGGGTATTGGTGGCCCTACATGCAGAAAGATGCTGAAACCTATGTCAAGAAGTGTGAGAAGCGCCAAATGTTTGCACCCTTGATACACCAACCAGCAGCAAACTTGAACCTAGTGTCCAGCCCTTGGCCATTTGCCCAATGAAGCATGGATCTTATTGGAAAATTGCCCCAAGCAACTGGACAAAGGAAGTACCTGCTGGTAGCAACAGATTACTTCACCAAGTGGGTAGAGGCTGAACCTCTTGCCAAGATTCGGGACGTTAATGTGAAGAACTTCATATGGAAGAACATCATCACCAGGTTTGGAATCCCAAGAGCAATAATAGCTGACAATGGCACACAGTTTGACAGTAAGCTAATCAAGAGCTTCTGTGAAAAGTTTAAAATCAAGAATTATTTTTCCACCTCAAGTTTTCCTTAAAGCAATGGACAAGCAGAAGCATCCAACAAAGTCATCTTGGATAGGATTAAGAAGAGGCTGCAAGTAGCAAAGGGAAAGTGGATTGATGAACTGCCAAGTGTACTCTGGGCATATCGGACTACGCCGAGAAGATCAACTGGGGAATCCCCATTTGCCATGGCTTATGGCACAGAAGCAGTTATTTCTCTGGAGGTCGGCATCCCAGGGATCAGAACCCAGGGAGTAAAGAATAGAACTAATGATGTATTTATAGCCCGAGATCTGGATTTGCTAGAAGAGATAAGGAAGAAAGCAACAATTCAGCTGGGGGCATACCAGCAGCAGCTTGCCAGGGCTTATAATAAGAAGGTGAACCTGCAAGAGCTCCAAGTTGGTGACCTCATCCTGAGAAAGGTCATCGGCAACAAGAAGGATCCCAGAGAGGGCAAGCTTAGCCCGAATTGAGAGGGACCCTATAGAATCATCTCGGTCTTGGGCAATAGGGCATATCGACTTGAGGACTATGAAGGCAAAGAATTGCCAAGACCCTGGAATACTTGCAATCTAAAGTTTTTCTACCACTAGATTTTCTCGTTTTATAAGATTTCTTTTTATCTTGTTATTAGTAGAAGTAATAAAATTTTAACTTGATCTTTAAACTTGTGCAATGTGATTGACCGGATACTTGATGATGTTTCTAAGCGAAACATGACGAATAACTTAGACTTATTATATGGCAGAGTAGAACTTTTACTTGCATATAATAGAGTTGAACTAAGTTGGCGATGTTTCTAAGCGAAACATGACGAATAACTTAGACTTATTATATAGCAAAGTAGAACTTTTACTTGCATATAATAGAGTTGAACTAAGTTGGCAATGTTTCTAAGCGAAACATGACGAATAACTTAGACTTATTATATGGCAGAGTAGAACTTTTTCTTGCATATAATAGAGTTGAACTAAGTTAGGGTAACCTAGACTTGTCATATTGACAGAATCAAACTCAGATTGGAACTAAGTACATATCAGTCAAATTAACAAAGAAGCCGAGGTTGTTTACCTTGGCCAGTCTTTGTTTGAATTTGACCTCTGCAACAAGGTCATAGTCCCAGGCTTAAATGAGAACCCAAGTGGAACTGAGGTTCACATTAGGGGGCAGAGGACTGGAAAATGATATCTGGAATATTGGTTTAACACTTGTTGAAATTTGAGAAAAATTTACAAGTTGAAGTTAAACCGAAGTCATGTTTAACACTTGTTGAAATTTGAGAAAAAACTACAAGTTGAAGTTAAACCGAGGTCATGTTTAAACACTTGTTGAAATTTGAGAAAAATTTATAAGTTGAAGTTAAACCGAGGTCATGGTTAAACACTTGTTGAAATTTTTTAGAAAAATTTACAAGTTGAAGTTAAACTAAGGTTGTAATGAAGGAAGTACTTATGTACTTGTCGAGATAAAAACGTCTATTTTTGACCGAGGGACATCATCTCGAGAAGATTGCACAGACTAAGGTGTATGTTGAAGACATCCAAATTATTCTGAGTATAGAGTCATATAAAGAAGACAAACATACAAGCATTCAAAAGAGGAAATTGTATTTACATTCAAAAGAAAGGCACATCGGCCACATGGAGAGCTTACATTGTTTAAAAGAAAGAAGAAAGTACAAGGTACAGAAAAAAGAGAAAAACATCAAACTAAGACTCTTCGGCGTCTCTGGCTGGTTGGGTTTGGAGTTCGGAAGACTGCTAAGAAGATATTTCGGCGGCCTTTTCAGCTGCGAGCTTGGCATCGATTTCTTGAAGGGTTTGGTCGAGGCTCTTGTCGGCAATAGGTGCGTCCAATGTTACCTTCTCAGGAGTAGTGTCTTTGGAGACCTCCTCATCTTTCTCATCTTGAGTCAAGTCCAAGACTTGTTTATTCAGAGTAGGGGACTTGGCCCCAGCAGTCTCCTCACCCTTCTTCTTCCTGACCAAAGCTTCGTCTTCAGACTCAGAGTCGTCTTCGGATTTGCTTGGAGAAGGGAGAAATGGCAAAAGGAGGTTACCAACATTCCGGAGGGGGAAGTCCTTGGGGATATCTAGCTTTTTGAGGCCAGCCATCCAACCAAGGGTGAAACCCTTGTTGCATTGCCTGTTTCACTTGCTTTTTGTAGTCCTCTTTGACGTCAGTCGCCCCATCGGCATATGCCTTTTCATCAGCAGCCTTGATCTCGGCCTCCTTTGTGGCCAAGGCATCCTGGAGTTCTTTCTGGGCTTCGGCCATCTTTTCCTCGGCCTCTTTCTTTTCGGCCTCAAGAAGCTTCTTAATGGCCTCTGTAGCATCTGCTTTCTCCTCGGCCTCATCTTTAGCTTTGATGGCTGCTTCGGCCTGGTCTGCTAAAGTTTTCATCTTGGCCTCAGTCTTTTTGATGGTCTTTTACAAACCAGAGACCTTCCTAATTTTGTCAGCCAACTCCTTCCTCATTTCAAAAGCTTGCATTGAGAAGGAGTGGGTGTGCTGGATCGCCTAAAAGAAAATGGACAGAACAAAATTTAGTAGAAGTTCTAAAAGTATGAAAGAATAGAGAAAGAAAAATACTAAGTGTAAGAGACTTACTTGAACAGAATGCTGGAGCATCAGAGCGAAGTTTTCATACCCGCTCATCTTGGCGTTTCGGTTAAGATCATTTGGAAGAAGCAAAACCGTAGAAAGGGCAATGCCGACTTCGAGATCAGTCGCACTGTCGCCAGCTCTGACCGGCTTGTCATCGATGGTGATCGGAGGGGCCCAGGGGGCATTTGGCTTCATTGGCTCCGAGGTTGTGGCCAACTCAGACCTTGGCCTTTTTGACTGAGTAAATTGGGATGGTTCGGCCTCAACGAGTCTCTTCTTGGCGGCAGAAGTGGTCTTTTCACTCTCAGCCAATTTTGAAATTGGCAAGGTGTCCTCAGTATCAATCTGAGTCACCGTTGCCTTTGGCTAAGCCTTCTTCAGTCTTTTTGGCTTTTGCTTCGGTTGAGGCTGGGTTTGTGCTGGTTGAGCGTTAACTGAGTCAGGGATGTCGGCTAAAAGATCTTTAGCGATAGCTTTCTTGCGAACCATCTCGGCGACAATTGCAATCCTACGGCGACGTTGGCGTTGAGATGGTGGGATCAGATATGGAGCCGAGGTTGACGGTTACTCTGCTGGATCAGAGGTCGATCCTTGATCTGGCCGAGATAATTAGGTTATTGAAGGAGTTATGGCGGAAGGGGGAGAATTGTTTTTCTTCTTCTTTGGGACATCAGGAAGCACCGACTTGTAGGTCGGGATGAAGTTCAGAAGCAAGGGAGCTCTTCACCTATGAACTAGCAGGTCCAATAGCTCTTTGAGGTCCTTACTGGGATAGAAGGATTTACGAAAGCCCTTGGGTGGTTGTGGAAGAACTGCAAGAAAAACAAACGTCAGAATATATAGAAGGAACCAAGTACTAAAAACTTGAAAAACAAGTAAATACAACACTTGGCTCTTACCATTACCCTCTATGAATACTGTTCGGCTAAGAGTGTAGAGATGAAGGTCTTCATCTGGAGCAAACTCCCAGTTGCCCGAGACAATGAAGTAATCGTCCCCGGCTCCCTTGTTGGAGTCTGGGAGGTCGGCAACAAGATTGTATTCAGTGGACCTCGGTTTGAGGTAGCAGACATAGCCTTTTTCTAACTTAAGGTCGCACATGGTATAGCAGTATTGAATATCGGCTAAGGTTGCCCTAGCTTTTTCTCGGCGTGCTAAGGCAATTATACCATTTATAACTCGGTAAGAGTTGATGGAAAGCTGCATCGGGTTTAATTTGTAATAGTGGAGGACTTCTCAGAAAAGGATATTTAATGGAAGCCTAAGTCCACATTCAATAAAGGTGACGACTGGGAAGGGCATGGAGTCAACAGTGGGCATAATGGAGTCGTCCTCCCCAGCCAACCTCAAATGGACGTCGGCCAGAATGGAAAACTCCTGCCTAAAATACTCTAATTTAGTTGGGGTGTCTACCCTATGCCTCCACATGTCCATGATATCGGTTTAGGGGAAAGGTGGGATTTCGAAAAAGGTGTGTTTTATGAAAGGTTGGAGTGACCTCGGCAAAACCTAGAAAAAGAATGGGGCAAGAAATTCTGAGGATCTAAAATGAAGTGTGTTTTAGTTTTTCCTAAAGACAGTAAGTTCTACGACGAATCCCAAACCTAAGTCTAGGCAAACATAGATCGAAGGCAATGATCTGGAGAAAACACAGAAAACAGAAACAAGGGCAATGATTCAAAGTCAAGAACAGTGATAAACTACCGAGAACAGTGGCAAAAGTGAACAAATGGGTGAATAGTGTGTATTCAAGAAACGAACTGGGCAAAAGCGAAATCATAAAAGAAACGTGCTCAAATACGCGATTCACAATCAAGAACTTAAGCAAAATAGCAATGGCGACAAGTAATGAAAGCTTTTTGAAGAGAAACACAAATTGATAAAGAAGGAATAAGTAACTCATCGAAGAAAAATAAAGCCGGCGTTGAGTTCGCCGAAGTCAGACGACAACAGCAAAACAATAGAGCGGTGAAAGCTTCGCCAGAGGGGAAGACTGGAAGCGATCACAGAGCTTGGAGCTTGAGACAATGGCAGATTTGAGAAAGTAAGAGAGAGAGAGAGAGGTTTTTTTCGCAAAAGTGATGATGAAGAGGTGAAAAGACGAGGAAAGAGGGAAAAAGTTTTGTCAAAAATGTGAAGAGGTAGAAAAACGCAATTGATGTGCCTCAAACAATGTGTTTGTCAGACGGCGCACGCAGGCGCAAGGCGACTTAATGGCGCGTATCGGACACGGTCCAGTGGGGGAGGGACGCGTAGCCAAAATAGTTGAATTGCAATGCGTAACAACTAATACGCGTGTTGAAACTCTTGGAGTTCTCAATATAATGAAGCAGAAACCTCGGCTAAAGGGACGATCTCGGCTTAAATGAACTTGGTTGTTGGTTCCAGAACATTGATGAAAGCAGACTGTAGGTCTTGATCGTATTAAAACGATAAAGTTATGACTTCGACAATGAATGATAAAGCGAGATTAGCCGTCGTGCTAAATTAAAGGAATGATATAGATTCCATCACCTCAGGATGCCGAGGTAATAGAACCTAGGGACAGTTGTGGGGACATATTTTTTAAGTACCAACATGTGGCCAAGGTGATGCCGAAGTGTCAGCCGAGGTGCCATGTGTCCTGGTCATGACGCCGAGGTTATCTCGGCTAGTCCGAGGTTATCTCCGAAGATATCGGAATCCGGGATAAGCGGATAAGGGACAAAAGTCCTAGAATGAGGAAGGACTTCAGTTTGGGTAAAGATAAGACTCTTAGAGAGTTTATTCTAATCCTACTAGGAGTCCAAGACTAGCAGTAATCCTAAGTCCATTAGAGCTAGGCTTCTATTGGGACTAGGATTGTGTTAGTTATAAAAGGGAGACACCCTCATGGGTCTAAGGTACGCTTTTTATGCTCTGAATAGTGAATGGAGCACTTTTTCTATCTTTGAGAGATAACTGACTTGATCATCGGAGTGCCCCTGGGTGGACGAACCATCGCTGGAATCTTTTCTTTTACATTGGAGTCATTCAGCCATCTATTCCGCCAGTGCTCTCCAGTTGAATACTAAGTTGGCAGTGTGGTCAGAAATTCACTCATACAGTTAATTTGTTTTTTCAACTCCCAAAAAAAAAATGGTACAACAGACCTAATAATATGCAACAAAAATTGGGAAGAACAAATTTTGGGACAAAAGGAAACTTTTCATACCATAAGCAACAACGTTTGAAGAAAAGCAAGTAACGACCTTTAAAAAAAAAAAAAAAAACCCAACAAATAGGCTTATACACAACAAATTTCTAGAAAAAAAAGACAAAAAAAAAATAAAAAAAATCAACAACAGCATGACCAGAAGTTTGACGGAGCAGTTCGTGTTCTGCAAGGGTGTTTTGGCAAAGGAAAAAAAAATTACCCGTTGTAGAAGAAAAAAGAAATTGGGAAAAAAAGATGATGAACATATCGATGTTTCCACCACCAAATACCATCACTACGGGGCAAAACACAGTAGGATCTTAAAGATCGGAATGGAAAACCAACAAAACAGAGTCGGCAAAAGTTGGAAACATATTAGTTCATTTACCTGTCGCAGTTAGTCACCAGTTGTGTGGTCTTCAAGGGAGAGATCAACCGAAGATAAGTCCATTGGAGTTAGATCAGTGAGCGACATTTGTCTTTCTTTAGTCCGTAACTGAGAGATGTAAGAGATGATTGAGATGATGAAAGATGGGTGAAATGGGTTCTGAGTTGGTTATAGGACTTATGACCAGTTTATATAGTTCAAAGGATAAAATGGTCATTTCACGTTCCAATGTAATCTAGCTGTACATTGCCACACCAACCAAAGGCTTTTGGGCTATTTTCAAAAATGAGGCTACAATAGCCTCTTATTCCGATTCCCAAACAACACCAAAGTACCGTACAATCGTACTTTTCAAAACTTAATATAAAAAAATGTTAGAGATCCAAATGTTTTATTAAATGTTCTACCAAATGTCTCATATGGGTGTGAGATTCACACCAAATAAGTTCCACACCCATGTGAGACATTTAGTAAAATATTTGATAAAATATTTGAGATATCTAACATTACTCCTCAATATATGCAAAACAAAAAAGAATTAAATAAAACTAACTGCTTATTCAAGCCTCAAAATATTTTAAGTTATCGGGTGTAATATTTACACCGAAAATTTCTCAAAAACTATTTATCTAGCAAAAGATTTCAACAACCCTAAAATTAAAATTTAATTGAAATTCAACCCAACCAATTCTTCTCCAACCCTAACCAAAGTCGCATAAAAAAAAAAAATGGTTTCAACTTAAAAATTAAGTTGTCATTTGGCAATTGATTTTTTTAGTTGATTTTTTATTTTATTTTTTTACTATTTTAACTTGAGATTAAAATTTTATTTAGTTTGGTTTTTTTTTTTTTTTTTTTTTTTTTGTGAAAAAAAAGTAAAATAATTACGATTTAAATATTAATTTAGATGTAATATTTTATCTTATTTTATTTTATCTTTTGTATTTTTTAACCAAAACATCCCTGCCAAACAAAAAAAGACATACCTAGTATACAAAACTCCCACATAAACAAAATTTGAGAAAAAAAATTGTTATACGCTACCTTAGAGCATCCGCATCAGCATCACCAAAACAACAAAAAACTAAAATATAGAAGCACTGTTTATCAAATTCTCCATTCATCAGCCTCAGCAAATTTTTTCTAAATTAACATTTTCTTAGATTTGCTCTGAGACCTCAACAACTTTGTTGAGGCCTTTATTCATTGTTATATGATTTTTATTATATTTTCTCGTAGGAAAACCGAGCCAAAACTCAGAAAGCGGTCGTCTACTCGGATGTCCCCCGGATGTCCCACCGGATGTCCATGAGTTGCCTGTAGCAAAGATGGAAAAATGCCGAAAATTAGCCTAACCGGTCGACCCGCCGATTGACCGGTCAACAACAAATTTTTTATTTTTTTATTTTTTTTTAAGAATTATTTGGGTAATACCTCATCAATTTAATAAAAAAAGAAAGAATAACAAATACAATAACAAATTAATATTTTAATAAGATTGAGTTAAAATAGAGAGTTTGACACATTAAATACTAAAAAAAAATGACTAATTAAAATAAAAAATAAATAAATTTTAAGTTAAATTTAGTCTAAAAATTTGAAGAGTTTCACGCGGATGCTCTTACCATCAAACGATGAGACTTTTTACGACTCGAACTGTGAACACCAAACAAAGCCTAAGAATAATTTTGTTTTGTCTTAGTTCAGTCATCACTCCGCCGGTTGGACGGTTACACTTCCTCCCCGAGAGGTGTCATCATCAAGTCTCTTCCTCTTCTTCTTCTTCTTCTTCTTCTTCTTCTCTCTCTCTCTCTCTCTCTCTCTCATCCTCTGAATTGAATCAGCTAAACCCTAGAAAATTTTCCATCTGAATTTTCTGAGTCGTTGTTCTTGCAAACCCCTCTTTCCTTCTCTGCTTTTCCTATCCAACCAGCTCTTCCTGGCACATCCTAGGGCTTTCAAGCTCACCGGAAACGAGGAAATCACCAAGTGCTCTGTCGCTGCGGAATTCTCTCACTTTTCCTACGGAAAATCACAGTATTTACAGGTGGGTTTTGCTAGGGTTTTTTTTTTTTTTGGTTGAGCTAATTCATGAGAATTTAAAATTTTGAAGTACATTACTTGGATTATTTGTCTTTTTGTTCTAAATTTCACTGACGATGAAAAGAGTTTTGTAACTATTGTTGTGAATTTGCTGTAAATGGTAGTGAATTTTGCTGAGTTTTCGGAACGATTCCTGTGGCTGGTAGTGGATATTGAAAAATAAAATTTTCGACGGCTTTTCTGTCACATTTTCTCATTGATTATTATATTTTTTTAAGGGAAAAGGCCCAAAAGTTGTAATTTTTTTTGGATAGTGTATATATGGGAACAGAAGCAGCTTTGGTTGAGTGTAATTTTACCGGTAAAGAATGGTTGGTTGATCCTTAAAAGGCTTCTAATCAGAGAAAATGTGGTTGAAGAAGCCACATTGTTTCAGGAAAATGGCTCACCAAATTGGATTGGGAAGTCGATTTTCAATTATGGGATGCAAAATATTTCCCACATAAAACTCTTTCCCAATATTGTGTGAAACCAAACGGGCAGAAAATGTGGAAAATAATTTTCAAAATATATTTTTAATCGAAGCAAATGGAGCATGAGGTTAATTCGAACAGTGGACAAAAATTAATGCATATCTCTGCTAAAATGTATGTACGATATGCAAAACTAAAATTTGTTTTTTTTTCCATATCACACTAGCTGTATATCGCATGCCATTTTGGTGGCATGTATTTACACTGGTTAGAGTGGTGTAGATATGTTGAATATGCATTACGCCATCATTAGAAACAATAGTTTACTATATTATATTGTTTGTTCATGAAAAAGTTGACAATTGAACAAATGAGTACTGTGTGTGCAATTGCACACTAAGTTACCTAATTCGGCTGTTAGGGGCGCCAAATCACGCTTCCGTTCACAAAATTGAGGGTGAAATCTGATCAAATTCATGGATTTCTCAGTCAAATGCGAATTTTGTTTAGACCACTCATTATATGCCACGTGTTGAGCTATGAACTTCACAACGTAACACTATCCCCGCCTTCCTCATGAAATCTTTGAATAAAAAGTAGATGAGTACGAAAACAGACTTAAGATGAATAAGAAAACAAGCAGTGCATATGCTGCTAAGCTGCTACACGAAGTCACCCAATTTGTTAGTATAGGTTGGGGACGCGGATTGAATTCATTAATAGATGGTTTTTCTTCAAATTCTTTGCAAATTTGTGAATTCATTAGTTTGGATTTGTGAATTCCTTTTATAAATTCACGCAGCCAATTATGTACTGGCACATCCATCTAATCATGTGGCACCATGCATGATTCACTGACTTAAAGTAATTCCCCTGCCACACCCACGAACAATTAACTGACTTAGAAGTAATAAAATTGCAAAGTATAAGGATTGAAATCACCACCTGGCATAGAATCTACCATTTGAACATGATAAATGTCAACCAAACCAACCCCCATACTTTATTGAATGAACAGATGAAATTATATATATATATATATCATAATTATAGAAAACAAGAAAAAAAAAAAAAAAACATATATAACAAGTATTTATAGCTTAATATCTTTATAAATACTTAATAATAAAAATATTTGGTTATATTATAATATAAAATATTTAAAATATAAAAATATAAACACTCTTGTGACGCTTTCATCGTTATGGATTTTGAAAATTGACACTCTCATGTTCTAGCTCCTGTTCTCGCACCCCTGCACCCACACACGCACCCGCACCCTGAATTGGTGACTTAGCTACTACACTTTCATGTAAATGTTATATGCTCTTTTTATTGTTATACATAATGAATACAAGTCATGTTTTATATTAATTAAAATTAGTCACTTCATACAAAAATTGATACATAAAAGAATTTTAAAATTTTTCGTATTATGTATAATATATATATTATACGTATATAGACATTTTGAAAGAGCTTCTGCTCTTGGACTATTTTAGACAAGATGCTCTCCCACTCTCACTCTCTCTTTCGCAGATCAGTGACTTAGATTGCATACATAGATGTGTCTACATGTACCTTATGAAGTTTTCTTGTGGAAAGCTTCAATTATTACCTTTTTCCTGTTTCTTTTTAATTTTCTCCCTCCTTGCGTCTAGGTCTTTTACCCTGATCTTGTTATCATATCCAAGCAGGGAAGCACTTAATTTTAGGGTACTATTATTTATTAATACTGACACTTGTTTGTATGTGACATCATGTGATATACTGCCGATGCCTGTAATGGCGAGCCCTGCTCAAGAAGGAAAAGGTCAATGAGGGTAAACTTGTTTTCACATAATAAATTAGACATATAAACTAGTGCAGACAAGATTCGGAAAAAATTACATCCTGTAGAAGTTATCGTGTTATTTACTTCGAGCTAATTTTGTTGGATGCTATTTTCTATCCTGCGAGTGATGCTCATCCCATTTGTGATCTTATGTAAAATAGCACATGTGAAAGTGGGTTACTATGATGTGATCAAAAGATGCTAAATGTAAGACATCGACACATTGGTCCGACTAGCCCAACCCTATTTTTCTAGGGCTTGGGAAGGTTGTTTTAGCCCATAGGACCAGGCAGGGTAGGGCCGGGCAAACATTTTTAGCCCGAAATATTAATGGGGTGGGCTTAGGATTTATATTTTCAACCTAGTTCAGCCTGGCCCAGCCCACTATTAGATTAATTAATGTATTATTTATTTATAATACATTAAAATATATATTTTTTGTTAGGATATAAACTTTATTGTTGTTGATTTTATTGAACTCACATTTGTTGTGATGTGTGATTGAATTTATTTAAGAAATCCTTCAATTTATATACAAAATCTTTTAATTTATAATGATGTTAATATATTTATTTAAGAAATATAATGTGTGATTGAATTTAATTATGGAATGATTTAATTTTTTTAACATATAGCCCGATGGATGGACGTGGGATTTTTAATTACTTTTTGGATTGCACTTGGGCACATATCGAGGCCCGATGTTAGGGCCGGGTCGGGCTTGGACAGACTCAAAGTTCTTTATTATGTAGTGCCGGCTTGGCCCGACGTTTGTCCACCCCTAGAACAAATACTCTTTAATTTCTAACCTTTCATACCTTTTGCTAATGCTGAAAGCAACAATTGTGGAAATATTATGTGGATGGAAGAAATATACGGCCAAATAAATCATGGTAAATGACTTCAAAAGACTTCCTTATGGAGGTTTTCCATTGTGATGCTTTGCCGCCTTTTAGAGGTTGATCTTTTTCTGGCTTAGCACATTGGTTTATTCAATTAGTTCTTTTTACTTTTTATGTTTTAATTGAAATTTTATTTATTATAATTAATGTTATATGCAGGTTTTATCACTTCTTGCTTTTTTGGAGTTACTATGCTGAAAAACTTCGAGTACTGGTCAAGTTACAGTACTTACTGAATACATATATATAGAGAGAGAGAAAGAGAGAAGAAGAGATGGATGTTGAAACAATAGATGTAGAGAATGTGGATCGTTATGTTGAAGTGGATGAAGGAGATGCTGAAATTAATGAGCAGCTAGTGGCGGGCTCTGATAATTGTGTCGAGAATTTACTATTGACCCAGGAAGAGGTTGGGATTGATGAGCCGCATCTGGGTATGGAGTTTGAATCTGAAGATGCTGCCAAGACTTTCTACGATGAATATGCAAGGCGTGTGGGTTTTAATACCCGTATCGGTCAGTGTAACTATTCTGAGCTTGATGGTAAAACTAATGCTATAGAGTTTTTATGTGCAAGGGAGGGCTTGAAAAAGAAAAATTCTGAAAGCTGCAATGCCATGCTAAAGATTGAAAGAAAGGATCCAGACAAATGGCTTGTTATAAAATTTGTGAAGGAGCATAGCCACTCTACTGTGACTCCCAGTAAGGTGCATTATCTCCGACCTCGCAGACCCTTTGCTGGTGCTGCAAAGACCATGGATCAATCTTACAGTGAAGAGGGCGATCATTCTTATTCCAAGGCCCGGGCTTCATCCAATGTTAGCACGCATGCTTCCATGGATGGCAGTCATTTGTTGGTTGAACAGAATCGTGCAAATCCTCGGGCTAAAACTCTTGTTCCCAGACGAACCCAGAAGAAGAAGGCCCTTGGAGATGCTCAGAATCTCCTAGACTATTTTAAGAAGATGCAAGCTGAGCATCCGGGCTTTTATTATGCAGTGCAACTTGATTCGAGTAATTGCCTGACTAATGTTTTCTGGTCTGATGCGAGGTCTAGAACAGCTTACAGTCATTTTGGCGATGCAGTTACTTTTGATACAACATATATAATAAACAACTACGTGGTGCCATTTGTTTCATTTACGGGGGTGAACCATCATGGCCAGATGGTGTTGTTTGGGTGCGGTCTAGTTGTAGACGAGTTGGAATCATCCTATCTGTGGCTTTTTAGGACTTGGCTTGCTGCAATGAATGACCGGCCACCCCTTGCTATTACAACTGACCAAGATAAATTGATACAGTCAGCTGTTTCTAAGGTGTTTCGTAGTGCTCGTCATCGTATCTGCAAGTGGCACATTTTGAGAGAAGGGCAGAGAAGGTTGGCTCGCGTATGTAATACTCATCCTACTTTTCAAGGAGATCTATATAGCTGCATTAACATGACTGAGACAATAGAAGAGTTTGAATCATCATGGAGCTCCATCATTGATAAATACCATCTTATGAAAAATGATTGGCTTCAAGGATTGTACAATGCTCGCAAACATTGGGCCCCTGTATACTTTCGGGATACCTTTTTTGCTTCATTTCCTTCAGACCAAGGGAGTGAAGCTGCCCGTTCCTTCTTTGATGGGTATGTGGATCAAGAGACTACTTTGCCATTGTTCTTTAGGCAGTATGAAAGGGCTTTAGAACAAAGTTTTAAGAAGGAAATAGAAGCAGATTTTGATACAATACGCTCCACACCAGTCTTGAAGACACCATCACCTATGGAGAAACAGGCAGCAAACCTTTATACCCGGAGAATATTCATGAAATTTCAAGACGAATTAGTTGAAACTTTCGCCTACACTGCAAATAGAGAAGGGGGTGATGGATCATTCGGCACATTTAGAGTTGCAAAATTTGAGGATCAGCAGAAAGCATACATGGTCTCATTGAACATTCCTGAGATGAGAGCAAGTTGCAGCTGTCAGATGTTTGTATACTCTGGCATTCTTTGTAGACATGTATTGACAGTTTTCACTGTTACCAATGTTCTTACACTGCCACCCCATTACATTGTGAAGCGATGGACAAGACATGCAAAAAATGGGGCTGGCTCAGATGATAAAGGCATCGAAGTGGAAGCTTCTGAGTCTTTGACCTCACGGTACAATATTTTGTGTCGGGAGGCCATGAGGTATGCAGAGGAAGGGGCAATATCTGTGGAAACATATAATGCGGCAATGAATGCCATCAGAGAGGGTGGGAAGAAGGTTGCCGTTACAATGAAAAATGTTGCGAGGGTTACACCCAAGTCGCAGGTCTGTGGAAGCCAGGAGGATGGTAACAAGCAAATACATGTTCAGACAACGGATATGACTCCATTATTATGGCCCCAGTTAGAAAAAGTAAAACCTCTACCACCTTGGTATGGTTCAGATTTGAATCGAGTTCCATGGAGGTCTCATCAGGATGAAGCAGCACATAACTTCAACAATAATAGTTTTGGTGCTCATACACCCACCCCTCAAAAAAGTCTTCCCTTCATGGCCCCTCTATCCCTTCAACATGATGATGGCCCTCCTGATAACACGGTATGAAATGAGGCCACATGAATTAGATTTTGTTTAGTTGTTGAAGTGGTATAAAAAACAAGAATTAGATAATTGTGGGCATGAAATAAATTTGGGCACTTGGCCTCTTTTAATACTCATTCTCTATGCAGGTTGTTCTTCCCTGTCTCAGGTCCATGACTTGGTTCATGGAAAATAAGAACCTAAGGCCCGCCAAACGAATTGCTGTCATCAATTTTAAGGTATGTATGTTTTATTTACGAGTTAATCTCCTTATTGCAAGCCAGGTTGATTTTGCATTACTCATTTTGTGCCAAGTTATAACTTTTTCTTTAGATACCAACATATTCAATATTTTAGGGTTGAAAACAGATCTATATTAACTCGGTATAAAACAATCTAACGAAATGAGAATTTGAGGTCTTTGCTACCTTGAAAGGGGACGAGATTAATAGTTTATTCATGCAACTTATGAATCCATTTATTTGTAATTTGTAATGCTCTATTTGGGTCACTGGAATGAAGTGGAATAGAATGATCATTCCATCATAATGCTCATTCTTACATTTGTTTCGTTAAAAAAATAATAGAAAATGTATTACAAATGGAATCATCATTCACTATTGTAAGGGAATAGTCATCTCATAGGGAGGCCAAGGATTTTCATTCCATCTTGTTTCATTCAAGAGAACCAAACACTACATAAGAGTTTGAAATTCGGTAAAGGATAGAAAACAATAACAAAAGGAAGTGAAAGGAAGGGGGGGGGGGCGATGATTGATACTTGGATTTATGCCCGCTAATTGACCAGAAACATTCCTTTCTATTTGTTTCCCACTTCAGCTTCAAGACAATAGCAAGGGTCCTTCAGGTGAGACAGAAGTGAAGTTTCAGCTCTCTAAAGTCACACTGGAACCCATGCTTAAATCTATGACATACATTGGTCAGCAGTTGGCAACACCGGCCAATCAGGTTGCCGTGATAAATTTGAAGGTATGCACATCTTTCTTGATTTCAAATTGTAACTTGTAGTCATTAGCTTCATATCATTAAAAAATTGGTACTTTAGAGTTGTTGACAATTATTAAATATGGCAGATAGGACGGATGGGATCCATGTCCTTGGCACAAAGTACTGGGCTTTGGGGTTGTTAAATTGAGTTGAGTTGAGAGGGTTTTATTAATTAATTAGATATGGGTAGAAAATCAAGTTCAAGAGAAACTTAGTGCAATACCAAATAGCTGAGGGCTAAAGTGATTAATGGTGGATTTTAAATATCCAATGATCTGATGTGGAGTTTTACCTTTGTTCTCTTGTTTAAGTCATTGTAGTTTAATGGTGAAACTGGAGGGATCTTAAAGACTCTAGTGCAGTTGCTTTGTCCTGAGAAGCTTAGTATGAGACTACGAGTGTGGAATGTGGGATTGGAGCAACTAGTTTGATGCAATTACAAGTAATTCAGAGGAGTGGCTGACCTCAAAGATTTCAGCCTTAGTCTAGTTGGGAGCCTGTGCAAGATCTTAGCTTTATGGTACATTGTGTTGGAGATGGAACATCTAACATATTTCAGATGGGTTCTCATTAGAATGATTGTTAAGAGCTGGGCAACCTTGAGGCTTTCTTGGAGTTATTTGTAGATTGGCTTTCAAGATGGTGTTGGTCCTCTAAATCAGGACTGATTTCCTTGTTTTGTTGGGACAGTTGGCTTGGGGATTACATAGAGAAGATGCCTTATTGCATATCCTTTGCTTTTTAATTGATGCCATTCAATGCCCCTTTTTTTGGTTCTTGAAGTTCTAGATGCTGTAGATGTGGACATTTGCATCTTCACTTCCATTTAATGCAGTATTGAATGTCACTCTATACCCAAGTCGTGAAAAGAAAAAAGAGACAGTTTTTAAAATCAACGTCGAAGTAGAAACTTCACTCTACGCATTTCTGACTAATTGTTCTATTATCAACTCAATATTAGTTTCCTGAAGACACACCAAGTCCGTCCTCCTGTTCCAAAGTAGACACTTCACTCCCACTTTCTCCTCAATGTTCAGCTTCCGCATATTCCAACTGAAATCCTCAGTAAAGTAAACAAATTGACTACCCCATCTGATTCATTAATAGTTGACGGGACACGCCAGGATTCTCAATTCCCTTTGCCTCTTGTGCCTATGTTCTCCAGTATTTTGCACCTTCCTCGGAGATCTTGCCACCTTTTTTTTTTGTGGTGCTTCAATGGCTTCAAAAAACTGTTACCTTCCTCCTCCATGCCCTCCTAACAGAAGCCCGCTAAAGCCTTTAGTTTTCTTTGCAGCCCATGCAGAGACTTTCACCCCCTAGATTTCCCCCCTTGTCAGAAGGTGTACTTCTCACCCGCTTCGTTCATGACTTTAACCAAATCCAATGTCCTGTTCTGGCCTAATCATTGCTAAGGGACCAACCTCTGTTATATCCCCTTCTTTTGCTCCCTGATTGCTCTTCCAGTCCCCCAGACGCATCTTTTACAAATTCGTTCCAATCCAAAGAATTTTTCGAATTTTCAATCCATCCCCGCTCTATTATCCCAATCCCAAGGTAGTAGCTTGATGCAAGCATAGACCTTAGAGCTGCAAATGAGCCGAGCCGAGCCGAGTTCGAGCTCAGCTCGTTTGCTTATAGAGCTCGTTTATTGAGCTCAAATTCAGTTCAACTCAGCTCGTTAACATTAATGAAACTCGAGCTCGGCTCTTCTTGGCTCGATAAGATTTTTTTTAATATTATTTAAATAAAAAATATTATTTATATTATTTAATATATAAATGATATATTAATTGTATAATTTAAATAAAGATAAACGAGCTGAGCTTATTCGAGCTCGAGCTCTGTTCGGTTCGATTACTAAATGAGCCGAGCTGAACCTAGTATGTTCGTGAATAGCTCGGTTCATTTGCAACCTTAACAGACCCCCTCGTCAAAAATAAAACACGTGCTAACAACCTCCTCCCTTCACCACTTCCTTCCCTTCTAGAAAAGATCTCCTTATCCTCTTCAGCCAAACAAGCTAGGGGGCCAAATCTACAACCCTGGTCAAAATTGGGATCAGAACTGAAAGCTAAACATATCTCTGTTTCCGTTCCATCTGCAGCCTCTAGTTGGGGCCTTTTACTTGAATTCCCCAATTCCATCTTTGAGTACCATGCCTGGTACTAGCAAAGTCACATTTCAGCCTCCGTTGTCAGTCTCCTTCTATTTGACACTTTACCTTTGCCTCTTCACTGTTGAGCCTTGCCGCTATTGATATTGCCTTTTTTCCGTTGAAAGCCATCAATTGTGTCAGAACCTCCTAGATGCCCCAATCTCCTTGTGTTTTGTTCACAGAACGACCTACAAAACTAGGTCCTTTAGTGTATTGCCCTGTTCTGGAACAATGACTGTTACTCATGTTCTCACTAGGTCTGCCCTTAATAGATTTTGGGCTCCATTAGAGAAGCCCAAACCCCCCATTCCTTGCCTTTTGCCTGCTAGGTTGTGCCCTAAAACTAGGGTTCGGGCCTTCCCAACCCACTTTGGCTCTCACTTCCTCCTCTACAAGGGCCACCTTAAGGAACTTGGTTGACCCTCTTTATTAGGCCCATTCATCAAGTCCATCCCCACCTCTGGTCTTGAAACCCAAACACCATTGTCTCTTCCCTATATTACATGAACTCTTCTACTTCCCCTAGTATACTCGTGTCCTTTGGGTATGACAAGGATAAAACTGTGGGATATGTATCTAACACCCGTACCCAATTTAGATACTTGGATCTTTTAATTTTATATTATAATTGAAGAAGAAGATGCTTGCATTTTCTAGTAAATAAATATTTCTATCTTCCAACATGAATGAGATATATAAATTCCATATTTTCCTTACTTTCCATTTATTTTGAAATACATTTCTAATAATTTACATCTTATCTAAGAATATTATGCAATATACAAATATATGTAAGTGTTTAAGATGTGTTTTGATACCCATGCCTAACTTTTAGATGCATATCGTAATATCCTAAGATTTATGTTTTGAAACATCTGACCGCTTAAACATGCACCCTCACCTAATATTTGTACCCTAGTCTCTGTAACATGGCCCTATTTGGTAGAGCTTTTCTTAAGCTAAAAACTGATAATTAGAAAATAGAAGCTAGAAGCACCCCTTCCCCAGTTTCAAAATAATTAGCTTTTCTTAGCTTATATAAGCTATTTTATTTAATAAGCTATAAGCAGAAGCTGCACCAAACAGTCCCAAATTAAAATAAGCTATAATCACCCATAGTTGTTTCCACATGGATCCCATCTTGGCTCTCCACCTCTCCTTTCTAGGTGCAACCTACCCCCTTTAGAAATTTTAAACACCTTCTCCATAAGCTTCTCTCATGCCATGTGTTTCCCCAAACACTGTAGCCTTTGGTGGACTGCTCCCTTGTGATCTCTAGGCAACACTCTCAATTCCCATTGTCTTCTTCAGGTTCGACCATTTCTACATCTCCGGTCACAATTCAAATTTCCGCCTTAGGTTCCAAGGCATGAATCAAACCAAATCGGGCATATTGTATCTCCATGGACCAATCTTCACACCAAAATCTGGTGTCCTAGACATCTCACCAACATCTTTCTCTACCAAAAACAGCTTCTCTTCATTTCCTTGTCACTTCAACAAAACCTTAGTTGCACAAAGCGGGAGCAGGAGCAGGAGCAGGAGCAGGAGCAGGAGCAGGAGCTGGAGCGGGGGAACGTGGCCACTTAGAGGAGTCGTAGATTAGGAGCGCTTATGTATTACTTTTATTAATTATATTTTATTTATTATAATAAATAAGGAATAATAAATTATGTTAAAATAAATAAATAAATAAAAATTAGATGTTTTATTTTATAAATTTTTTAAGAATTTTTTTATTATATATGATTTAAATAGATTTTTTAAAAATAATTAGATGATTTATTTTATTTATTATATGTTAAAAAGTTAAGAAATAATAAATTCTGTTAAAAAAATAAAAAAGAAATAACAAATAAAAATTATATTATATATGATAAAAAAATAATTTTTTATTTTAGATATAAAAATTATATTGTTTATGATCTATGAAGCACGGGTACTCCAAAAATAGTCTTTAGTCACGGTACTTCTTGGAGTTGAATGCAGCGTGCAGTCTGGCGATGCAGCATCTTGACTGACAAAAAGAAGGTCCGCACGTTTGGCTCATTCGGATGCGGCATGGAGTGCACCGCAGATGCGCTATGGAGTGCGGCGTGGAGTGCAGCCTTTTTTTTTTTTTTTTTTTTTTCTTTTACGCCCTTGCAGATCGTAATTATTTTTATAATCATAAATATTATTTTTAATCATAAAATTAGATCAATGTAATGTTAATAATAATCATAAATATTATTTTTTATCATAAAATTAGATCAATGAATGTTAATAATCATAAATATTATTTTTAATAATCAAAAATATTATTGGCCATCTATATTATTATCAAAATATTAAAATTTAATATTATTAGTTAAAATATTATTGGCCTTGGTTAAAATATTGGTTAAAATATTTTGATATAGATATAATATTTCTATAGATATAATATTTTAACCAATATTTTAACCAATAATACTTCAATTTGTAGGTTGGATCTTTTAACCATAATTATAAAAAATAAAAAAATAGCAACGCATCAAATTGCACTGCATACCCTACTTTTTTGGGATTTTGCAGATCGGCGTACCGTACTGCACTGCACCGTACTCACCCTTTCCCGTGCTTCTTAGTTTTAGTTTATGATAAATTATATTATATATATATAATATATGTGATAAATTATATTATATAAAACAAAGAGGCAGAGAGAGAACAGAGAATAGATTGAGAGAGAGAAGCAAACAGAGATGAAGAGGAGATCGAGAGTGAGGGAAGAGAGAGAGACGAAGACAATCGAGATCGACAGTGAGAGAAGAGAGTGACGAAGATGATCGAAGCCCTAAGAGACGAAGACGATCGAGATCGATAGTGAGAGAAAAGAGGGATGAAGACGATCAAAACCCTAGTCGAAGCCCTAATCACGATTCTCTTGCATTAGAAGCGCAAAATCGCGCTTTTTCATTAGAAACATGAGTCCCTTCAATGATTCCTGCTACTAAGAGCAAAACCTCCACAAACCTCCCCAATCCTTCTGAAAACTGTTTCATTCCACAAATGCACAGGCAACCTAATCACTCCAACATAATTGTTTAAAAATTCAGATCTTTAGCCCATGTGATCATATTATTGTAGATGAGAGCAAATCAGGAACAAAAGAGCAAGCCAAATTACGAGACAATCACATAGACGATGCAAAAAACACGAATGCACCTTGATCTTTCTCATTAAATCCTTGAAGAACTCCTTTCAATAACTATATGAATTTGATCATGTTCGCATTTAACATGCATTTTATTATCCTAAAAATTGAATAGTTATATGAAATAATGATAGATAAATGAACCAATCCCATCTTTGTTGACTTTGCTTTTTGTTTGCATTTATTTTTTTAGCTCTATTCTTCTTAATTAATTTCATTTAAATCAATTGAAATAAGTATATAAAAAAATCAAACGAGTAGTGATATAGATGAAATACATATGAAAATGAAATAACGAAATAAATAAATAAATAAATAAAAACCTCATTTTTTTGTTAACAAAAATAACTAAACTTTTTTGGGGTAAATACTAGGAGTCAACCACATTTTGCCACTAATTTAAAAAAAAAAGAAAAAAAAGAAACTAAATTCAATACCTGCTAATATCATAACAAATTTTGCTTTTACTAGATCAAAATAGAAGCATCTATTGCTTTAATTGATAATGTATTGTTCTAGTAAAAGGAAGAATTGTCTGGCATCGCAAAACCCATTTTACTAGTCCCACTTCATCTCTCTTTCTCTCTCTGGTATGAACTTCACTCTGTGCTAACCAAACCAAACCAAACCAACCATAGCCGCCAAACTCTACCATCACCACTACATGCCAACACCTCAGGTCACCATCGTTTCCCCGCCCGAATTCCTAATATCTCTATCTTTGTTAGTTTGTCCTAGCAGGCTAGCGTGCCGAACTCCACCATGCCCCATGCCCCAGACCCCCTCCCCACCCAAATTCTTAATCTCTCTCTCTCTATACCTTGCCTTTTCTTTTTCTCCGATATGCCATCTTTTTTGTACATCCTTGATTTTATCAATAATATCTCTAATTTCTTGTAAGAAATGATTTTTTTCCTGCAGAATGATCAATATATTTCTTAGTTTCTTGTCAGAAATGAGTTACAGTGATACCAGGTTCATTTTATTTTGCACTATCTTATCCAATTTGTAAATTAAATGTTAAAAATTGGTAAGGACCTAGAATATGCAGTTTTGTTTATAGCTATGAGTAAACTATTTTGTTCATAGAGATGTATCATGTAAACAAAGGATTTTGATGGAAAATATAGCTCTGGATACGGCTGAATGGAAAAGAATATTTTGTAGTTTTTCAAAATAAGGCTTTGAGGGTTTGACTTGAAATTTACTTATGTTCATGCATGTACTGTTAGCATTGATTTTTTTTCAAAAAATGATTATTTGTTTTCCAGCTTCAAGATTCTGAGGCAATTTCTGGGGAAACAGAGGTGAAGTTTCAAGTCTCTAGAGATACTCTTGGAGCTATGCTACGATCTATGGCCTATATTCGCGAGCAACTTTTGAACAGTGTAAGCATATAATCCTTTGTATATTTGCAATTGTTAAGAGAGTGTTTGAAATCCTGGGTAGTTTTTGGCCCCGTTTGTTTTGGGTGAAAGAGAGGGTATTGGGATTGCTAATACCAAGGTATTAGTAATAACCTTGTTTGTTTTGGGAGAAGGCCTTGGGACTATTAGTCCCTTGGTATTACTAATACCCTTGGAGAGGGGATTGGTAAGGAGGAGATAGAGATGGTATTAGAAAAATAGTGAGGGGATTAGAAATTTTTTTATTTTTTATATATTAGAAATTTTTTTTAAAATATAATTTTTAATTTTTTATATTTTTTTATTTGTTTTATTATTTTATATAAAAATAATTTAACAATTCTTCATTACTAATCCCCTCACTATCAATCCCCTCACTACTAATCCCCTCACTATCAATCCCCTCACTAACAATCCCCTCACTATTAATCCCATCACTATCAATCCCTTCCATTCTATCTCCCAAAACAAACGGGGCTTTTATTTCAAGTCAAGACCAACAGGGACAGTCACATAGTAGAAAATTGCGTTCAGCTCATCCCAGTGAGTTTAAATAACAAGAGTAGGTTAGTATTTTTTTTTTAAATATTGGGACTTTTGCACAATTTGACCCCAATAAAATCTCTGAGAACAAATAAAAAATGACGTCACTTCTTGATAACAAAAAATGTGGTTTCTTTCCGAATCTTCTCGTTCTTTTTAGGCCATGTGTCACGGGCCGACTCCTTTAGAGGCGCAGCGGATCAATTTTTGCCCGTGTGGCGCTCAAACTCCACCAAGTTTAAGCCCGCCATAGCTCATTGACAAATCGAGTGTTAATGGTCTCACCCGTTTGAACATTAGGGCCCAATGCTTTGTCAAGCAAAACAACTTCACAAGGAAGCTCCGTCTTCACCCGAATGCCACAAGTAGGCCTAACACCTCAAGTGCACCAAGCACGGCATAAGTCGCTTCATAGCGCCAAGCTTACCCCAAGCAAGGTGCTCGCCCAACTTAGGTTTATGTCATCAAGATGCCTAGCCACACAACAATGTGCTAGCGAAGGTCCTCAACTTAGCCAACAAGCCAACGTAGCATGTTGGGTCTTTAATAGCATCTCGAAGTGTCATAGGGTCAAGCATGCCTCAGTAGATGCATATTGGATGGCCACTTGGTCATGCGAAGCCCACAAGCCACCGAGGGTCAATCTCTTGCCCACGGCGTAATCCTCGTGCCAACACGTGTGTTAGATTCCGCCTAAGGCCATTGCGCACCTTAGCGTTGCACCAACGTGTAGCATAAGTAAGGCAACATCTCAATCCGTAGCTTGCTTGTAGCATAATGTAGTCCCTCAATGGACATAGCCAATACGTAGCTTGATGCCTTCATTCGATAGCCCACATATGCGGTGTTGCCTTCCAACCGCTTAGCTTAAGCCACGGGATTCCCTCGTGCAAGGTTGAACCCAAACCAAGCACTTGAGTTGGCACACGAGGCCTTTAGTAGTGCCTTGATAGCCCATTCGGTCCAAAACGAGTCCCAAAGATGCCATATTGCATAGCATAATGGAAACAACGTAGCGGACCTCCCCTCGGGAGGACACGCGCAGTGCCTGCATTATTGCACCGTCCACGGGGCTCCCAAACCCACGTGGAGACTCTAGACGCCCCTCTGGATGCCTAAAGCCCGCCCTTGAGTTGTCCCAAGGTTGCTCACTTGAAGCCCAATTTGGGCGGGGAGGTAGGTAGGTAGCACACCTTACCCCCTTATATATGCTTGTTAAGCAATTTGCCCTCTGGCAGGAGGAAACATCATACATGTCCGAGGAGTCGTAATGATTTTTCATAAATTCTACAAATTGAGAAAAATCACGAAACTTGGTCGGGAAAACACTTCCCCTAAGAACTCTTTCCAGTAAAAATTTCAACTCAAAACTCCTTCATTTGAGTGCCGAACCAAAGCGCCAAAACTCTACACTGTTGGCTGCCACTGCTGGCTGCTGCTGCTGTATTTTGCTGCTGCTGGCAGCGCTGGTTGGCTATTGGCATGGGCTGCGGCTTTGCCGTTTGCTGGCTATTAGTGGCCTACATGCCTTGGGCTACTTGGGGCCAATGTTAGGCCACGTTGGGGCACTTCCAACGGCCACTCTTGAGCACTCAAATGGCCACACCACCGCGAGCGAAATGTCACGGAGTTAGCCTTGCAAGGCAACCCGTGACACCATGCCAAGTAAGAGTGCTTGGATCCTGCAGCTAATATCTCCAAATTCTGTAAAATGTATTTAAAAAAAAAAAAAAAACTTTTAGACGACATTTACTGACCTTAAACAGCTGAAGTGCAGAACAATGGTAGATTTTAGATGGCCCAAATTGAATTCAGTGTTCAGTTTGGTATAATGAGGACAACCTGGAAAGTGGCATTCTGATTATGAAAACAAGTATTATGGTGATAGAGAAGCTTCTTAAAAAAAAAAGAAGCAGAAGAGATGTAGAATTCTTCAAAGACTATGAGTTTTCAGAAGATATTATAGTGCTGTTTATTTATTAACATTGTAGGATTTAAATGATTCCATAAAATGCACAATATTGTTATTGGTTTCTTAAGGGGTGACATGTGGCACCTTCCATGGTAGAAGGGTTCTGTTTCATGTTTTATAGTTAAGTTACTGGAATGGCAGAAAACTAGCTGATAGAGAATATGGGCACAACTATTATGGACTGATGAATCCTAAATAGAAGGTCAAAAGGTAGTCGGAAGTGTTAATAGTTGTTTTATGGTTTTAGAATAAAAATGTAAAGAAACTATGAGTTGGTTGTAATTTAAATAGCAAAAATCTTATTGCAGTCGAAGGAGGAAGAGGAAAATATTCTTCTAGGATCCTCACCTAGAAGTCCCTTGGCTTTATTTATTAGGATTAGGTCGTACCACATATCAAATGATCTTCGATTCTCTGGATCTCATGATGCAGCACCACTAGATATAATACAAGTTTATTAGACTGTCAGGATTTGATTAGTGAAAAAATGGCCAAGGCTTGTTATGAGAACAGGATATTGGTGGAAAAATTGAGGCTGTTTAGTGGTTAGTAGTTTGTACCCATGAATAAGATATTGGTGTTTCAGGATTTCTAGAGGACTAGGCTTTAAGTTTCCTTGAGGGAGAGGATAAGCTCTGTTTTTTCTTTTTTGCCGTGCAATAGGATGTTAGTAGGTTAGTGAGTTTGGTTATGACAACCAGTAGTTCGATGTTTTTCTATATGCTCAAACCCCAAACCCCCCTCTACAAACCTAGAGGTGCAACCACTTAAGCTACACTCAAGTTTGAGGATGGGCTTTGCTGAGTAGAGTTTATTATGATCAAAAGAAAGCTTAAACAAATCTGTTAGTTGAAGATTTGGTGCAGAAAACTGAAAAGAAAAGAGGAAGAAACTAGGAGTCACTCCTAGAATCCTTTAGGCATGAAACTTGGGGTTGGGATTGCAGCACACAATCCACAGAAGAGATTCAAAGATTCACAAAATTCTCCAAAATATGTTCATCATTGAATTAGGGGCATAACATTGCTGTAGTATAGTTTGAAGGCTTCCAACACCAACTAGGACTAGAATTTCTAAAATAGGAACATTTAAAATTTTGAGAAACTCTGAACTCTTGACTTCAAAAACCTAGCTAATACCAAGGAAAACTCTATTCATAGAAAAAATACCTCAAGAATGATGTAGCGATGTTAGATAAAAGCCATCACCATGGATGTTTTGATTTAAAGTGACAGGTCTACATTGAGCAACACCATTTTGTATAGAAATTCTGAAGTTTGTATGTCACTACTCATCCCAATAAGGTCCAAGACCCATGGTCAACACTGCGGCTCGTTCCGAGTAATGTGTGAAAATTACAAAAATTTTCTTGACTTTAAATCATTAAGAACCTATAACAAAACTCAAATAAAAAATGGGTAATTGTATTTGCACACCACAGAAATTCTCAGTACACACTATTTGTGTTGTTTGGATATCAACTTTCAAACAAAAATCAAATGTTCAAACATCAACTTTTATACAAAATTGAATTGTTCAAGTATAAATCCCAAGCAATAGTTGATATCCGAAAAACTGACTTTTGTTTAGAAGTTGATGTCTGAACGTTTGATTTTTGTTTAGAAATTGATATCCAAACAACATAAATGGTGTATACAGAGATCAATGAAGCATGGGTACTTCAACAAATATGCTGTACCTGTACCCGGTACTTACCGGCTTATGGTATTTCGTATTTTACTTCTACATACATACCGGGTACATGAAACATGTATCTAAATTTTTTCTTCTTAGTTTTTAATATACCCTGACGTACCTAGTATATACCTATGTCATACCATGACTCACTCGAAACAATATTTTCTTAAACTATAGAGATAAAATTCCTTTCACTAGACTTCTTTTTTATTTTTAGTTTATACTTAGTATGATTTTAAAATTAAGTTATGATTTGTAAGTTATTTAATATAATAACATTTAATTTTGGTTTGTACCTTTACTTTTAGCATTAAATATTAATTGTAGGTTGGATCTTAACAAATTAATACATTTAATTAATTTTTGTATTAATCCAAATTAATTAAAAGTAAATATTTTTTACAAACGTACCAAAGCCGTACCTGTATCCTATACATCATACCTGTACCCGTACCCATACCCATGCTTCATAGACTGAGATGAAGTGTGGTGGCGAATAGAATTACCCATAAAGAATAAGTACTACCAAAAAAGACTAAAAACTAAATTATTCTAGACCCCAATTGGGCCTGGCATCATCGAACAGCCTTTTTTTTTTCTTTTTTTTCTTCAGAATTCCTTCAAAAAATGTCAACTTGCTTTATGCAAATTCATTTTCAAACTGGGTACAGCTCCAAATGGGATAACGGAGTTAAACTAGAGTAGAACTAACTATAGGTTAACTGTGGAAAGTATATCCTATATCTTCACCCCTTGATGTATATTTCTTCACTACTTGACATTAGCACTATAAGTTATCATATCTAGTTAGAAAAAAAAAGAAGAAGAAAAAAAAATAAAAAGAGTGGGCCATTACAAATTGTATCTACGAGGTCGGAATTATTAAAATTGAACACTAATCAACTGTGTATACACAGATTATTGTATGTGCATATATAGATTAAGTATGTTTTTTAGTGTAAAATATATAAGAAGTAAAAGTCGAAGATTTCATTGTACTTGTAAATTTTCAAAAACAGTCGAATTAATTTCAATCTGTTGAACCAAGTTTAAGTTATTAAATATGTTCCTAAATGCTAACTGAGTTGAATCCCAGTATAGGAGAAAAGAAAACATGAAAGGTAATTAATATGAACTTAATTATGATTCATCACTCTGGTATGGTTTTTTCTCCCTTGTACAGCTGTGCCATTAACTCTGCAGTCAAAACTCTGTTTGTTTAGCAAATTAGTTTAGTTGGTTTTTGTTGGACCACTAATGATTTTATAATTTGAACTAGGATGTGCAGTTCAAAACTTTTGATGTTTCCTTTAAATTATATTTTGATCCTATCTGAGGTCTTTTTAATCAAATTCTCAGGTCATTTTATTTGTTAAGGCTGTTTGGATCAAGGATTTGAGTGGAGATTTCTAGAAAGGAAATGAAAAAGTGGGGGAAATTTCTTTTTCCCTCCGTTTTTCCTTGCCCTCTACAAATCCCTCTTCAAATCTTTGATTCAAACACAGCCTAAGTGAACTCAGTTTTCCTTTCTTTTCTAATAACTACTTCTGATGTTGTGGCAGCAGGCTGAACCACAACTGCAGCCATCTCTTAAGAAGCCGAGACAGTGAAATAGGTGAATGTGCTCCTTTGTACATTATTGGTAGAGTCAAGAGTTCCTTGGAATCTTCTTTTATGAGTTAGTTGATTATATTTATAATGTCCACCACCTTAGTTGCTTTAATTGATTTGGGGAATGAATTCCCTTGGCTCATGTTTAATGATCATGTCAAATGTTTTCCAGTGTAGCTTTCAGTGTTACTTTAACATATTTGGTCAAAACAAAAAAAAACATAATAAGCCATCAAGTTCTTTCTGGTTGCGGTGATTTAATATCTTTGTACAGTTTGGAGTTTGTAATATAATTACCAACCTGCTTTTTACTCTCCGTTTGTTTAAACCTGGAGCGTTTTTGCTTGCTTCTACTACTGTTTCGATTATTTGTCCCGAAATAAATAAGAAAGGTTAGGTTACATATTTTTTAACAAACTGTGTTCCTAAATTTCTGTCATATGTTCAGAATTTTAGTCCCAAAAAAACGACGAAAGTTTTTATTATTTTTGCCCTTTTTCTCAAAAAACTTACCTTTATAAAACTAATCTCTTCTGAGCTAAGAACACCATCAAAGTTATAAACCTCTTTTGAGTTTTTATTGTTGTACTGCTCTCATCTCATGGAGTTGTGGTTGTTGAAAAAACTCACTTATTGTCATTGTTGGAAAAGTGTATGTAATTAAATGGTTATCACGGTTGTCATCAGAATATTGTTGCTAAATGGTTTTCAAGGTTTTGAGGGTATATAGGTTTTGAAAGTGAGATTTAGAGAAGATAGATGGGTAGTGATAGAGGTAGATGTTTTCATAAATCAAAACTCATATTGTAGTGGGAGTGAGTTTAATTGTGAGATGGGGTATTTTCAAATTATTGATATCATTTTTAGTAATTTTATTTGAAGTTATTATTGTAATAAAAAAAATTAAAAAATAGAGGTTCAAAATAATTGATGGGGTACTAATAACACCACTCATTACAGATCAAAGAGGTTTGTGGTTTAAAATATTGAAGAGTTGGTTATTATAGATAGATAGAAAAACTATAAAAGAAGATAAGTTGAGATAGACCAAAAGAATTTTAGTTGAAAGAGAATAATTAGCATTATTTTAAATAATTGCTTGTATATAGTTATTCAATTTCATTATGATAAAATTAATTAAATTAATCTTGAAATTTATAAGTAAATTATTGAGTTATTCTCTATTAATGTCAATTTCATAAAATTTTTGTTTTTGGATACATGGGAAAGAAAATTCATATATTTCAAATCCACATCCATCCAAAGAGGCTGCTAGTAAATACATAAACTAACAAATATAAATCAAACTCTTATTCAACTCCCCCTGGTCAAGTGCTTGCCAATTTCGCTATGGTAGGTGACTTTCTACCGTGACCTATTACTAAATTATCTATTTAGTCCCTTAATTATTGATTGAGTTAATTAAATTTCTAAAGTATATAAATTAAAATCTATTTAGTCCTTAAACTATCAATTGAATTTATTAAATCTCTAAATTATTTAATTCAAAACTATTTAATCCCTAAAAGAATTACAAAAATAAAATATAAGTCCATAAATAGTATAAATTATTAAAAGACTCTACCTAATTAAAATTTTATTTAAAAAAACCTTAAATTTTTATTTTGTCTTCTACAATGGCTACTTATTTGCTTTTGTCTAGTATTATATGTTGAATTTTGCCTACAATTTCTAATTGATTGTCTTTAAGTTCTTTTTATAACTTAACTAATGTATTATTTTGTTCTATTATTATTTAAAGTGAAGTATTATTGTTTAAATTATTTGATTTTACTTCTTCAATGTATCTAATACTGGTATAATTTTATTGGTAAGATTGAGAAATCAAGTTCTGATATTAATTTAAAGGGTAAATTGCACTTTGCCCCCTCTAAAGTTTCACCCATTTCTCACTTTGGCCCTTTAAGTTTGATTTTTCTCACTTTCGCTCTTCATGTTTACAATCCTTCTCACTTTGGTCCTTCATGTTTGCAATTATTTCCACTTTGGCTTTTTAAGTTTGATTGTTCCCACTTTAGCCCTTTATGTTTGTAATCCTTCTCACTTTAACCCTTCATATTTGCGATCCTTCCCACTTTACTCCTAGACTAACTTTCATTAAAAAAAAAAAAATTAACAGAATTTGTTACATCACTAACACATTAGCTCCATATGTGACGTAAAAAATTCACCAAAGATGCAAGAAATAAAAAAATAAAAAACAAAAAAAAAAAAGAATTTTTTTTAGTCTTTAGTGAATTTTTTTTTCAAATTTATTCATAAACATTATTATATTATAGATGCATCTAGATTAGATGCAACTAAAAAAATAAAAACAAATTTAACTAAAAAAAAAAAAAAGCTCACTAAAGACGAAAAAAAACGATAGTAAACTTTTCATTTCAGAATTGACAATACAAACGTTTGAGTCGGTATATTTTCATTTTTTTTTGTCTTTAGTAAATTTTTTTCTTTTTTAGTTAAATTTGTTTTTTATTTTTTTAGCTGCATCTAATCTAAATGCATCTATAATGTAATAATGTTTATGAATAAATTTGAAGAAAAAAAAAAAGTTCACTAAAAAATTCAATTTTTTTGTTTTATATTTTTTATTTTTTACATCTGTAGTGAATTTTTTACATCACACATTGAGCTAATGTAGTAGTGATATGGCAGATTCTGTTAGTTTGGATGGAAGTTTGTCTAGGAGTAAAGTGGGAAGGATTGCAAATATGAAGAGCCAAAGTGGGATGGATTGCAAACATGAAAGGCCAAAGTGGAAAAAATTATACTTAAAGGGCCAAAGTGGGAAGTATTGCAAACATGAAAGGTTAAAGTAAGAAAAATTAAACTTAAAGAGCCAAAGTGAGAAGTATTGCAAACATGAAGGGGGCAAAGTGTAATTTACCCTAATTTAAACACACAAGAAAGCAAAATATATTTTAAAGACAAAATAGGAATTTAAGTTTTTTTCTCGAATAAAATCCTAAGTTAGTAGGGTCTTTGACTAATTTATAATACTTATAAGCTTGTATTTTATTTTTGTAATTTTTTCATGGATTAAATAAGTTTGAATTAAATACTTTAAGACTTCAATAGATTTAATCAATAGTTTAGGAACTTAATAGATTTTGATTTATGAGTGATTCTATTTACACACCATTGTTTCTCATAGTGCACACCATTTACTTTTTTTTTTTTTAAATTCTTATTGTATCCCTCAACTAAATTACTCTTTTAGACATTACCAAAAACTTAATCTCTCAATTCACATGCCATACCAGCTACCACCACTAACAGCCACAACTGCAACCACAACTACCACCACCACCGACCACAACCACTCCCGTCACCATCGGCCATAGCCATTGCCGTTGCCGCTACCTCTTTTTCAGCATCCATTTCTTCTTCTTCTTCTTCTCCTCCTAGATCTAGGGTTCAAATTTGGATGTCAAATCTAGGTTTAGGATGGCGGCGACCACCAATCAACTCTTCTTCTTCAAATCTCTCTCTCTCTCTCTCTCTCTCTCTCTCTCTCACTGTGTGGTGATGTCATGGAGATAGGAGGATTGCGAAGTTGTCGGGTTGTAGTGGTGAGGTAGTTATGGCCGGCTATAATGGTGGTTGAAGAGGGAGTGATGGTAGAAAGCCAGGTTGGGAAAGGATTGGAGAGAGGCGACAAGACTTAAAGAGATAGATCACAGAGTTGATGGAATGAGGGGCTGCGAAAGACAGTTGCAAATTGGCGACGGAATGAGGATGGTGCAAACGACAACGAGAGGGTGTTGGAAAGGCGGTGAAATGAGGAGTTAGAGAGGGCTAGTGGCTGGGTGGGGGATAATGACGGATGATTGTTGATTTCGGTAATACTAGTCACGGTAGCGACGATGGTAGTAGTGGGTGGTGATGCTAGGTTAAGGCTAGGATTTGTGATTAAGGAAGAAAGGGTATTTTGGTATTAAATGTAAATTAATGGTGTGAATTGAAAAAAAATTAAAATATTCAAGTGAAGTATGGTGTGTTCTAAGTAAATGGTTTGGACTAAGGTTTGGTGGTGTATAAATAAAATTACTCATATAGGGTAAATTATATTAATTGTCCTGAACTTTTCTTTTTGTCAATTTGGTTCATATAGCTTCAATTAACTTGATTTTAACGCTATACTTTAAATTTTGTTTCGTTTCAGTCCAATTGATAATGTCAGTTTATTTTATTTTTTTGGGTAAATTACATTGACACCTCTTGAGGTTTCTATTTAATACAAATCCTCCCCTCACATTTAAAAAATTACGTTCTCCTCCTTGAGTTTTGTAATCTCATTATAAATTACCTCTTGAATTACTGATGTCATATCCTAAAATTTTCTAAATGACCATCTTGTCCTTTTTCTTATCATTTCTACTTCCTATCATTATGATTACATTTTACAACTTTCTATCATTAAATTATAGCTGAACATATTATTATTGAGTGATGATATACAAATATAAATTTTATATAGAATTTTAAAACACAATGATATAACTTAATAGTGACCTTTCACTTTAAAACAAAACACCCATAAACATGATTTATATTTAAAACAAGAAAAATGATTTGTGCACACAATTTTTGTGGCACTAATGGCACTAATTTCCTATTCTGGTAACTGCTTTTTTTTTTTTTTCTTCTTTTCTTGCCTTATATGGAAATTAGTGCTATTAGTGCCACAAAAATTGTGTGCACAAATCAAAGTTGTTAAAACAATACCACTGTCACAACATTTTTATATATGAATATAATTTTTCATTTTTATTTTCACCATTATATCACAAAATATTATACTTCTTAAATATATCTAGATTATGTGTACTTAAAATAAAATAAAAAATTAGTAAAAATAAAAAATACGAAAAAAAATTCAATTTTTTTGTGTCAGTTAAAAGAAGATGATTGTTATTTCGAAAATTTTATTTTCACACACTTAATTACCTTAGTGCACATACTTAACAAAATATTATTTTAATAGCAATTATACCCTAAACTAAAATGACCATAATGAATATCCACTAGCATTCATAATATTATATAAAAATATTCTCTATACGCATCTTTTAAAAAAAAAAAAAAAAAAAAGTCTCAATGTACACCTTTTGAATAAAAAACAACTAAACCTTAATTTTTCCACTGTTATCATTGTGCTTGCTACACACTCTATACTTCTCTATTGCTTGCAAATCAATACTCTCATAACAATTCTTATATTGTTTTAATCTCTAAATTTATACTCTATTAGTGATGAAATATTAGTTTTTTCGTGCAGAACTTTTTTTTTTTTTTTTTTTTTTTCTTCTTTTGCGGTTTTCAATCGAACAATTATTTCATTACATTCGGACATCGAAAGTTTTTTTTTAAAATTTTTTTTCAAAATAATTTTGTCAAACTAATCATTTTTATTTGGAAGTTAAACATCGAATTAAATGTATAATTTCAAAAAAAATAGTGCCTAAATCTTCAAACCGAAAAACATTAAAAATAATAATAAAAAAAAAGTATAGAAATGAGGGTTGAGTGGTGTGTGTAAAATGATTATGAGTAAAGTGTATAATTGTAACTTTTAGTATGTGGATTGAGAAAATTAATTAATAATCAAATTAATAAGTGTATGTACTGAGAGAAGACGTGCACTGAGATAATTAAGTGTGTGAAAATAGAATTTCCTTTGTTATTTTTCTTGAAATGACATAAATAAAATATCTGTATTATTTTATTATTTTATATGTATAAGGGTTAAGGAACAAATATGTCATTTTAATCGGAAGGGAGGTAAGTAAAAAAAATTTGGGTTAATTACATTAATAGTCCCTATAGTTTGGGACTTGTGTCACTTTGGTCCATGACTTTTCAATTGTGATACATTTGACCCTGAATTTTAAATCTTGTTCCAAATAAGGACAATTGAAAATATCATTAGATTTTTCAAGGGTAAAATCGTCAATTTGATAAAATATAAATTAATTTGACAAAAATAAATGTCAAAAAAATATTTTTAATTTTTTTAAAATTATTTTTATCCACCAATGATAAAATTATGTAAAATTAATAAAAATTACATGATTAATTTTTTAAAATTAATTTTACATGATTATCATCCAAACATATAATAAAAATTAATTTGGTAAAAAAAATACATAAATGTCTAAAAGATTTATCAATTTTACATAATTTTATTTTTAGTAGATAGAAATAATTTTTAAAAATTCAAAAATATTTGTTTGATATTTATTTTTGTCAAATTAGTTTATATTTTATCAAATTGACAATTTTACCCTTGAAAAATCTAATGATATCTTCAATTGTCCTTATTTCGAACAAGATTCAAAATTCAGAGTCAAATGTGTCATAATTGAAAAGTCAGGGACCAAAGTGATACAAGTCCCAAACTATAGGGACTATTTATGTAATTTATCCAAAATTTTTAATGTGAGAGAGAAATTTGTATTAAACAGAAACCTCAATGGTGATAGTGTAATTTTATGCTAAAATAGCAGGTGTTATTTTAGCACATGTCAAACACCTATTTAATATATTATTTATAAATTAAATTTACAGTTATACTCTTATTATGTTTCCTTATCGTTTTTTTTTTTTTTTTGCTAGAAAGATAGTGTCCACAATTTATGAGAATCAAATTTGAAATGAATCATTATATAAGAATCTTTTTTTTTTTTGAGAAAACATTTCAAAACGAATATAAAAATGACTTGAAATATGAGATCTTTCAAACATTTCAAAAGGATGCGGGATTCTTGAAACATTTCAAAATGAGTAAAAAAATCTCTTAGTAAACTTTGGACAAATATATAATTTCAAACTGTAATACTCCCATATAACACTCAAAAGTAACACTCCAATGTAATACTAAAAAAAAAAATTCGTTGTGTACTTTTTCTAAACGTAACATTACAATATAACACTCTAGAAAAATTTCTTAGTGTAACATTCCAATGTAACAAATAAAAAAAATTTTGGTATACTCTTTCCAAATGTAACACTCCAAATATATATATATATATATATACATATATGGAATTCTTCAAACTATGCCAAAAAGATGTAAAATTTTTCAAACCATTCTAAATGGAGTACAAAAATTTCTTAGTAAGTTTTGAGTAAATATATAATTTCAAATTGTGAGTGTTACGTTTAGAAAAATTACATTAAAGAATTTTTTAGTATTTTTGTGTGTATTACATTGGAGTGTTACGTTTGGGATTACATTGATTAGAGTGTTATGTTTGGAAAAAATATACCAATGAGTTTTTTTTTAGTGTTACATTAATTGATGTGTTACGTTTAGAAAAAAATACACTAAGGAGTTTTTTTGTGTGTATTACATTTGAAAAAAATACACTAATGAGTTTTTTTAGAGTGTTACGCCATGTTATGTTTGGAAAAAGTACACCAAAAAGTTTTTTAGTATTTTACATTGGATGTTACTTTAGTATTTCATTAGAGTGTTATATTTTTTTTTTCGTAATGTGGGATTTGTTCTAGGAGGGAAAATCCAAAACATCTATAATGCGAATTGTTTAAATGTGTAATTTTATATTTAGAGAAACCCACTTTTATCCTTAGAAAATTAAATCCAAACTTGTTAGTGACTATTCTTTTATGTAATTTTTACTTTAATGAGACCTTTGGATTCATAAGAAAAAATAAAAGACTAAACAGTTTACAAGATCATATTTTAAGACTTATTTATATTGATATATTAATTGAATTTATATAAATTTATTTGTGCATAGTACAATTTTTTCGTAAGTTTTTTTATAAAAAGATTAAATAAAGAACCAAGAAAGGTGAGAAAAAAGATATGCAAAAAAAAAAAAAAAAAAAGGGAAAGAATCTTACAGCTTTTAAAATGAAAAGTTTTTCTTACAAAAAAAAAAACAAATAATGGAGAAAAAATATATAAAAATATTCTTTCCTTTTTAAAATTTTTTTCCCCCTTTGTCCTTGTGTTTCTAGGTTTAGTGTTTAATTCTTTATGTTTGATTTACAAGATTAATAGTGAAATATTAATAATCCTATTAAATTAGTGTGGTATTCACTCTCCTATTGGTTTAATATCTATTGTATTAATAATCCTACCCCTACCCCATTACTAATAATCCTACAAATTTATTGGATTAATTATCCATTGGATTAATAATCCTAAACAAAAATATTAAAACAAACATAGGATAATTGAGCCCACGGATTAATAATCTCAATCTCATAGTCTAATCCACCAAATCAAACATAATAGTATAATGGCCTCAATAGAGGTTTGACCTTTATATTGTATTAGTGTGTTTTGGGGAGTTGATAAAAAATTAATTTTTTGATGTTTTTATGATTTTTTTATACAACAATGATTTAGACCACTAAAAAATACATCACTAATAGCACTAATACATTGGGAATGATAAAAAAAATAATAAAAAAATAAAAACAAGGCATAGAAAGTGGGCGGGACCCACTGCCACATCATTAGTGCTCCCTTTAGTGATCCCCTTTTAGTGCTCTCAAGCATTTTTTTTTTCATATTAAAAAAATAAAGAAGTGATATGATTAAAAAAGTCAAAAGAATTGATTTTTTACTATATTGCCAAAACACCCTAATTGTTGTAAAAAACTTAACAAAATATTTATTTCAAAATTTAAAAATATTGGGTTAGGCATACCACCGGAGCCATGGCCACGGCTAGTGGCAGGAAATTAATGTTTCATATCATTTACCAATAATTGATCTTATACCATGAGAGTGTGAGAAATATATAATAGATTATTTTGAGAGAAATCGCTATTATGTTAAGAGAAATCATACATATGTATATGAGAGTGTGAGAGATATAAGATAGATTATTTTTTTAATGGTATAGAAAAAGTAAACATGTAAGAGAAATTACTTTTTTTATTTTAAGAAATGTAAAGTTTTAGGAAAGACATGTTGGTTAATAGATTATTTATTTATTTTTAAAATTGATAAAAGAAACCATACATATGAGTGTAAGAGATGTTAGACAAATTATTATTACTATTTTTTATTATAGAATATGAAAATGTAAGAAAAATTATCTTTTTAATTATATAGAAAATGTGAAAATATAAGAGAAATTACCATTTTATTTTTAAAAAGGTAAAATTTTAGGCGAGACATGTGAACTAATAGATTATTTATTTATTTTTAAAATTAATAAAAGAAACGATACATATGAATGTGAAAGATGTTAGACAAAATATTTTTTCTTAGAGACACTCGGGCTAAAAGTTTAAAATTAAATTTTCAAAGTGTAAAAGTTTAGGCTCTTTTTTTCATTGGCCATATAGACAAGTTCATACAAAAAGACCAAACTGGCCACATATATATATTATATGGTGGACAGAGCCAAAACAAATCGTCGCTCTCTTCTCCCCCTCTCTCCATCTCTGATTCAACCACAACCATGCTGTCGTCGATGTCTCCTCCTCCGCTGTCCGATTCCATGACAATGACTCCGATCATCTTTTTCTTCTCTCTCTCTCTCTCTCTCTCTCTCTCTCTCTCTCTCTCCTCGTTAGGAGAGTGGTCACCTGAGCTTCATGGTTGCTTGAGCTCCATGGCTGCCTGAGCTTCCCCCTTCGATCTCTGTCTCCGACGTCTTCTTTAGTGCCTCTGTGTATCTCAGATCAGCGTCGTCATCTATCTCGGGTTTTCAGAAAACATGGATGCTACCGACGTTAATGTTAGATTCCCGGCGAACTCTTTGGGGTTGCAGTTGTTAGAATCTGAGTTTGAAACTGGAGATTGTAGTGCCGACGAAGAGAGAACATGAAGGAGGAGAAGAGATCGGATGGCAGAGAAGCGGGAGGTAAGGTCAGAAAGTTGAGATCGAAGAGCTGTTGGATCTTTTCTCCTCCATTTTATCTCTCCGCCTTATATAGAAATTCACAAAAAACTTGAAATTCACTGATCTAGAAATTCACTCACTGATCTATATGTATACATACACACAAAACTTGAATCACTGATATATACGTATATACACAAATTCACTCACTGATATTCACTCAAAGTTTGTGCATATACATATATATATATATATATATAGAGAGAGAGATGTTAGTTCATTGCCCATTCCACTTCCCAAATGGAGAACCCACTATGGATAGTGGAAAAAAATAGGTAAGGTGGCTCTCTCACTTTTTCACTCCACCAACCCCACTAGCTAGTGGAAGGGGTAGGTGGTGGCCAATCAAAGCCTCCTTCATTTGTGTATAAATGAGGTGGAAGAGCTAGTGAGATATAAATTGTAGTGTATGTAATATAGGAAAAGATTGTGAGAAGCAACAAGTGAGAGTGCTATAGTGAGAGAGTGAAGTGTATGTAAACTCCCTCCGAAAAATTCTATAGTGGATAGCTCTCCGTGGACGTGGTGGACGTGGGCAATTGCCGAACCACGTAAATATTCTTGTGTTATTGTGTGTGATTGATTTCTAGTGTCTTACAGTTCCAACAAGTGGTATCAAAGCCAAGTCGGTTGCATTTCGGAAAAACAAAGTGCATTTTTTTTGAAACTGCTAGAAATCAAGTTGCTCAAAATCAGGTTTTGAGCACACCAGGAGCAAGGTCTTAAAGAGAAGAGTCCAAAACTGCAAAGCAGAGCTCTAGAAGCCTTGCCACGCGCCCACACGTGCTGCCCAAAGAAAGCGCGTGAAGTCTAGTCTCACTACGCGCCTCCACACGCCGTTGACACAGTTGGCGCGTCATCCCACGCGCACACACACGCCCCACGTGCGTTTGAAGGAGGAAGACGAGCCACGTCAGCGCCCAATCAGCGCCACGTGTTGCCACTTTATCGCCATCAACCCGTCCACGGCGTGCAGTCATGTCGGCATCAGCCCCACGCATACTATGTCAGCCCATTTAGTTGACCAGTCAACCTTTCGGAGGAGTGATCGATTGCCATATAAGGTACTTGGTAGAGGCCCAAACTGTTTTGGCTTGATCTGAGCTATTCTGTGTTTGTTTTTGACGATCCAATAGTGCTTTCCAACTATTTAGAATATTCCAGACACATCTATACGGTCAGATTTTTCAAATCCTATTTCAAAAAATTTCAGTTTGTATTTGGACAATCCGAAGTGCTTTTCCGGCTAATTTGACTAGTCCGGACTCAACAACGAAGCCTATTTTTCAAACAAAGATTATTTTTTGTATAGACAAGTGTTGATGGAGGAATCAATGTCGACTTCAGGATCTATGTTCAAGTTGACTCCTTCCAATTATGCAATTTAGAAGTCACGGATGGAAGACACTATGTATTATAAAGACCTATTTGACCCTATTTTTGTAAAAAAGATTACACTAGAAGTAGAGAAGGATGATGACTGGATAAAGATGAACCGCAAGACTATCGGTTATATCAGACAATGGATAGACCACGGTGTGTACCATCATGTCACCGAGGAGACAGATGCCTATTCTCTATGGACAATGTAAGACGACATGTACCGGTTAAAGACTGTTCGGAACAAAGCCTTGGTGATGAGAAGGCTTGTCAATTTGAAATTGAAGAATGGTATATTTGTCGCCGAGTACACTAGTGAATTCAAAAATCTGGTAAATCAGCTTGCAACTGTCAAGATGCGCCTAGACGATGAAATGCAAGCCATTCTGTTGCTCAGTTCTTTACCGGATAGCTGGGAGACATTGGTGATTTCTCTCAGTAACTCTGCACCAGAAGGGAAACTGACCATAAGCATGGTTACAAACGCCATGTACAATGAAGAGACAATGTGGAAAGACTTGGGTGGAGATCAATCCTATGCCCTTGTCACATAAAATAAAGGTAGAGGCAGAGACAGAGGAAGAAGCAAAAGCAGATGACGTAGCAGAAGAAGATTTCAAGACAGAGGGAAATCTAAAGAAGGTACAAGCCGACCGAAGTTCAAGTGTTACCATTGTGGCCAAGAGGGTCACATAAAGAAATATTGCTATGCCTTGAAAGGAGAACAAAAACAAGGCGATAGATAGTCAAAGACTGAAGATGAGAACACTGCAGTTACTGTCTTAGAGGATATTGCATTATTCTTTGTTGAAGAAGAAGAATGTCTTCATATGTCAGACAACGACACTGAGTGGATGGTAGATACAGTAGCTTCCTACCATGGCACACCCCGGAAGGAGTTCTTCAATACATACCAAGATGGAGATTTTGGTACAGTGAAGATGAGTAACTCTAGTTTTTCAAAGATTGTGGGAATCGATTATGTTCGCATCCAAACCAAAGTTGGGTGCACGATGGTGTTGAAAGATGTCAGGTATGTTCTTGATTTACGCCTGAATCTTATCTCAAGGATAGCCTTAGATCGACAAGGCTATGAGAACTACTTCGGCAAAGGCATGTGGAAGTTGAAAAAGGGATCTCTGGTAGTAGCCAAATAACAGACAAGTGGCACGTTGTACAAGACTCATGTGGAGGTGCATTTAGATAGTTTCAACGCAGCAGAGGATGATGCATCACCAAATTTGTGGCACAAAAAACTGGGTCACATGAGTGAGAAAGGGTTGCAGATTCTGGCAAAGAAGTCGCTTATTCCCTTTGCTAAAGATGTGAAATTGAACCCTTGTGACAACTGCTTGTTTATGAAGCAACATAGAGTCGCTTTCCATCCATCATCCAGAAGAAAATTAGAGTTGTTGAGTAGAGTATACTTTGATGTATGTGGTCCCATAGAAGTAGAATCTTTGGGTGGCAGAAAATGCTTCCTAACATTTATTGATGACGCATCACGGAAAGTATGGGTTTATGTCCTAAGAACCAAAGCTGAGTTGTTCCAGCATTTTCAAACATTTCATGCTATAATGGAAAGAGAGACTAGAAAGAAGCTGAAGTGTCTCCGAACAAACAATGGAGGTGAGTACACGTCAAAGGAGTTTGAAACCTACTGTGCTACTCGCAGCATCTGACATGAGAAGACTGTTACAGAAACCCTACAATACAATAGTGTAGCTAAAAGAATGAACCGGACCATTGTGAAGAAGGTTAGATGTATGCTCAAAATGGCAAAGCTGGCAAAGCCATTTTGGGGAGAAGCTGTTCGTGTTGCATGCTATTTGATCAACAGATCGCCATCAGTTCCACTGAATTTTGAAATTCTAGAGAAAGTATGGTCTGGAAGGGAGATTTCATACTCTTACTTGAGAGTGTTTGAGGGCAAAACATTTGCACATGTATCCAAGGAGCACAGACAGAAGCTGGATGATAAAGCTACTCCATACATCTTTATTGGCAATGGAGATGAAGAATTTAGATACAGATTATAGGATCCAAAAAACAAAAAGGTCATTCGAAGCTGAGATGTGGTATTTCAAGAAGGCCAGACCTTAGAAGACTTTGGGCAACCAACCAAACCCAAAGTTAATGATGTTTTCGAAATTGTTCCCAATCCTGCACCATCACAGCATGTCACTGATGAAAAAGAGCTACCGTAGCAT
The DNA here is from genome assembly GCA_025200525.1 of Camellia lanceoleosa. NCBI lineage: Eukaryota > Viridiplantae > Streptophyta > Magnoliopsida > Ericales > Theaceae > Camellia > Camellia lanceoleosa. The sequence continues at coordinate 113,891,646 of CM045770.1, read as the reverse complement.
GTAACCAATGATGTAGAGTTGCAGGATGGATTGCCAGAAGAAGAAGATCCAGAAGAAGAGGGTGTGGAGTAGAGGGAACCACAACCCCTTCCGCCAGAGACTGTTGGTCCACAGTTGCAAAGATCAACAAGAGAGTCTAAGCCGTCGTCAAAATACCCTCCTTCTGATTATATTTTGCATACTGATGAGAGGGAGCCAGAAAGTTTTCAAGAAGCTCAGAATCATAAGGAGAAGAGTAGCTGGCATCAAGCTATGCAAGAAGAGATGCAGTCCTTGTAAAATAATCAGACTTTATGATTTGGTAAAATTTTCTCAGGGTCGAAAACCATTACAGAACAAATGGGTGTTCAAGTTGAAGAAAGATGGCAGCGGAAAGCTAGTCAAGTATAAGGCTCGATTGGTTGTCAAAGGTTTCAGGCAAAAGAATGGTATTGATTTTGATGAAATCTTCTCGCTAGTTGTGAAAATGACATCCATTCGAGTAATTTTGGGACTAGCAGCCAGTTTGAATTTGGAACTTGAACAGATAGATGTAAAGACGGCATTTCTCCATGGAGATCTGAAGGAAGAAATTTACATGGAGTAACCAGAAGGTTTTGAAGTAAAAGGGAAGAAAACTTAGTCTGCAGATTAAAGAAGAGTCTTTACGGCCTCAAACAAGCACCTAGACAGTGGTACGAGAAGTTTGACTCATTCATGGTGGGTTATGAGTACAAGAGAACTGCTGCAGCCCAGTATGTCTATGTCAGGAAATTTCCCGATAGAAACTTCATCATACTCCTGCTCTATGTTGATGACATGCTAATTGTTGGACATGATGCCACAACAATCAGATCACTAAAGAATGAGTTATCACAGTCCTTTAACATAAAGGACCTAGGCCCTACACAGCAAATGTTGGGCATGCAAATTGTGCGTGACAGGAAAACTAAGAAATTATGGCTATCACAAGAGAAGTATGTTGAATGGGTGGTTGCGAAGTTCAACATGAAAGATTCCAAGCCAGTCAATACTCTGCTGGCTAATCATTTCAAGCTGAGCAAGAGTTCTTGTCCCTCCTCTACTAAAGAAAGAGAAGAGATGGAGGCTATTCCCTACTCATCTGCCGTAGGGAGTTTAATGTATGCAATGGTGTCTACCCGACCAGATATTACTCATGCTGCTGGAGTAGTAAGCAGATTCCTTTCCAATCCAGGAAAAGAGCATTGAGAAGCAGTCAAGTGGATTCTGAGGTACCTCAAGGGTACGACAAAAATGTGTTTGTGCTTTAGAGATGCTAAACCAGTCTTGTAAGGCTATATGAATTCAGATATGGCGGGAGATCTTGATGGTAGAAAATCTACATTAGGATTTCTGTTCACTTTCGCAGAGGGAGTTGTGTCTTGGCAATCCAAGTTGCAGAAGTGTGTTGCTTTATCCACAAACTGAGACAAAGTATATTGTCGCAGCGGAAGCTGGAAAAGAGATGTTGTGGTTGAAGTGGTTTCTCCAAGAGTTGGGATTAAATCAAGAAAAGTTCATAGTACATTGTGATAGCTAAAGTGCCATCTACATGAGCAAGAATTCGATGTACCATTCTTGCACAAAACACATTGATGTTCGGTATCATTGGATACGCGAAGTGATGGAAAAACAGTTATTGGAACTAATCAAGATCCATATAGATAAGAATCCAACTGACATACTTACAAAGGCGGTCTCGAGAGACAAACTCGAAATCTGTAGAGACATTGCCGGGATGGACTTCAAGTGAGAAGTTAGTTATTCATATGGGCGTGGAAGGGGAGAATTGTTGGTCCACTTCCCATTCCACTTCCCAAATGGAAAACCCACTATGGATAGTGGAAGAAGATAGGTAAGGTGGCTTTGTCACTTTTCCACTCCACCAACCCCACTAGCTAGTGGAAGGGGTAGGTGGTGGCCAATCAAAGCATCCCTCATTTGTGTATAAACGAGGTGAGGAGGAAGAGCTAGTGAAATATAGATTGCAGTGTGTGTAATCTAAGAGAAGATTGTGAGAAGCAACAAGTGAGAGTGCTATAGTGAGAGAGTGAGGTGTGAGTGTGTAAACTCCCTCTGGAAAATTCTATAGTGGATAGCTCTCCGTGGACGTAGGCAATTGCCAAACTACGTAAATATTCTTGTGTTATTGCGTGTGATTGATTTCTGGTGTCTCACAGTCCCAACAAGAGAGAGATGGAGAGATTGAACTTTTCAAATACATGTTGAAATTATTTTCTATATATTTACATCCTTCGCTCTATATATTTCTTGTGATTTTGTAGGTTAAAGAGAACATTTGCAAGTTTGTAAAGAAAAGCATGAAACCATAGATATGTGTCACAGATTGCAGCCATTCTCTATTTTTTTAGTTATTATTATTGTTGTTGTGGTAGATTAGATCTGAGGAGAAGCTCTCTCTATTTATTTTTAGTTGTTAGATTATTATTATTGTTGTGGTGGTATATCTGGATCTATGGAGATTTCAAATCAGATCTTTATTTTTATTTTTTTTAGTTATTGATTGTTATTGTTATTGTTGAATATGAAGAAAAAAATTGCAACAGGATGGTGATGAAACACAATGCAACAGATAGGGAGAGAGAGAGAGAGAGAGAGAAAACAAAGATCTGAACATATAGAATTTGATTTGGCTTGGTATTTCAACAGATAGAAAACAAAATTGCATAGATATTACACAGATAAAATTTGGACAGATAGAACATTTGCACAGATAGAAAGTTTTACAAAAAAACATTTGAACAAATAGAAAATTTACACAGAAAAATTTGAACAGATAGACAAAAATTTGAACAGATAAATAAAAAAATTGAATAGATAATCAATGAAAAGTCAAATAGATAAAAAGGTTAGGGGTAAAATTGAAAACAAAATATCTTTTATGATTTCTCACAAAACTATTTCACAAAGTGTGGACCTTTCGTCAACAAAAAAGTTTCACTAGAGCTAATGCCTTAGACATTTATTTGAATGGATTTTTCACCAATTTTTTATTTTATTTTTATTATAGAGAAATAGGAGAATGGGAGAAAAAGGAAAATGAGTGAGAGCACTAATTAGTGCTACCACTAATGATGTGGCAGTGGGTCCCACCATGAATGATTTGATGTTTTGGCCTTGATGTTGTATTTTTTTTCTTTTTTTATTGAGTGCCATGTCATTAGTGATCTTTTTAGAGCTCCAAAATTAGTGGTCTCTATCATTGTTGGGAGAAAAATTACCATTTTCATTATAGGAGAGGTAAAATTGCAGGAGAAATATTGTGGGCTTACGAATTATTTATTTATTTTTAAAATTGAAAATTCAACATGATTGGGTTAAAGTTTTGGAGCGCTTGGAATCTCATGGTTAGAAACTCTATTTTATTTAATAGATAGAAGATTCCTATCTAAAATTCGTGATCCAACATAGTCTTAGTGAACTTTTTAATCAAATATTTTTACTTTTTACATCCACTTAATTTATTTATATTTAAAAAGTAAAATATTTATGAAAAAATCTTTAAAAAAAATACTAAATACAAGACGAAGAAGAAGAAATTGTACATTTTCGTATCTTTTGTCTATTTATTGAAAATTTTCATAAATATTTTTATTTTTTAAATACATCTAGATTATTTTTGGAAAAAAAAAAAAACATCCAAATTAGGTACATTTAAAAGATAAAATAATTGACTAAATATGAAAAAAAAGTTAACTAAAGACGATAAGAGGTGAATAGAATAATTTTAAAAATATATATATATATTTAAAACTCAACAAAAACAGAGATTTGGCCTATAGTATTTGGAAATTAGATGCATTCATATTGATGGGGAGTCTCTCACTTTGGTGAAAACAATAAATCTTGGCCTCTTGATTGGAAGATGTAGCCTGTGGGTAGGAGCTTTAAGTGGCTTCTTGATTTCAGAGGTTTGTAATATGAATCAGCAAAGGAAATTTTTTACTGCAGTTACATTATATTAAAATAAAAATAAATAACATATCCAACAAGAAAAGAAAAAAAAAATAACAGGGACAGTTACAAAAACATTTCAAGATTTGAGTTTTATAATAAAATAAAATTTTAATTTTTAATTTTGTTAATTTAAATTTCAATATTTTGATTTGTGTTCAATATAAATTATTTATCTATTTTTGTTGATTAAAACCAAAAAAAAAATATATATATATTTTAATATTAAACTCAATGTAAATTTATATAAAATGTTTAAAATACTCTTTTTTATTGAGTTAAATGACTAAAATATCATTTTTTTGAGTCTATTTTATTTAATGAAAATAGAAAAATAATTTAAATTAAAAGCAAATCAAAAATTAAGGGTAAAAAATTAACGATTCAATATTTACTTTATTATAAGGGTCAAACCCTAGATATTTTTTTTATAATAATTTTCCCAAATAACAAAGTCTCAAAGGCCACACAAAAAGATTCTATCAACTATAAATAACAAACTACAAAACCATATAATAAAATAAAATAAAATAACTACTGTTATGAAAATCCACCAATTTTCTTTCATATGTGATTCAATAGGTGTTCAGGTTGGTGGGTCAGTGTGTGGCTGAAGGTGAGAAGGATGGGAAGAAGTAGAGTTGTGGTCAGCGGTGAAAGAAAATTAAATCCAAGAAAGAGGAAAAGCTAGAGACCGGGACCAAACCTCTTTCCTTTTTTAAATCTTTCAATTAAATACAGCGTTAAAAGAAAAAAAAAAAAAAAGTGTGTGAAAGTAAATAAAATATAATTATACTTTATTCACATTTCATCTGCTATTTTTTTTTTTCTTTCCAAATCCTTTTTCAAATATCCCAATCAAACACGAAGTTAGAGGTTTCTCATGTGAATCGGCAAAGGAATTGAGTGGCTCATGTTACATACAGAAATCCAATAGATTGTTGATAAAGAATATTATACAGTCCAAATCAAGGGACTTACCCAAAAAAAAAAAAAAAAAAAAAAAAAAAAAAAAAAAAAAAAATCTCACTTTTTATTGATCCTAATTATAAATAAAATAAAAAATCACCATCCAGCATATTTTTTGCCTTCCACCATCTTTTGTACCTCCACATAGGACCCAATATTGAATCACTTGTATGCAATTATAGGCAACAAACAACTACAGGGAGTCAAACATAAATAAGACATCAATAAAAATTTGAAACTACTGCATTGATGAGTGTTCTATTGCACCATCAGAAGTACAACCTCGATCGAATTACTGTCGTACATTATTAGCATTAATGAACAGAAGATTTTGCATAACTACAATATGAATCAAATACATACCTCTTCATTGAGATGGAAAAAGATTCACCATTCTTCTCTCACATTTCTTGTATGTCGGGATCCATAGAGGTTATCCAGGAGGGGCAATCTTGTATTATCCGTGTTACCGAGGGTGGCAATGTACTCCCAAAGGAAAACCTTGTCAGGAGTGGTAAATTTAACAGCATAACTTGTTTTAATTGATAGAGCACGCGATTGATTTCAACATTTGATCCTCTGGTTTTGAATACCTCTTCTATGGAGCCACAATCTTCGACGTTGAGGAATTGTAGGTTTTGCAAACTTCCAAGTAGTTCTGATGGAGCAATATTCAATAAGTTTTGACAATCGAACACAGCCAAATGTCTTAGGTTGTTGAAGGAGTTGGTTGGAGGTGTGCTATGCCATATCTCTTTGATGTTGCCCAAACTCCAAATTTCCAAGACTTCCAAGCAAGGAAACACAACCTGTATTATTGATAATAACAAAAGGAATAATGAGAAAATTATTAACCTTTTATTTAAGAAAGACCAATAAAAGGGCAGAGCTTTGATTTCCTAAGCAAGTGAACAAACATATAGGTACTGTGATTAGGATTTAGGGGTAGGAAATAATATTATCTCTTGTAATGGGGCTAAGGGTAAGGTTTTGGTTTATTAGAGTCTATGTTATTTAGGTTTCAAGACCTTTTGGAAGCTATCAATCTTTCAAAAATGCTAAGTGCACAAAATTAGAATACAAAAAGTACACACAAAATATATTGTATAGCTGAAATTTATTAGGAATATGATGTGAGCCATGCTTTAAATAAATCTCAACCACAATATAATTTCTGTGTTATTTCTGCACACCTACCATTGTAGATATTACTTTGTCTGGGAACTAAAAGAAAAGGAATAATTGGCAGAAAGTTTCTAACTAAACAACATTGAGACACAACCAAAACAATATGGTTGGGTTAATAAAAGACAAGACTCATGTACTTAACCCCATCCGTCATTTTTTATTGGTTGGTGACACTACGCAAGATGAATTCACCGCTACACGGAAATTTTTATTTTTATTATTTTCGAAAAAGAGTTACTACTGATACCTTCAATTTTCTGAAAGAGGTTTACGATTTTACCTGAATAATTCGAAATTTAGTACCTCTAAAAACTCATAAAACTTATAGCAATCGTACCTTTTGGTTAAAGAGGGGTTGTGGTTTGAGAATTTCCCCGTTGAGCTCATGCTTTGTTGATTCTTCTTTTTCTTCTTCAGGTCCACAATTGCCATAGAAACTCTTGAGATTCTCCAGCTGATTTAGTTCTATAGAAAACAGTTGAGGGAATACGAGAGGGTTATTGTTATCTCCTCTTTCCCTATTGGCCACTACTATTGCTTTCAATTTTGCACATCTGTGTATATATAGGTGTCGAAGATGCGATAGGTTTCTTAATTGACAAAAGGATTCTCTCTCTTCTTGGACAAGGGGTTCTAAATGTTTGTCCCATACCACTGATATATTATGTACATCGAAAATTCTCAATTCCTCCAAAGCGGGGAATGCCACCTGCAAAATTTGATATATTAACTTCTGTTCTGTTAATTACCAAGAATTGGCAAATAAACATAAAAGTTACTAGAAAAAACACACCTTTCCACAAAAGAGAGGTTGCGGAGTGTTAGAATTGTTCGAAAGGAAGCTCCTGAGCTTGGGTATGTTGCGCAGCGTCATTATTTTTAGTTGGAGAAAAATAATTTCCTCATCATTTTCTTGTCCTTCATTTCCAACAATTTCTTCCATATCCTGACAGTTTTCTATTTCTAGATGTGTGAGGCACGCAAGAACTCTTGCAATGGAGAGTGAGAAGAGGCATTTGAATCCACAATTTCGAACATGTAACTCGCGCAAGTTAGAAAAAGAACCTGGCAGACTTTGTGTTTGAATTTTTAGACGCCTTGTAGGCATTCCAAGAAGACATTCAACATCATTACATTCTATAACTTCAAGATGCCTTAATTCAAGAAACCCCCCTCCATCTCTGTCATGAAGCAAAACCTTTTTCAGACCTGGCAATTTATTCAAATATAGCACTTCAACTTTCTCCAACACATCTCGGAACTTGTTTTCGATAGGAATGCCACAGAGTTTCAAGATCCTTGTTGAGAAATAATTTTCCTTATATGTAATATTTTCCCCAATTGATATACTAAATCTAGTCAATTTGGGCAAGCCCATCGACCTTGGTATATGAACTTTTAAAGTCTTTAATAGTGTCAGCGAATTCAATTCGAGGAGGCTTGCGTTCTCTCGCTGTTGGTCAGTTCCTTCAACTTCCCATTGGTCAAAGGTCTCTGAAATGTATAATTCCTCCAGTTGTGTTAATTTCGATATGACATTTGGCGGAATTACTCTTAAGTTGGTACAATTTTCCAAATCTAGCAACCGTAGACTGGTCAACTCTCTAATCTCTGGTGCCAGCTCCTCAATCCCATGAAGGATAAGTATCTCAAGGTTCTTTAATCTCCCCAATAGAGCTATGTCCCTTGATAAGCCATTTAGACATAACATCCGAAGCTTAACCAACCTTAGAAGCGATGACGGGGAGCTCTTTAAAGGCATTTCACTCAGATCTAGGATTTCAAGATTGTTCTCCGTCCCATTGAAAAAACTATTTTTAACATTTGTGGGTGAAGAGTCCCTGCATTTCAACACCAAGGTATGGAGTCTTGTACATTCCAACAAATCGGGAGGCTCTTGAATATTTGTGGTGAACCTTAATGAGATTGCTGAGTAATGTTCATATGTGTCTTTCTCTGGCCATTTTTTGATAACATGTTTCACGAGATATCCTTTCTCCTCTTCCGCGATTGTTATTGCAACATCTCGAATAACATCGTGCATTTTGACCACATTTTCGTTCGTGCCATCTAACAACAAACAAGATTGGTTGAGGACATCAACCATCGCAAGTACTCTGTTTCTTACTTCATCAAATACATTCAGATTTTGATCAAGCAATCTCATCCCAACACTGTATCTCACCAAGTCATCAATTGAAATCTCAGCATCTTCCGGAAACAAAGAGCAAAGCAAGAAGCATGACCGTGCATCCTTGGGTTCTAAACGATCATAACTCCATTTTAAGGAGATGAACAAATCTGGGTCAATACCTGCAATTTCTTTCAGCTTGTAATTTTTTAGTTGTCGAAGTGCATCTTTCCACGCATGCTTGCCCTTACCTTTTAATGCTGCGGCAACTGCACGTATAGCAACTGGCAAGCCTCCACATTTGTCACACACTTCCTTTGCTTCAGAAGGGATATCAGAATGAATTGAAATTCCCGCGATTTTCTTGAATAGGGTCCATGCTTCAGGCTCTTCTAAGACACCGATCAGGATCTCCTTTGTCGATGCTTCTGGCATTGGTATCATTTGGCAAAAGCCTTTTTTCCGTGACGTTATCACAACTGTGCAGCCCATATTGTCATTTGTAATTGGAATTTCAATGTCTGCAAAGTTAAAATTTTCCCAAACGTCGTCCAATATTACAAGGTTCTTTTTCCCATTGTTCAATCTACGATACAGTTGACCTGCATTTCCATTCAGTGTTAGTCCCAATTGGGACGCAAGCTTTTCTTTAACAATTTTCTCATCGAGAGTTTGTGAAATAGTTGCCATGGCAACATCATCAAAAAGCCCATTTCGCTCCGCTAGCTTGCCTACCTCTACCACCATAGTGGTCTTGCCAACACCGCCTGCTCCATATACACCAATCATTTTAACGCACGGATCTTCCAAAGCTTTCATGATCTCTTGAAGGATCTTTGCTCTCGAATCAAAATCCTCGTAACCTTGAGAGAAATTGTACCCAAATTTCATATGAGGTGCGTGGTGTGCCACTTCCAATGTCATAAACTTCTCACCCTCGCTTTTGAGACTAATAACACAATCTGTCTTCTCTTTGGAATCCTTGCCTAGCCAGTAACGCCAACAAATATTCGGACACCAATTGAAGCACAACTTGTTTTCTCCCTTTCCTAGAAATTCCACCACATCTGTGTTCATCTTGTTTGCTGACTTTATCCACTGCAGAACATCATCCTCAGGGATTTCACTGTTGTTTCTGGCTCTCTCAACCCTTCCATCGATCCTTTTCACCTCATCTTCAAGTTTTTTGCTTTCATCTTGGAGTTTTTTACTGTTCTTCTTATGGTGAATCACATAGCCCATGTGATCCCAAGCTGTTATGCAACATTTTTCGATTGCGACCGAGCATTTATTAAGGATTTCTGTCAAAAAAATCATTTTTGTTTTTCCTTCTCTTCCTCTTTTTCCTTTGCTCTATGTCTATCTCTCCCTCTTCAATTGCTGAAAACAAAAGGGTACAACATTAATAACAAGAACTAGCTGTTGTAAATAAATAAATAAAAATTCACAACTTTTGCTTCAAGAGTTGCAGATTTTATTTATATTTTCTTTTCAATTACAAGCCAATAACAAAGATTAAAATGTAAATTATATAGGAAGAAGTACATGTATTAGTTCACATTTGGTTGATGAAACAGAAGGGACTGCATTAGTTTGATATTATTGGATAATAATAATAATAGTAATATAGAAATACAAAATGTATACAGTATGGTTCTGTAAACAAAAAAAAAAAAAAAAAACTGGAAAATTATTATTTTCTTTTTGCTGAAAAATGAGAATAGGCTAAATATTTTTAAATAGAAACTACGTGGGAGATTCTAGTAATTGTTAAATACTTCAAGGGACCCGTGTAATTAGCCCAAATATTTTTAAATGGAATATTAAATCAAGAATTAAAGTTTAAAAAGCAAAAAGACTTGAAAATAGAATTAAGATTTACTCATACTCTAGAAAATGAATCAATCCCAGTTTAAATGAATAGATTTGACATTAGTATAGCATTTAATCCAATGTAAAAGCATCTCCAATCCTTTCATCAGAGAAACATTTTTTTTTTTATCAATTTTGAATTCAATGAAAATTTAAAAAGATAAAACATTAGAGATAATTTTTCATCAAATTTGATGGAAAGGGTTAGAGTCCTTCATATCAAATCAAGTTTTTTACTCAAATTTGAAATCAAATTAGATGAGAAAAAATAGTGAAGAGTTAGAAATGCTCTAAAATTTTTTAGATTTAGATGTCAAGAATAAATCTGAGCTTTATAATGATGGATTTCAAATAACTTGTAAAAATAGTGATGTGAAATCCTACTACGAAAATTCTACTTGTACAACAATTACAAGTCTCATACTTCTATTAAATCCTCTACTTCAAAGTTATCAATCTATCTTCAATAAGATATCTTCTTATAATTTTATAAAATTCAATCCCAATTATAAGAAGAAACAGATCATTAACCAGTTAGTAAATTGATTGTGAATTTTAAAAATTAGTAGCTAAAGTTTAGATTTGAACTCCAAATCTAAAAAGAAAAGCAAAAATGATAACAGAAACATCCACAATAAAAAGGAAATTATTAGGAAGATTACAGAGATGAGACATACCTTCTTTTTTTTCTTCCTTGTCTTTAAATTGGGAAAATATTGTGGTTACAAAAATGGAATAATGAAGAGTTGGGAATGAGATTCACAAGTAGCAGATGAGAGAGAGAGAGAGAGAGAGCACAGATTTCACAACAAAGTGCCAATCAAAAACATGTGTTTGGCAAGTTGGGTTCAGGTTAAATCAGCCACTAAATGATAAAAGTGGCTAATTTAGCCACATCTGGACAAAAGCATGACAGGAGCATGGCTGCAACAATTTCACAGGTAAATTTACTATACAATCCCCACATGAAAGAGGGGTGGCGTCAGCCCACACAAAAAAAAAAAAAAAAAAATTCAAATCAGACATTTTATCAGGAAAAACAAAGAAAGTTGAAAAAAAAAATTAAAAACATTTTTTTTTTTTTTGTTAAAATATTTTATGAAAATAAATTTAAACTATATTTTATAAAAATATTTTTAAATAAAATTTTTTTTTGTTATGTATTTGGTTATGATTTGAGTGTAGAGTTGTGAAAGTAGTATGAAATTTCGAGTTATGTGTTTGGTTATGAGTTAACTCAATAATTTTATTAATTGAGTTTCATTTTATGTGTTTGGTTACGACTTGAGTGTAGAGTTGTTTTTAAATTTAAAATATTAACATTTTAAATTTTTTAAATTTTTTGAATATTTAAATTATTTAAATTTTGTTGTTAAAATAATTTTTTGAATATTTAATTTGATTAAATTTTTACAATTGAAATATTTTTTGAATATTTAATTTAAATTTTTGCGTATTAAATTTTTTAGATTATTTACATTATTTACAAATAAATAAAACAAATGAAAATCCATTTTTGAAATATAAAAACAAATTAATATGGGTTAATTAAAAATTCCAAAATCGTAAATTTAAAAAAATAACGACAAAAATATGCCTCATTGAAAAATATTTTAAAAAAAAAAACATGAAAACATAAATTATCATTCGTCACGTAATTAAATAAGGCAATAAAAATAAAAATAAATAAGGCAAAATATAAATAATTAATGTATAAAACAATAAATAAAAATAAATATGGCAAATAAATAAATAAATAAGGCAAAAAAATAAATAATTAATGTATAAAAAAATAAATAAAAATAAATATGGCAAAAAAATAAATAAATAAGGCAAAATCCAATAAAAATAAATAAGACAATTTGTGCAAAAAATATCATTATGTTATTGTATACCAATAAAAATAAATAAGGCAAAAAAAGTAAATTAAAGAACAATAACTAATTAATGTATAAAAAAAATGACAAAAACAAAAATTTTAAAAAAAATAAAAAAATAAAGCAAAATATGCCAAATACAAATCCAAAAAAAAAAATCAAATATTTTACCAAAATACGCCAAAATAAAAGCCAAAATTTAAAAATTAAAAATGATCCAATTTAAGCAAAATACGTTAAATCCAAACCCAAAAAAAAAAAAAAAAAAAAATCAAATATTTTACCAAAATAAAAGCCAAAATACGCCAAATCTAAACTCAAAAAAAAAAAAAAAAAAAAAGTTAGCAAAAAACGCAACATCCAAACCGAAAATAAGAAAAAAAATTTTAAAAAACCAACAATTTCGGACCTTTTCGGAAGCTGACGTGGATTTGCAAAATTATTTGAATTACAGATATATGTGGCTCAAGGGCAATCAAGGGTATTTTGGTAAATTAATAGAAAGACATCTCATTAAAAAGTCAAAAAATTAAAAAAGCTAAAAAATCATTCTCAAATCAAATTTTTTAACCTAGATTAAAATAACTAAAAATTAAAAAATAAAAAAATTAACCTACTTTTCAGAAGGAGGCTAACCGATGTGTGGCTATAAAACTGGTAGTACCTCGGATTGATACTGTTCATATATTGACTAGGGGTTGACTAGGCCTCTTGGGTCAATTACTTGTGAGATAAGGTTACAGGTTTAATTCTTATTAAAAAAAAAAAATTGATATTTTTTATTTCTCTTGCCAGTAATATATAATAACTGTTTTTTTATTATTATTAAATTTAATTTTAGTGATTGTTGGTTTTCTAGTTATTATAGTAAGCTAATTTGATGTAATATTTCTTATATTTATTACTTTTCTCTTACTGATTAACAAAATCAAAAAGACTAGGAAGAGCGGATATGAATTTAAGATTTTTTAGTATAAAATTCTTAACATTAAGATTTTATAAGATAAATGACATATAATATTTTTATAGTAGTTAGAGTCCCTCAATATTTTCACAGAAAAATTTTAGTCCAAAGAAATTTCAACTCTTCAAATAGAAATTTCAACTTCACAGAAAAATTTCAGAAATTTGACAGAGAAATTTATCATAGAAATTTAATTCTTTGTGATGAGCTGAAATTTCTTTAATAATATTATGGAGAATTGTTTTTAAAGTCTCTGGTATTAAGATTTTATAGTATAAATGACATGTAATATTTTCATAGTGGTTGAGGTCCCTCAACATTTCTCCAAAGAAATTTCGATCTAAAGAAATTTCGACTCAGAGAAATTTTGATCTAGAGAAATTTCAAAACACAGAGAAATCTGTGTTTTGAAATTTCTCTGGTTTGCTCAACTTCTCTGATTTTCTGTGTTTTGAAATTTCTCTAGGTTGACTTTTCTCTGATTTGCTCACAAATTTCTCTGTAATTTGCTCACAATTTTCTCTGTGTATTTGACTAATTTTCTCTGATTTGCTCATAATTTTCTTTGTGTTTTAACCAAATCAGTGAAAATTGTGTCTTTTCACAGAAAAATTTCAGGCAACCTCTAACAAACACACACACAAAAAGAGATTGAGGATTGAAAATGGTCTTACTCAAATTTATGCTTGAATATGAGTTTAGCCACTGGAGTAGTCAAATTAAATATAATAACAAACTTATATGAACAAATATACATATATGACATAACTTTGGCAGCTGTGTGTGCGCGCGCGCGCATACGCGTGAAATTTTCTTTTCCATTTGAAATTTTTTTGACCACATTAGACTCCTAGATTTGTGTGCGATAGCTAGAGAAATTTGTAAAAAAATGAAATTTCTCTAGTATGTTGATTTTCTCTGCAATTTATCCGGCATTAAGATATCCCTTTGAGATATGAAATTTCTCTGGAATTTCCTTTATGCCTGTTAATTTTCTTTGGAATTTACAAACTATTCCCTCTTTGAGTTTTTTCTTCAAGCTAGTTGTGTGTGTGTAATTTTTTCTGGTATGTTGATTTTCTTTGTTATGGGATTTCTATGCCTTTATAGTGAACATTTTGAAAGATTGGGATAAATTTCTGTGTGATAACAAGAGAAATTTGATTTTCTTTCCCTTGTCATGTTGATTTTCTCTGGCCAAATCATGCACTCCCACTCGTAATTTTCTCTAGCCAAATCAACTCAAAATCAATAAATAACAAACACCTCTGCTGCAAATCAACTTGAAATCGATATATATAATTTTTTTTGGCATGTTGATTTTCTCTGTCATAGGATTTCTCTACCTTAACAGTGAACATTTTAAAAGATTAGGCTAAATTTCTCTGTGTGATGGCCAAAGAAATTTGTTGATTTTCTTTGGCCAAATCACATACTCCCTATCTGTGATGTTTTTTGGCCAAATCAACTCGAAATCAATGAACAACGAACATGTTTACTGCAAATCAACTCAAAATTGACTTTACGATGAAAAATTAACTCGAAATCAACTCAAATAATGTTTCAAAAACAAAAATCTCAACAAAATTACAAAAACGCGATCTCCAAATCACAAATTATAATAAAAAACCTAATGAGAACCACAAATCGGAATCGAAAACCTAATGCGAAATCAGAATCCTTACACAAATCAAATCGAAATCAACTCCACTGGAACAACGAACAACGAAATCACAAAAGGATGGCTATCTCACTTTTGGTTAGAGGTTTTGAACCTTTGTCCATCCATAGCGCCATTGCTGCTTTGATTTTTTACTTTGCTATATTGAGAGAGAGAGAGAGAGAGAGAGAGTGTGTGTGTGTGTGTGTGGTGGGTTTAGAAGAAATTTGATGTCAGTAATTATAGGTGATGGATTTGAGGACCTTACACTACAAAAAAAAAAAAAAAAATTGTAGACCACTCCCACTAGGAAAAGGTGGAGAGGGATGTTAGATTAATTTTCCCTAATATTATTGAGAGATCTTAACTAATAAAAAAAAATATTGAACATCTCCTATTATCAAAAGTTAGAAAGGAATGTTTCATTAATTTTCTCATGAATTTAGTGCCTTTAATCACTTATTATCGTTTGGAAATAAAAGAGTTTAGAGTTCAAATCTAATCTACAGCTACTAATTTTCGAATGCACGATCAATTTCCATATTTGTTCCACTTAAACCAAATTGTTTTACTAAGAGGAAAATTTTGTTCATTCTTAAAAGGTCCATGTAATAAAAATTATAAATGTTTTGTAGTAGAAGTAATTGTATTATGTTAATTTGTGATAAAATATACAAATGGCAAATTTATGGTATGTACTTTAAAGCTAAAAAATTTGTAATGAGAAATTATGTCATTTTATAATTTATGTTACAAAAATTTATGATATTGCCATATGCACTATTTTAGGAGTGCACAAAATAATATTTCCTTTTACTAATTCAATCAAAAATTGATTATACTAATAAAATCATTCAAAAATGTTCACAAACATGCTTGAGCATTTCATAATTCTCTATATTATATTAAATTTTATAAAAATGCGTAAAACACGTCGAAATCTTCATATAATATATAAATACTAAATAAATGGAATTGTGAATTGTCAAAAATCTTATGAAGGAACTGTTCAGTTCGAACTATTAAGTTCTTTTAAGCCTTCATTTACAAATCAAATCATAATTAATTATTTCAAAATAAAAACCATAGAGCAAAGTGTATAATTTAGACCACCAACATTTTTTTAACACCCCTATTGACAGATTTCTGTCATCGAACATCAAATTAAAGTCATAATTTTTTAGGTGGGTGTTTGTTTGATAGAAATTAAATTAATGTAGTGTGAAATCTATGTGTAGACTGAATTTGAATCACAAGATAATAATTTTAAGTAATTTCTAAATAATTAAGTCTGAATTTATAATATTACTGTAATTGTTTTAGACCTTATAATCCAAGCAATTGAAGTAACTCAAATTTAATTAATGTATGCAAAAATTTGCTTAACATATACAAATTTTAACTTAAATTTATAAGATTATATCATCAAATTCTAAAATCCTTTAAATTGGACTTTCTGTTCAAGTTTTTTTTTATTATTATTATTTATTTTGATCTAAACTCTCTGTTCAAGTTGACCGTCCAATTTGCATCCCCATCGTATATAAAATTTCGTGGTTTTTTACTTGCAACTAACGGTTTATGCTCTCACTCTTTCCCTCTTAAAGTATATTCCTTATCACTATACGGTCTTTCGCTCTTAATTTAAAGCATATTCCTTATCTTTATACGATTTCACTCTTTTCCCATTAAAGATAAGGCATTATATCTAATGGATATTTTTTGTTAGTAAAAACTTTAACCTTTATAAAATAAAGATATTTACGTGCACGTCCTAATAAGTAGACTTATTGTCTAATAGATCCTATGAAAAAAATTTGTCATAAAAAAAGGGGGAATTGACTGGTAAATCCTCTTTTTGGAACTTATGGTGTGGATAGTCCCAAATGTTTTCTTATGTACCATTTGGTCCTAATGTACATTGAATGACTATAATGCCATTAAGTTGAAACACGTGCGTGGGGTTTAAGAACGTAACGGATGGATGTCGTTTGGTGTCACATTGATGTTGTTATGTAATATGGGTAGGATCCCCACGTTGACCGACCCGTTAACGTTTCAACTCTCCCAAATTGGAAACACCACTGATTTTGGTATGTAAATCAAAATTGCCCTAAAATTTAGGGTTGAGAAGCGGTGGTTCGAAATTCAAATTCAGTCAAATCGTTACCCACATCATAGAATCGGTGTGGCTCCACAAAGATTTGGAGATTCAGAACGTTGTGGCTGGATTCGCGTTGGTGTTTCTGCAAGATTTGTTGTTGGGTAAACCCTAAGAAGTGGTGCGACGTGACGACCGTGCGACGATTAAGGGAATATTACGACGAAGGAATTTCTTACTCATACTCAATCGCGATGACCGTAAACTTGATTACATGTTTTTGTTTACGAATTTAGGTTCGATTCGTGTTTAAAAACTTTGTAATGATCATCGACGATAGTAGATCTGTCGTTGTGGGTGTTGATATATGTTACGTCTGACATGTTTAAGTGCTGATTATGTTTGGGGAAATCAGTAGGTTGTAGTGCTTAGTTGTTTACGTGGGTAGGTGTAAAGTGTCGCTATCATGAAGAACAACTGTATTTCATAGTGAAAAGCTGAGAGTGGTGGGGTGTGTTAATAATACGGTGTGTGTGTAAGTGGGCCTTCATTTTTTGTTGATGTGGTTGTAGTTAATATCTGTTATGTGTGTGGGGCATCAGTTTACGGAGTTGTGTGGATATTAATGTGTCATTTGTTGGAACGGAAAGGGTTTGTCGTCTCACATTTAATTTGTGTTGATGTGAAGGGAAAGATGCTGTGGGGTTACGTCGTTTATTGAATGTGGGTATTTTGTTATTTGCGATGTGTTACGTTAGGTTGACGTGGGTATGTCCATTCCGTTTTAACTATGTTATATGTAATTTCCGTACAATATGCAGTGAAAAATTATTATAAAAAATGTTATGTGAAAATATCATAATGTTGTTATTGTTACTAGTTGGGAGTGGTAATTCGATTGTTTTTTTAAATAATTACCTGCTAATGTGAAGTTTTTTTTGGTTGTAAACCCTGTGTGTGTGGTGTTGTTGTGTTATAATTTTGTGAGATTATTACGAACTTTTTTTTGTTTTGAAAGTTATGATTTTGAAACGGATATTTGATTGGATGTTTGAAATGCAGGTGGTAGGAGGTCAAACAGTCCTTGGACGTGTTCATGTGAGTGTAAACGTCAAGATGCAGCCAGCAAGAGATTGGCAAACGAAGTTAGGGTACGAAAACAGGGGCGGATTTTGTTCAAACAGACCAAAATTTTTAATCATCCAAGTGTGACACCGAAGCTTAACCGTTCGAGGCTCAACTTCCGGTCAAACATTGCAGGCGTTGTGAAGTTAGTGTACGTGCTGAATCTGCGAGACGAACACCTAGTTCTCCTGAAGAGGACGCTGTTCTGGTTGATGTTTGAAGCAATATTGGTAAATAAACTTGACCACGCGGACTTCCGCAAAGGGGACGACCTGGTAGTAAATATCATACGGACGTACAATGCGCGGGACGGGATGTTTGTCATTGGTGGACGGCGCGTGGGCATAAGCGATGAAGACATCAAGCTGATATTTGGGATACAGTGTGGGTTAGGTTGCGTTGATTTGACCCCCAGACCGAAGGCCCCGTCAGATTTCGTACAACGTAGATGTGATAACACTAGTCGAATAACCTCGAAACTGATACGGACCCTACTAGTCGAAGCTGCGGAGGGCAGCATTGCGCGTGATGTGGAAGACACTGTGAAGCTGCTATGTTTATATGCTTGTGGGAAATTATTCTTCTCAAATTTTGGAGAAACAATCAGCTGGGCTCTAATTCGGTATGTGGATAATTTGGATGCAATGAAAACCTACGATTGGACGGGGGCAATACGTAGCTCGTTGATGAGTTCGGTGAGGGAATTTTATCGAACACCTGAAAAAGTCACCAGATGTGTTGTCGCATTGATGGTAAGTTTGTTTGTTTTTTTTTTCAATGTGGGTGTGCCGTTATTTGCAAGTGATTTATTATATCCTGTACATGGTGTAGTCATGTTGCTAAAATGGGTATGATTGTTTGTTGTGTCTGCTGTGGGTTATAGTATTGGCTCTATGAACATTCAACGATCATTGCGCTGAAATCTGCAGTCGCATTTCCCAAGTTCATGAAGTGGGATGTTGCCACATTAGTTTCAGCGGCGCGTGGGGTCAATCTGTCAGGACGTGTGGATTTCCAGGTAATAGTAAGTTGTAGTTGTGATTGCATTATACGGAAATTGTTTTATAATTGTGCATACATTTGTTATGTTGTGTTTTACAGGTGAATGTAGGACGATTGATTAAGGAAGACTATGAGGTTAAGATTTTTGAGGTGGATGGGGTAAACTGCGGTGGGAGTGTTGGAAATGTGAATGAGGAATTCGGTGGTGGTATGTATGAGGATGATTTTGTTGATATGGGAGTGGATGGTAATGTGGAGGGTGTGGATGGAAGAATTTGTGGTAGAAATGTAGAAAGGGACTCGTCTTCGACCCGTTTTGAGACACCAACCAGGGATGTTCCACGAAACGCTGGTAAGCAGGTAATGGATGTTGGGATACACGTTTGCTACGCTACGGAGAAAATTGTGGAGCTTGAAATGCAAATCAACGAGAAAGACAATGTGGTTGCAGAGTTGCGTGCAGAAGTGGAGAGACTGAGGAAGGCGAATGAGGTTCAAACGTTGCATCTTGTTGGAGGTTTTGGTAGCTTGATGGAAGCAAAGGACGATGAGGTGAAGAAACTCAACACTGAAAATGCTGAATTGCGAAGGGCAATGAATGTTTTGGAGGATCAGCTGGCAGAGCGCGAAGTTCATAATGTGACACAACAGTGACTGGGGATGGAAATCCAGTTTGGGATGTTACGCCGGTAAGGGAACAGACAATCAGTGTTAGTGAAATGCAGCGTGGTGTAATGCCTGGGACAGAGGTGGTGGTTATAAGTCCAACCATGGCAGAAGGTGGTAGGTTTAACGTTGGGAGAAGTTCATTTATGTGGGATGTGAAACTCAAAGAAAGGAAAGGGTTAACACATACGGGGTTTGATTGCGTGGGTGTAAGTGGTCAGAAGAGTAAATCAAACATGGTGCCACTTCATTCGTTCATGAGTACTGCAGTCATCAATCCCAGAAGTGCTTTGTCGCGCAGATGTAATCGATGTGGACGAAATTGACATACAACCGAAGAAGAAGTCAGGATTTGACATGAACAATGCATACCTGCAGTGCGGAAAATGTTGACAGCTGCGGAAAAGAAGAAGATAACCGACGCGTACAACAAGGATGGTGATAGGTATCTACAGAGTAATTATTTTGGAATGTCGTTGCTAATGTATTACATTTTTTTGGTGTGATGACATGTGTTGTGTGTTGTATCTTGATCTTTGTGATGTGGGATGACGGGGCCATGGTGTTGCTGTGTATTTCACTGATATGAAATCACTTGTGCGCCAAACTGAGATACGGGGGAATATAAGATACGTTAAAGGGGATTTATTGAAATGTGTTTGTTTTTTATTTTTTTCCCCAACCATGCAATAATCCAACATGTGAAAATGTTACAGGTGATTGATGCATATCTTTATTACGCTAAATGATGAGCGTGAGAGGATAAATGAGGCGTTGATCTTTGCAGACAATTCGTATTTCTTCAGTAGCATCTGTCTATTAGGTCTGTGACTGTAAGTGTTATGTTTATTTATGCGATGTAATAATGTTTAACATGTTTGCTGGTGATGCAGGACATGATGAAGAACAACAACGTACAGTCAAGGAATAGGTATGTGTTGGACAACTGCGGCAGCTAAGCTCTTCTGCTTTCGTGCATTTCGCTTTGCAAAGACTCACTTGACGCCGGTCGATATAACCTTCGAGGATGGGAGTTGGAAGCATTTTAACTCAATGAGACCGAGGCGGAATTGTGGATGTACACTACACCGAGGCACTTTCCTGGTGAGATTTGAAAATGTTAAACTGTATGGGTGTGTGTGTCCACATGACTACTGTATTGGCTGACTTGTGTATGCGCTGGTGTAGAAAAACATTGTCTCAGAGGTGCAGAGGCAGACCATCGGAAATGACGCGATCGATACCAATTTGTGACACCCGTTAAAGTCGATGGCGGTATCACAACAACGTCCCAAATCGTAAGCACGTTGCTAATTTGCTCGACGACAAACATTTTAAGCACAGTCCATGAATTGTTATCATTGTTATTTTTTGACATTAATAACATGTGATGTGAAATTGTTGGACAGGCTTGACTGTGCTATCCTTGTGTGTGCTGTGATGCGCCAATATGTGCGCCATGTGGAAGTAAGAAGATCGCTACATGGGGGCAACTACAGTGTGTTGCGGGCAATCATGGTGAAGTCTTTCGTGAATGATGAGGTGCGTGGATTGAAGAACGACGTGGACTGAGTGAGGTTTACACAAATGTGGCGCGTTGACCGTGTGTAGGGTTGCACATACAATGATTTTTTGGTATAATATTAAACTAGACTATGGGTTTTGCAGATTGTGTACGCTGTGGTGCGCATATGTTTAATTTTTGGGTTATGCACATTATATTATTTTGCACATATTATGGTTTGTTCATGTAGGTAGTTTAGTGTGGTGGATGGTTTATCGTGAATTACACAGCATTTTGTCTGAAGTTAGTGCGATTTTTATTTTGGAAAATGTTATGAAATGTGTTTCTGGCAATTCTGTGTTATGTATGTGTGTTTTTATGAGTGATGTGCTTGTGTGGAAAGTGTGTTTCCTGTTTTGTTTATATGAGATATTTGTGAACAATAGTCAGTTGTGAATGAGTGGAATAGGATAAAAATATGCATGAAATGGTTTTGGAGTGATGTGAGTTGATGTTACATTGGTACGTAGGACCGTACAGAGGTGTTGTGAACAGTGTAAAGGGGGATGTGGGATGATATTATTTGAGATAGTGTCTATGTTGTATGAATCGCGGAATAAGGTGTTGTATTGTACTTTGTTGATTGCTTGATGGTGATCTTGATTTTGGGGAGTGTGGTGTAAGTGGGTGTTGTAATGCTGTTAATTGGAATTAGGGAGGCATTTGTTTTTATGTGGGATGTACTATATGCGTAAGTTTCATAGTTGTGTGTTTTTCTTGATGGCTTGTCATGTATGATGCGAAACTTGGGTGTGAAGGTATACAAGTAGTTGAAACTAGGATGTTAATGGTTGATGGGTAATGTGTCAACCAAAAGCGGGTTGACATTGGTTTAGTAGTTGAACGTGACACACATTGCACTCGATTGTGAAATTTGAACATCGATTCGTGACAAATGAGTTTAAGGGACTGACTATATGCATGACGCGTTTACCATGATGTGGGTTGCTGTGTGAGGCTATGAACACCACGTTTTCATAAATTTGTCTTTGAGTGTACGATTATATGTAAGTAAGCTTGCAGGCAGAGGACATGTATGTCGTGTTGAAACACAAAAACTTTGATAAAATTTAAAATATGGATTAAGCAACGTTATGCAAAATATATTTCAGACAAAAATAAAACATTAAAAAAACTGTAAGCCAGTTGTAGTTGTAGGCGAACACAAAACATTCATATAATAAGTTATTAAAAAACTAAACTGTATGTGAGTATCACATGCTTATTTAATGGTATGCACGAAGTACACAACCACTTTAAGAACGCAGTAAGAATAAATTGGGATGTCTGACGGATTGGGATTTCGTCTAAATTGGTTCTTTGCAGGTCTTCCTGTTGTGGTTTCCCATACGACCACACCTTCCACACCGTATTTGTTGCACATTCTCACCTTTAGACGGTATTCTCTTCTTCTTCGGCCTGCTGGGCGGACGTTTCACGTTTGGTGGGTAGATGACGTAGTCGGTGGGGTTGAACGGTGGTTTTTCAACTGTTGGTATTGGGTATATGGTGGGCGCATATGTCAGACGGTATTCGGACACATGGTACCAAGGTATGACAATGTCATCAAGGTTTTTCCCGCTTTTTCGCACTGCGACAATAGCATGCGCACATGGGAACTCATTTATTTGCCACTGGAAACACGAACATGTACGGCTGGCGATGTCCACCATAACAAATGGGAATGGGTGGACCTTGTACACGTCGTTATTCGCCAGACTCACTTTCCATGCCCGACTTTTGTTGTAAGATTCTTCCAGACGCGATTCCATTGTGGGACAAATTGCGCCAGTCCATGTGTGGGCCGACACCCTACGCTTTGCCATTTGTCGCATAATCTGTCCTCTGATGCTGTCAACCATTCTGGTTATGGGTAAATTCCGTGCTTCGCGAATCCAAGAGTTGAATGACTCAGCAGCGTTGGAGCTCATTTCGCCGTACCATTTACCTCGTCAAAGCCGAATGGGGAAAAATGTAAGAATGAAACATGCTTGTTTGTTGTTTGGGTATGTGCACGTTCGGGTCGGGTGCGTACCTGAAAAATGCGTTCGCCCAGTGTTGTGGATGTGCATCCGTAAGGAATTTGGTGGCAATGGCTTTTCCAGATTTTTGAAAGTCGTCGACCTTTTGATTAAATGTTGTTATGGTGGGTGCGTATGCACACTTACGGAATTTGCTGACAAGCCCAATCCGATGCATGCTGTTAACGTAACGTAGTTTGTCCCGCAGATTTCTCTGTAAATGTTAGAGGCAGAATGCGTGGTGAGATGTTGGGAAAAATGTAGGCATTGCTTCCATTAGTCCCACGTTTCTGTTAGACACAAACGTGAGTGTAATGTCACTGGGAACCACATTGGCAAGATGTTGTAAAACCAACCCCAGTTGGTGTTGTTCTCCGAGTCCACAATGGCATAAGCAAGTGGGAACAAACCTGTTATGAATGATGAGTATGTAAGTATCCTGTAAAATATATCCAAACGTTCAAAATAAATTTCTTTTGAAAATTACATGGGTCGCACCTTGATTACCGTCTTTCGCTGTGGCGGCTAACAAAAATCCTTTGAACCTGCCTTTCAAGAAAGTTCCGTCGAGGAAAAGTAATGGACGACAATGACGAAACCCGTCAATGCATGCTTTGAACGAAATGAAAAAACAGCGGAACCGGTAGTTGTTTTCATCGTAATCAATGTCTACGTAACTCCCAAGATTGTATTGCATGACGGCATCACGATACCAACGTAATTGGTCGAATGATATGGAATGGGCTCCGAACAATTCCCCCATTGCCTTCTCAACCCCTAACCACGCAACCTGGTAGTTGACATCCAACCCGTAGTCATCTTTCAAATCTAAGACGACATCAGTTGGACGTGTGAGTGGTCTACATCCGAACACGCAGTGCGATAATGTCAGCAACCATATCAGATCCAACTCTAGGATGATTTGATGTCCGGACGGATACACCGCAACTATGCACACTGTTCAATTTCCGAATGTAGAAAAATTGATTCGCTTTCAACACCCGAGCGTGTACAGACCACGTGCATCCCTTATCCTCCAACATAGAGCAGACTGCTGTGACCTGTATGGAGTCGTTCTTAACGTATCTGAAATTGAAGCCGAATTCCACTGCGTATTTGCACAAAACTGTACGAAATTCGTGTGCACCGCCCTCAAAGCATTGACCAACATGGGTTACTCCCCGCGCCCATGATTCAGTCAGAAGTACTTTATTTTTGTGTGGGTAGAAATCAGGCAACAAATCAACCTCGTCATCAATTTGTCCTTGATCAATAACGACTATTCCGGGCACGGGGTTGGGTTGCATATTATGCTGTTGGGTGGAAGTACTTACAGTATCCACCCTTCCATACTGATCAACCAACACACAAACGTGTTACAACCCGAACGATCGGGCAAGACTACTAAGGTTTTCCAAATCAACATCATCTTGTAAAGTAAAACTGTTCAAACCTGGAATGTCGTACGACAGTCCCACACTATGGGGACCTAGCCCGCTGAACTTGGAACGCAAAAATTAAACTAATTCGGCAAACGTGCCGTGATCCCGGAGATTGTAGGCTGCGTTAATGTTACGATAAGAACACAATAACATCAATCCCCCTTCCATACCGTCGAGCACACACTGCCATGGGTTAAAGCACATGTTATACACATAACAAAACAGGAAAAAATTACCCACAAACTGAAAACAGTAATAAACTGGAAAAAAAACTGAATCCTCTCACCCCACAGTAACGGTGTGGGGGGAATAAAAAACAAGGGCAGATACATCATAATGAAACATCATTACAACAATTGTGGACCCTTTGTAAACGTTAAAACTTGGTCATAGGTAGACGTCATCTGTAGTGCAATGGAGTGTTAACTATGGAAAATATATAAACGTAACATGTACCTGCAATGATAACCAATATTGACGACTGCAATAGCTCTCCCCAGCAGCAAGAAGACAATGAAACCCTAATTTACTAACTCACAAAAAACCCTTCAGCCCGACCCACAAAATTATCACATTCCTAAACATATGATCCAACTTGCCAACGTGACAGAGCAACGTATCCAGAAAATATTGAGTGAATCCCATAAAAGACGTACATGCCATAACAAAAAAGGGCAAAACAGTCTCCCCACATCACACAAATTTTGAAATGGGACTTTATTGTCTACCAAACGTGTAAAATAGGACTTTCCAAACCAAAAGATTCAATTTAGGACCATAAAGAGTAACAGTTTGGGACATAGGACTTTCTGATAATTTTCCCTAAAAAAAGTCACTAATTGTAAGTTTTAGCGATAATTTATAAAAATTATTACAAAAAAAAAGTTACTAATTGTCAATTTTTAGCGACATATAAAAAATTGTCACAAAAAAATTATTTTTAGCGACAATTTTACAAAAACTTATTTTCAATAAGACTTGATAGGAATTAAATTAAACTATTAAGACCTATTACTAGTTTACCCTATAAGGTGTTCAGGCCAAAAGTCCAAATCTGAATTATTTTTTCCTAACAGTCTACACTCAAAAATAGTATGTCCATAAGGACATATCTAGACAAAATGACCAAACTACTCCCATGTCCATAATACAACTACTGTAAAAAAACCCATTTCCAAACCCTCATTATAGACAATATTGACAAAGGACTTGGCAGGTGTTGTCTGGGTTTGGAGATCTCCGACGGATATAGGATTGGAGTTGTCCCCATTCTCTCTCTCTCTCTCTCTCTCTCTCTCTCTCTCTCTCTCTCTCTCTCCAACGCTTCGTCCCTAATCTGATTATTAGAGACAACGGCAATGTGGTGGCACCGCGCTGCCAATTTTGTTGTTGAGGTTGGTTGTGCTGCCTCAGGCTCCCCGCTGTTGTGGATCGGGGGCACACCAGGAAACACACACAAGCAATAAACAAGAGATTTAACGTGGTTCGGCAAGTCACCTACGTACACGGGCAGCAGATTTCACTATATGGAGAAATGGAAGAATTACACAATTCACTCACTCTCTGTATTCTCTCTTGAACTCACCACTCACCACTCACCACTTTTCCCTCTTCTCTCTCTACCTCTATTTATACACTGAGAAGGGAGAGAGCTGGATGGCTTTGCACATAGCCAGCTGGCCATTCAACAAAGGTGGATCGTCTACCTTTGCGGCTTGTCGGTTGGCAGCCGCAATCGAGGACATTGTTGGAGCTGACTTCACATCAGAAGGAAATCACCCCTCATATGGGGTGATATCAACAAATCACCCCCTCAACCCATGTGAGGTGATCCAATGCACACACTGCTGTTAATCTTGTCATGCCCAAATTTAACACAGTCTACATCTCCTCACTGAGACACTGCATCCCCTGAAGCTAGAGATAATACACTAGAGATACAAAAGGAAGAGGGAATCCTATATCCTCAACTCAACTCACACCACTCTCTGATTTGGAGAGAACCTCTGCTCCTATCTCCTACAGATTTCTTCCACGCTTCCTGTCCTGGATGTCTTCACCTATTATGCTTGAACTTGTGTAACCAAGATATCATACACCCCCTGATTGGATGTCCTGTACCCCCTATTGGGATGCCCTTGACTATCATGTATTTGCCCTCTGTCCATAGTGATCGATCAACACTGCCTTACACCCGAAGGTGCTTAGTTTCGAGAGATGTTGACCAAGTCCAAACAATGTTGGAACTTGATCCCAGAAACCACTTTTATTGGCCGGATTATCTGTAGTATTAATCTTTTGAAGCAGAATATCTCCTTCATTCACAATTTCTTGGATGAAATGGAAACGAACATCAATGTGCTTGGTGCGGGAATGATGAACCTGGTTCTTTGCCAAACAAATGGCACTCTGACTGTCACAGAACACCTCAACGTGCTTCTAAACAATACCCAAGTCCTCAATTAACCCATGTAGCCAAATAACTTCCTTAAAGGCTTCTGTCACTACCATGTACTCTGTCTCTGTAGTAGACAAAGCCACCATTGACTGAAGCGTTGACCTCTAACTCACCGGCCCTTTAGCAAGCGTGAATAAATACCCTGTTGTTGATCGGCGTTTGTCCAAGTCACCAGCATAATTTGAGTCCACATATCCAACCAGATTCTGTCCGAGTCGGTTATCTTTCTCGAACTTCAATCCCAGATTAACCGTGCCATGTATGTACCTTAGGATCCATTTCACTACCTGCCAGTGATCTTTTCCTCGATCATGCATATACCTGCTTACCATACTCACAGCATGTGAGATGTCAAGCCTTGTACAAACCATAGCATACATTAATGCACCAACTGCATTTGCATATGGAACTTGTGCCATATGCTTCCGTTCTTCTTCTGTGCGTGGAGACATCGAAACACTGAGCTTGAAATGAGGGGCCAATGGTGTACTTACAGCTTTTGTTTTCCCATTTATGCCAAATCTGTCTAACACCTTTTTTAGATACTGGGTTTGTGTCAGACAAACCGTGCCCTTCTTCTTGTCTCTCTTAATCTCCATGCCAAGAAGTTTCTTTGCTTCTGCCAAATCCTTCATTTCAAACTCTCTTGCCAACTGTGCCTTGAGTTTGTCAATCTTCACCTTGCTCTTAGATACAATTAACATATCATTCACATATAAGAGCAAATAGATAAATGAACCATCTAGAAGCTTACGGAAATATACACAATGATCAAATTGATTTCTTGTGTATTCTTTCTCTATCATGAACCAATCAAATCTTTTGTACCACTGTCTCGGGGAGTGCTTCAATCCATACAACGATTTGTTCAGCTTACAGGCCCAATTCTCTTTTCCAACAACTTTGAAACCATCTGGCTGGGACATGTATATCTCTTCTTCAAGATCTCCATGTAAAAAAGCAGTTTTGACATCGAGTTGGGCGAACTCGAGATCAAACTGTGCAACCAAAGCTAACAAGATACGAATAGACGTATGCTTCACAACAGGTGAGAATACCTCATTGTAGTCTATTCCTTCCTTCTGAGCATAGCCTTTAGCTACCAATCTAGCTTTGAATCTGATGTTGTCTTTGCCTGGGATGCCTTCCTTCTTGGTGTAAACCCACTTACACCCAATTGCTTTCTTGCCTTTTGGAAGTTGCACCAACTCCCAAGTCGGGTTCTTGTGAAGTGACCCGATCTCTTCATCCATAGCCTCCTTCCAATTAACACTTTCTGCATTCTGTATGGCTTCTTTGAAAGTGCACGGAACATTGTCTTCAATGATTGGAAGTGCATAGGCTACCATATCGGTCATCCAACCGGGTTGCTTAGTAACCCTTTTCCCTTTTCTGATTGCAATGAGTTCTGACTGTTGTGGGGCCTCTGGATCTTTATTTTCATCTGAACTCTCTTCAGAGCTATCCACTGAGACTTCTTCAGGATGGTTGATTGGCTGACTAGTCTTTGCTGGAGTCTCAAACTCCACCTGCACTGACTTCTTCAATGCTTTCTCATTCTGTTGAGGATTTGGTTACTTCAACATTGTAGACTCGTCAAAGGTAACGTCTCTTCTAGTGACAACTTTCTTTGATTCAGGGCACCAGAGTCTGTATCCCTTGACACCGTCACTGAAGCCCAAGAAGATGGCTTTCTTGGCTCTTGGATCCAACTTAGATTCTGTAACATGAAAATAAGCTGGACATCCAAAGATACGTAACTGATCATAATTAGTAGCTGACACTCCTGACCATACCTCCATGGGAGTCTTGCCATCTAGTGCTGCAGTAAGTAGTCTGTTGACAAGATGATGTGCATAGTTCAATGCCTCACCCCAAAATGCCTTGCTCAATCCTGAATGTGATAGCATACACCGGACTTTCTCCACCAAAGTGCGGTTCATGCGTTTTGCAACTCCATTTTGCTGCGGTGTTCCAGGAACTGTGAAATGTCTCATTATCCCTGCATTCTGGCAAACCTCTAAGAAGGGATCTGATGTGTATTCCCCACCATTGTCAGATCTGAGCTTTTTGATCTTTCTGCTTGTCTGGGTCTCAATAATTTTCTTCCACATAAGAAAGATTTCTAATACTTCATCTTTATGCTTCATTGTGTAAACCTAAACTCTTTTTGAGAAATCATCAATGAACGACACAAAGTAGTGTTTACCTCCCAATGAAGCATTCTTGGAAGGACCCCATACATCGGTGTGAACGTAGTCTAGAATCCCTTTGGTACGATGAATAACAGTACCAAACTTGATTCTTGTTTGCTTGCCCAGTACATAATGCTCGCAGAACTCAAGCTTTCCTGTTTTGGCGCCTTTCAACAGGCCTTGCTTTACCAATCCTTGTAAAGCCTTCTCATCGACATACCCTAGGCACATGTGCCAAAGTCTGGAAGTGTCTGATACATCATCTTCTAAGCTGGTGGAGACAGCCACTCTCCCTGTGACTGTAGAGTCGTCTAGGAAATATAAATTTCCCTGTCGAGTACCCTTCATTACAACAAATGCTCCTCGAACAACTTTGAGGACTCCACCTTTCATAGTTACTCTGTAACCTTTGGAGTCTAAAACTCCCATTGAGATGATTCTTTGTCAAAGCTGGTACATACCGAACATCTTCAAGAATTTTCATTGTTCCATCATGAACCACTACTTGTTCGGACACATGTGGTAGGAACATCCAGAATCTATAATCCATTCATCAGACTGGCCATATGATGAAACTGTGAAGGCTGATCCTTCACCATTATCTCTATCTCGTGCAACGTTTACCTTTTCTTCTTTCTTGTCTTTATTAGGACAATCTTTTGCCCAATGCCCCTTCTGGCAATAAGCAGCACACTCGTCTTTTGCAAGACATCTTCTATCCGATGATTTCCCTCTAGATTTTGAGCGAGACTTTCCTCGCCCTGTATATCTTCTGTTATTTGTTCTCTCTCTGACTGTCAATGCCTCGGATGCTGAGTCCTTGTTTATAGATTTATCTTTCCTTCTGAACTCATTATTTACCAAGGCATTTGCAACATCAACATACTTGATCTTTTCTTTACCGTACAGTAAAGTGGTAGTGAGATAATCATATGAGTCAGGCAAGGAATTCAACAATAACAGTGCTTTATCTTCATCACCAATATGATCATCCAAGTTCTTCAAATCGGTGAGAATTTTGTTGAAATTGTTTAGGTGTTCGTTCATCGAAATACCTTTCTTGTAGCCGAAACGAAATAACCTCTTCTTTAAGTAGAGCCTCAATACTCTTTGTCATGAACTTATCTTCCAGTGCCTTCCAAAGCTCCTTCGCAATATCATATTCTGTGAAGGCGTACTTCTCATCTTTTGCAAGGCAAAGTCAGATGGAACTGCAGGCCAGGAGATTTACCTTCTCCCATTCTATCCCGTCCAGGTCATTTGGTTTGTCTCATAGAATGAAGTGCAGGTTCATCTGGACAAGCATATCTTTAACTTCACATCTCCATATGTCGAAGTTGCTGCTTCCATCAAACTTTTCTACCTCAAACTTAGCATGGGACACTGGGGTCCAATGCCTAGAGTTGCTTGTAGTCACTGGATTACTTATGGACTCGGTTGATCTGGTCTCTGTAGATTCTACCATTAAATTGTTTTTTTTTTAAAAACTCTGATTCAAAAAAATGACTGTACGGATGTGTCTGAATTACTCCAAATAGTTGGAAAACACTATTGGATCGTCAAAAACGGACTCCAAATGACTTAGATCTGGCCATAACAGTTTGGACGGTTTAGATCTGTAGAATCTTGTGCGTCTGAGATGCACCGGATAATTACTCCGAAATGGTGCTGTCAACGGCGGCTCAGCGGCGCGGCTTGACTGGCTGGGTCAACAGCTCTGGCGATAACGTGGCGGACACGTGGCAGATGACGTGACAACCCTGCTGACGTAGCTGATGACGTGTCGGCTGACGTAGCTGATGTCGTGGCTGATGACGTGGTGGCTAACATGGCGCTGACGTGGCAATCTGCTAATGTGTCGCTGACGTGATGGCTGACGTGGCTCGTCTTCTCCCTGGAGACGTGCGTATGGCGCGTGAATGCGCGTGGTGTGACGCACCGACAGTCAATCGGCGTGTAAGGACGCGTGGTGAGAGTGGACTTCACTCTCTTTCTTCAGAGGGCGCGTGAGGATGCGTGGCTAGTCTTTTGGGGCTAGTCTTTGCTGTTCTGGACTCCTCTCTTCGAGTTCTTGCTCCTAGTGTGCTCAAAAGTTGATTTCGAGCACTTCGAAATCTAGACACTTTCGGAAAAAATTCGATTTTTCACCACCCAAGCTCTGATATCAATTGTTGTGGATCGGAGGCACCCCAGAAAACACACACAAGCAATAACACAAGAGATTTAACGTGGTTCGGCAAGTCACCTACGTCCACGGGCAGCGGATTTCACTCTATGGAGAAATGGAAGAATTACACAATTCACTCACTCTCTGTATTCTCTCTTGAACTCACCACTCACCACTTTTCCCTCCACTCTCTCTACTTCTATTTATACACTAAGAAGGGAAAGAGCTGGCTGGCCTTGCACATGGTCAGCTCATCATTCAACAAAGGTGGATCGTCTACCTTTGCGGCTTGTCGGTTGGCAGCCGCAATCGAGGACATTGTTGGAGCTGACTTCACATCAGAAGGAAATCACCCTTCACATGGGGTGATATCAACACCCGCAACCCTTCTCTCTCTCTCTTACTCTCTCTCTCTTTCTCTCTCTTCTTCGCCTCCTTACAGTCGCTCTTTGCCGTCGCCATTGCTCCTTGTCGTCTCTTAAGATCTTTGCCACCAGTGTCTTCAGTTTGATCGTCGACTTCCAATTCCAGATCGATGAGGAACCAACTTCAATTGTTAGAAACGGCGGCGATACGGTGGCACCGCCACTGCTGGTTTCATTGTTAAAGTTGGTTGTGCTGCGGTCAGGCTCCCCGCAACCCTTTCTTTCTCTGTCTTCTTCACCTCCTCACTGTCGTTCTTCACCATTACCATCGCTCTTTCCCATCTCTCTAGATCTTTTTCTCCAACGTCTCTAGTTTGATTGTTGACCTCCAAATCTAGATCGATGAGGAACTGGCAGTCTATGGAGATCTCTCTTTGAATTATATGATCTTCCTTGCGCCAAATGATCTCCCTATTACTTATTTATTTATTTTTGGTAGTCGTTGATCTATTGATGATGTCATGTTGTTGATCATGATAAAGCAAATCTATAAATTTCAACAAATAAAAGAAAACATAAGTTTAGTAAATTTTTTTTGTTACTTTACTGGTTCTGTTATTATTGATGATAATGATGATGAAAAAAGATCACCATTTGAAAAATCTATTACAATCCTTAGGAATATATACCATATTTAAACAGATAAGAATGCTTTGGTAAGACCCTAATCTCATTTTTCTACAGTACGACATCACATAACACAATAGCAAGCCTATTCTTTTTCTTTTTTCTATGTTGTATGTGTTCAAATCCAAATCTATTGATTTTATCTATTGTATGTGTTGATGAGTTTGGTCATTTGTTGTTTTGATTATGTTAGGATAAAAAAACGAACAAATAAAAAAGAGAAAAAAATTTGAACAGATAGAAATTTTAACAAATAAAAAAATTAACAAATAGGAATTTTAATAGATAAAAATAATTTCAACACATAATCAACAAAAAGTCAAACAGATTTTAAAAAAGAAATAAAAGGGTAAAATTGAAAACAAAATGTTCTTCAAAACTTCTCACCTAACTATTACACAAAACGTTGACCTCTCATCAACCAAAAAAATAAAAATAAAAATAAAAATAAAATCCCTTGGACCTAATACCTTATACTCTCATATTGAATTTATCACCAATTAATCGTATAAAATAATTAGGTGAAAAATATTTTTATTTGTTTTGAAAGATATTTTATTTTCAATTTTATCTCTTAAGTTATCTGTTTCAAATTTATATATATATATATATAGATACATATATGTTCAAATTATTTTCAATCTATTCAAACTTTTTGACAATCTATCCAATTTGTTTTCTTTCTCTGTTCAAATATCTATCCAAATTTTATTATGGAAAATGTTTAGTGGCCTGAATTTTTGTAGCTCGAATGTGTCAAAACAACATCATTTTATACTCAAAACGACGTCGTTTTGAGTGTTTCGAGCCATTTGAGCCATGATTTTTCGGGCCACCTATCATTGTTGTTTTATTATATATTCAAACATTTTGACTGAATTTATCATCAATTAATCCTATGAAATAATTTGGTAAAAAATATTTTTGTTTGTTTTGAAAGATATTTTATTTTCAATTTTATCCCTTAATTTATCCGTTTCAAATATATATATATATATATTTGTTCAAATTATTTCAATCTATTCAAACATTTTGACAAACTGTCCAGTTTGTTTTCCTTCTCTGTTTAAATATTTATCTAAATTTTATTATATATTCAAAGTTTTTGACTATCTATTCAATTTTTTCCCCTATTCAAGTATCCATCCAAATTTTATTATAGGTTTAACTTTTTCCACTAAATTCCATTTATCTGTTCAAATTTTGAACAAATCTGTTCAATGAAAAGTTTTTTTGAACCTATCTTCTACCTATCTATTTAATTTTTTCAATATGGAGACACAACAGATCTGTGTAGAGGCACAAACCGATCTATCTGTGCAACAACACCATATTTTCTGTCACTATTTGTTGGAATCATCATCATCAACAACGACGACAACAATAACAAAAAAGAAGAAAAAAAACAGATAATCAGATCATGAACAACAACAAACCAGATAAAAAAAAAAAATTGAAAACCCTCCTCTGATATCCACAACAGATCTATTGATGGAAAAAAGAAAAAGAAATCATTCATGAATAACACAGGGAGATTCAATAGATATCTCTTTATAAAGTTCTCCTTCACCAAATCCCCTGCTCTCAAACACCAGCAGCAGCCAATCATGGCCATTACTACACAGCCAGCCGCTGCTACTAGCTACCAGCTACAACCACAGTACCAATTGCACTTTCAACCCTCCATTGTAGATGCACAGCATAACACTACTTACAGTACAACCACCACACTAAAACCCAAGGCCACACCATTCACACTGTATTGCAGCGGCACATACCACACAACAATCTAGGGTTCAGATCCAGATTTGGTAGGTCACGAACCCTTAGATGATAGCCATGGGTGGAAAGAGGCAGTGGAAGTGAAACTGGTCGTTTCCTCTTCCACCGCGATTGTTGTGGACGTCGATCGAACTATGCTGATGAGGTAAAGCTGGAAATATTTTCTGATGCAAACGGGTTTGAGGTTTTCAACAGTAGTGGCGGCGTAGTTGCCGTCGTTTGCGGCGGTTACGGAGTAGGAGCTAATGGTGCGATGGATGGATCGTCGCCTAGGGTTTCACAATCTAAGAGAGAGGGGCAATGGTTCTGGTAGTGGATCTTGAAGTAGGCGAAGAGGAGGCAGTGAACGGAGGAGTGGCGTCGTTAGAGGAGAGGCGATGGACAGAGGAGAGGGACTCTGAAGAAGATGAAGAGGAAAAGGATGAGAGAGAGAGAGGGAGTTTGGTCTGTGAAAGAACCAAATATTCAATTTGAAATGGCAATTTGAAACCGGCCCGACAGGGACCCGACTCTCCGACCCCGAATGGAACGATTTTTTCCAAAAAAAAACTCCCCACGGGCCAGGGATGGTATTAAAAAATAAATCCCCGATCATTTTCGGGCTAGGGACGGTGATACCTTCCCCAACCCCGGACTTGCCCCGGCCCCAACCCCGTCCTCCGTCCTCGTTTACTCCGATAAGAAATTACAATTATAACCCTCCCCATATATATATGTTTCCTAATGAAGATGTAACACTACCAAATATTCTGACTCAGTTTAGTCTTTCTCTCTCAAACCCTCGCCTCCCTTTGATGTCCCTCTCTCCTTCCGACCTCACTGCTTCACCTCGACCTTCATCACTATCTCCCTCTGATCTGCCTCACGCCGATCTCTCTCTCTCTCTCTCCGATCTCACATCGATCTCTCTCCCTCTCTTTGATCTGCCTCACGATGATCTCTCTGCCTCCCTTCGATCGCCGTCATCCCTCCATTCCGTCTGAGCTCAGATCGCCGTCGTTGTCCCTCTGATCTGCCTTTCGTTTCAGTCGCCTCATCCATCTAAGCTCAGATCTAATGAAGATGAAGAAAATGATGTGTTAGATTTTTTTTATTTTTTATTTTTATTTTTTTACATTTGATGAATATATATGCTCTCACAGATCTGTTGATGATGTTGTTGTTGTTGATGAGTGTATGCTCAGATCTGTTGTTGTTGGATGTTTATGTTTCTGTTGTTGTTGCTGTTGTTTTTTTTTTTTTTTAAATTTTAGCCGGGGAATTATCAGGGTCGGGGAAACCTAATCCCTGTTGGGGGACGGGAGCCGGGGTGGTGATAGGCTCCCCGTCAAGAATCGGGACCGGGGACGGGGAAATTTCTACCATCGATGATCAGGGACGGGGAGTGTGATCTCCAGGCCCGTTGTCATTCCTATATTCAACATATCAATATATATATATATATAAATGGTAAATTACATTAACATTCCCTGAGGTTTATATTTATTATAGTTCTCTCTTTCACCTTTTAAAAATTGCATCCCCTCCCTGAGATTTAAAGTTTCATTACAAATTACTCCCTCCAGCAATTTAATTTTTTTAAATACCAATTTTGCCCTCACTGGGTAAATTACATTGACACCCCTCACATTTTAAAAATTACAATTCCCTCCCTAAGGTTTAAAGTAGCATTACCAATTGCCTCCTCGGTTAGTATTAGTTGAAAAAAAAATCATTGAAAAAAAATTAATTGGAAAAAAAATTAATTTAAAAAAAAATTTATTTGTCAAAATTTTAAATTTCTGTTTAAAAACCAAGGTAAATTCATATTTTGAATTTACGTTTTTTCCTCAAATTTACAAACTGAGACAACCATTTATAAACCAAAAAAATTAGCAAACAAGTTTTTATGATAGTTTTTTAAATTTTTGTAAATATAAATTGAAAACAAAAAACGAAATGATTACCAAACGGGCCTCATATGATAAAAATACCATAAAATTAACAAATAATTAAATAAAGTTACCAATGTAAGAAGTAACTTATTGAAAGACTCATAGGCTTTGTATGGTTTGATTTTTAGAATTTTTTTAAAAAAATTAAAAATTAATTCGGTTAAGAAATAAAAAATAAAAAATAATTATCATTTTATATAATTTTTATCTTTTCGAGTGTAATAAACATAAAACTCAGGGGGTGTCAGTGTAATTTTTATCTTACATTGGTTTTTAAACAAAAATTTAAAAATTTGACTAACCAAAAAAAAAAATCGAATAATTTTTTTTTCCAATTATTTATTTATTTTAACTAATACTAACCAATAGGGCAATTGGTAATGCTACTTTAAACCTTGGAGAGGAGATTGTAATTTCTAAAATGTGAGGCGTGTCAATGTAATTTACCCAGTGAGGGCAAAATTAGTATTTAAAAAAATTAAACTGCTGGAGGGAGCAGTCTGTAATGAAACTTTAAATCTCAGAGAGGGAGATATAATTTCCAAAAGATGAAGAGAAACTGTAATAAATATAAACCTCAAGAAGTGTCAATGCAATTTACCCATATAAGAATTGCTTTCCTACTTGTCATTCTATTTTCATTTTGCCCTCCATTTTCCTTTTATTTTATTTTGATAAATCTCCATTTTGCTTTTCTTTTGATTTTGTCTTTTTATTTTAAATAATTTATTAATAGTGACTTATATATTGAGTGAAATTTTTTTCATAATTGTGCAAATATTCTTGATTAATTATGCAATAGGTTTTCTCATAATTACGCAAATATTCTTGGTCAATTATGAAATATAAATATTTTATTTTTTAACAAATTACAAATACACCCATAAAGTTTGTTTAAAATATGAATCGGTCATATAATAGTAGAAATTACAACTATCATTTGTGATAAATTTTAATTTAACACAATACTCAAGGAAAAGAAAAAAAAAATATTCACCTATGCAATAATAAATTATCAAAATTGTTTATTGAAAAATATTTTTCATGCAATTAAAAATTGTTAATTGACTTAATAATTTATTTATTAACAAAATGGTTAACTGAAAAATATTTTTGATATCATTACTAATTGTTAATTTACTTAGTGATTTACTTATTAATAAAATTAATCATTCATTATGCGAGTATGATTTATGTATTAATAAAATTAGTTATTTGTATATATATATATGTATTTTCTTTTGCTTCTTTAATAGTTCAGTGAATTATCGTAGTAGTTTTTTTTATGTGGAAAAATTATCGTAATATTTGTTTTATATTTATCTGTTAAGAAAAATTACACACCATAATTTCTTTTCTTTTTTTATAAATTCGAAAAAAATGTTAAAGACCCATAAATTCACACAAAATGATATGGTAATAAAATTGGAGTCTACATCATTGGTTTTATAACAAATCAAAAAATCATACATATCATACCATATAATTCTATTATATATCTAATGATTTATATTATTCAATATCATAGAATAATATTTAAAATTTAAAAAAATTATCAAAATACAAAATTTAAATATACTGCAATAATAACTCGTGCCTTACATAGGCCTTCTTAAACTAGTATATATATATATGAGTATTTTGATCATTTTATCTAAGCTTATCTTGAACAAAATATTTCAGCATCTAAATTTTTGGCCAAACAAATTTCAAATTTAAATTTATAAACAGAGTGCCTAAAAAGATATATATAATAAAATATAAAAAAACGCAGCTTGCTTGTTTTCATTTTTCAGAAAACACTTTTTAGAAAATTCTACTTTCTTATTTTCTGTGTTTTTTGTTTTTACTGAATTTTTTTAATATTTTAAGTAATTTTTTTACTTTTTAGACACACCTAACATAAATACACCTAAAAAGTAAAAAAATTGTAAAAAAAATCTTTTAAAAATTCACTAAATACCAAAAATACAAAAAAAAAAATACAAAAATTCAGTACATTTTTTGGATTTTTATATATTTATTAATTTTTTAAAATATTTTTTCATAAATTTTTTACATTTTAGATACATCTAACTAAAGTGCATCTAAAAAAGTAAAAAAAAATGTTTAAAATTTAAAAAATATTCACTAAAAACAAAAGAATACGAAAACAAAAAAATTTAATTTTCAAAAAACTCAAACCAAACACACTGATTCACATCCATAAATAAATTAATTAAGGCGAGTATCTTTCTTGGAATCTCTTGAGAGAATAATAATAACAATAGATAAATTTACCGCATCTCTTTTACCAATTCATAGTCCAATACAATTAGAAATACAGAATAGCTCTTTCAGGAAAAATCACACACAAGATAAAATAATAAGATTATAAATGTCTAAACTCATTAAGGTTGTATTTGGATTTTTAATTTTTAATTTAAATTTTTTTTTTGAACTATGAAAAAAAAAGATGTTATGAAGTGTCATCATGACATTCGTGAGCCAAAGTAACCTGTTGCTGATTTAACTCAATTTAAAGGAAGAGATCCACTACTAAGGCACCAGTGAAACTCATTAAGCACCCTTAACAGGGTTAAATTTCAATCGGAGTATAGTGTGAGATCTCTGCAAATAACTACTGAAATTTTATCCAACATTTTCGCGCCCCCAGGAACCTGACACTGCTGGGGAAAGCCAACGCTTTCACCACTGGATTTTTAATTTAAATAAAGATTTGTAGAAGAAATAGAAAATGTGAAAGAAAGACATAAAAGTTTAACTTATATTTTTGTCATTTTTTTTTCCTCTACAAATTCTTAAAATTTATGATCCAAAATCAACCTAACCTAAAAGAACTTTTGAAGACCTCTTTGAAAATGAATTTTACTTGTCATCCCAAATTTCTAACCTCTTCGTAACTTGTTCCACCTGCAATGCATTCAAATTAATTTTCAACGATCATATTTTTTGATATTTGGTTGATATTCAAAAAATAACATCCCAAAATCAAATCTGGTGGGTCTAGTGGCATTTCAGCAGCTGAAGCTCTTCAATAAAGAGTCTTCACTGACCCAAAATTAACTTACCGACCATGAAAACAAGTCATTCTACAAACTTTTCGTAAAAATGATATAATATTCCCAACATTCACCTTGAGCCAAACACATTCCTAAGTTAAACTCCACTTAGGATATCAAAAACACTCCTAAGTTAAACTCCACTTAGGATATCAAAATCCAACTCCAAACTTGATAGTAGGTGTGACCAAACACCCCTTTCCAACTAAAACAAAATGCAAATTTTTTTACTTCATTGTCTTCCTTCTTTTCTCTCTAACTTCTCTCTACATTCTCTCTCATTTTCCTTTACCTTCTTGGTGGCCAAACACCACACCTTTGCTCCACCCTTACACCACATCCTTAACCCACCATCTCCACTACCGCCGGCCACCTTATCTCGCCGAAAAAAGGGTCCGGTCGGCCACTCATTTACTCCATCCGAAAATAGCACACAATAGAAGTACCAACTCTAGATTTTTCTTAATCTTTTGAAGAATCAAAACTTGGGGTTTATTTTCTTGATGGATTAGAGGCTTTTAATTGGTAAGAATCTTTCCCTAAAAAGTTTAGTTTAAGGTTTTACATATTTTGAGTTAGAGATGATAATTTTTTTAATATATATTTTAGACCTATTTTGGTTTGGGGTTTATTGTTGAGTTTTATACTCTCAATTAGTTTCTATGAATGTTTTACATGTAGAAAAATGATCAATTTGATTGTTGTTTTGGATATTGAGATTTGGGTTAATCTAGGGTTTGAATGTGATGTAAAAATTGGGGATTTTGGTGTTAGGAAATTTATATGTTAAAATTGATTTGTTAAATGGTGGATTGGGTATCTCTATGTTCTATGGAGGAATTTTATAAATGATTGAAGTGGTTTTACCTAAGTTGTAGAGTTTATGAAAATGTTGATTTTTGACTTTTGTAGTTAATTGATGGTGGTATTGTGCATATAAATTGGTTGGATATTTAAAAAGTTAATAACTCAAAAATGTACAAAGGATGGGTGTTGTGGAGATTGGATAAGTTGTTTGTTTGGGTGACTTGAAGTTGGAGGAGTTCTTTAGTTTGTCATTCCATAGCATGTCTTATTTAGAATCAATTTTGTAAATATTGTAATTTTCATTGAAAGCTTTTTCCTAATTTTAGATCCTATTTACTAATTATTAGGATTGGAGGGAGGCGTATACACCTCTTGGGAATTAATTCGTGAGTTTCAAATCTACGCTTTTGCTATTTTGGAGGTGAGTATACTTACCACGAAAATTACATTACTTCTATCTTTATTACAAAGTCTGAAAATATTTTTGAATTAAAGGAAGTGAATGATACATTTCATCATGATATATGTATAAACAGAAAATCTATAAATCTATTGAGGCCAAGGGTTGAGTTTAAATAAATATATGATTTCATTTGTATAATGAAGCATTAATTTTTATGAGAATTTATTTAAGTTGAGCCCTTCAAATTTTATGATGATGATGATTGAATGACAATGAAACGTTATGCGAGGGTATTTATTTTATTGATCATATAACCGAATATAGCTTTTGGGGCCACAAGGGCCAAAATGCTTTGAGGTCCTGGGAACTGAAATGTTTTAAGGACCATAAGGGTCGTTGTACATAAGGGGTCCTGGGGATCGAAACATTGAAATGAGAATTGAAGTGCTACGATGACATGAGTTATGTTCTTATGGTTATGTTTTGGGTAATAGTACCGTCACCACCTAAGTCGCGAGGTAACGCGACCCTAAGGCTATGTAGTGGTTCGTATGATGGACATGAAATCTTAATGTAATGAAAAGTTGTATTTTTGTTTACTTTCATTATTCAAATGTATTTTTTTTCTGCATTATGAGATTCCTTGGAAAATTCTTGATAACGGTATATGCAATTTTTATTTTTATTTATTTTTTATTTTGTATAAATTTCAGTCCAATTAAGCTCTTATGTTTATTATCTTTATTTTGAACCCAATTGGAATGAGCAAGTTTTATAACTCCATGGTATTGGTATACTCATTGGGCTTTAGCTCATTCTTTTTAAATTAATTTTTTTTTTCAGATTCCTAAACTTTTGTGTGGCTCGCCTCAACTTGGAAGATTAAAATTTTTGGAGGATCAAATGTGGGCATCTTGTAATTGAGGTTTTGCTTAGGGTCATTCTAGGATATACTTTTATCCTTTATTTTTTTATGAAGGAGGTTGATTGTAAATATTTGCTTTATGAAGTTGGATGCATTGATGGATTCGTAAATAGTATGTTTTATTTTTGGGGAAGTGATGCTTGGGAACTATCTTGTAGCATGATGATATTTTTGTCTTTGAATGGATCATCTCATATATGTTGGCCAATCGAAATGTCTTATGCACTATTGGTGATGTAGTGATGTGATACAAGAATTATACAGGTGATTGTTATGTATAGGTGCTATAGCGTTTGAAGTGCACCCTCTTGGCGGGCTTTTGCCTTGCCAAGATTGGGTTGTTACAAATGATTTTTTTACAAAAATATTTTTCATAGTTTTTATTCAACCAATTAATGTAATTACGTAAAATATTTTTGGGAAAGATATTGTACGTCAAAACAAATGGAGCATTAGTTGCAATATTTAGAAAAATTCTCAATTTTCTTTTTCACAAATCCCTCACAAACACAACCTTAGTGACATTTAATGACAACATATATCGTCCTACTCAATTCAAAAACTTTAATTCTACTTCTAAAAAATAAAATAAAATAATTATGTTTGGGTTATGGTAGCTGGGTGTATTGAATATTTGGCATTATAGACATGGTGTAAGAAATTTGTATGAAGGTCAAGAGAAAAATGGAGTATCTCTTTCTTTCAATCTGTTCGACAAGTCACCCATACCAAAATGATGGTTTGCACCAGTGTGCTCGTTATCGACCTTGATCATATTCCTTACAAACACCACAAACAGTTTTTTGAAAATGCATTATCACTCTTTATACAAACAATAGAAGAATGATATGAAAGAAACAGTCCTTTTAATGATGGACCATGCCATCTGATATGTCTAAAAATGAATTGTCACTCTTTATACAAACAATAAATCTAGGGACATAAAAGTGCTATTGGGAAGAATTGCTCTTCGCTCATAGGCCCTTCCATCAGATGTCTAATATTATATTTATTTTGTGTATTTAGTTTTGTGTCCCTTGACTTATTGTATCAAAAGATAATCGAGTGTATATGCAACTAGAAGAATATAGAAGAAAGCACATGAGTTATCAAGCAGCCAACCTTAGCACCAAATTTGAAGTGAAAACCGAATAGTGAGCCCAATAGGATCCCAACTATATAATAACAGCCAACATTCACGTATGCAACAAAAGCTTGCCATCTACACCCCATAGCAACTCCTTCACTCCTCTAATTTCACATTTAAGTTAGGAGATGAAAGAAAAGTGAAGCCATCTAAGAGTGAGTCTGAATCAATATGGTCATGTTTGATTCACGGATAAGAAGCAGGAGATGATTATTTTATCTCAAAGTAAAATTATTCAACATTTGATTCAGATTTTATGACTCGTTATCCTGAGAGCTCTTTTATTTCGCATATGTGGGATTATTTTGTCCAGGAATAGGAGAGATAACTTATCCCAAGATAGAACTTTTGTCACAAAATGACTAAAATACTCCCATCAGGATAACTTATCCTAGTACAAGTTATCCTCCATAATCATATCAGCAAATAAAAAATGAATAGATTAATTAAGAGGATAAGTACCGCCATGGGATAAATGATTTCATGGGCTAGTGGATGCAATTAAGTAATGAGATTAGTTTTCCAATATATAGCTTTTGCTTTTTTGTTTTTTGATTTACAAATGAGAAAATTTTAATATCTTAAAACTAAACATTACATCAAGAAAATTAGGAATGAGGAAAGAGCTTCAAGACTCAGAGACACATTCCAACTAGGTAGACACACCCACAGCCAATACAGAGAATTATTTCTAACTGTTGAATCGAAGAAGAAAGATAATTTAGACATAGGGGATAACTAATCCATGGGGGTGAGTGTGACGCCCCGATTCTACACTAAAGGTTGCAGAAGGGAAAGTCACTAGTGAGTCCTATGGTCAATAACTAAGTAAGATCCCAGATCGCCAGAGAAGTCAAAATAGCCTCCCCTCTAAGTCCAGCTTTCTTAGGCAGCGTACTGCCTTTTTGACAGATCTTACAAGGCATTGACACAAGGTCTCATAAGCAACATTAAGGTTAATACATAGGATATAAATACATAATAACCACAATATACTTGCTTCAAAAGATTATTCCATTACATTACATCCCCAAAAGAAAGTTTTAAGCTTCATATGAGTCTTACAAAATTATCAAAAGAAACTTCTAATATTCTAGGATAGCCAAAAGTCTTCAAAGGTTTCCGGCTCGTCGTCTTCCGCTACGAGTTCCGCTTCGTCACCTAGCATGATACGCCGTGAGCTTTGAATGCCCAGTAAACACACACACACCCCACCCATTTTTCCCAGTCCAATACACAATCACATTTATAGCACCAAGTAGTAAAGCATGATACTCTAATAAACAAATAAATGCATTAAGAGTTGAGTCAGATGTTAGTAACTAGAAATCCCCCAAAGAGATTCCGTCCTCCCGACCACAAGAATCGGACGCGGATTATTCGGTATGCCCCCTCTTTTGCTGCTTTGTTGCAGAACTAACCTCGGATGCCTACCAACGGTTATATACCGCGTAGCGCCAACCGCAGGGCCTCAAAAGAGACGGTAAAATAGGGCCTTGCCCGAATCCCTCCTTACACCAAACCACCTAGGGTCCGAATACAACCGCTCCGTTCAAGGGCCCTGAAAACCACT
This sequence comes from Camellia lanceoleosa, assembly GCA_025200525.1. NCBI lineage: Eukaryota > Viridiplantae > Streptophyta > Magnoliopsida > Ericales > Theaceae > Camellia > Camellia lanceoleosa. The sequence continues at coordinate 113,847,584 of CM045770.1, read as the reverse complement.
TGCGCAAGATTTAACCTCGAATAGGGAACACATCCCAACAAACCATATATCACATATTATCATCGTTTCATAACTCAAGTGTTCGAAAACCCAATACCCACCCAATTAGGTTTCCCGTTGAATTAAGTGTTTTAAATCAAGGTTAGTCCAACTAAACAATATAATAATATCCACATAAGCATGCATCCTCAAGATAAGAAAGATAAATAACATAACATGGACATACAACATCTTGCCAAGATATGATCATAAGCCATTAAACATTTTCATGAATACAAGGGCACAAAACATCCATACATAACAAATTTCTAAATTTAACATCACGTGAAGATTAATACGAAAGGACTACTTTAGATCATCCACCGAACTCGGTCTTCCTATGGTTCATAGAGAATTTGATCTAGTTTCTAGAACATTTTTCGGAAATGGGTTTGCTTTTCCAGATTTTAAGTTATTTAGAAAATAGTCCAGCGCTGTCCAGAATCTATCCAGATCCGTCGACCGTTACGAAAACTTGATTTTCTTTCAAACCGCTCAATGTTTTTTGATGAAACCAATTTTAGTTGAAAGCTAACTCCTTAAGGAAGGTTTTGACATAAAATAGAGGTTCAGAATATTTTTGTACATTTTTCTGAAATTTTTGAAAGTTGACTGAAAAAAAATAGGTTTTAAGGTAGAATGCCCAAAACAAGGAAATTTATAAAAAGGGGGTTCCACCATGGGAAAGTTTCATTTCTTTTGTGAAGAAAATATGCTAACTATCACATGTTTAACTCCGAAAATTTGTTTGAAAGAGTACCCATGAAAAGTTGAGAGATGTGTACAAAAGAAGATGGTTTTGTGCCAAAATGGGTAAAATACATGAGAGATGGAAACAATACTCAAATCTTAATATTTTCAACATAGGAACTTGATAATAACAGATCTGAAGCTTTATTTAGAATCTTTAAAAACATGCATTAGAAAAGGAAATGAAGAGAGGGTTGTGTTGGTGGCTTACCCTCCAAGCTTAGCACAAGAAACTCTCCTTTCTTCCTCTTTCTTCTCCTCTAAATTTCTCTTCCTTGCTCTCTCTCTAACCAAAATGTGTGTGAGTGAGTGTGTTGTGTGTATGTTTGCAAGCTAGGGAGGGTGTGGTATATATAGGCAAATTTGGGGTAAAAGGACAAAAAAACCCTTTAGTTGGAATTGGATGGAAAGTTAGGATTTTTGCTTGAATTCTAAAGGAATGGAAGGGACTTAGGAGGTGTGTTCCATTGGTTTAGGCCACATCTAGTTGTAATAAAACGAATTCTTGGATTTTGCATCCTAGGTAGGTCACTAGGTTGTATTTTTTCTAGAATCTCATGATGGTGTGTCTTGGAAATAGATTTTTCACCTCCTCCAAGGAAGGGCTAGCCATAGGGATGTGAAGGGACTAATTTTTTAATTATTTTAAGTTCTAGGCACATTCTCCTAGGTGTATATGTATATATATATAGCAAGATTGATGGCATACCAAGGTACAAGATATGAGTACTATTTTGGGGCAAGTTTTGAAATTTTAAAAAAAATATGAGGGCTTGAAGTTAAATACATGTAACCTGGGTAGAATTAAATTAAGTTAGGGAACCTAATTTGGTTAGAGAAATTTCTGTTTCGATAAAAATAAAAATAGAAATTGCTAACCGACAAGATTCGAAATAATTCAAGTAAACGAGGGGCTAAAAATAAATAAATAAATATAATTCAACATTAGGGTCTTAAAAGTAAATACATATTTCAGGGGCCTTACAGTGAGAGTACTTATTCCTTTATTTAATTGCCTATATGAGGGATACGGGCTTAGTCCTAGAATTAGAATATTTTTTAAAAACATTATATCACTGAGGGATAAGGGGAAAAAAAGAAGTAATATTTTGTTAATGGAAATAAAATGGGGCTGAAACAGAGAAAAAGTTGAGAATAGAAAAAAAACTAAATGAAAAAACTAAATGTCAATGAATCAACTTGCAAAACAAACACCATAAACGAAAACAAAACCCTTTCATGATGCTTTTGTAAAGACATATAAAATTCTAAGAAGAAATGGAAAATGCTTTCATTATTTTTTGAAGCAAACCTTACCAGACAAGACGGGTTGGATTCCACTGAGGATGAGGGAGAAGGCAAGAAGTGCACAAAGTTCTAATACAGCTCTGGCCACGGTTTCACAATCCATGAAGGCATAGCTAATGACATTGCTCAGTGCAAGGACAACAATTGTTGTAATCAAACAAAGTATGAAAGAGACTAAGTTCACCACTGCTATTGAAAATGCTGCTAACTTGTCATGTCTTGCTCCAAGCTCATTGCTCACCCTCACACTGCTCAGCATATATATATCAACAACATTAATATTTGTGCTACATGTAACTTCTAATTGCATTGTTGTTCACTATTCTCTCTGTCATTCAAATTAAACACCTTTACTAAGATAATTGTTTAGATTAAAATAAAATGGTTGGATCAATGTTAAAAATATAAGAAATTATTATTTCCATAGTCCATTTCAAATATTTCAAAAGGCACCTCTTTATAAAAGAGGAGCCCTACCATGTGAGAAACTACATGTGAAAGAGAATGAAATAATTGTGGAAAAAATAACTCCCAAATATATGACAGATTTGATTTTCTAGTATATATCTAGATATATGATGAAAAAAAGAGAATTAATATAGATAAATAATATTTTAACAATAAATTAATGAATGAATTGAACACAACTGACCTTACTGTTGCATTGAATCCAATGGAGATCATCATTATGCATCCTGCAATTATGGATGAGCATTTATTTCAAACAATTATTGTGTACTTGAGAGGTATTGTTATTGTGCTATCTATCATTGTGTCATTGTTGATATATATATATAAACAACGATGAAAACTTTTCTCACCAGATAGAAAGAGAATCCAAAGCCAACTTTGGGTTAGGAAACAACCCAGCCAGTAGAAGAACAATCTAATAATTCCATGACTTTAAGCATATCATCACTGTCGATGCAGCCGACAATTTGAAGAACTTCATAAGCCCAAAAAAGGCCTGTAAACGAAACCCAGACCAAGTGTTCTTACACCTTAAGCTTGTTACTATGTAAACAAATAGGCCCACCACAATAATCCACCAAGACAAGCTCAATACCAACCCAGCACCCAATAAACCAAGACTAGCCTTGTATACAAAAACCTAGGTTGATAAGATGTGTAGCACAAATGTGGCTCCTGAAATGAGTGCACTTGGTAAGACTATGCTCTGAGCTTGAAGGAACTTTTGTATTGGGAAGTTCACAACGTATGCAAAAATTTGAGGAATGAGGCCGTAGAAGAATAATGCTACTGCCGACACGATCTCATTTGATTGGCCGATCAACTTAAGAATTGGCTTGGTGAAAATGTAGATGAGTGTAATGAAGATGCCAGTGGAGATATATGCCTAGCATTTCATATTTCTAGGCTCCATATGTTTGTCCACATAGGGTTTCAACTGCACTTGCCATGCCCATCTGTTCATGCAATAAAAATTTTGATAGGAAAAAGAGTATATAATGTAGTAACTTCTATGTTATTTTTTATTCACTGATGTTGTATGCAGTAATGAAATTTTGATATCTGAAACAGAACCAATTGCAATAATATAATAGATGTCATTATGTCATTAGTAAGAAAATTTTATGAAAAATGGGGAAAATTATACTTGTGATTGTTGTAGTATCTTGCGTCAATTTTGTCGATGTAGTTTTAATCGTCATTTAATTTTTCACATTATATCAATTTAATCCTAATAACATTTATTAAAAATTGGACAAAAATTAATTTCAAATAAGAGCCACTAAATGCACCCCAAATTATTGTTCCACACTTAAAAGACTCTCTTACTTTACTCCTTATCTCTCTCTCTCTCTCTCTCTCTCTCTCTCTCTCTCTAACTTTACAACCACTATTACCCACTTGGAGCCACCAAAATCCTTTACATGGCCACTATCACCACCTCACCTCTACCACCCATGGTCATCACAAACAATCCTAAAAACACCATGACACCAACTCCCTTACACCAATAGACATAGTCCATACGAGAATCGGAACAGCTTTGGTCGGGGTGCAATGCCAAATATCAACTTTCGCCTTCGTATATTTTTTAGATAATACAACAATAGATGTGACCCTTATTTGCGAATCTTCTAGCATCTCAATCGTAGAATACTTCAAATACCCTTTCATTTTACAATATGTTACACCCCTTTTAATATTCGAATCTTCAAGTTGATACTTAACAACCCATGGCACTTGTTTATCATTAATGGAACAATAACCATTTCCATAATACACTAATTCGCTCTGACAGTCCACGGGGAAAACAAAATACACCTCCAAACTGTCATTGCCATCTAACCTCCGATCGTATACATATACTCTAACCAATCCATTGGTATTGGGTGCGCAAAAGGGGAATATTTTATCAATATTTTATCAACCTTAATACTCTTTTGTTTATATCTCAATATCAAATGAGAAAATAAATTAGGCAAAGCAAATTCAATACAACAGAAATTACTTGCTGAAACACCTTCAACAACACTAGTTTTTATATCGTCCACATCCATCCACTTGAACATTACAAATAAAAATACATAAAATTATAATTCTAATCAGTTTTAAAGTACATTTGACTCCTTAACGTAATTTTGCATTTTTTGTAATGCCCAAACCTTTCACATGTCATCGATATTGTTCGTTTTGGGTCGTGCCCCCACGGATTTGTTTTTCCCAGTGGGTCACCCATCCTAAAACTACTCCAGCCTAAGCACGCTTAATTAGGGAGTTCTGCTAGGGATTTCATCACCCGGGAAAAGGCCTCGATGCTATATAAGGATCTAGGTTTTTACTTTTATAGCCTAGGAACTCCCCCTTCATTTCCGATGTGGGACACCGGGACCATACAATCCACCCCCCTTAGGGTTGCACGTCCCTCGCAAGAGCCTACCAAGCCCCACATGCACCGAAAGACACCAGGGGCCCACATTCGGTACTCTGGAGAGTCGACTCTGATACCATTTGTAATGTCCCAACCTTTCACATGTAATCGATATTATCCGCTTTGGGCCGTGCCTGCACAGATTTGTTCTTTCCAGTGGGTCACTCATCCCAGAACTACTCTAGCCTAAGCACACTTAACTGGGGAGTTCTGTTAAGGATGTCACCACCTGGGAAAATGTCTCGATGCTATATAAGGGTCTAGATTTTTACTTTTATAGCCTAAGAACTCCCCCTTCATTCCCGATGTGGGACAGTGGGACCTTACATCTTTTCCACTAACAGTAACAGCCACTAAATATATTACACCCTTGTGAATATTTCCAACATTTTCCCAATAGCGTATCTTTGTAGTCTGTCCAAACATCAACTAGGAAGAACTAATCCACAACCTCTATTCCATGACGAATATACTCTTTGTTCTTCCCACCAACGAGCTTGAATCTCATCTTCTTTAACATCCGAAACCTGTCGGACTGGTCAGGATCAACAATCCAAGTCTCAGGACCTCACCAACTCCAATAAATATCTTGTCAGGTGTGGGGACGGAATCTAACGGACTATTATCACTTTATGACGAAAAGCAAAACGTGGTGGACCACAACTTCCTCTTTTGCCTCTTGTCCCAATTGAACATTCCCAATTAATTTTATACCCTTAACCACAATCTTGTCTGATTGATGGTCACATCTTTTATTACCCAACTCAATACCATTAAGCAATCTCGCTACAATTTTATTATCAAATTTAACGTCCATTGATTGTTCATCGTGCAGTTGTAATTTCCTTACTCCCTCTCTTAGTCTTCTTAATATATTGGGAAATATTCTGAACGTACCGTCTACGAATGTACGTCGCCCTAAAAAGTGCACGAACTCAGTAACTACGCTTATATCCACTGGCCACCGGTGTCATTGACCTTTGGTACTCAAATATTCAATAAACAACAATTAATTCAATATATATCCAATACATTTTAATTGAAGGAAGTTTTCCCAATTTGGTAACTTTTTTGTGTTTTTGGTATGAATACATTTTGATATCTATTTTGGTATCAATCGACGATAGTGATATGAAATAGGGTGATTTTTTTTTTCTATGTGAATATAAGCCTCTGTTTTTATTTCTCCTTACGCCGTGAAAACTCAGGACCAGCCTTGCATGCGATGATCGCTAATTGAGTGTTGGTGTTGATAGTTAGTCATGACGGCGAAAATTGAGAAATAAGCTATAATCGTGGCATTGGATTGGGTTGATGGTGCTTGCTTTGGTTGGTGAATGGGAAAAATACAATCGAGAGACAGTGCATATACAACTGTTGTCTTGTCGGTGTTGTGGTGGTGTATTAAATCGTGGAAGTAAGATTCGTTTGGCAATTAAGGATCTGATCCTCTTGATCTGTGTTTAAAATTTTTTAAAAAGTAATAATCAAAAAAAATATTTGCGAATTTTAATTGGGCATCCCTATTTCATTTTTAATGATGTGAAATGGATTCTACTATTCACTCCTTATTCTTTCTCTCTCTATTGTTTTTCTTCTATCTCATTAGAGGTAAAAATAAGAATCATACGTTAAAAAATGTAGTAACACCACTAATAAAAATAAGCCTTTTTAACACTAAAATGTGTCAATAAAAACAATTTTTTAGGTTATGATACCTATACTAAAAGTGTCACGCCTCAAAATATTTCAATAAAGATAACTTATATGCGGAATAAACATAAGAAACAACATAAATTCATATATCAAAGTTCACTGTTTAGCAAGCAATTAAATGCCATATAGGCTTTCATCTTTCCAAGACATTGCTTGGTTACACAAATAGAGTCTCGCTTATTACACATTAAGCCCTTGGCTTTACAAATAACACTCATGCACACATAAAGCATAACTAGGAAACTCTTGCTTCTTGAGAGTCCATCCATGCTATTGCCTTGGAGGTAACATTTCACCTGCACCTGAAAATGATATTCCCGTATAGGGTGAGCTAACAGCCCAGTAGAGATATGCTAAACATAATATGAGCAATAACTAAAACGTGAGCATTCAATAAATGTTTGATTCACATATATCCATTCATAATCCTTTTCAATTACATGACAAATGTATCCATGTTTCATAATAATTTTCATTTCTTAATTCATAATCCTGGCTTAGAACCTAGCCATACCCTTTAAGTGAGATTACATCTCATATCAACAGTACTTCCATTTCAATTGAGATAAAGACTCAAATTAAACATTTCGCACTTCATAATAGATACACATATTTGCTGTATCAATCTCAAACAAAACACTTCCATACTTCATATATGATATACTGGTGTTGTATCAACATAACATAGAAACACTTCTACATTTCACAATTGATAAAGATATACATTTTTGTGCTATATCAAATCAATTTAACACTTCATAATCAACACTTGATACACATTGTAGTGCTGTATCAATGTCACACAAAATCCGGTTTAAGAGTCCATCCCCTATCTTCCCTTAAACCGTGGAGTACATCCCCTATCTCCTCCCACACAACACAATGTATATAAACATCATCATATATATGTTCATTTAATACACAAATTCGATGTATTATCACAACTGTCATATTCGATTTCATTTCAATTGATTAGTATTAGTTTGCCTAAGCATCATGCATTGTCGACAACAATCACGACTATCCTCCACCGATAGTCCCAAGCAGTTATTTCTAAACAGAAAATAAATGCTACAACAGATATATATAATCTCAACGTTTTCAAAGTGAGTGATTAATGAATTCAACTCCACTATTCTACCTCATATTGAGTCGATTTTATTATTTCCAGCTCAATTTCATATTTCCGTATTAATTGCCATTAATTACAGTGATGACCCAAATATACCCAAACATGGCATTTTTCCATTTTTTTCTCAATATAGACCCAAAAGCTCAAATATTATCAAAAACGTCAATAATCTCCATTTTTAAACCCAAAACACACAAGTATGAGTCAATTGAACAAAACCCCTGTTTTCAACATTATACATCTCCAACCTTAAGTTCCCAAATCAAACCACCTATACAAATAACTCAACATTTATGTCAAAACACATAAGAATGAGTAGGAATCCCTACCTCAAATTCGGAGCTGAAATGGAGAAGATGAAAAGAGTTGAAACCCCAAAATCGACGACGATGAAACTTGATCTCCACCACACACAACAAAGCCCTCGAGAAATTACACAACTTTGGCGAAGGAACTATCCCAATGGAACTATGGCCAAAATCCAGCTCGGCACAACTAAAATTTATATAACTCGAGCTCGGCACGTAATGGCTCATTAAACCAAGAAAGAACCATAGAATCTGATAAGCTAACCCTCTACACTTGCACTTATATAGAAGTTTGTCCACCTTAAAATGTATTTTGTAATCGATGTGGGACTTCCAACAAACGCATCAAACGACGTCGTTTGACACAACATTTTCGTCCACTCTTTGAGTCCCACATCGCTGAGAGAGGAAACATTTTGTGTCCAAATGCTTATAAAGTGGTGAATTTTTGCGGACATAGGTCAAGTAACTTCGAATGCATTTTGAATTTTTGTTTTGAGGGGCAGCCAGGGCGCTGCCCTTGGAACCCGCGAGTTGACCAGGTAGCTCGACTCCCGCTAGGGCGCCGCTTGACGCCTTGAGGCGCTGCCCCTAATTCTCGACCCCAAATAAGTGACAAAACATAAAAGAAGGATTGAAACCGGAATTGCTACAAAAAGTAACTCTAACTATACTTTTTATCATTTATTAGTTAAAATATAAAAATATGATTTTTTTTATTTTGTTTAATTCTTTTTTTTATCCATATATTTCAACGCTACTCTTTATTTTATCTATTTATATATACAAATTGTTTAAAGATTCTCCTAGGACTTTTCAAATGTAGCTATTGTAATAGCTAATCCATTGAAATGACTAAAACATGTTGACGCTAACTAAAATAGCTAATAGGCCTCATTTAAATAGTCATTTGGAGATACTCTAAATAACTATTATTATTTTTAATTTGTTCAATAAAATATTAATATGAAAGTAACGAATTTTCTCATATAAATTAATTATATTTAAAAAAAAATTCTCCAATTGGTTTCTTAAAACTCATCCATCTCACTAAGAGTTCTGCCTTTAAATCACTCATCTACTTGTGGATCCTCTTCCCATATATTTATTGGGTTATGCTAGACTTTTTGCTATTTTGTGAGTTTTATTTTTATTAATTATATGTTTTATTTAATTTTCATTATTATGATTGTATTTTATTAATTTCATTGTAACATGGTATATAAATTCAATAAAAAAAATTAATCACATTTAAATAAGCCTATTCACTTATTTAAATCAGGATATTTAACATACTAATTGTTACATTTAAATTTTAAGTGTTTCACCAAATGAATATGTATGGATTTAACATTACTTATTCAAATCAAAGTATTTAGTTTTATAATGTGAATTGGCGAGTTCAACTTTTATAAAGAGAACTTTGATACTTGTAATGTTTATGTTTCCTCAATTATCAAGTTCGGCTTAATATAATACCTTCCATATTTATAATTATTTACCAATGGAAAAAAATAAATAAATAAATAAATTCCAAGAACAATCAACACTTGAAATATTTTTGGCCTGATTATTGTAATGGCCCAGAGCTTCTAGGGCTTGGACGGATTCTTGAAATAACACTATTTATACATAATCACAAAAATAAAAATAAATTTACTCAAATATAATCACTATATAAATCAAGATACACTACAAGAAAAAGCATTTTTGCCGACCACTTTTAGCTACCAAAACCAATTTAGTCGCCAAAAGTCCGGGAATTGGCTACCAAAAATAATTTTAGTCGGCAAAAGTCAACTTTTTAGCTACTAATTTTTTTTAGTAGGGAAATGTTGATTATTGGCTACTAAAAAAAATTTAGTCGCTAAAGATATTACAATTGGCGACTAAAAAAAGTTTAGTAGCCGTAGAGGTACCTTTAGCTACTAAATGTTTGGTAGCCGAATGAAAATAAAAAAAATTAATTTTTAATCTTTCCCGACCAAACTTTTGGTCGCCAAAAGTGAAGTTTCGGCGACCAAATTTATTTTAGTCACTATAGACCTACTTTCGGCTACTAAATATTTGGTAGCCGAATGAAAATAAAAAAAATTAATTTTTAATCTTTCCCGACCAAACTTTTGGTCGCCAAATGTCGAGTTTCGGCGACCAAATTTATTTTAGTTGCTATAGACCTACTTTCGACTACTAAATGTTTGGTAGCCGAATGAAAATAAAAAAAAATTAATTTTTAATCTTTCCCGACCAAACTTTTGGTCACCAAATGTCAAGTTTCGGCGACCAAATTTATTTTAGTCGCTATAGACCTACTTTCGGCTACTAAATGTTTGGTAGCCGAATGAAAATAAAAAAATTAATTATTTATATTTATATTTATATTTTTTTTTATGAAGAGGTTGTACACCCACCATCCAAAAATATTAATTTTTTAAAAAAATTAATTATTAAAATAATATGAATTTCTTATTTTGTCCTTTTTTTAAATCCATTAATAATAAAAAATTTACAATTATGACAATTGATATTTCTAAAAAAATATACTATGAAAAGGTAATTTTGATAAATTAATATTTTTAAAATGTAATAATTGTATTATAAAAAGAAATTAAATTCTGAAAATAGACTATTATTTTCAGATGAAAAGTACAATTAAACTATTTATACTTTTTACATCATCATATTTCAATAACACTAATAAATTAAGAATAAATCAACATTCACAAATAAAAGACAAAATATCTCAATTATTTATCATTTCAATAAATTTTTCAATATTATTACCAGTACTAATAAAAGACAAAATATCCCAATTATTTGTAAGACTTATTGATATTATTTCAGATTTTAAATTTTTTCTTAATTTTTTAATAATTAATTTTTTCAACTTTTTAAAATTATTTTTACGTTATACACGGTTAACAATAATCAAACACTATTGTTAATTTAAATTTGGAGGGAGACATTTCTAATTTAAATTTGAGGGATTTATAAAAGTAATTGGCGACTAAAAAAACACGGGTTGAGCTGGCTTATAATTTTTTTAAAATTTTTTTTCCTTCTTTTATTTTTAATTTTCTTTCTTTCTTTTCTTTCTTATTTTATATATATATATATATAATATAAGAATATAAAATTTTTAAATATATTATTATATTTTTAAGTAAAAAAAATATTATGACAAATATTTAAGATAATTTAATATTTGTAATTTATAATTTTATTACTTATATTTTTATTTAAATATAATTTTAATATATTTGTTACTTTTATTTAAATTTTTTTTGTAACTTTTAATATATTTTTTTAATTCATTATTTACCGACTAAATTTTAGTTGGCGATTAGTCTTACAAAATTGAAAATTTGAGCTTCAGACTTCGGAGGGAAACTTTGGAGTGCTTTAACTTGAACTACCTGACATATTATTTCTTTCCTTTCCATTGCACCTGTGTTACATGGACCATTATCCCTTCCACCTATGGTTTAGTAGTTCATATTCAAACCATGGGTTTTCATTCAATAGTTGATATCCGAAACACCACTGGTGTGGAAGTGTGAACTGAGCAAAAATGACCAATGGTGTGGAAGCTTCTCATATTTGATAGCAGAGTGGTTTTCTGCTTCTCATATCAAGGGGGAGATCCAATGGTGGACAGGGTGTTTGATGAAATGCCTCAAAGAAGAATTCATCTTAATTGCAAATCAACTTTACATAGTGTTAGTATGATTTGATATCAAACCTTTCAGGCTAGAGTCAGTGGTTAGAATTCATCTTAATTAATATATTTTTTACCGACTAAATTTTAGTCGGCGATTATAATTACAAAATTAAAAAATTATGCTTCAGACTTCGGAGGAAAACTTGGGAGGGAAACAGTATTTTCATTGGCTTTAGATTTAATTACAATATTTTCATTGGCTTCAGATTTCAGATTTTAGTTTTTCTGTCTCTCACTCTCTAGGGTTGTATTTTCTTTATTTTGTATGTTAAGAGAGAGAGACAAAGAGACTGGAGATGGGAGTGACGAGCAACCATATCAAATGTAGTATTTTCTAGGGTTGTATTTTCTTTATTTTGTATGTTAACACTCTTTGTGCATGTAGTGTTTGATTTATTCTTTCTTTCCCTTCTTTTCTTGTTCAGTTATATTTAGCCCACTTAAGTTCTGCAAAACATGATGCTACTGGTTTCTTTTGAATGAATGTAGTGGATGAGTAACCATATCAAATTAACTCGCCAGACACTGGAAAGTTGAGTTGAAAAGTATTCATCACCCTCTTAATGACCTTGTATACTTTCCTAAGTATATATAAAAATGCTTAGTTTTCTTGTGTATACTTTCCTAAGTATATATAAAAATCCTAAGTATATATCATTTTGTTCAAGACTCTTATGGGTTTTCTTTTGTAAGCTAGTCTCTAATATGCTAAATGTACGTCGTCATGAAGTTTGTGGCTTAAAGTTGAAGGATAGAGAGGAAGAAATGGAGATGATGCATTTAAAAATGCTTTAAATGAATGCGTATGTGGACATGGATGTTTATGTTTATAGTTATGAATGCATGTGCACTTGTGCATACATGTTGTACACATGTATGCTTGTATGTACATATTTATAAATGAATCAGATTAACTTTGTAATGAATCCATAATCTTAAATCCATCTAATTAAGCTGATATTTTGGTACGCTTGATCTAGTAATCTGGGTTTCATTATATTGTTGGTTGCAATTCATGTTGATTTAGTAGGTTTTCAAAGGGCACAGGGTTGTGTGTACATAGATGAATCAATTATATTTTAAAATGACAGGGGCTTGTGTGTACATGGCCCAAACCACAGAGGCTACATTTAGTTCATTATGAGGAAAAACCAAATCTGAAATTTGGAAAATTAATGATTACCTGGTTGCATTATTGGAAGTGTGCAATTACAAAAAAAGAGAAATATACAATTGGAGGTGTGCAATTACAACATGAAGCATTTACTTTATTTTTAATCTATTAACCTTAGGATGCTAAATTGTAATTTTTATGAATTATTATGCAGGTTGTAAGAGGTGGTAGGAGAGAAAATATTTCAATATATGACATTGTTGTTGGTGATGTTATACCTCTTAAGATTGGTGATCAGGTGAGTGTAGCCTATTTAAGTGGGTTTGATTTGTCGGACTCATTGAATACACACACACATGATGTGGTGTGGAACCTCTGCCTTGCTTCCTTCTATCTAATTACTATATATAAACCTGCTCTCTCTCTCTCTCTCTCTCTCTCTCTCTCTCTCTCACATTTATTTTTTAAATTCCTTTCAAAGTATCTTCTTCTTCTTTTGATGATTCTATGATGGAATGGAATGACCATTCCTGCCACATTGAGGATCATTAGACTCTATATACAAAGAGATCTATGTTGATTGGCTTCTCAAATATTTTTAACTACTGACTATGCTTGGAGATTAGCTATGCATATTTGAATTAGTATATAATTGAATTAGTTTGTCAACTCCAGTTTACTCCTGACAGTCGATATCTCTTTGCAGTTTAATAATTAATTCTGATTTGTAAGACTTATTGATATCATTTTAAAATTATTTCAGAATTTGTTGCTTCCTCAAATCTTGAAAATTATGTTTAATTATATTCATATTTGAGCTCTTTTAGAGACTTTGTAATTATGTTTATTGCTTGGGAATTTTCTAGGTTTTACTCGGGGTTGTAGGAGCAACAGAGGCATTGATGAGTGGTGTACCATCCATGTCGATTTCATCAATTGGTGTGTTTTAGTCCTTGACTCATGATATTTGTTGTTGTTTTCATCGCATGTTGATATATGTAATATATTGTTGTCATTACCTAATTCAGAAGAAGGATGAAAGTCGGATCTTGATTTCAAGGATCTTTGGATTTGTCTGTTTACCTTTAATAAAGGCGACCATAAGAGATATAGAGAAGGGTATTTTCCCGAAGTTGCTTCTTGAATATAGAAGTTCCCATCCTTTGACAAACAAGGTTTGCCTCTTTCGGTGTTTTACTCAGATTTTAGTTGTTTTCTTGAAAATCACATGATACATTGATGAAATACTTGGCACCATCTATAATATATTATTGAAGATTTCTTATATAGTCTCCTTCGTTTAATAGTGATTTTCTCTCTTTATGGTTGTGGTTGATTCTTCACTTGTATATGACTGAACATTTTATTGTGGAATTTGATAAATCTAACAGTTCTCCTTGATGAACAAGCCCCTCTCACTTCAGTGGGTCTCACCATAATGAAACAGTGTGCTGTGAACCATAAAAAATTAGTGTGGATTTAATGTTGCCCTTTATATTTCTTGGGAATCTAATGAGGAATATTTATTTCTTGAATTAATTGGAAATTATTGTTCATTGTTCAACAAGTAGCTACAATTCATTGGTCTGTTTGTTGAAGTATGAAACATGACTTGCCATTATAACGTCCTAATAAACATGACTTGCCAATAATTAAACATCCTAATAAACAGATAGTCTTGACTGAAAGGTGTTTGTAAATGTATTTAACCAAATTGTACATGCATGTGTAGCTTGAACTTAATCCGTTTGTGTAAATATGTTTATATATATGAATATTGTTAGAAAATTTAGGCCTGACTATGAATTCTTCTTCTTCTTTAAATTTCTAATTGCTTTCATATTCATATTCATCACTAGATTAGCTATGTGCTTCCATTGCCTATTAAAATGATTATTTATTTCTAATTTTTGCAGGTATTCTCATCGATCCACTTACAATAGGAGATCATAACTACTTTATAAAAGCACTTACTAGGTGTACAATTAATTTGTTGTGGTACAGAAGTTCTAGGTGTACAATTAATTTGGTTATTCCAGTATTATGTATGGAATTAAATTCTTGACGTGGGATTAGACATGGTTCTTATGAAATTTGTAATATATATATAAGTGGACGTTCAATATTAATTTTTTGGATGGTTGGAACTGAAATGTGTGCATGTTGATGGATTATATACCGTTGATGAATTATATTATTTATACAGGGTACAGGTTGTATTAATAATGGATTTAGTGATGGATTAATTTGTACAGGTTGTTTATAGAAAAATTTTATTTAAAAAAAAAAAAAAACGCGTTAAAGTATTTGGCTACCAAATATTTTGATAGCTAAATACGTAATAGTTATTCTCAAATTATTTGGCCACCAAAAATTTTGGTCTATAATAGTTATTTTCAAATTATGGTAGCACTTTTAGTGACTAATATATTAGTGGCGGAAACATACCTTTTGCCGACTAAACACAAGTTAGTAGCCAAATGTATACTTTCAGTGACTAATTAATTAGTAGGTAAAAGCGATACCTTCACCGACTAAACACAAGTTAGTAGCCAAATGTATACTTTCGGCGACTAATTAATTAGTAGCTAAAAGTGATAGTTTTGCCGACTAAACACAAGTTAGTAGCCAAATGTATACTTTCAGCGACTAATTAATTAGTAGGTAAAAGTGATACCTTCACCGACTAAACACAAGTTAGTAGCCAAATATATACTTTCGGCGACTAATTAATTAGTAGCTAAAAGTGATACCTTCACTGACTAAACACAAGTTAGTAGCCAAATGTAGTCACTTTCGGCGACCAAAAAATTTTTAGTCGCCAATACTATCGCCGACAGAGTATAGGCGACGAGTTTGGCGACAAAATATTTTGGTCGCTAATGGTTTCGGCGACTAAATATTAGACTTTTGGCGACCAATATTTTGGTAGTCAAAAGTGACATTTCTTGTAGTGATATAAAGAAATTGTTACAAAAATTTAAAAGATATTATTTCTCTAACACTATAATAAATTACAATTTTAAAGACAAAAATTTATAGATAAAAAATTACTTTATTATTATATTTTTAGCGATAAAATTAGACATTAGTAACAAATTACTCATTCTGGGACTATAATAAAGAAGTTTACAAATAATTCAAAGATATATTCTCACTCATCAAATGTTCATAGATCACTCTCTATATGTACACACATACATTCATAACTGTCTAACTGCACTTGAGTTTATTTAACTAATATCTAACCTAACTACTACAAGTTAACTAACTCATCTTCTAACAGATTCAGTTGGCGTGAATGGCTTTGTAACAGATTCAGACTTTGTAACAAATTCAGTTGGCTCCGTATGCTTCTGTAGCTCTTGTATCTTATCGGTCCCCCTCAAGCATAAAGGAGAGGAATTGACCATGAGCTTGCTTTGAAGAAAATGAAACCGACTCACGGATAAGGGCTTGGTGAGGATGTCGGCAAGTTGATCAGTAGTAGGAATATGCCGAATATGCAACTACTTAGCAATCACGCGCCCAAGCACATAGTGGTAATCCACTTTAACGTGTTTAGTTCATGCATGAAAAACAGGGTTATTGGTCAAGGAGATAGCCGTGAGATTATCACACCACAAGGTAGGAATGAGATGGACAATCTGTAAATTAGCCAAAAGCATGGATAACCAACTGAGTTCAGCTGCTGTCTGTATCATTGCACGGTATTCTGCTTCAGTAGAAGAGCGGGCAACTGTAGACTGTTTCTTTGCAGTCCAGGGAATTAAATTGGAGCCCAAAACACACAATAACCAGTAGTAGAACGTCGATCAAGAGAGCTACCAGCCTAATCCGAGTTAGAATAAGCATTAAGAATCAAGGGAAGGGACCCAAGGAAAAATGAAGGCCATGAGCGAGGATACATTTAAGGTAACGAAGCAAGCGCTTGACAGCAACGAAATGAGAAGTGGTTTATACAAGAATTGGCAAGCAAAATTGACAGCAAAAGACAGATCAAGGCGAGTGATAGTGAGATATTGTAAAGCACCCACAATAGACCAATAAGTATGGAATTCTTTGGAAAAACGATTTACTTATCTCTGCTGATCACACATTCATAAGCTGAAAAATCAGTTGAATCGATTGTCTAAGAAAGGTATTTCAATGGAAGATTATCTTGAAAAAGTGAAAGCCATTGCCGATCAATTAGCTTTGGTATCTTCTCCTATGGATGATGAAGATCTAGTGCTTCTTATGTTGAATGGACTACCATATGAGTATAATGCTTTCAAAACTACAATTCGAGCAAGGCTAGAACCAATCTCTATGGATTCTCTGAGTTCTTTGCTTTACTATGAAGCTGTTCATCTTGAGGCTTCTACTTCTCATTCTTTTTCTTCAGATATTCCTTTTGCCTATGTTGCTACTAGGCAACATTCATCTTCCTCTTCTAGGTCTGACAGAGGAGGAAATCGTGGCTATTATAAAGGATCTAATAGAGGTGGTATATTTTTCAGAGGCAATCGTAGCAGAGGAAAAAGAAGTTCTAGCAGATTTTACAATACCAACAGTAACAGTGTTTCTCCCAGTCATAGTGCTTCCAATAATTTCTCTGCTCCTGTTGTTTGCCAAATTTGTGGAAAATTGCATCGTACAGCTTTTGAATGCTGGTATAGAATCTCCACAAGCCTATGTTGCATCTTCTTTTTCACCAACCAACACCAGTTGGTTTCTTGATTCAGCTGCAACAAGTCATCTCACCAATGATCTGAATAATCTCTCTTTGTATCAGCCCTATGAAGGAGAATACCAAGTTACAATTGGAGATGACAGCCATCTTTCTATCCGTCACATTGGTACTGGTTTGTTTCCAACTCTTTCTTCTTCTCTCCATCTTCAAAATCTTCTTCATGTTTCTACTACTACGTCTAATTTGATTTCTGTTCAAAAACTTACAGCCGATAATAATTGTTACATTATTTTTGATGATCACTCATTTACCATCCAGAACAATCTCACCAACACTCCACTACTTAAAGGTCATCACTCTAATGGTCTGTACCATTTTCCAGCCTCATTTTCAACTTCTTCTTCCATCAACTGTTTTCAAAGTACTACTCCATCACCAAATTGGCATTTTCGGTTAGGACATCCCTCTTCTCAAAAACAACATCTCTCCAAGAATAAGGATTGTAATATTTTCTTATCAAAACATAACTTTGGCAATCTGTTTTCTCATTGTTGTGTATCCAAGAGTCACAGACTTGCTTTCAGTTTTTCTAATTCCTCTGTAAATAAACCCCTTACCTTGATTCATACTGATGTTTGGGGGCCATACTCTGTTTCAAATTCAGGATATAGATATTATGTACTTTTCATTGATGACTTTAGCAAGTGTACCTGGATGTTTCCTCTTCACTATAAGAGTGAAGTGTTTACCAAATTTCTTGAGTTTAAAGTGTTTGTTGACAATTAATTTTCTACACAGCTTCAGATTCTTCGAATTAACAATGGTGGTGAATATCTTTCTCTTAAATCTCAAAAAATTTCTCACTTGTCATGGGATTGTTCATCAATTAACCTGTCCTCACACCCCAGCTCAGAATGGGGTGGCTGAAAGAAAACACAGACACATTGTTGAAACCACTATTGCACTTATGTATCATTCTTCTATTCCTCTTGGATTTTGGTTTGATGCCATGGCCACTGCGGTTCTGCTTATTAATAGGCTTCCTATGGCTAAACTCAAGTTTTTCACTCCATTTAAAGTTCTATATCACCATGCCCAAGATTATTCTTTTCTTAAAAGTTTTGGTTGTAGATGTTTTCCTTGGCTAAGGCCTCACACCTCATATAAATTGCAACCGAGGTCTATCTCGTGTTTTTATTGGCTATCACCCATCAGTCAAAGGATATAGGTGCTATGATCCTCTTTCTGGCAAGATCTTTTTGTCAGGCATGTGTGTTAGGGAAAATCGATGTGATTCCCCACAAGTAAATCAATCAATGGGAATAAAAACTAATGCGGAAAAATTAAATCAAAGGCAACACAAGAATTTTTATGTGGTTCCCTCAATGTGAGGTACGTCCACGGGATCGAAATCCGATTCCACTATCAACCAAAAGGTTTCGAAACGATTACAAACGAGACACTAATGGTCTCACAAAACCACCCTTAGGTGAATTCCAAATAATCACAAATAAACAAAGAGGAAAAACCTCACCAAATAGATGAACCAAAATCTTCAGAATCAGAGTTGTAGAAGACCCAAAATAATAGACCAAATCAGCTTCACCAACCAACCCAATTTGATTCCACCAAATATGATGTAAACCTGCTGCTCATACACCAAAACCAAAGTCACCAAATAATCAAAGTTTGTGTCTATAGCAGCCGCCCCTTTTGCTTGGAAAAAATAACATCAATAATTATGTATTGTGAATCTAGGATTTTGTAATCAAACCCTAATTGTATCCAAATTGGATTGGGCCTCCACCAATATAATATATAAAAATATATTATACCTAAACCAAGCCAAATTAAAACTCTTTTTCCAAAACCCATTGAGTCCCACACTCCAATAAGGAGGTATACCCAACAATTCTCCCCCTACCGACTTAGGTGGAGACATCAACCATACCCGCCAAAGTTCGACACTTTAAATGTTTGTCCCTCAACAAAGTCTTTGTCAACATATCTGAAATGTTATCATCTGTGTGAACCTTTTCGAGTTGTAACAATTTTGAATCTAACACATCACGAATCCAATGGTATCTCACATCAATGTGTTTCGATCTCGAATGAAAAGTAGAATTTTTACTCAAGTGATTAGCACTTTGACTATCACAATAAAGCACATACTTTTCTTGCTTCAAACCCAACTCTTGCAAAAATTTCTTCAACCATAACTCTTCTTTGCAAGCTTCTGTAATAGCAATAAATTCAACCGATCGTGAGTTGAGAGAGCAACACATTTTTGTAATTTAGATTGCCATGCCACAGCTCCCCCTGCAAAAGTCATCAAATACCCCGAAGTAGATTTCCTAGAATCAACATCACCGGCCATGTCAGAATCCGTGAACCCATCAAGCATCGACTTATCATCTCCAAAACACAAACACACCTTCGAAGTCCCTTGAAGATATCTTAAAATCCATTTTACCGCTGCCCAATGTTCTTTACACAGATTAGAGAGAAACCGACTCACCACACCAACGGCGTGAGCAATATCCGGCCTTGTACAAACCATGGCGTACATCAAACAACCAACTACTGAAGCATAAGGAACTTTCAACATCTCTTCTTTGTCTTTCTCACTTGTAGGACATTGATTCGAACTAAGTTTAAAGTGACCCGCAAGTGGACAACCAACTGGCTTTGCTTTATTCATGTTGAACCTCTCAAGAACTTTCTCAATGTAGCTTTCTTGAGATAACCAAATCAGTCCCTCTTTGTGATCACGAACAATTTTCATACCAAGTATTTGCTTTGCCGGTCCCAAATCTTTCATAGCAAAAGACTTGCTCAACTCCAATTTCAACTTGTTAATCATGGTAGAATCTTACCCACAATTAACATGTCATCAACATAAAGCAAAAGAATAATAAATTTGCCATCCGGGAAATTTTTCACAAACACACAATGGTCCGAAGTGGTTTTAGAAAAACCATTATTCATCATGAAAGAGTCAAATTTTTTGTACCATTGTCGTGGAGCTTGCTTGAAGCCATACAAACTTTTCTTCAATTTGCAAACAAATTTCTCTTTCCCTTTTTCCACAAAACCTTCCGGTTGCTCCATGTAAATTTCTTCTTCAAGATCACCATGAAGAAATGCGGTCGTCACATCAAGTTGCTCAACTTCAAGGTTCATACTTGCAGTCATGCCAAGTACAACCTGAATAGAAGACATCTTTACAACCGGTGAGAAAATCTCGTCAAAGTCAATACCTTTCTTTTGCCCAAAGCCTTTCACAACAAGACGTGCCTTGTACCTCAGATTATTGCCATCATTCTTCAATTTGAAAACCCACTTATTTTTCAGAATTTTCCTCCCCTTAGGCAACTTCACTAAGTCATAGGTGTGATTTTCAAGTAAGGAGTTCATCTCATCTTCCATAGCCTTTTTTCAATCATCTTTCTTTGCATGTTCAATTGCTTCTTGGTAGCTCTCCGGCTCCCCTTGATCATAAATCAACACAAATTCATTGGGAGGATACTTTCTTGAAGGTTGTCGGTCCCTTGTAGATTTTCTTAACTCAAGTTGTGGTGGCGGTTCTTGAGTTGGATGCTCTCCCTCAATTTCTGGCTCAACTTCATTAGGATTAGCATCATCCTCCACTTCTTCAATATGTGGCTGCACATCTCCTCCATTTTCATCATCAACTGAAGATGAAGGAGATGGATCCATGTCAATGAGATCACTAGTTTTTGGCTCCGGTTGATCACCTTTACCAAATTCTTCAATTGTTTGGTTTTCAAGAAACACAACATCGCGGCTTCGAATGACTTTTTTGTCGACCGGATCCCATAATCTATACCCGAATTCATCACGCCTATAGCCAAGAAAAATACATTGTCTTGACTTACTATCAAGCTTGGACCTCTCATCCTTTGGAATGTGAACAAAAGCTTGGCAACCAAACACTCTCAAGTGCTCATAAGACACATCTTTGCCAGTCCAAACTCTTTCAGAAACATCACCATTCAAAAGATAGCAAGGAGATAAATTGATCAAGTCAACCGCTGTACTCATTGCCTCACCCCAAAAAGATCTTGGCAATTTAGCTTGTGAAAGCAAACACCTTGTTCTTTCCACAATTGTGCGGTTCATCCTCTCGGCAACGCCATTTTGTTAAGGAGTCTTCTTAACTGTCTTTTGGTACCGAATACCTTGGCTGCGACAATACTCATCAAATGGCCCAATGTATTCACCACCATTGTCTGTTCGGATGCACTTTAATTTCTGCCCTGTTTCTCTTTCAACCATGGCCTGAAAATGCTTAAATACTTCTAGAACTTGATCTTTAGTTTTTAGTAGAAAAGCCCAAACTTTCCTTAAATAATCATCAATGAAAGTAACAAAATAAAGTGCACCACTATGTGTTCTAACTTTTAAAGGACCACAAACATCCGAATGAATCAACTCCAAAACCTTTTCTTTTCTAAAAGCAACATTTTTATGAAAAGAAACTCTATGTTGTTTACCCGCCAAACAATGAACACAAGTTTTAAGATGTGTACCTTTCAAACCGGGTAGAAGCTCTTTCTTGAACAAAACTTGCAGCCCCTTTTCACTCATGTGCCCAAGTCGCTTATGCCATAATTCAGTAGAAGTATCATCTTCAAGTGCATTGATAACACATTTACAAAATTTTCCTTGCATCGAATAAAGTGTATGAGTCTTCTTACACTTAGCCATCACCAAAGAACCCTTTGTGAGCTTCCATATTCCATCACCAAATTTGTTGTTGAAGCCTTCATCATCTAGCTTCCCAGTAGAGATTAAATTGAGGCGAATGTCGGGAACATGCCTCACATCTTTAAGCAACAATTTGCAGCCCAAATTTGTTTCCAAGCAAACATCACCCATGCCGATAATCTTGGACAAACCTTCATTACCCATTCAACGTAACCATAATCTCGCTATGTAGGTAGTGAAGAAATCAAGACGAGAAGTCACATGAAAAGAAGCACAAGAATCAATCACCCAACTGCTGTCTTGGCCCAGAAAATTGATAGAATCACGTTCTCAAACGACCATGAGATCATCGGTAGTAACTGCCGTTATGTCTTCTTGCTTCTTATCCACACTTTTGTCACGCCTTTTCTCCTTATTCTTGAGCTTTCGGCATTCCCGCTTCATGTGCCCTTTCTCATGGCAATAATAACACTCAACGTCTTTCTTTGAAAAAGAACCATCTCTTGACTTGTCACGGCTTTGATCACGACCATGAGGAGTCTTACTCCTCCCCCTTGTTTTGCTTCGGCCTCTCACAACAAATGCTTCCGAATGAGAGGAACCCGCTGATTTTCTTCTGGTTTCTTCATTCAACAAGCTACTAGTGACTTGGCCCATAGTGACAACTCCATCGGGCGCCGAATTACTAACTGTCACAACCAAAGTCTCCCAACTTTCGGGTAAGGAACTAAGTAGCATCAAAGCCTGCAACTCATCATCAAAAATAATTTTCATAGAAGCAAGTTGGTTAACAATACTCTTTATTTCATTCAGATGTTCCGAAATAGGGCTGCCCTCTTTATATTTTAAATTAACCAACTTACGAAACAGAAAGGCTTTATTTGTGGTCGATTTTCTATCATAAAGACTCTAATTTTTTCCATAAATCATGTGCTGAAGTTTCAGTAGCAACATGATGAAACACACTGTCATCAATCCATTGACGGATAACACCAACGCTTTTCGATTAAGCCTCTTCCACTCATCATCTTTCATATCAGCAGGTTTGCCACTATCACCCTCAATGGGTCCATACAAGTCTTTACAGAATAATAGGTCCTCCATTTTAGTTTTCCAAGTTACCCAATTACTTCCATTGAAACTAGACATACGACCCACATTCCCCTCCATTGATTTACACAAATAATTAAACCCAAATAAACCTTAAGCTCTGATACCAGTTGTTAGGGAAAATCGATGTGATTCCCCACAAGTAAATCAATCAATGGGAATAAAAACTAATGCGGAAAAATTAAATCAAAGGCAACACAAGAATTTTTACGTGGTTCCCTCAATGTGAGGTACGTCCACGGGATCGAAATCCGATTCCACTATCAACCAAAAGGTTTCAAAACGATTACAAACGAGACACTAATAGTCTCACAAAACCACCCTTAGGTGAATTCCAAATAATCACAAATAAACAAAGAGGAAAGACCTTACCAAATAGATGAACCAAAATCTTCAGAATCAGAGTTGTAGAAGACCCAAAATAATAGACCAAATCAGCTTCACCAACCAACCCAATTTGATTCCACCAAATATGATGTAAACCTGCTGCTCATACACCAAAACCAAAGTCACCAAATAATCAAAGTTTGTGTCTATAGCAGCCGCCCCTTTTTTCTTGGGAAAAATAACATCAATAATTATGTATTGTGAATCTAGGGTTTTGTAATCAAACCCTAATTGTATCCAAATTGGATTGGGCCTCCACCAATATAATATATAAAAATATATTATACCTAAACCAAGCCAAATTAAAACTCTT
Organism: Camellia lanceoleosa; assembly: GCA_025200525.1. NCBI lineage: Eukaryota > Viridiplantae > Streptophyta > Magnoliopsida > Ericales > Theaceae > Camellia > Camellia lanceoleosa. Next base: position 113,823,381 of record CM045770.1, on the reverse strand, counting down.
TTTCCAAAACCCATTGGGTCCCACACTCCAATAAGGAGGTATACCCAACAATGTGGTCTTTGATGAACTTTATTTTCCTTTTGCTCATCATTCTAATCCGTCTGATGTTCCTTCCTCATTTCCTCAGTTACAGAGGTTTTTCTGGTCTAGCTATCCTGTCCATTCTGCAGCATCATTCCCAAGTCCTATTCACGGCCAGAGCACCTAGTACTAGTCTTGCAGCCACTGTTTCTCATTCTGCAGGAACTGTTCCTCATCTTGCAGTCACAGTTCCTAGTTCTGCAGTCCTTGCTCATACTTCTGCAGCCACTGTTTCTCTTCCTCTAGCTGCCCTACCTAGTTCTTATCATATAATTTTATTATTATCTCTAAAAATACATTTATTAGTGTCATTTTAAAATTGTCACTAAAGGTGTTTTTTTTTTTTTAACTTTTCGGAACAACGTTTTAGTGATGACTCACATAATGATTAGAATTGGTTTTTTAATATTTTTTGCAATAAAATTTTCAATTTTAGAATCTAAAACCTTTATATATAATTTTGTTTGATTTTTACATGAAGTGGGACACTTAAAATTTAAGTAGTACTTTTCACTATGAAAATTCATTGTACTACTAAATGTAACCAAAATGTTAAGGATCACAAAAAATATTTTATGAAAATCATCTTAAAATATACAGTCAGTCGATTAATAAGACTTGTAGATAAATTTCGTTAAACTTTTTTCATAACTCATAGTATTGCTACTAAATGTAATTAAGGAGGTATAATCTATGTGTTTTTCTCAAAATTGTTTCAACATTTAATTTGGTACCCCGTTGCATCATTTCTTTCATACTTTCATAATGTTATTAATGTTACCTCCATGAATTCTTTCCATAATTTGGTTTTTATTTCATTTTATTACGAGGGTGTCCAAAACTTCGCCCACTAATTCTTTCAGTACATATAATCTGCCATCTTACATATTCAAGATAAATACTTGGCTAAAGTCCTGGAATAGCTGCAAGAAAGAGTGGGCATCAGAATTTATAACAAGGATTTGGAACGCATTACTTCCCACTCCGAAATGATAGTTACAAGTTAAATTTGGAACCTTAATATGACCTCCAAGATTCTATTCATTGATGTATATATACATGTTGGAGTATATCTCCTTAGTGGAGTTTGAGACCCAATTGATTTGTTAAAAGAATTTTAATTTGGTTTGGTTTGGGTATAATATATTTTATATATATTATATCTAACTTCTGGAAGCCCAATAGATATTTTATAATCAATTTGGTAGCAATTAGGGTTTTAATATAAAGGCCCAAGATTTAATAATATATATATATATATATATATTTTGTTGTTCCGAAGCCGAAATATAGCGAGATCAATTCGGTGGGATAGCTGCTGCTCAGTGCTACATACATAATTCGATGGGTTGTTTTCAAGCACTGTTTAAGGGCTTTGTTGTTGACAACTTTAGCGCGCAGAAGGTGTTGATTTGGATTGTTATTTTGAATCTTCTACAACTCTATTTCGAAAGATTTTTGTTCATTTATTTGGTAAGGTCTTTCCTCTTGTTTATTTGTGATTATTTGGAATTTACGTAAGGGTGGTTTGTGAGATCATTTGTGTCTAGTTTGCAATCATTTGAAAACTCTTTGGTTGATAGTGGAATTGGATTTCGATCCCGTGGATATACCTCATATTGAGGGAACCACGTAAAATTCTTGTGTTGCTTTTGATTTAATTTTTCCGCAATAGTTTTTATTCCCATTGATTGATTTACTTGTAGGGAATCATAGATTTTCCCTAACAACTGGTATCAGACCTTACGATTTATTTTGGTTTATTTATTTTAATCAATGAAGGGGAATGTGGGTCGTATGTCTAGTTTCAATGGAAACAATTGGATAACTTGAAAAACTAAGATGGAGGACTTATTATTTTGTAAATATTTATATGGGCCTATTGAAGGTGACAGTGGCAAACCCGAGGATATGCAAGATGATGAATGGAAGATGTTTAATTGAAAAGCCGTTGGTGTTATCCTTCAATGGATTGATGACAGTGTGTTTCATCATGTTGCTACTGAAACTTTGGCACACGATTTATGGACACAATTAGAAAAGCCTTTATGACAAAAAATCAGCCACAAATAATGTTTTTCTATTTCGTAAGTTGGTTAATTTAAAATATAAAGATGGCAGCCCCATTCCAGAACATTTGAATGAAATAAAGAGTATTGTTAACCAACTTGCTTCTATGAAAATTATTTGTAATGACGAGTTGCAGGCTTTGATGCTACTTAGTTCTTTATTCGAAAGTTGGGAAACTTTTTTTGGGACAGTTAGTAATTCGGCGCCCGATTAAGTTGTCACAATGAGCCAAGTCATTAGTAGCCTGTTGAATAAAGAAACTAGAAGAAAATCAGTGGGTTCCTCTCATTCAGAATCATTTGTTGTGAGAGGCCAAAGTAAAACAAAGAGAAGGAGTAAAACTCCTTATGGTCGTGATCAAAGCCGTAACAAATCAAGAGATGGTTCTTTTTCAAAGAAAGACATTGAGTGCTATTATTGCCATGAGAAAGGGCACATGAAGCGAGAATGCTGAAAACTCAAGAACAAGGAGAAAAGACATGACAAAAGTGTGGATAAGAAATAAGAAGACACAGCAGCGGTTATTACCAATGGTGATCTCATGGACGTTTGTGAAGATGATTGTATCAATTTTGTACAAAAACAAAATATGCAAAACAAAAGCAGTATTTAAGGAAAACTATGTGGCACGAACTAGTGTAGTTGGTCCCAAAACATTTGTGAGTACATGTCGCTTTACTGTTTTATGGAAATCATTGTAATCACTCGTTGCAACCATGCATTTATCAGAAGTGAGAATCTTTAGTGCGTTTGATGGCTTTCTCGTTGAGCTGGATGAGAATCTGGTTACCATGGCCTAAAACAACCCAAGAAGACTGTAAGTTGCAACATAGTATTGTATTCTACAACCAACTATTATAATGAAAATTAAGAATCCATTATAGGATAAAAAATAATAATAATAAAAAAGCCTCAATTTTCTACCAAACTGGTGTTTTGAAGTGCTAGTTTAAGTTTCGTTCAAGGGTAGTATGACAAGCACACAATACCAGGTGTTATATGATTCATATGAATATCATTATAAGTTGCTTTATGTAGCATAAATACTTCAGTTTAAGAATTATTAACTGCGAGTCTACAGGTCGAAGTGTAAGATGGATAAAATATGATACATTAAGCATGTCTTCAGTGGCATAATGGACAACTTGTCTTTAACTAGCAAACATAAGATTGTTATGATATGTCAAAATCAACTATTTACTAGGTGCCTTGCTCCTTCCATGCAGTATAGTCAATTGGCCTTTTGCTGCAAAATTTATGTCGTTTTGAAAAAAATAAAAATAAAAAATTAACAATCATTTTATTTGGACTGTGGATTGGTTTTCTCAAGAAAAGCTTGTCATGTTGTAACACAAGATCAAAAGGATCACAGAGTTTTTTTAAAAAAAATTTGGCAACTGGAAAATGACTTAATTGAAAATAAAAGGTCAACTGGCCTACATAAAAAAGAGATTTATCTCCTCATAGGGAAAAATAAGAACTCTAACTACTAGACTCAGCGAGAAAGGGCTCTCTTAGCACATCAATGTGCAACCACATTACATTGCCTTACAGTAATTAAGCACTGCCTATTCTAGTCAAAATATTTTGAAATTTCATTCTTGATTTGTAAATGACCATATAACCCAAAAGCTCCCATTTGTTCCATGGAACAAGAATGCTCAAATAGTAAAAAATGAGAGATTTCGAGTCATAATTGTTGGATCAAGTCAAGATTTGTACTTAAGCCATCTCTAAAGGAGACAGCAATGGACATCGTGAAGCAAAATTGTTGGTCCTTGTGAGCAAAATCTCACTCTAACATAAACAACAAACATCAAATCAAATTTTCTATCCACTTCAAAACACTGGCACAGTTGTCATGTTGAATCTGGCATAGCAGATAAATTCCTTTGATTAAATAATGATATTGGCAAATCCACAAGACAACCAAACGGCTTTATTTATTCAGTAATCGGATATTCATGTCATACTGTGGATTTTTTATTTTTTTATTTATATTTTACATCAGGGATGTACTTCATTAACATGTCATTTTCTTTGGAGGGAAAAACAATGTAGATAGCTGACTCATTTATTCTAATATTTGAATTTAGCAATGAAAAACCAAACAATAATAATAATAATAATAACAACATACCGAAATTCTCTACTTCGAGTGTCAAATGTCAAAAGTACCAACTCTGATAAATAACACATTAGCTAACAGTAATGTTACATCTATTGAATTTGGGTTTGCTCGAATTTGTGTACACCGGTTGACACACTAGACATCTAGGAGGTGGCTATCCTTTGGGCAGATGCCCGTTGACATGTCAGTTGACAATGGTGACAACCGCGGTTGACAAACACTACAGCAAAATTGGGTTTTTATGACATCACATCAATAACATGCAATAAATGTAAGTCGTAAATTTTCACTATTACACCTTTTGTTTTGTTTTTTTTTTTTTTTTGCATGTCATAAATAATATCCTCACAACGGCATGTCAATTGCCTCTACTGTTAGTACTAATAATGATGAATTTTTAACGGCTTCTAATGTTTGCCGTAAATAATAAAACTTTCTATGATATGTGTGACAACCCCGTCACGTATTATGCTTTTAATTCTTTAATTATGCATGTGCTTGTGTGCTAGGTGTGAATTTAAATGTTGATTATGTGATTAATGTAGTTTTTGACTTCATATCTATGGATCGTAGGAATATCTGTTATGATTTCTGTGATAATCTAAAATCGAAAGCCTTAATGGCGACATGAATCAAAATTGATTAGTTCATTGTGATTGACATAATTTTTAGAGCCTAATGAGAAGTTTGATTAAAATTTGATTTAGTTCAGAAAAATTAAGTTTTGATTAACTAAGTATACTTAGTGAGCTTAAGCCTTAATTAGTATCTAAAGCTAATCAACTTATAATATATGTGTGTATGTGTGTGTGTGTTAAGTTAGAGACTTAAGCATTCTTGAGCTCAAAATTTTGAAATTTACATTCTAGAAGAGAGTGAGAGCAAGTTAGAGAAAGAGAAGCAAGAGAACTTGGAGTTTTGGCTAGAGGCTTGAAGAATTGAGAAAGACAACTCAAATTTTGCTAGAATAGGTGTTATTGAAGACCTTAGGTATGTATTTGTACCTTAATTTATGAATCTAAGTTAACAAATATGTGTATTCAAGAGCTCATATGATCAAATACCATAACTGAGTTAAGGATAATGAATTTGAAGCTAATTCATACATGCATTCATAGTTTGTTGAGTTTCATCCTTTTGAACAAGGTTTTGTTATCCATGTTAGGATTGAGGATCATATCATGCATGCATTCAAGAATTAAGTTGTTTTGAAGCTAATCTCCATGTTTTGTAAGCTTTGGAAAAAGAATTTGAAGTTAAATGTTACATGCATGATCATTTGAGTTTGAATTCATGAAGTTTGACCCTGAGGTTTGAAAATTAGTCTTGTATCCATGTTTATGGAAGAGTTTTAAGTGTTTAAGAAGTTGTGTACAAGCCATACAAGTTCATGATTTTAAACCATGAGCTTTGAAGTTCTACTATGTTCTAGAAATTCCAAAATTCTGCCTCACCGCTCGAGCGAACAATCTATCACTCGAGTGCACATTTTATGTATCCAGTATTTTTGCAGACAATTGAAGTTGGCTCGAGCAACCGCCTTTTATTTTACACTCTGGCTCGAGCAAACAACGAGCCTAGATTTGGACCATCTAGCACTTTTGCAGACCTAGTGGTCTACTCAAGCGACTAATGTTGCGCTCGAGCGAACTATTCTATTTCAGCATATTTTGAAAAGCCATATTCTGCCCATTTTGGCATTCTCATTCCCTTTTGAGTATTCTTAGGCATATATTGTGCATCCCAAATGAATTAATGAGTTAGAATGAGACTTAAAAGAATTGAATAAGTTAAAGAACAATCCGGTTAAGTAACGTAATTCAATGTGTTTATGTTTATGATTGTGTAGTACCATCCGCAAGGATGTATCAGCAACCGAATCATAGTGAGTAATATCTTAGTAAATATATTTTCTCATTTACTCTATTTTATGAATATCCTAATGTGGTAAGTTTTTCCGAAACTATGATTTTGTAAGTATGAGTTTCTATCTATCTAATCAACATAATATCTACAAATGTGTTTGATGAAACATAAACGTAAATGATGAACCTAGGGTCATTCTGTATATTTGAAATGGATCCAAGGTCATTCAATACATTTGACAAGATGGATCCAAGGTCATTTTGAATATTTGATAAGTCTGATTATCTGCTATGAGGAGACCAAATAATCATTATACAGTTGTAAATTATTGGACCCAAGGTCGTTTCGCCATTTGCTGGACCCGAGGTTGTTCTATTATATGTTGGACCCAAGGTCATTTTGTCATATATTGGACCCAAGGTCGTTCTGTTATATATTGGACCCGAGGTCGTTTTGTAATATATTGGACCCGAGATCGTTCTGTTATGATACGAAACTTTTACGAGAATGATTTTGTTTAATATTAGAACTCATTCATATAACTTCTTTACTTGGATGTTATTCACTAGGCTATCACTCACTCCGTTATATTTATGTATGTAGGTGAGTAGCGAGATGTCTAGTCTTAGTGAGCCTATGAAAGGATTATCGACTTTTTGTGAAGTCAGCTAAGGATGCCTTACACACGAGGCTTTTGTCTTTTGTTTTGTTTTTATTGGTCATACTTGACCATCTTTTGTTTATAAGAAGTTTAGGGCCTGTTTGGTAACGTTTACGCTTTCAGTTTATATTTACAAAAATTTTATAAATTGATTTTTATTTATTTTTTGTTTATTTTTAGAAAAACATAAACTACAAACGCGTTTGGTTTAGACAAAATGTTTAAAAAAATTTAAAAATATAAAAAAGAGTGAGAAATGGCAAGTAGTGGCGGGTGGTGGGTGGAGACGAGTGGTGGCGGCGGAAGACGGTGGTGGAAAATGATGGCGGGTGGTGGTAGCGGAAGACGGTGGTGGAAAATGGTAGCGAGTGGGTGGTGGTGGGTGGGTGGGTGATGGTGGCGGGTGGTAGGGAGTGGGTGGTGGTGGTGGTGGTGGGTGGATGACGGTGGCGGGTGGTAGGGAGTAGGTGGAGGTGGTGGTGGTGGTGGTAGTGGCGGCGAGTGGTGGTGGCAAGTGGGTGGCGAATGACAGCTGATGGTGGGTGGGTGGGTGACGGTGGCGGGTGGTGGGTGGTAGCGAGTGGGTGGTAGTGGTGGTGGTGGCGGGTGGTAGGTGGTGGTGATAGATGTGTGGCAGGTGATGGTGGTGGTGGTGGGTAGTGAATGGTAGGGGTGGGTAGTGGTAGCGAGTGGGTGGCAGGTGGGTGGTGGGTGGTGGTAGCTGGTGGGTGGCAGGTGGGTGGTGATGGCGGATGGTGGTGGCGGGTGGGTAATGGGTGATGGGTGGTCGGTAGTGGTAGCGGGTGGGTGAGTGGCAGGTGGTAGGTGGCTAGTGGTGGCAGGTGGTGGATGGTAGTGGCAGGTGGGCAAGGATGGATCTAGAGGGGGCAGAGGGGGGCAGCCGCACCCCCAAAAATTTGAAAAATATCATATATTATACTAGAAATTTTAAAATAATTTAAAATTGTAGGAGTTTGCACTCCCAAATTTTTTTTAGATAATTTCAAAATTATATAGAGTAGCCCCCCCAATTTTTTAAACTATTTGGAATTTTTGTTCTTACGAGGGATATCATGGAGATTACTGATGATCTTTGCCAAGCTTTGCAAAGTAAATCTCAAGATATATTAAATGCAATGCATTTGGTGTTTACAACGAAGATACTTATTCAAAAATTTAGAGAAGATGGATGAGTTCCATTGTTGGAGAAAATTAAATTATTTTCTAATGATCATGGTATACAGATTCCTGATATGAGCTATCCTTATAAAGGAGGCCGAGGTCGGTCTCGTTCTGAAAGTGATCAGCTCGCCATGGAACATCATTTTCGAGTTGATATTTTTGTGGTTACAGTTGATTCCCAGTTACAAGAATTAAACAATAGGTTTAAGCAAGATGTAATGGAATTGCTTGTTCTTAGCTCAGCTTTGGATCCTATGAATGGTTATAGATCATTCAACATTGAGGATATTTGCAAACTTGCAAATAAATTTTATCCCATGAATTTTTCGAGCAAGAAAAATTGCATTTGAAGTATCAGTTGGAAAACTATAAGCTTGATATTTTCATACTTCCTGAGTTTTAAAAGCTGTCAACCATTTATGAGTTGTGTCAAATGTTGGTAAAAACAAAAAATTCGACAAGTTATCCTCTTATTGATAGATTGATCCGTCTTATGTTGACTTTACCTGTTTCAACTGCTACATCGGAACGTGCATTGTCAACTATGAAACTCATTAAGTCTAAATTATGCAATAGGATGGAAGATGGTTTTCTGTCTAGTTACTTGATTGCGTACATTGAAAAAGACATTACTCAAGGGTTTGATGTAGACTCTATCATCCATGCTTTTGATATTATGAAAGAACGTCGAGTTCAATTGAAGATGGCTAATTTTAGTAAATAAATGCATGTAGAAATAGTTACTACTTTTTGTAAGTGAATATGGGCAAAAAAATATTCTCAATTGTATGATCATCTTTTAGTACTCAACTATGTTAACAAGGAATATATAGTTCAATATTTTATCGTAACATTATTGATTTTTTCATGTTAGTAGAAATTGGTATTGAACTTCAAATTTTATTGGTTAGAGGTTAAACGTACTCTGGCCCCCTCAAAGGCATTGGAGTCAGGTTTGGTGTTGCAGAACATAGTGGGTGCAATGTTCATGGATTGTAGTGTGTATGCGGTCGTTGTTGTATGCGGTCTCTCTCTTGTGCACAAATTCGGCTGGTAGGATATTTGGTTGAATAATTTGAATCATTGGCCCTTGATGAGCTAGTTCAACTCCTTGTCTAATGAATGTACTTTCACTCAGGTGTCTTCCTTTCTTTGTAATATATTTTGTATAAGGATTTGAAGGCACCTCCTTTTAGGCCTAGTCATGTATAACATTTATCTTTAATACTATTTACTTTTCTTCTGTTCAAAAAAACCTAGTTCAACTCTGCTTTGAATGCACTTTATTTTTCAATTTCTGTACATTTCCCCCCCTAAGCATGGATTCAAGTTTATGTAATTTTCTTTAGGTTTCAACTTTGTGTTGAATTCGGATTTGAAGGGACAGTTTTGTAAATCAACTTGTATCTATCTATGTTATAATCGAAATTTCTATTTGCATACCACATATCTTCAGGCTTTATTTAGTAGTCTAGAAGCACAATATAACATTGCTTACGTGATACTCTAAACCAATTACCTAGTTAGTGTGTTATGATTTTTTTATTGGCTGGGATTACTATATAGACAATGACATGATATTTATATCTTCTCAATTCACATCATTTTTTCAACTAATTATGATCATGCTCCTTGAACAAATTTCTAAAATGCCCTCATCTTCTATTCCCACATCTCCATCATCTTCTACCTGAAACCCAACAACCACCCCATCCTCACGATGCCGAAAATTGCCTTTGCCACCACCATTCCCAACCCTCTACCAGCATGCCACCATGGAAACAGGCAAGAGACGTAGTTAGGAGGGAAGGGGCACCAGTGGTGGAAATGGCGGCAGGAAGTTGCAGGTGGTTTTAAGCAATATGTTAGGGTCAGGGTTAGAATATTGGAAATTAATTTATTATGGAGAGTAAATTGTGTCAATTGAAAAAAAAAAAATCAAAAATTAAAAATGTGTGTTTGGTGTTTGATTATATTTTCTATTTTTATTTTGTTTTCAGAAAACATGAAAAACTTGTTTTAAAATTTTTAATTTCACACAAAATAAAAACGTATATGACTTTTTCATTATTTATTTTGTTAGAAACCACAACACTACAACTAGCAATGTTCAAGCAACTCATTTGGTTCAACCTCTGCATCTCTCGAAACAGCTCAATTGCTTTGCTAGCTCTACTATGATTCGCTGATCCTCCAATCATTCTACTCCATCAAATACCATCTCTTTCCGACATTTTATCAAACAACTGCCAAGCTTGATACATTCTTCCGGATTGCCCATACAAAGTCCTCTGCAAAAACCCATTTCTATCTGCACAAACGCGAAACCATTGATCAACAAAGATTGCCACCGAGGTCTCGATGGATTTTATAATTGTTAGTTAATAATACACTGAATTTCTGTTTCATTGATGATTGAGAGGCAAACATTAGCTAAGCTCCTGAGGAGCTGTTCAAAAAATTGGTTTATTGATCAAGGACTACAAGCCCATGCAGCTGTAGTGAAATTGGGATATGGGTTTGACATGATGCTAAGCAATGACCTTATAGACATGTATGGAAAATGTAGTAGAATGGACATTGCTTGTGCTGTGTTTGATAGAATGCTTGAAAGAAATGTTGTTTCGTGGACTGCATTGATGCGTGGTCACTTGCAGCAGGGTAATCCCAAAGTGTCGTTACAACTTTTTTGTCAAATGGGGTATTCTGATGTTGATCCCAACGAGTTTACTTTCTCGACAAATTTTAAAGCTTGTGGGTTTTTGGGAATTATTGAGAATGGAATGCAAATTCACGGCAACTATGTTAGAACTAGATTTGAATGGTATCCTGTGGTGGGAAATTCTATTGTGGACATGTACTCGAGATGTGGAAGAATTAGCGAAGCAGAGCGAATGTTTGATCTAATGCCAGTTAGAAGCCTCATGAGTTGGAATGTGATGATAGCAGGATATGCCCTTGAAGGAATGGGAGACAAAGCATTACTTTTGTTCCAGAAAATACAAGAACAAGGAGAAGTGCCAAACGAATTTACACTTACAAGCTCTTTGAAAGCTTGTAGTGGTATTGGTGCGATTCGAAAAGGAAGTCAAATTCATGCTTATTTGATCGCAAAAGGATTCCCGCTCTCTGTTCAGACAATTATAGCAAGTGCGCTTGTTGATCTGTATGTGAAAAGTGGGCACTTATTTGAAGCACAGCAAGTATTTGATCAAGTTGAACGGAAGAGTGTGATATCATGGACTGCCCTAATTGTGGGTTATGGTCAAAAAGGAAATCTAATGGAAGCCATGGATTTGTTTGGGCAGCTTAGGGAAAGTAGCATTCGGGTAGACGGTTTTGTTCTCTCGAGCATGATAGGCGTGTTTGCTGATTTTGTTCTGGTAGAGCAAGGGAAGCAAATGCATTGTTACACAATCAAAGTTCCATCTGGTTTGGACATATCGGTAGCCAATTCAATTGTTGATATGTATCTGAAATGTGGGTTAATAGAGGAAGCAGAAAGTTATTTCAGTGAAATGCCTGAAAGAAATGTGGTTTCTTGGACTGTTATGATTACGGGGTATGGCAAACACGGTCATGGCAAAGAAGCTATACAACTCTTCAAGAAAATGCGGCTAGATAATGTTGAGCCCGACGGAGTGACTTACTTGGCTTTCCTCTCAGCTTGTAGCCATTCTGGACTAATTGAAGAAAGTCAAGAATTCTTTTCAAGATTGTGTGAGGATTGTCGAATCAAACCTAGAGGAGAGCACTATGCTTGCATGGTTGATCTACTTGGTCGAGCTGGACGCTTAAAAGACGCTAAGAGACTTATAGAGAACATGCCTCTAAAACTAAACGTTGGGATATGGTAGACATTGCTTAGTGCTTGTAGAGTACATAGGGAGTTGGAAATGGGGAGAGAAGTAGGAGAGTTACTCTTCAGATTGGATGGTAACAATCCAGTCAATTACGTTTTGATGTCAAATATCTATGCTGATGCTGGCTACTGGAAAGAGCGTGAGAGCGTGAGAGAATTGGTGAAGTTGAAAGGGTCGAAGAAAGAAGTAGGACAGAGTTGGGTTGAGATTGACAAGGAGGTTCACTTCTTTTACAATGGAGATGAGACGCACCTGCTTACAGAAGAAATCCATGAAGTTTTGAAGGAAATGGAGAGAAGGATAAAAGAAGAGACGGGTTATGCTTATGAAATGAGATTTGCATTGCACGATGTTAAAGAGGAATCAAAGGTGGAGAGCTTGAGATTTCACAGTGAGAAGCTGGCAATTGGGTTGGCATTAGTTCACAGTGGGATACAAAAGAGGGGAAGAATGATTCGAGTTTTCAAAAACTTTAGAGTTTGTGGGGATTGTCATGAGTTCATCAAGGGCTTGTCAAGGATTTTGGACAAGGTCTTTTTGGTAAGAGATGCCAATAGGTTCCACAAGTTTGAGGATGGGTTTTGCTCTTGCAGAGATTATTGGTGATTTGGATTTGGTTTCTCCAATGGCTGAAATGCAACTTTGGGAAAGCCTTGCAGTTTTGCAGACGGATACAGTCCCATGTTAAGTAGCAAAGAGAGATTGAATAGAAAGCTCAAAAATTATAAGAGGTGAGGAAACTTCTCTCAGATGCCAGTGGTATTCCTTCTTTCCCTCTCTTGCACAGGTCTGCACAAATACACACACAAATCACATATGCATTTCCATCCTAAGCTCCCAATTTGTCAGATCAGAATAACGTGCTTATGACTTGGTCTACAACTTAATTTATAGTTTTCAATCCATTGAAACAGAAGAATGATATTAACGGACCAGATATTTAAAGAAATTTGATGCTTCAATGAAATTGAAAATAAATGCCTTGTTTTTATTCATGGATCAATATGATGCTCAGGTGTAAAAAAAATTTCAAAATATAAGAACAAACCATAACTAAACACCTGTCCGCCCCATTTCATTGCTCTATCTTTGATTGTGTGCATTACATTATAGATTACCCATGTAAGATTTGTCTACTAATCCATCTCACACTGATCAATATATAAAAAGACCAAGAATATTGCTTTGATATTGATCATGGTAATTTAAGTGGGAAATATGTATGGCTGTAACGTCTAAACTAAAGACTCGCATCTCTGTATATTGGTGACAAAATCAAATATATTTCCTGAGTATGTTTTGTGCATTGGTTTGTTCGACTTACTTGTTTTAGAAATTTGAATGTCTTTTCCTTGCACAGATATATCTAACTGTCAAGACATTATGTATATATTAACTCAATTTTGATTGCTTTGATTAATCAAAAAGGCAAAAGCATATTTTCACATATAGATATCCATATAATTTTACATAAAAATTATATGAATATCTAGTGCTAACAGTGCAGATCCTCAGGTGTGGACATTTGTGGTTGATGGATCTCGGACAGCAGCAAAGTGTAGAGCTGGTGCAGCATGGGTTTGCCACAATGAAGAACAAGTAAATGTTCAACAAGAAGTCACAATACACTATCTTCCCTCTCCATTGGTGGCAGAAGCTAAAGCTTGTGTGGATGCACCACAATGATCATTGACTAACATGTGTGTTGGCATTCACAGATTGCCAAGTCCTGGTTAATATTTTGAATGTCAAATGTGAACCATATTGGAATATTAGTTGCACAATTAATTATTGAGCACATCAAAACTATCTGTAGGTTATTTAATGTTTTTATGTATATCAAAAGTTTCTAGATCTGTAATTCTGCCAGTCCGTGAGCTAGCTAATCTGTAAACGCTGATACTACATAATGTTATATAATTTTCTGTTTCCACAAAGGGGACGAAAAAAATCTTCAAAGCACTAGCAGGTTATATTTTCTCAATAAAATACACCAACTTCAAGTTTACTTGTGATCCTGCAATAGAGTTTCTGTTTATTATCCAAACAGGGCACAATAAAGCAATGCAATTTATAGATAAAGGCCAACAATTCAAAACCCAGTGAAGCAATAGCAGATATCCAGCAACAGCATTTCATAAGATCACAAAACATCTGATGTTAGAGAAACACCACCTATATAACGGTGGTTAAAGTCATTATTTCTACCCAAAAAAAAAAAAAAAGAAAGAAAGAAAGAAAAGGAAATAGCTATGATTCTCAGCCTCGAGTTCTTGAAATAGTAAAACTAAAAACCTGAGCAGAGAATATATAAATTATCCTCATCCCTACCACACACTATTGGGGGTATGGTGGGTATGCAGGTCCAGCTGCAGCACTATAATCATACGTACCGCCATAATTCGTCTGTCCTGCATACGGTCCCTGCAATCCATATGATCCACCTGCCCGAGCCCCCCAGTAGCTCCGATGTCTTGAGTAGCAAATGGGTACTGTTGAGGAAGGGCAGCAGCAGGGCTTTGAGTGAGAGCTCCACCATATCTCGGTCCATACGAGGCTGCTGTGCCAGGACCACCCTCATATACGCTGTGGCTGGCGGCATAGTTGTATGGTGAGGAAAATCTGCCATCTGCTGCGGTGTGATGTGGCTGGGGAGGGGGGTTCCTGGGCCGGAAAGATGGGGAGGCATTAGAAAATCTACCCGCCTTGGGTGGCCGGTGAGACGGTGGACCCCTCACTCACGGCAACCACTGCACCCAGCATACATGAATTGCAACACCCTGCAACCTCCCACTCATGGCACAACTGCCAACCACCATGGCAGCCCATTAATTCCCAGGGTATGTGGCTATATTTCTATGATAAACCAACTTTTTTGCTTATATGGCCTTTAATTCACAGGGTTAACTCATCACTCCCACCAACATTTCTCTGTTCAAAACAAAGAGCACATGTACATAAATATATTTTCATGTGTATGTAAACTGAGATTCCGTATATAAATAAATAAAAATGTAATGAGGTTTCAGATGGAGGTGAATACCTTTCATTTTGTCCCCAAAACCCAAAGCCACTGCAAGCTTAGCCATGTCCCTCCTCGCCGCAAATTCCACAACCAATTTCCTCAAATACTCCTCCTCAAACTTCTCCTTCAACCCAAACCCAACCACCATCTGCAAAAACATGGTGGCCTCCCCTCCCCAAACCCCGCTCTCTCCGCCGCCCATCACTCCCCTCCACTTCTTCAAAACAACCGCCGCCTTCTCCCTCACACTGCTCGCCACACCACCATTTCCGCCACCGCCCGGCTCCACCAGCGGCACCGCCACCTGAATCAACATCCCACAAGCCCACCTCCTGTCCGCCATCCCAACCTTCCCCTCCACCTTCATCTCCACAAACTCCTCTACCGTATCCAGCACCAGCCTCATCGCGTCCACCGATTCCTCCACCGCCGCCGCGATCTTCGCCCTCAACGCCACCGACTCCTTCCTCTTCGCCAACAGAAATCTCACCAATCCCTTCGAATTCATCCTCCGGCAACACATTCTCAACACCTCCGACAAACTCCTCTCTCCTCCGCCGCCCTCAGCCTTCTCGATTTCCGAAATCGCCGCCTCTTTCGGCTCCTCGATGCGGGCCGCAGCGGCGGACTCTCACTCCGGAATCGAATTCTCGTGATTTTGGAGGGATTCGAGGGTTTGCTTGGTATTGGCATCGAAGGCTTCGATTTGGGAGTCTAGGGTTTTCGATTTCTGAGAGAGAGATTGTTCTAAGGATGAGAAATGGTCGGTTAGGGTTTTATGGAGCTGAGTGATGGTTGTGAGGAGGGTTTTGCGGGTCTCGAGCTGGTTGAAGAAGTTTTTGAATCGATCAGTGTTGACCGCGCAGTCTGTGGTCATCTTGATTGGTGGTTTGTTTGTTTGTTTCTCGGGAAACACTGAGAAAAAAAAAAAAACCCCCAAAGCAACAAGGAAATCAGAACGTCGACAGTGTGTGTGTGTGTGTGTGTGTGTGTGTGTGTTTTCAAAGAGAATCATTACAGGGTAATAGAACGGCGGTAGGGTGCAGCGAGTCCTTGAAATGATGTGTTTAGCAAATTGGCAGGTAGATAAAAATAAATAAATAAATAAATCTCTCTGCCGGTGTAATTTGGACGGGTTCAATCTGAACAATTCGAACTCAGTCAAAAATTTTTTAAGATTTGGACAGGATATTTTCAAATTTGGTACGAGTTTGGCTAAAAATTCAAAAATCTGAATTAAATTTGGACGGGCTTGGGCAAAGATATCCAACAACCCGAGCAACCTGAAACCCGAATTATACATATATAGACATATAAAAATATTAAATATATATAAATTATTAGTCATTACATGATATTAAAGTAATTTAAATTATTAAATAATATTGAATGTATATTATATATACAAATAATATCAAATCTTACTTTTTTTTTATTATTTATTTTCACTCATAAATTGTAAAGACTACTATAGCGAGATCTTTCTTGCATTATATAAATTATAAAAATGTAAACAAAGTCAAATTTTAATAATTTCATAACGTAGCAGTAAAAAAAAATTTAAATTACTTACAATTCGGGCAACTCGTGCAATTCAGATTTAACTCGGGTCGGGCTTGAGCAGGCAATCTCAAGTTACAATTTGGGCCTAGGCGGGCCTGGGCAAATCTCAGATCAACTTGGGCTGAGCTTGAACAACCTCCTAACCCGACTGAACCCGTCCGAGTTGCACCTCTCTCTCTTTCTGTGTCTGATAAATTATAAATGCACTCTTGAAATTTGATTAAAATACAAATCACTCATGTAATTCTAAAAATTACATTATATCCCTGAGATTTTTAATTTCATAACAAATCACTTATTTTATTAATAAATTATTAAGCCAATTAATAATTTTTAACGATGTTAGAAATATGTTTCAATTAATAATTTAAATAATTTTATTATTATATAGGAGAACAGTTATGAATTTTATTTTTTTAGTTAATTCTGTTAAATAAAAAATTCTAAGAAGGGAATATTTGTAATTTTCTAAATCACAAAAAAAAAAAATTGTATTTTAAGTGAATCTCAAAAAATATATTTATAATTTACTCTTTTTTTGAAAAAAATTATTTTTGACAATTGTTTTTTATAAAAACAAAAAATGACCTACTTTAGAAAGTGTTAATAGTTTGACTTATTTATTTATTATGAAAAGATGTACAAAAATTAAAGAGATAATAAACAGAACCAATATGACTCAAATAAGTCAAAAAAAAAATCATTAAACCAACTTATAAATCACTTCCAAAAGAGGCCTAACTAAATTATTCTTACAATTTTTTTTTTCTTCTACAAATTTAAGATTCAAACACCACTTTAACATTGCTAGCAAAGGAGACAAAATTATTTTTCTTCCTTTCGTTATAGCATAGCCAACATACAATTTCATGGACATCCTCAAATTTTAGGATGTCCAATTGAAATAATATGACTACGTCTAATACTTTTGATATCCTTAAATCATGTGATATAAGAGAATTAAGAAATAAAGAATTAAATTAAGAGTTGTTGTGTCAAAAGAAGAGCTTAAAAAGTATAAGGAGTCCATCTCTAAGTGATCCCAGTAATTGGGAGACTATAAATGAAGATAATAGAAAAAAGCTCATAACAAAATTTCATTATTTGAAAAGTACTAAAGGAAAATTTTGAATCCTTTGTCGTGTTTTTCTTCTATAAACTTAGTTTGTTTCTTACGTGTAAATCCTAATAAGTGAACTTATTGTTTATCCTATGAAAAAAAATTTGTCATAAAAAAAGTCATTAATTGTCAATTTTTAGTGACATATAAAAAATTGTCACAAAAAATTATTTTTAACAACAATTTTACCAAAACTTATTTCCAATAGAACTTAATGGGAATTAAGCTCAACTATTAAGACCTATTAGTAGTTTACCCTTGTTTTTTCTTTTGAAGGAGTAGTTTGTTTTTGTTTATGTTTGTTCTCTCTATAAAAGATGTGTATTGAATTTCATTGTATATTTTTCTTTTTTAGTTATAATATGACTTACTTGTCCCAAAAAAAAAAAACCGGCGCAATCAATTTTTTTTTTCATAAATCAGCAAAATACTGATTTCATTTCTTGTTTTTGATCAGAGTAGTTCTTATTCAACCAATATCCATGATGAAAATAAAAGCAATCAAGTTACCATGACTCATAATACTAGGATATCAGCTCCAAAATTACAAAAACGTATAAGAGCTACAAAACTGCAAAATCAGCAAGAATAAAGATTAAAAAAACAAAAACACAAAACCAAAAATAAACCCGACATGACAGCTTCAATAGCTATGACCGGCCTTCAACACGGCTCACACTTAAGAATTAGCAATCACCGCCAGAACATCACTATGCAATCCCTCCCCATCAAGATCTTCAACACCTTGCTCGATCTGCTTCGTTTGCCCGACCATCCATACATCTGCCTTCTTGCATCCCTACGAGCCGCCTCTCTAGTTTCAATTCTTAAAGCCCTCTTCAAACTTAGCTTCATCCTCGGTGAAAAGAAAACTACCTCCATTTCCCCAAGCTCTTCGTGACATTTTCTCAATTTTGGCTTTCCAGAGGCCCATCTCTGTCCATCTTGTGATATGGCGTTTTCGGCAAGTACTCATCGATCCCACCGCCTTGTCTATGCAACAGCGGAGGGCATGGGTTGTTACCTTTACAATAATGTGTCGGTCTAGGATGTAATCGAAGAGTCGCTTCTCTTATGCACGTTTGGTTTCAGCCTCCTTGTGTTACCACCATTGCATTAAAGCCTTGAGAAGAATAATCCACTCGTTTTCTTTTTCAATCAATGAATGACAAGAGAATTTGAAGCATAAAAATAACCAAGGAGAACATGTCTAAGCTGTCTCATAAGTTTCACAAAATATGAAGAGACTAAACAATGTTCTTCCAAAAGTATCATCCACGGAGGCTAGTACATATAAAAACTAGCAATGATTTCATATAGTGCAAGTCATTACGTATCATATGTAACTTGTCTAATTCTTGTTTAAATGAAATGGGTAATCGATGGATTCTAGGAGTATGTTGTTTACATTCAATTCCTCCAAAGAATATCTCCTCAGTTAAATACTCTTTCTTTACAGGCATGTCAGAATTTTCATGGCAAATGGGAGTTGGAAGGTACCATCTATGATTCTATTTTGGTATAGCAGAGCACACACGGCTTGGAATACTTTTGCAGGTCCGTGAAATCTGACATGAGAAAACTTTCAGTTTCTTTCTAGGCATTTGGCTCTTCTAATCTTAGTGGCACTGATTTTATGAGATTGGCAGTCACATCTTTTCCTCCATCTTCATGAATTGCTACACCCTCACATAAATTATGCAAAGTCAAATTGGGCGAAGCACCCACGGGAATTCGAGCAAGTGGGAGCAGCAGTGTTTGAAAGGATGACTAAAAGTCCATTTTATTCACACAAGTCAACTAGTGGCAAAGGATTTGATCTCTTTACTGGGTTTAAAGAATATTAAAAATGGAATTTCGCAAAAAAAAAAAAAAAACTTCGATAGTTCCAACATTACTAATTTCATTATTAGTAGAGAGCTATTCAAGGGAACTCTTGATTTCTTCTTCTTCTTTTTTTTTTTCTCTAATTAAAATATTTGAAAGAGAACTATCTATCCAACAAACAAAAAGATGATGGATGATCACCAATTCTAGATCCATGAATTGAATATATGTGGGCACCAAGGAAAGCAATTTTGGGGTAGATATTCAAATCCAGGTTGCCAGTATAAAATTCCTTCCAATACACATACACATGTTGTGAATTGTCCAGAGCAAGGTTTTAAAAAGCGATCGCGTTAAATTCACGTTGAACGGTTGTGGTGGTTACGCCACCTTCTGAGCGCTTTTGCAGTGTGATTGAGATTCATAGGTGTGTCGGCCATAGCGGTCGTAACGGTGCCGTAATAGCCTGTTACGCACGGTTACGTAACGGTTCCGAACTGTTTCTTTCGAAAAAAAACACACAAAAAAAAGATTTAAAATGGGGGAAGAGGGATAGAGAGAAGATAAAGAAAGAAGATGGAGGGGCAAGAGATAGAGAAAGAAGAGGGAAAATGAAAAACATGTTATTAATTTGTTTAAACTGTAATACTTATGCTATTTTATCAGCTGCTATCACTCAACCATTTTGTTTGTGTGTGTTTATCTATATATTGTTTGAAAATAATAATAATAATAATAAGTGTGGTCATTATCTATTTGGCTTGGTTAAAATATGTATATATATATTGATTTTTATTTATTCTCTTACTTTTGTCGTTGTTTATCTTATATATAATATTAGTGATTGATTTTTTGTATAATATGAAGTCATTAATTATTAAAATTAAATGTAAAAAACTCAGTTTATAGCGATTTAAAAATATGAAATATATTAGATCATACTTAAAAATTTACAAAAATTGATCAATATTTATTTTAAAGCCAATAAAATAAATATGATCATGGAAAAAAAATATGCATAACGGTAAGTTTTTTTCAAATTGTGGGAAATATAAAAAAAATCACGGTTCCGGTTACCGCAACCGTTACGCTATGACCTTTACATCCCGTAACCGCAACCACGCCACCGCCACCGTTACGTCGACCGCAATTGCCTTTCAGAACTTTGGTCCAGACACTAGAAAATCTAGTGCTTCTTGTCTTGTCTATCACTATTCATATACAAATGTATGTATATACACTATGCATGCATGTGATCTTATGCATCGTAAATAAAAAAATAAAAAAAAAAACCTCATGCCTAGCCCTAAAACCCATATATGTATATATATATGTACATACGAATACATACACAAATGTTTGTTGGATTCTTTATAGAACTGAATAAATGCTCTATTAATGCCTGTTTTCACTGTCAGTAGTAAAACGATACATGCATAATAGATGTTTCAATATATCTATACTATCCCCACAAGCAGAGGATTGTCATAGTTCCCAAAAAACATTTGGGAAAAACAATAATAAGAAAGGGGTCGGTTTAGGCACATTCCCTTTGACTGCATAGCTACACCTACAGAAATGTAAATCATACTCCAATCCATATCTAAATTCAATAGAGCAATTTTTAGCATCCAAACAATGCATTTTAAAATATGTTCACACAAAATGTTTGATTTTACTAAACTCTTGGATGGTTCTGAATGGTAATCGAGCAAGCAAATAAAATCTACAACTCAAATCCAAATCCAAGATTTTAAAAGCAATTGTATTTAGTGATAGGAGGAAACAAGAATTATCGGTATTTTTTCATTTAAACAGAGGAGAAGAAGGCGACAAGTACAATGAAAAAGTTTAGGGTAGATTTATCTCTCAAACATTTTCAAACCTTGAAATAACCATCACTTTTCTCCAGAAAGATTCTTCACATTTGAAGTGTAGCAATCATTTTCCTTACCTACTTAAAGCCAAAACAAAATACTTCTTTTTTTTTATAAGTAGTTAAATTTATTAGAAAAGCATCAAAAAGATGCAAAGAATACAATGAACCTAGAACTTCTAACCAATAACATTGTCCAAAAAATCTATGAAAACAAATATATCCGGGTCAGCCTGTGACTCCAACCAAGTGCATAAAGTAAGCAACAATCAATTCTCAAGCCAAGACACCGAATGAGTAATCTCGAGAAACGTCCGTCGATTCCTCTCCAACCAAAATACTTTTTCTTTGGTTGGAGACCTATTAGACATAGATTCAAATTTTCATTATTTTTTGGATTCTTAGAGTTTTTGGTTCCTGGTGGTATCAAAAGGGCACTGCGTCAAAATATTACATTCATCTCTCAATGTACATGGGCATATCAAAATAAGATTTTAAGTTTAATTATTAATTCCTTCTGCAACCAACCTACCCCACTTCTTATAACTAATGTGATTCGTTTATTTATCCTCAAAATACTATTGTTTCACACTGTTGTAAAACAAGTTCAACAAAAGATATGCTCTGTGCGGAATGGGATATACAGGAAATAGAATTTGAGGATGAGAGTCCTATTCATTGTTAGGAGCGAATGATTCTATATTACTCATTGAGTGTTTAAATAATTCTATGTAGAGATATAGGGGTATAAATATAATGTATACTTTAAGTGTACAACGTAGGCACCCTGCTTTGGTTGTTGTTTTCTAAAAGATCCGAAGATCCTGATTATTGTTTCCTAAGTTTCTACATCACCACAAGTGCCCTCACACTAACAACACTTAAAGTTTCCATGTAACCTAGCATGTGATCACTTATGCCAATGGGGTCACTCATCACATCAAAAGAATATACAAGCAACATTAGAGAATACCCAACTAAACAAAAGGCGACAATGCAAGTTGGTATGTGCCTAGCATGCAACAATTTAAGTAGATGTGGATGCCTCCTATACCAGTAAGGATATGAATACAAAGGAATCATGTCCCTAGAGAGAGAGAGAGAGAGGCTACCCCACCATAAAAACTGGGAAGAGCAAATAACCTAGCAAACCAAAGGGAAGAGCAAATCAGCTCTTCCCAGTTTTTATTTTTTCCTTTATATAGTAAGCTTCACCTTTTATTCGGAGGATAAAAAATGACAATTAAAATTAAAAACAAAAGTAAAAAGTAAAGAACAGAGGTTGGTTGAAGTTGCAAACAACATTTGATGACTACCCCTTTTCTATTTTATACTGCTCTTCTCATTCTAATTTTTCCTCTATCTGTTCTTCATCTCCACTTAATGGCCTCTTTCCTCACGTAACTTAAAGGCAATTGAAAGCTTTCTATATGTGGCTGTCACTTGTTCCATGAAACGAAGCATTCCACCACATGAGATTTCAACCCTACTTTCATCATTCACCAAATGTGTTCACCTTTTCAAATCACCTCTTTCTTTTGCTCCATCAAATTGTGATTATTCTAAAAGTTGAGGGTACATAATTTCCAAATTTCATACTATATCAAACTCTAGTAAATAAAAAACTTGATCAAACTCCGTTTTCATTCATTAATTCAGATGGGTAGATTTAAGTCCTCTAGAATACCAGAAGTTAGAGCCTAACCAAATACTCTAGTGCATTTCCCTCCTTCTTGGGTGTCAAATAGACAACTTCTTTGGTTGCCTCCCTTCCCCCTTCAACTTCTCTTCTTCACTGGTTTCTACTAGTTCTCTTTCTCCTACTCGATCTCCATGTTGACTGTTTATATAAGTCTATATATAGCACTGCTCTTTTTCACACTCTCAATATCTCTCTTGCAACGAAACTGTTCTTTCTATCTAAAACCCTCTACCAAGCCTCCTCCCAGTGCCCCAAAATTGCTTCCATAGAAAAGATGGAGATTTTCAAATCAACTAGAAACTGATTCTCGAAGCCTACTAAGGAACTAACCACCAAGTGCAAACAAAAGGCCTCAGGACCTCACTTGCATCAAAGGCAAGAAATTCCAGTTGAATACCAAATCCCCTAGATCTTGGAAAGGTATACCTAAATAGATTCACCAATCATTACAAAAATAAATAAATAAATAAATAAAAACACACCTAAACCTCCTTAGTTACCAATCTATAACTACCACCTAAACCTTGTATATATAGAGATAAAGATATGCCATGAAAGATTACCAATAATTATAAAAACCAAAAACCCACCAAATTACAAACCTTCAAACAGGTGCAACCACATCCACATTCATAAATGCACATATATAGATACACATATATATGTAGAGAGAGAGAGAGAGAGAGTACGGACTTGTTGCCACCGTCTTCGCTGAAGCGGTTACCAAACTGGATGTGGCGGCCGGCGAAGATGCCGCGATGGGCCCTGCCCATGACGACCTTAGAGTCAGGTACGCATTTCTTGAGTGATTCCTTCACCCCAGGACCCAAGTTCTTCTCTCCCCCTATCTTCTTCATTATCTTTTTCATCATCTCCTTCGACCTGAACGCCATTCTCTCTCTCTCTCTCTCTCTCTTCAATTGTAAGGGTTTTGAAGAGATTGAATTGCTACGAAGAACAAGTTGTGTACTTCTCTCTCTGGTCTGCAATGTTCATATGGAGCGAGAGATCTGCTTTAGAATCCACTTCGTTCAGAGTCGCAGAGCAAGGTTTTGGAGGAAGAGGAGGCTTGTATAATGGTATTGTACCTGTTGCTACTATATGTTGTACCCTAAATCATTTCTTATTTTCAAGTTCGGGGTTTAACCTTTGCATTTATCTCTCAAACATTTTCAAACCTTGAAATGTCCATCACTTTTCTCCAGAAAGATTCTTCACATTTGAAGTGTAGCAATCATTTTCCTTGCCTACTTAAAGCCAAAACAAAATACTTCTTTTTTTTATTTTTATAAGTAGTTAAATTTATTAGAAAAGCATCAAAAAGATGCAAAGAATACAATGAACCTAGAACTTCTAACCAATAACATTATCCAAAAAATCTATGAAAACAAATATATCCGGGTCGGCCTGTGACTCCAACCAAGTGCATAAAGTAAACAACAATCAATTCTCAAGCCAAGACACCGAATGAGTAATCTCGAGAAACGTCCGTCGATTCCTCTCCAACCAAAATACTTTTTCTTTGGTTGGAGACCTATTAGACATAGATTCAAATTTTCATTATTTTTTGGATTCTTAGAGTTTTTGGTTCCTGGTGGTATCAAAAAGGCACTGCGTCAAAATATTCCATTCATCTCTCAATGTACATGGGCATATCAAAATAAGATTTTAAGTTTAATTATTAATTCCTTCTGCAACCAACCTACCCCACTTCTTATAACTAATGTGATTCGTTTATTTATCCTCAAAATACTACTGTTTCACACTGTTGTAAAACAAGTTCAACAAAAGATATGCTCCGTGGGGAATGGGATATACAGGAAATAGAATTTGAGGATGAGAGTCCTATTCATTGTTAGGAGGGAATGATTCTACATTACTCATCGAGTGTTTAAATAATTCTATGTAGAGATATAGGGGTATAAATATAATGTATACTTTAAGTGTACAACGTAGGCACCCTGCTTTGGTTGTTGTTTCCTAAAAGATCCGAAGATCCTGATTATTGTTCCCTAAGTTTCTACATCACCACAAGTGCCCTCACACTAACAACACTTAAAGTTTCCATGTAACCTAGCATGTGATCACTTATGCCAATGGGGTCACTCATCACATCAAAAGAATATACAAGCAACATTAGAGAATACCCAACTAAACAAAAGGCGACAATGCAAGTTGGTATGTGCCTAGCATGCAACAATTTAAGTAGACGTGGATGCCTCCTATACTAGTAAGGATACGAATACAAAGGAATCATGTCCCTAGAGAGAGAGAGAGAGAGAAAGGCTACCCCACCATAAAAACTAGGAAGAGCAAACAACCTAGCAAACCAAAGGGAAGAGCAAATCAGCACTTCCCAGTTTTTATTTTTTCCTCTATATAGTAAGCTTCACCTTTTATTCGGAGGATAAAAAATGACAATTAAAATTAAAAACAAAAGTAAAAAGTAAAGAACAGAGGTTGGTTGAAGTTGCAAACAACATTTGATGACTACCCCTTTTCTATTTTATACTGCTCTTCTCATTCTAATTTTTCCTCTATCTGTTCTTCATCTCCATTTAATGGCCTCTTTCCTCACCTAACTTAAAAGCAATTGAAAGCTTTCTATATGTGGCCTGTCACTTGTTCCATGAACAGAAGCATTCCACCACATGAGATTTCAACCCTACTTTCATCATTCACCAAATGTGTTCACCTTTTCAAATCACCTCTTTCTTTTGCTCCATCAAATTGTGATTATTCTAAAAGTTGAGGGTACATAATTTCCAAATTTCATACTATATCAAACTCTAGTAAATAAAAAACTTGATCAAACTCAGTTTTCATTCATTAATTTAGATGGGTAGATTTAAGTCCTCTAGAATACCAGAAGTTAGAGCCTAACCAAATACTCTAGTGCATTTCCCTCCTTCTTGGGTGTCAAATAGACAACTTCTTTGGTTGCCTTCCTTTCCCCTTCAACTTCTCTTCTTCACTGGTTTCTACTAGTTCTCTTTCTCCTACTCGATCTCCATGTTGACTGTTTATATAAGTCTATATATAGCACTGCTCTTTTTCACACTCTCAATATCTCTCTTGCTCCGAAATTGTTCTTTCTATCTAAAACCCTCTACCAAGCCTCCTCCCAGTGCCCCAAAATTGCTTCCATAGAAAAGATGGAGATTTTCAAATCAGCTAGAAACTGATTCTTGAAGCCTACTAAGGAACTAACCACCAAGTGCAAACAAAAGGCCTCAGGACCTCACTTGCATCAAAGGCAAGAAATTCCAGTTGAATACCAAATCCCCTAGATCTTGGAAAGGTATACCTAAATAGATTCACCAATCATTACAAAAATAAATAAATAAATAAATAAAAACACACCTAAACCTCCTTAGTTACCAATCTATAACTACCACCTGTTTCCCCTAGATGTTTCCCTATTTGCTGAGTAATGCTTTATTCCATCTCAGTTGATGTTGTTGCTACAAAATAGTTAGTGGGTGTTTTTGTTAGTTATAGTGATGAGTTGAGATGTTTGTAAAGGAATGGAAGTAAGTATGAAATTTTATTTTAACTTACAATTTGCTTTGCAATTTCAAAGTGCTTGTTGTGGCAATCTTTTGCTGGTCTCAAAGAGTCATAGTGTCTCCATATTCCATCAGCATTGTCAAAGACCACAATTGTCCAATGGTTGTCGTGGTTGATTGGGAAATGGATATATCTGTTTTTCATTCCTTCTGGAAAATGGCTGTCCATCAGTTTTTCTCTCAGTGCTTGATCTTGGTTTTGTAGTGGAGTTTGTAAGTTATATATATGTTTGAAATATGTTATAAAACTATGTAGTAATACATATTGAGAAAGTAGAAAATTTTGCAGTTGTAAGGTATGTTAAGTTTTGCTTACATTGATGAGTGTTGAGAAAACGTAAGATCTTCCTGCATATGGATTGCTTGCAAAGACTAGATCGTTTTTCTCACATTCTTCAATGGTTGGTTGGAGTGCCAATTGCTTTTGTGAGAAGGCATCAATGACCTGAAGCATGTTATATATGAGAATGTGTTAGGTTTGTGGAATAGGTTATTGAATATGTACAGAAACTGTAAAATTGTGCAGTTGGAGACCTACATTCTCATATAAGGGTTCCCTGTTGGTCAATCTGCATATATCTGAAAAGTATACGCAGTTTTCATCTTCGCTGCCAGATCAGACACAAGCACTTGATTGTGTGTTGTTGATGAGTTGAATTTGGTCTTGGTCTTTTTTGGATAGGTTATGCCAAACCTTGTTTGTTTTGTGGAATGAAATGGCGAGTGGGTTGTTTGGGATTGATTCTTCCTGGAAATCATCATCACTTTCCAATACTTGAAGTTTTGTCTTCTTTTGATTGGCATGCTCTTTTGGGTTTGTTTCAGCAGCAACTGCTTTCTCTTGGCCAATATGTTCTTGCATCTTTTCTTTCTGCTGTTGTTTTGCTTCATGAGCACCCTATTTTTTGTTGTCATTCTTCTTCTCTTTTTCTTCATCGGTACCCTGTGTTGGTTTAGGTACATCAGCAGCAGTTTGTGTCTTGGTTCTTGCATCTTCTTTGGGTTTGGTCATTGGTTGGTATTCAAAATTTGGGTCATGTGCTTGTTTTCTTGATTTTTTGATTGATTCTCTTGACCATGGATCTTTGTTGGGGACTGCCAGTTGTTTTGGTGGACATTTCCTTCAATTGATCTTCTTTTTTACGCAATTCAGCCATGAATTTTTGTTCTATTTCTTGCATTTGTGCTCTCATGGCTGATATGAGCTTGTCTTTGTCGTCCTCTTTGGTTGGTGTTTGTGGTTGGTCATGACCTATAAAAATGTTGGATTGTGTTTTGGTTAGTTTAATGAAATTTTGCAGTATGCTTTAGTATTAGACAATAGTTTACCTTGTGCATGAAATATGTCAGATTTCTCTTGCAGTTCTTCTTGTTGGTTTGTCAGTTCTTGTTCATTGACTTCTTCTTGTTGGTTTGTTTGTTGTTCTTCTTGTTCTTGCTGTTGGTCTTCTTCTTCATCAAGGTCTTCTTGTTGATCACGTTTTGTTTGTTGTCTTTCTTCTGCTTTGTCATTGTCTTGTTGTTCATCAGGTTCTTCTTCTTTTTCTTCTTGTTGTTGTTGTTGTTGTTGTTCTTCTTCTTCTTCTTCTTCTTCTTCTTCTTCAGTTTCAGTTTCTTCTTCTTCATCAGTTTTTTCTTCATCAGTCACTTGATTTTTTTCATCATCACTCTTTTCTTCTTGTTCATCACTTTCTGGTTCTTCTTGTGATTTTTGCTTTCTTTTTTTTCTTTTTCTTTTTTTGTTGTTCTTCTTGTTCTAATTGTGATTCTGATTCTGAATGATGTTCTTCTTCAAGAAAGTCATCCTCATCACTGTCTAGAAGTCTTTTTTTTTTGTTGCTTTTGTTTTCTTTTTTTGCTTATTGTCCTTTTTGTGGTCTTGTTTCTTTGCTGAAGAGTCTGTTGATGTGCTTTGATTGATATGCAATAACTGTATTTCTTGTTCAGTTGGGGTTAAAGCACTTTGGTTAACCTGCATTGGAACAATGTGGCATATATCAGTAATACTGTAAACTTGGTCAGTTTCATAAGATGAGTTGTACTGTGAGTAATGTGGGTTAAGTGTCGAAATATGTTTTTTGAAACTGAAAAATGTTACAGTTTCATAACATGAGTGATGTTAAAGAAGTGTGTGCTTTGAAACTGAAAATTTTCACAGTTTCATAATATGATTTGTATACAATGAATATGAAAGGAGTGTTGAATAGATTTGTGCTATGATAGTATAGAAGAGTTTGAATACCTTTTCAAAGTGAGCAAGGCTGATGTGTTTCCACTTGGAGTACATTTTGCCAAGGTTCCATTTCATAAACCTTGGGAAGCCTTCTTTGTTGGATGGTCGGAGGAGTTTACTGTGCTCACAGTACCAATACTGTAAAAAAAAAAAAAAAAAAAAAAAGTTAAAATATGTTAGATAGTTAGAAATAGGTGGATGTCTGATATTTTTGTGGGAAGTAGTTGAGTAATGTGTTTACCAAGAGTAACATGACGCATCCAGTGACATGCCTTGGGTTGTTGTTTGCATTTGCCATTGAATTCATCAGTGTGTCTTTTATTGCCTCAACCCAATTGTACTTCTTGATGTTGTTGAGATTGTCAACATAGTTGAGGAAACTCCAACTGAGTGTATGGCCTGTTGTGGGCATGAGAAGTTTCAAGCACAAGTAAAAGGTGATTACCCTTGCAAGATCTTGACGATCATTGGTTGATTTTCCTTTTTTTGTTTGTTGAAACATTTTGGTCAAAGACTTGCCATCCAATCTCTTGACTGATTTGCATCTTCGTTTGTAAAATGAAAGCTGAAAATCCTTTGGTCTTGCATAGGATTTGGTGGTGATGCTGTCTTCTCCACAGTCGATACCAAAAATGAGCTTGATATCACTGCTTCTGAGTTTCATTTCCTTTTTGCCAAGTACAAATGATCTTTTTCTTTTGTTGTAGAGTGTTGTCATTTCTGCTACAATGGAATTGTAGCATCTGCACCAAGAGGCCTTCAGTTGTGTTGAGGAGAGAGCATTTATAAGGGCCAAAAGGAGTTTTTTGACTCATCTGTTGGGCTTTTGTGAATTTGACCCCTTCATCAGCTTTGATTACCGTTAGATGTTGGAACGATAATTAAATTGTTGGACTCTCTTGCAGGACTCGCTTTTTTTTCTTTTGATGCCTTGGTTTTTGTTTTGGGAGTTGATTGGCTTTCTTGGAGCTTTCTTTTTTGGTTGGAGGAGCTTCTTAGTTTTTGTTGGCTTTCTTTTGTTTGTTTTTGTTGTGGTTGGAGGTGTGGTTGGTGTTTGTTGGGTGGGTGGGGTCTGTGGTGTAGTTCTTGGGCTTTTCTTGTAGGTGGTGTGGTTGTTTTGTGGGTTTTTGGTGGGGTCTGTTGGGTTTGGTTGTTTTTGGGTGTGGTGGTTTGGTTTTTGTGGATGGGGAGATGGTGGTGGCATTTTAGTGGATCTGAGAGATGGACTTTCAAAAGGAGATGGTTAAATCCTCGATTGGATTTGTGGGCATATGGGTTTGTTTCTTCCAATATCTTTCAACATGACTATTTCGAAAAAAATGAAAGTGACAATAGGTATGAGTAATATAGTGACAAACGTATAATTTTGAAGTTTTATATGCGATTTAATATGAAGTTATATGTATTTTGTTGGTATGATTTAAACTGGCGTATAATTTGATGCTTTGATTTGCACTTTATAATAAGTTAGCTATTTGTTTTGAGTAGTGGTTAAACTGTGTAATTTTGCAGTTTCATTTGCAGTTTGAATAAATTTAGATATGTTACTTGTATAGTGATGAAATGAAACACTATGATGTTGCAGTTTTTATAAGGAAACAGTATGAACAATAGGAACAGCCCATTGTATTTTGTAAAAAGCAACAATAACAACAAGAAGATTAAAAATTCAAAAATAAGAATAAGAGAAGCCAATATTGAACAACAAGAATAAGAATAAGGTGTTGAATATGTAAAAACAGGGATTTATGTGTAAAAACAGTGTTTAGAATGTTGAAAAACAGGGGACTATATATAAAAGAGGGTTTATACATTTGGAAGTATGTAAAATGTATATATACGAAATATGAAAGAATGATGTACAAATGTGAATGAAAAATAATGAATAGGTGAAGAGAGATGTTACTTTTTTTCCCCATTTTTGTGAATCGGAAGTCAGGAACTATGAAATCTCTTCAGAGTGGTGATGGTTCTTCGTGTTGTTGAGAGTCGCCGATTGGAGAATATGAACGACTTGGTGTTGTGTTGAAGATGAACGGTTTGGTTTTGTGGTTAGGGTAGGGTTTCAAAGGGAATGGAGTCGAATGGAGGAGAGATGGAGGATTGAGAATGCGATTTTGAGCGGCGAAGATGTAACAGTGTACTGATCAGACTGAGATGATTGTGGGTGATGAAGATGAACGGTTACGTTTTCTGGTTAGGGTTAGGGTTTCAGAGGGGATGGAGTTGAACGGAAGAGAGATGGAGGACCCGAGGAGTCGATTTTAGCGGAGACGTGATGATCTTGATCGATCGAGATGATGGGGACGTGGGAGATGGTTGCGCGTGTGTAAATTGGATGATATATTGTGGGTATTTTCGTCTTATTGTTAATTTGAGGACTTAATGGAGTATTAAATTTGTTTTGGGTCTAAATGGGGTATGATATGTTGGGCTTGGACCTTTGGGTCAGACGCCCAAATTTAAAAGTAGGAAGAGAGAGCATAGAGGTGTCAGGAGGGCCGAGTGGTCTAAGGCGCCAGACTCATTTGGAGCTTTTTTGGGCCTACCTCACTATTAGACTTGGGATGAGGGCCTACCTTACTATTTGGGCTTGGGATGAGGTCCAATTAGGGAAGTATCTTATGAATTTGTATAGATTGCATAGCAGCTGTTAACTAAATTTTATTGGTTAAAATAATTGCAATCCATTTGGCAGCTGGTTACTTACAATTTGAAATATGCCTCACAAATGTTGTGGGAGATTAATATCTGGATTTTTATGCAGGCTGTAATAGAAAATCTTTAGGATTTCATGCATTAGATTGCCTGGAGTATAGTTTATGCTTGGAATTCAATTTCAAACGTCATGCTGTGGCATGTTGTGTACTTCTTTGACTTGTGTTTTAATATATTTTTAATCCACTTTCGGTTTCAGTCATTAATCTTGTTGATATTGCAGTTTCATACAACGGTGAGGATAAATCCTCTAGTTCTTTGTTGCTGAAGGTTGCCTCTGCCAATGAATCTGGCACCATTGATCGTGGAAGTAAAGAGCAACCATTTTTGCGCAAATGTGAGACAAACACTGAAGCTTTGAGAGTTCTTCCTTGGGAAGTCGATGGCAGAGTAGAATCATCCCGTGTCTCATCGACAGTTCAAAATACATCGATTTCCACTTCTGACTCAGATCATCACGTTGAACCACATGTCTATCGGAGTAAATTTTTCACCCCGAATCAAATAAGTTGTGCCATTGCAGTGTCAGAGAGTACCCGCATCTATTGTTCTCTACCAGCAGCCATTTTAGTAGTACTTTCTCATGTTGGACTTCCTGTACTGGGCAGCCACATCGTGAAGAGCACCATATTTTTTGGGCCTTTGTATCTAGTTTTGCTTACCAATGTATCGATTGTGCTAGCACAGCTACTTTTAGGAAAACAGAGACGGTTGGAGCGGATTGAGCAAGAAGCAAATAATGTCCCTTTGATTGGTGGGTACGGTTTTGCTGAACAAGTAGGCAAGGCATTGGAGTCAGGTTTGGTGTTGCAGAACATAGTGGGTGCAATGTTCATGGATTGTAGTGTGTATGCGGACGTTGTTGTATGCGGTCTCTCTCTTGTGGTTGAATAATTTGAATCATTGGCCCTTGATGAGCTAGTTCAACTCCTTGTCTAATGAATGTACTTTCACTCAGGTGTCTTCCTTTCTTTGTAATATATTTTGTATAAGGATTTGAAGGCACCTCCTTTTAGGCCTAGTCATGTATACCATTTATCTTTAATACTATTTACTTTTCTTCTGTTCAAAAAAACCTAGTTCAACTCTGCTTTGAATGCACTTTATTTTTCAATTTCTGTACATTTCCCCCCCTAAGCATGGATTCAAGTTTATGTAATTTTCTTTAGGTTTCAACTTTGTTTGAATTCGGATTTGAAGGGACAGTTTTGTAAATCAACTTGTATCTATCTATGTTATAATCGGAGTTTCTATTTGCATACCACATATCTTCGGGCTTTATTTAGTAGTCTAGAAGCACAATATAACATTGCTTACATGATACTCTAAACCAATTACCTAGTTAGTGTGTTATGATTTTTTTATTGGCTGGAATTACTATATAGACAATGACATGATATTTATATCTTCTCAATTCACATCATTTTTTCAACTAATTATGATCATGCTCCTTGAACGAATTTCTAAAATGCCCTCATCTTCTATTCCCACATCCCCATCATCTTCTACCTGAAACCCAACAACCACCCCATCCTCACGATGCCGAAAATTGCCTTTGCCACCACCATTCCCAACCCTCTACCAGCATGCCACCATGGAAACAGGTAAGAGACGTAGTTAGGAGGGAAGGGGCACCAGTGGTGGAAATGGCGGCAGGAAGTTGCAGGTGGTTTTAAGCAATATGTTAGGGTCAGGGTTAGAATATTGGAAATTAATTTATTATGGAGAGTAAATGGTGTCAATTGAAAAAAAAAAAAAATCAAAAATTAAAAATGTGTGTTTGGTGTTTGATTATATTTTCTATTTTTATTTTGTTTTCAGAAAACATGAAAAACTTGTTTTAAAATTTTTAATTTCACACAAAATAAAAACGTATATGACTTTTTCATTATTTATTTTGTTAGAAACCACAACACTACAACTAGCAATGTTCAAGCAACTCATTTGGTTCAACCTCTGCACCTCTCGAAACAGCTCAGTTGCTTCGCTAGCTCTACTATGATTCGCTGATCCTCCAATCATTCTACTCCATCAAATACCATCTCTTTCCGACATTTTATCAAACAACTGCCAAGCTTGATACATTCTTCCGGATTACCCATACGAAGTCCTCTGCAAAAACCCATTTCTATTTGCACAAAAGCGAAACCATTGATCAACAAAGATTGCCACCGAGGTCTCGATGGATTTTATAATTGTTAGTTAATAATACACTGAATTTCTGTTTCATTGATGATTGAGAGGCAAACATTAGCTAAGCTCCTGAGGAGCAGTTCAAAAAATTGGTTTATTGATCAAGGACTACAAGCCCATGCAGCTGTAGTGAAATTGGGATATGGGTTTGACATGATGCTAAGCAATGACCTTATAGACATGTATGGAAAATGTAGTGGAATGGACATTGCTTGTGCTGTGTTTGATAGAATGCTTGAAAGAAATGTTGTTTCGTGGACTGCATTGATGTGTGGTCACTTGCAGCAGGGTAATCCCAAAGTGTCGTTACAGCTTTTTTTGTCAAATGGGGTATTCTGATGTTGATCCCAACGAGTTTACTTTCTCGACAAATTTTAAAGCTTGTGGGTTTTTGAGTATTATTGAGAATGGAATGCAAATTCACGGCAACTGTGTTAGAACTGGATTTGAATGGTATCCTGTGGTGGGGAATTCTATTGTGGACATGTACTCGAGATGTGGAAGAATTAGCGAAGCAGAGCGAATGTTTGATCTAATGCCAGTTAGAAGCCTCATAAGTTGGAATGTGATGATAGCAGGATATGCCCTTGAAGGAATGGGAGACAAAGCATTACTTTTGTACCAGAAAATGCAAGAACAAGGAGAAGTGCCAGACGAATTTACACTTACAAGCTCTTTGAAAGCTTGTAGTGGTATTGGTGCGATTCGGGAAGGAAGTCAAATTCATGCTTATTTGATCGCAAAAGGATTCCCGCTCTCTGTTCAGATAATTATAGCAGGTGCGCTTGTTGATCTGTATGTGAAAAGTGGGCACTTATTTGAAGCACAGCAAGTATTTGATCAAGTTGAACGGAAGAGTGTGATATCATGGACTGCCCTAATTGTGGGTTATGGTCAAAAAGGAAATCTAATGGAAGCCATGGATTTGTTTGGGCAGCTTAGGGAAAGTAGCATTCGGGTAGACGGTTTTGTTCTCTCGAGCATGATAGGCGTGTTTGCTGATTTTGTTCTGGTAGAGCAAGGGAAGCAAATGCATTGTTACACAATCAAAGTTCCATCTGGTTTGGACATATCGGTAGCCAATTCAATTGTTGATATGTATCTGAAATGTGGGTTAATAGAGGAAGCAGAAAGTCATTTCAGTGAAATGCCTGAAAGAAATGTGGTTTCTTGGACCGTTATGATTACGGGGTATGGCAAACACGGTCATGGCAGAGAAGCTATACAACTCTTCAAGAAAATGCAGCTAGATAATGTTGAGCCCGACGGAGTGACTTACTTGGCTGTCCTCTCAGCTTGTAGCCATTCTGGACTAATTGAAGAAAGTCAAGAATTCTTTTCAAGATTGTGTGAGGATTGTCGAATCAAACCTAGAGTAGAGCACTATGCTTGCATGGTTGATCTACTTGGTCGAGCTGGACGCTAAGAGACTTATAGAGAACATGCCGCTAAAACCAAACGTTGGGATATGGCAGACATTGCTTAGTGCTTGTAGTGTACATGGGGAGTTGGAAATGGGGAGAGAAGTAGGAGAGTTACTGTTCAGATTGGATGGTAACAATCCAGTCAATTACGTTTTGATGTCAAATATCTATGCTGATGCTGGCTACTGGAAAGAGCGTGAGAGCGTGAGAGAATTGGTGAAGTTGAAAGGGTTGAAGAAAGAAGCAGGACAGAGTTGGGTTGAGATTGACAAGGAGGTTCACTTCTTTTACAATGGAGATGAGACGCACCTGCTTACAGAAGAAATCCATGAAGTTTTGAAGGAAATGGAGAGAAGGATAAAAGAAGAGACGGGTTATGCTTATGAAATGAGATTTGCATTGCACGATGTTGAAGAGGAATCAAAGGTGGAGAGCTTGAGATTTCACAGTGAGAAGCTGGCAATTGGGTTGGCATTAGTTCACAGTGGGATACAAAAGGGGGGAAGAATGATTCGAGTTTTCAAAAACTTGATAGTTTGTGGGGATTGTCATGAGTTCATCAAGGGCTTGTCAAGGATTTTGGACAAGGTCTTTTTGGTAAGAGATGCCAATAGGTTCCACAAGTTTGAGGATGGGTTTTGCTCTTGCAGAGATTATTGGCGATTCGGATTTGGTTTCTCCAATGGCTGAAATGCAACTTTGGGGAAGCCTTGCAGTTTTGCAGACGGATACAGTCCCATGTTAAGTAGCAAAGAGAGATTGAATAGAAAGCTCAAAAATTATAAGAGGTGAGGAAACTTCTCTCAGATGCCAGTGGTATTCCTTCTCTCCCTCTCTTGCACAGGTCCGCACAAATCACATATGCATTTCCATCCTAAGCTCCCAATTTATCAGATCAGAATAACGTGCTTATGACTTGGTCGACAACTTAATTTATAGTTTTCAATCCATTGAAACAGAAGAATGATATTAACGGACCAGATATTTAAAGAAATTTGATGCTTCAATGAAATTGCAAATAAATGCCTTGTTTTTTTTCATGGATCAATATGATGCTCAGGTGTAAAAAAAAATTCAAAATATAAGAACAAACCATAACTAAACACCTGTCCACCCTCTTTCATTGCTCCATCTTTAATTGTGTGCATTACATTATAGATTACCCATGTAAGATTTGTCTACTAATCCATCTCACACTGATCAATATATAAAAAGACCAAGAATATTGCTTTGATATTGATCATGGTAATCTAAGTGGGAAATATGTATGGCTGTAACGTCTAAACTAAAGACTCGCATCTCTGTATACTGGTGACAAAATCAAATATATTTCCTGAGTATGTTTTGTGCATTGGTTTGTTCGACTTACTTGTTTTAGAAATTTGAATGTCTTTTCCTTGCACAGATATATCTAACTGTCAAGACATTACGTATATATCAACTCAATTTTGATTGCTTTGATTAATCAAAAAGGCAAAAGCATATTTTCACATATAGATATCCATATAATTTTACATAAAAATTATATGAATATCTAGTACTAACAGTGCAGATCCTCAGGTGTGGACATTTGTGGTTGATGGATCTCGGACAGCAGCAAAGTGTAGAGCTGGTGCAGCATGGGTTTGCCACAATGAAGAACAAGTAAATGTTCAACAAGAAGTCACAATACACTATCTTCCCTCTCCATTGGTGGCAGAAGCTAAAGCTTGTGTGGATGCACCACAATGATCATTGACTAACATGTGTGTTGGCATTCACAGATTGCCAAGTCCTGGTTAATATTTTGAATGTCAAATGTGAACCATATTGGAATATTAGTTGCACAATTAATTATTGAGCACATCAAAACTATCTGTAGGTTATTTAATGTTTTTATGTATATCTAAAGTTTCTAGATCTGTAATTCTGCCAGTCCGTGAGCTAGCTAATCTGTAAACGCTGATACTACATAATGTTATATAATTTTCTGTTTCCACAAAGGGGACGAAAAACATCTTCAAAGCACTAGCAGGTTATATTTTCCCAATAAAATACACCAACTTCAAGTTTACTTGTGATCCTGCAATAGAGTTTCTGTTTATTATCCAAACAGGGCACAATAAAGCAATGCAATTTATAGATAAAGGCCAACAATTCAAAACCCAGTGAAGCAATAGCAGATATCCAGCAACAGCATTTCATAAGATCACAAAACATCTGATGTTAGAGAAACACCATCTATATGACGGTGGTTAAAGTCATTATTTCTACCAAAAAAAAAAAAGAAAAAAAAAAAAAGAAAGAAAGAAAGAAAGAAAAGGAAATAGCTCTGATTCTCAGCCTCGAGTTCTTGAAATAGTAACACTAAAAACCTGAGCAGAGAATATATAAATTATCCTCATCCCTACCACACACTATTGGGGGTATGGTGGGTATGCAGGTCCAGCTGCAGCACTATAATCATACGTACCGCCATAAGTCGTCTGTCCTGCATACGGTCCCTGCAATCCATATGATCCACCTGCCCGAGCCCCAGTAGCTCCGATGTCTTGAGTAGCAAATGGGTACTGTTGAGGAAGGGCAGCAGCAGGGCTTTGAGTGAGAGCCCCACCATATCCCGGTCCATACGAGGCTGCTGTGCCAGGACCACCCTCATACACGCTGTGGCTGGCGGCATAGTTGTATGGTGAGGAAAATCTGCCAGCTGCTGCGGTGTGATGTGGCTGGGGAGGGGGGTTCCTGGGCCGGAAAGATGGGGAGGCATTAGAAAATCTCCCCGCCTTGGGTGGCCGGTGAGACGGTGGACCCCTCACTCACGGCAACCACTGCACCCAGCATACATGAATTGCAACGCCCTGCAACCTCCCACTCATGGCACAACTGCCAACCACCATGGCAGCCCATTAATTCGCAGGGTATGTGGCTATATTTCTATGATAAATCAGCAAAATACTGATTTCATTTCTTGTTTTTGATCAGAGTAGTTCTTATTCAACCAATATCCATGATGAAAATAAAAGCAATCAAGTTACCATGACTCATAATACTAGGATATTAGCTCCAAAATTACAAAAACGTATAAGAGCTACAAAACTGCAAAATCAGGCAGTAACAGTACTAAAAAAAACAAAAAAACACAAAAACCAAAAATAAACCCAACATGACAGGCTTCAACACAGCTATGACCGGGCCTTCAACACGGCTCACACTTAACAATTAGCAATCAGCTGCTCAGGAACATCACTATGCAATCCCTCCCCATCAGTATCTTCAACACCTTGCTCGATCTGCTTCTGTTTGCCCGACCATCCATACATCTGTCTTCTTGCATCCCTACGAGCCGCCCTCTCAGCTAGTTTCAATTCTTTAAAGCCCTCTTCAAACTTAGCTTCATCCTCGGGTGAAAAGAAAACTACCTCCATTTCCCCAAGCTCTTCGTACATTTTCTCAATTTTGGCTTTCCAGAAGAGGCCCATCTCTGTGTCCATCTTGTGATATGGCGTTTTCAGCAAGTACTCATCGATCCCACCTGCCTTGTCTATGCAACGGAGGGCATGGGTTGTTACCTTTACACGAATGTGTCGGTCTAGGATGTAACTGAAGAGTCGCTTCTCTTGTACGTTTGGTTTCCAGTTCCTCCTTGTCCTGTTACCACCATTGCATTAAAGCCTTGAGAAGAATAATCCACTCGTTTTCTTTTTCAATCAATGAATGACAAGAGAATTTGAAGCATAAAAATAACCAAGGAGAACATGTCTAAGCTGTCTCATAAGTTTCACAAAATATAAAGAGACTAAACAATGTTTCTTCCAAAAGTATCATCAATGGAGGCTAGTACATATAGAAACTAGCAATGATTTCATATAGTGCAAGTCATTACGTATCATATGTAACTTGTCTAATTCTTGTTTAAATGAAATGGGTAATCGATGGATTCTAGGAGTATGTTGTTTACATTCAATTCCTCCAAAGAATATCTCCTCAGTTAAATACTCTTTCTTTACAGGCATGTCAGAATTTTCATGGCAAATGGGAGTTGGAAGGTACCATCTATGATTCTATTTTGGTATAGCAGAGCAAACACGGCTTGGAATACTTTTGCAGGTCCGTGAAATCTGACATGAGAAAACTTTCAGTTTCTTTCTAGGCATTTGGCTCTTCTAATCTTAGTGGCACTGATTTTATGAGATTGGCAGTCACATCTTTTCCTCCATCTTCATGAATTGCTACACCCTCACATAAATTATGCAAAGTCAAATTGGGCAGAAAGCACCCACGGGAATTCTGAGCAAGTGGGAGCAGCAGGTGTTTAAAAGGACAGCTAAAAGTCCATTTTATTCACACAAGTCAACTAGTGGCAAAGGATTTGATCTCTTTACTGGGTTTAAAGAATATTAAAAATGGAATTTCGCAAAAAAAAAAAAAAAACTTCGATAGTTCCAACATTACTAATTTCATTATTAGTAGAGAGCTATTCAAGGGAACTCTTGATTTCTTCTTCTTCTTCTTTTTTTTTTCTCTAATTAAAATATTTGAAAGAGAACTATCTATCCAACAAACAAAAAGATGATGGATGATCACCAATTCTAGATCCATGAATTGAATATATGTGGGCACCAAGGAAAGCAATTTTGGGGTAGATATTCAAATCCAGGTTGCCAGTATAAAATTCCTTCCAATACACATACACATGTTGTGAATTGTCCAGAGCAAGGTTTTAAAAAGCGACTGCAACCGTTACGTTGTTACGTAACGGTTGTGGTGGTTACCGCCACCCGTTACGGCCGCTTTTGCAGTGTGATTGAGATTCATAGGTGTGTCGGCCATAGCGGTCGTAACAATGCCAGAATAAAATTACATACGTGAACGGTTCGAATCTTTTCGAAAAAAACACACAAAAAAAAAGATTAAAAATGGGGGAAGAGGGATAGAGAGAAGAGAGAAGATAAAGAAAGAAGATGGAGGGGCAAGAGATAGAGAAAGAAGAGGGAAAATAAAAAACATGTTATTAATTTGTTTAAACTGTAAGACTTATGCTATTTTATCAACTGCTATCACTCAACCATTTTGTTTGTATGTGTTTATCTATATATTGTTTGAAAATAATAATAATAATAATGTGTGGTCATTATCTATTTGGCTTGGTTAAAATATGTATATGTATATAGGTTTTTATTTATTCTCTTACTTTTGTCGTTTATCTTATATATAATATTAGTGATTGATTTTTTGTATAATATGAAGTCATTAATTATTAAAATTAAATGTAAAAAACTCAGTTTATAGTGATTTAAAAATATGAAATATATTGGATCATACTTAAAAATTTACAAAAATTGATCAATATTTATTTTAAAGCCAATAAAATAAATATGATCATGGAAAAAAAATATGCGTAACGGTAAGTTTTTTTCAAATTGTGGGAAATATAAAAAAAATTCACGGTTCCGGTTACCGCAACCGTTACGCTATGACCTTTACATCCTCAGAATCGTAAATCAAGAACCACCGCCACGTTCGCTACGCAATTGCCTTTCAGAACTTTGGTCCAGACACTAGAAAATCTAGTGCTTCTTGTCCTGTCTATCACTATTCATATACAAATGTATGTATATACACTATGCATGCATGTGATCTTATGCATCGTAAATAAAAAAAAAAAAAAAAAAACCCCATGCCTAGCCCTAAAACCCATATATGTATATATATATATATATGTACATACGAATACATACACAAATGTTTGTTGGATTCTTTATAGAACTGAATAAATGTTCTATTAATGCCTGTTTTCACTGTCAGTAGTAAAACGATACATGCATAATAGATGTTTCAATATATCTATACTATCCCCACAAGCAGAGGATTGTCATAGTTCCCAAAAAACATTTGGGAAAAACAATAATAAGAAAGGGGTCGGTTTAGGCACATTCCCTTTGACTGCATAGCTGCACCTACAGAAATGTAAATCATACTCCATTCCATATCAAAATTCAATAGACCAGTTTTTAGCATCCAAACAATGCATTTTAAAATATGTTCACACAAAATGTTTGATTTTACTAAACTCTTGGATGGTTCTGAATGGTAATCGAAGCAAGCAAATAAAATCTACAACTCAAATCCAAATCCAAGATTTTAAAAGCAATTGTATTTAGTCATAGGAGGAAACAAGAATTATCGGTATTTTTTCTTTTAAACAAAGGAGAAGAAGGCGACAAGTACAATGAAAAAGTTTAGGGTAGATTTATCTCTCAAACATTTTCAAACCTTGAAATGACCATCACTTTTCTCCAGAAAGATTCTTCACATTTGAAGTGTAGCAATCATTTTCCTTGCCTACTTAAAGCCAAAACAAAATACTTCTTTTTTTTTTTTATAAGTAGTTAAATTTATTAGAAAAGCATCAAAAAGATGCAAAGAATACAATGAACCTAGAACTTCTAACCAATAACATTATCCAAAAAATCTATAAAAACAAATATATCCGGGTCGGCCTGTGACTCCAACCAAGTGCATAAAGTAAGCAACAATCAATTCTCAAGCCAAGACACCGAATGAGTAATCTCGAGAAACGTCCGTCGATTACTCTCCAACCAAAATACTTTTTCTTTGGTTGGAGACCTATTAGACATAGATTCAAATTTTCATTATTTTTTGGATTCTTAGAGTTTTTGGTTCCTGGTGGTAACAAAAGGGCACTACATCAAAATATTCCATTCATCTCTCAATGTACATGGGCATATCAAAATAAGATTTTAAGTTTAATTATTAATTCCTTCTGCAACCAACCTACCCCACTTCTTATAACTAATGTGATTCATTTATTTATCCTCATAACACTACTGTTTCACACTGTTGTAAAACAAGTTCAACAAAAGATATGCTCTGTGGGGAATGGGATATACAGGAAATAGAATTTGAGGATGAGAGTCCTATTCATTGTTAGGAGGGAATGATTCTATATTACTCATCGAGTGTTTAAATAATTCTATGTAGAGATATAGGGGTACAAATATAATGTATACTTTAAGTGTACAACGTAGGCACCCTGCTTTGGTTGTTGTTTCCTAAAAGATCCGAAGATCCTGATTATTGTTCCCTAAGGGCTTGTTTGATTCATGGGATTAGGGGGGGGACTATTTACTGTGCGGATTGTAATCCGCACAGTAAAGCTAATCCGATGTTTGTTTTTTTTTTAGTCCGCCGGACTCCATGTCGGCCGACTCTAATCTATATGGGGGATAAAATAATCGGGAGGGGGGGTGTGGGATAGAATTGGTGGGATTGTTTACTGTTTGGATTAGAGGGGTGAGATGACCATTTTGCCCTCATTTGTTGTGGCACATTTAATTCAAATTTAAATTTAATTATGTATTATATTTAATAAAAAAAATTAATTTAAATGTCTCAATTTAAAAATAAAATAATCTTATTTAACTTTTTATTGATATTTTATTTATTTAATTTTTGAAATAATTTTTATGGATATTTTATTGATGTTTTATTTTAAAATTTTGTTTATGTTTTATTTAATTTCATTATTTAAATGTAATAGATGTTTTATTTAATTTCATTTTTTGATTATTATTTTTTTAAACAAATTTATTTAAAATCTTAATTAAAAAAATAATATATATTTATTGATATTTTATTTATTTATTTTTTAAAAATAAATTTATTTAATTGTGTAAAAAATAAAATAAAATAATTTTTTATTTAATTTAGTTAAAAATAATTAAAATATTAAAGATATGTTTAATATTGCTATTACTTAGTAAACTATTAAAAAGGGTAAAATAGTCATTTGTTCATTTATCCTATCCAGTCCGTCCAACCAAACGTTGGATTCACTAAAAATAGTCCGGGGGATTCACAGTCCGGACATCTAATCCCATGAAAAAACAAACACAGGATACATATCCAATCCGACCAAATAGTCCGGGGGATTCACAGTCCCAAGACTCCAATCCGATGGATTCTAATCCCCCCTTATCCAGTCCGCCCATAAGTTTCTACATCACCACAAGTGCCCTCACACTAACAACACTTAAAGTTTCCACGTAACCCAGCATGTGATCACTTATGCCAATGGGGTCACTCATCACATCAAAAGAATATACAAGCAACATTAGAGAATACCCAACTAAACAAAAGGCAACAATGCAAGTTGGTATGTGCCTAGCATGCAACAATTTAAGTAGATGTGGATGCCTCCTATACCAGTAAGGATATGAATACAAAGGAATCATGTCCCTAGAGAGAGAGAGAGAGAGAGAGAGGGTACCCCACCATAAAAACTGGGAAGAGCAAATAACCTAGCAAACCAAAGGGAAGAGCAAATCAGCTCTTCCCAGTTTTTATTTTTTCCTTTATATAGTAAGCTTCACCTTTTATTCGGAGGATAAAAAATGACAATTAAAATTAAAAACAAAAGTAAAAAGTAAAGAACAGAGGTTGGTTGAAGTTGCAAACAACATTTGATGACTACCCCTTTTCTATTTTATACTGCTCTTCTCATTCTAATTTTTCCTCTATCTGTTCTTCATCTCCACTTAATGGCCTCTTTCCTCACGTAACTTAAAGGCAATTGAAAGCTTTCTATATGTGGCCTGTCACTTGTTCCATGAACAGAAGCATTCCACCACATGAGATTTCAACCCTACTTTCATCATTCACCAAATGTGTTCACCTTTTCAAATCACCTCTTTCTTTTGCTCCATCAAATTGTGATTATTCTAAAAGTTGAGGGTACATAATTTCCAAATTTCATACTATATCAAACTCTAGTAAATAAAAAACTTGATCAAACTCCGTTTTCATTCATTAATTTAGATGGGTAGATTTAAGTCCTCTAGAATACCAGAAGTTAGAGCCTAACCAAATACTCTAGTGCATTTCCCTCCTTCTTGGGTGTTAAATAGACAACTTCTTTGGTTGCCTCCCTTTCCCCTTCAACTTCTCTTCTTCACTGGTTTCTACTAGTTCTCTTTCTCCTACTCGATCTCCATGTTGACTGTTTATATAAGTCTATATATAGCACTGCTCTTTTTCACACTCTCAATATCTCTCTTGCTCCGAAACTGTTCTTTCTATCTAAAACCCTCTACCAAGCCTCCTCCCAATGCCCCAAAATTGCTTCCA
Organism: Camellia lanceoleosa; assembly: GCA_025200525.1. NCBI lineage: Eukaryota > Viridiplantae > Streptophyta > Magnoliopsida > Ericales > Theaceae > Camellia > Camellia lanceoleosa. The sequence continues at coordinate 113,779,151 of CM045770.1, read as the reverse complement.
TAGAAAAGATGGAGATTTTCAAATCAGCTAGAAACTGATTCTTGAAGCCTTCTAAGGAACTAACCACCAAGTGCAAACAAAAGGCCTCAGGACCTCACTTGCATCAAAGGCAAGAAATTCCAGTTGAATACCAAATCCCCTAGATCTTGGAAAGGTATACCTAAATAGATTCACCAATCATTACAAAAATAAATAAATAAAAACACACCTAAACCTCCTTAGTTACCAATCTATAACTACCACCTAAACCTTGTATATATAGAGATAAAGATATGCCATGAAAGATTACCAATAATTATAAAAACCAAAAACCCACCAAATTACAAACCTTCAAACAGATGCAACCACATCCACATTCATAAATGCACATATATAGATATACATATATATGTAGAGAGAGAGAGTACGAACTTGTTGCCACCGTCTTCGCTGACGCGGTTACCGAACTGGATGTGGCGGCCAGCAAAGATGCCGCGATGGGCCCTGCCCATGACGACCTTGGAATCAGGTACGCATTTCTTGAGTGATTCCTTCACCCCAGGACCCAAGTTCTTCTCTCCCCCTATCTTCTTCATTATCTTTTTCATCATCTCCTTCGACCTGAACGCCATTCTCTCTCTCTCTCTCTCTCTTCAATTGTAAGGGTTTTGAAGAGATTGAATTGCTACGAAGAACAAGTTGTGTACTTCTCTCTCTGGTCTGCAATGTTCATATGGAGCGAGAGATCTGCTTTAGAATCCACTTCGTTCAGAGTCGCAGAGCAGGGTTTTGGAGGAAGAGGAGGCTTGTATAATGGTATTGTACCTGTTGCTACTATATAGCTATTCTTCCACAATTACAAAACCTTGGCTTGAATGTAAAGTTCGTATTATTAGTAGAAGATGAAGCCATTTGTTTATCTGCATAAAAAATACCAACAGATTCAACTACTGATTAGTAGAAGATGATGTTCTTCCAATTTTTTTATCTCTCAAGTTGTTTTACCTATTATTCTTCCTAAGTGTAATTTTGTTAGTGTTGAAAGCAATAGGATTTTGCAATGTGTAATCTGTCCATTACTTTTACTTGTTTTCATCTTTAATTTAATTTTATGTTTGGGTGTGGAACAATACTTAGGATATTGGGTTTGTAGAGAGAGAGGGGGGGGGGGGGGGAAAGGAAAAGAAAATTGAAAAAAGAAAAAACAAAAGCTGTGTACGAAACTAATGTGATTCTTGAATGAGTATCTACCTGCTGTGTATAAAGCAATAAGCATTTATAAAAAGCATTTACCTGACTAAGCAACAATATTGCTATAGTGCGATCAAAAATGCATTTCATGTAAAACACAAGCATAGGAGAAATGTCCCTAGTGTGATTCTTGAATGAGTATCTGAAGTTACCAGAGTAGATGACAGTGCAGGATATTTCTTCAGTGGGCTAAGCAAAAGCTGTGTATGAAACTAATCTTATTGAGAAGAACCTAATGAAGAATGGATAGTACAGGATACAAGGGAGGTTTTTTTCTTATGGAAGAGGTAGCTGAGAGAGTTAAAATATTGGAAGGAAACTGACAATTGAAAAACAGTGTGCAAGCAGGGCTGGTTGGTATGACTTGGGTTTGGTTTAAAAAAAAAAATAAACTCAATTACATTTCTCTTACATTCCTCTGTCTTCCAAACTGAGAATGCCCATTTTATGATCAACCAGAGAAATACTAAATTTAAATTACACACAGATTAAATTATACAAATAGAGGGTCATTTCAAATTACACACAGATGCCCATGTTTGGAATCTAAATACTACATTTCTGTGTGTCATATAATTTAAATTACACACAGATTAAATGCCCATCTCAGGCCCATTACACAAAGATGCATATATATATATAAATATTCATAAATTTCTTTGATAAATATATATATATAAATATATATTCATAAATTTTTGTTACATACTGTTATCTACACACAGATGCATATATATAAATATATTCATAAATTTCTTTGATAAATATATATATAAATATATATTCATAAATTTTTGTTACATACTCACTGTTATCTACACACAGATGCATATATATATATATAAATGCCCATTTCTTTGATTTAAATTACACACAGATGCATATATATATATATATATACAGTTCGGTTCCTCTAAGCATGGATTTGAAATAAATCATGTAAAAAGTCTCAAATCAAACCGTAAGATCATATTTTTTGATTTTTTCCCTAATTTTTGGAATCAAAGCCCTAATATTTGAAGTTTAGAGGATGAACGAACCTGTGGTTTTTTCTTTCAATCTGTTGGAGGATGGTGACCCAGCGGTGTGGCAGCGGCAGCGGCAACGGTGGCGAGTGGCAGCGGCGACGGTGGCGAGTCGGAAACTCTCAGCCCTTCTCTCTCTCTCTCTCTAATTTCAGATCTGCATTTCCGTAATCGTTGTTTTCAAATCCCTAAATCTGTTTCTGTTTTTTTTTTTTTTTTTTTTTTTTGAAATTCCTCATCAAAACGACGTCGTTTTGATGAGGAGTATTCTAAACCTCCCAATCATCCACTTTAGGAGATCACTCTAGAGGGTTACTCTAGAGGATCCGCTCGCAGGTGGCGTACCCTAATACTGTGTTTGGTTGGAGGATTTGGGAAAGAATTTGGAAAGGGAAAAAGAAAATGTAGGTGAAATGTGAATAAAACATACATATATTTCAAGTTTGTGGTTTAACCTTTGTTCTGTTATTGACAAATAAAAACAGTAAAGAATTTAAAAAAATAATTTGGTGAAAGTGTTTTTCGAGTTACTTCTTATTTTTTATTTTTCAAAAATTATTTTTAATAGTAGGATTCTATAATTTCATATCAATTCAAAAAAATTTCAAAATTTTCATCTTATAATTCTACTCACACTATACACTTACTTACATGACCCCACACCATATATATTAATTTTCATCACACAATCATCCACTCAAAATTTTTAGTGAATTATTGTGAGTTCCTAAATTAATTCTTTTTCCATAGCCGAATTGTAACCCTCCACATTAGTCACTTCAATGAGTATAATAGTAATTTTTTTAATTTAAAATAATGATAAATTTACGTACATATTTTATAATTTCAAATATTTAATGGATATGATTTAAATTCACTAATTTAAAGTTGCAAATGAGTGCACTTATTAAAAAATATTCAAGTTCGAATTCACTTCAACAATTGAAAAAAAATAAATTATTTAAATATATACATAACATTGTTTTAGGTACTTAAATTTATGTACATATTTTATAATTTTAAATATTTAATGGATAGGATTTAAATTCACTAATTTAAAGTTGCAAATGAGTGCACTTATTAAAAAATAATCAAGTACGAATTCACTTCAACAATTGAAAAAAAATAAATTATTTAAATATTATATATATATATATATATGCATAATATTGTTTTAGGTACTTGTAAAAATCAAGTTGATTTCTACCAAGTTAAATTTGTTTTAAACCGAGGGGTGGGTGGCAACCTGGTAAGGGCCTGGATTTATGCCCCTAGGTCTTGGGTTCGATTCCCCTTTGGGCTAATTTTCTGGGCGTAGCATAGTTGGTTAGGAAGTTGACCTTAGGATGCCTAATCAGCAGCTTGGTGTGGGTTTAATGTTCCCCCACTGTGCGAGTCTTGACTTAAGCGGAGTTTGTCTTGGGAGGTCGGGACAAGCTTCCAGGTTATAGTCTCTTACTTGGAATGGACAACAGGACACCCTGGTGATCTCCTAGGTTATAGTCTCTTACTCGGAACGGACAACAGGACATCCTGGTGATCTCCTAGGTTATAGTCTCTTACTCGGAACGGACAACAGGACACCCTGGTGATCGGGTTTAATACTCCCCCGCTTGGACCTGCGGGAGAGTAAGAGGATTTTCCTGTAATAAAAAAAAAATTTATTTTAATTCAAACTCAAAACATTTGTTATTTATCCAACTTAAATTTAGCCCCAAGTCAAATATATATTATATATAGTTCAATGAAAACTGCAAATCACCCCAAAGCACAAAGCCCCTACTTCGCATAGTTACAGTTTATCAAACAATTAGCTATGACAAATTATCACCATTAGAGCGTTTTCAATGTTTATTCTTTCTTTTTTTTTTTAAATTTAAATTTGATAAAATAAGTACATTTTTTCTATTCCAACTATAATATCAAATCCATATCAAATAAAAAGAAATCCAAAACTTTTATCAAATTGAAAGAGGTTTCAGAGTTTATCAAATTTTTACAGATACCCATTGAGACTTCATCGTATATTAGACAACCGGCCGATTATCATCCACATCCTTCTACTTGCAAAGTTGCCAATTGCTGCTCGCAAAATTGTCCATTACTAGTTATCCTCCCGATCAACTAATTATTTGATGAAACTTGAAAAATTAACATTAGAACTCGAGATATAAGATGAAACTTTTCATTAAATCTTTATTCAAATTTATGAAAAAAAAAAAAATAAACCTTAGAGATGCTCTCAGATGCAGGATGATCTACACACAGATCATCTTCGGTGTGGGGTTGCTGGATGATCTACACACCGATCATCTTCAGAGTGTGAGCCCCACACGGGGACTATATTTGATATATGTCCGTGTGCGGCATTAGTGATTTTTTTTTTTTTTTTTTTTTTTTTTTTTTTTTTGTTGTAAAACTGCAACTCGTTAATCCCTCCCCAAAACACTTCAAAAGGATCGCATAAGCAAATTTGGCTATGAAGCAAAGCATACAACATTTTTGATTCACAGCATCTTATTTCTATTTGCACAAAACATTACTTCACAACAAAGAATAAACATTGTACGTATTGCATTGAAGCTAACATTTGTACAATTACATTTGTAAGGCAAAGCCCTTCCTTGGCCTGAACCAGCTCTTCAGCATTCCATTCCACATGACCAACATTGCGAAACATATATATATATATACATATATTCCTATTGTAATTCTCCTCATGATGGATTCTTAAAGAAAGGGTGATCAAGGGCTTGCCGGGCTGTGAGACGACATGATGGATCAAACTTCAATAAACCATGCAACAAGTCAATAAGGGAGGAGGCTCTGAAGCACTCTACGTGTTGCAAAACCAGTTTCTGCATTTCAGATTACACACTGACAATTAATAGAGGGCTTTAAAACGAAGTACCACAATACAGTAAAAAGCATAAATTAATAAGGCAATACTATCTTGTTTGGTAAAACTTAACATTAGGTTTAAAAATCCCCAAACCCAGAAATTTGTTTTTTGAGTTTATTTTGAGCTGAAAAAGCAAATGCGTCGAAAACTATTTTCAAAACATGATCTTTAAAGGCTACCACCTAAAAAAAAAAAAATACAACAAAACTTACAAATTTGACATAATTACACAAACTGCCCTTTTCTTTTTTATAAATACACAAACTGCCCTTTTAGTAAGGTTTAGTAAGGTTTTAGCAAACAAAACTACTGCAGGTGGTGTGTAAACATAGGATCATCAAGGGTATATTTTAGTGTAAAAAAGATGACAACATTTTTCATCCAAACAACTATTGAATGACTGATAAAAAAGGGTTACGTATTAGCACAATGTAATTATGTCAAATTGTAGGGCTTGGTGTTTTTTTTTTCAAACCTCAAGTGAGGTTGGTGTAATTTACCCAAAAAGGTCTTACTAAATAAATGGAACCATATATGAGGGGGTTGACCAACAAAAATAAAATATAAAAAGAGTACAAGGGGCAAGAGGAAGAGGAGGGGCAGTGGTCAAGACCTTCAGTCGGTCCAGCTTATTCACTGCTCTGATACTCTCCCTAGAGACTGCTCCTTCAGGCCAGTTCAGTCGTGATCCTCGCCTGAAATACTTCTCAATGCCACGGCTACACAGCAGAAGTAATGAGTGGGCCATCATACAAAATCAAATAATTCAATTTCAAAAGATACATGAGACACATCACATGTGCTGCAATCTTCATGGAACAAGGTACCAGGTTCATCAATTAAATTTGACAAATTTACTTACTTAGCATTTTGAACCATATGAGCTGGCAGAGGTCCCAAAACCCTCTCCATCATTGCTAATGCTCCAAGTTTTCATGTGTTTGAAACAATGCTTCACCCTGAAACAAAATTTCCATGGCTTAAGCATTTCTGAGTAATAAGTTCCAATTCTGAGACCTGAAAATAAAAATAATAAAAAAGCCAACCGAGCAAAGTTCAACGAGTATGCAACCAGTGCTCCATAAATCACACGGATAAGTCCATCCTAGACCTGAAACAAAGTTTATTAAATGAATGATTAGTGTATAAGTCATGAAAAATCGAAGGCATTTCAATGTAAAGCCCATCAAAAACTATTTTCTAATCAACTCCTCTAACAATCAATGTGAGATTGTCCACTGTGTTGATGCTTCAAAATGGGTTTCCTCTACGGTATTATATTAACATTTAAAATTAATTTATTAAGCCCTTCGAGATTGATTACATATTAAGGGTGGAAATGAAGGCATTTAGGGAGGGGCAAACAGAAGAAGAAAAAGAAGACAACAACAAAGACTACAATGTTTATGTGGTGATTTGTGGATATCTAGATGCATTGAATCATCTTGTTTTTTTTTTTGTTTTTGATCAGCAGATGCATTGAGTCGGTGCTTTATAAGAACACATACTTTGTAGAAAATACAACACACATCTCAAATCAAATTCAATCCAGCTCATGCATAAAAAAGGATCACCCATAGAAACATTTCCCCAAAGCTTCTTATCTCAATACTCATCACAGAAAAGAAGATCATATATCTCATTTAACATTGACATATTTGCAATTGCTTAGGTGTATGTTTCTAATTGATAAGCAGCCTATCTTAACACCATTAAAGTCATTTGGAATTACACAACAGCATTTTTTTTTGCAGCCAACACATGTGGCTTTAATTATTCTCATCTATCTTTATGTTTATCTCTGGTATTCTCCCATCTTACCAAAGTCTGGTGTTCCCATAGTCAGAAAAAAGGGAGAAGGAACGAGCAAGAAAAGCTAACTTCAGGTAACAATTTGGAATTCTTCGTTAAGCTACCAACAGTGTCCCACTTGGATATAGGACAATTCACATGAACATAAACAAACAGAAGCATTGCATTTCTGCTTGACAACTAATTACCTAGAATAACCTCAGGTGCTCTGTAATGCCTTGTGGAAACAATCGAGCTATGGTTCTGATTATCATTTACAGTACTACCAAAATCAATCAGCTTAATGGCACTTGACTTTGGCAAGCACCTGAAATGTGTTTCATCTGAAGAGATCCTCTGTATCATTCCAAAAAAACTTATGTAATATTATAACTGAACCTATACCCAACTACAAAATTGCATGATCTTCTGATTATAGAAGGCCAAATACCTTGCAGCCTGGAAGCTTTACATACCCAGAAGACACAAGAAGTATATTTTCTGGCTTCAGGTCAGTGTGGATTAAGCTTAAATCATGCATATCTGCCGAATATAATAAACCATAAAAGATATGTTAAACAAAAAAGGACCCAATTAAGAATAAAGTGCTACACTCCTGAACAAACAAAACAGGCCAAAAGAGAGAACTGGGGTAACTGGTTAGAAAGGAAAAAAAACAAATAGAAAGTCTGAGATAAAGCAAGCCCAGGAACAATTCACACACATGCTACAGACTCCAAAAGCTGACGTCCAAATTCCCGAACAAGATCCACAGGTAATGGGCAGTATTTATTTCTCTTTAGAAAATCAAATAAACTTGGTCCAAGCTTCTCAAACACCTGATAACACCATTGAAATGCATACAAAGGAAGGTTTTTGTTTAGTTTCAGAGTCATGAATGAAGTTCATATTCACAAATCAATTCAAAGTACCAGAAGCAATTTTACCAGCCGTATTTGTTTTAGAATTTTAGTGCACCAGAACTTCAAAATAGTAAAACAAGCAATAATGAATGAGAAAAAATAGAGAATAAGTGATAAAATATCCCAGAAGCAAGTTGCACGAATCCTAGAGGAAGATAAACATGGTCCTAAGAAAAATAAATCAACTAACTTGTATAGAAAGCCCACACTAAATGGCAATATGTAACACAACTTCCTGGTAACATTAGCAACAAAAAAAGCAAAGAAGAAGAAATTAAGAGGCAAACAAATAGAATAAATTCCACTGGAATACTCACAATGCATATGTGATTACGGTAGTCAAACCAATTTCGAATTTGCACACAGCTGCATAACAAAACAAAAATGACAAAGTTGGAAATATCACAACAAAAATCAAAAGCTTTTCTCATTTAATACCAGTAAAAACGTACCGTGATCCGCCTTCATCATTCTTAGCAAGTTGTTGAAGTACCTCAATCTCAACCATTGCTGCTTCACGGTATTTGCGTATACTTCGAACTACCTTGACTGCTACATATTCTCGTGTGTGACGGTCCCAACATTCCAAAACTCGGCCAAATGTGCCTACAGGACTAGCAAGTCGCTGATATGACACAAGCAGAATCACAAAAATATAAGATCTTGTAGACAGCAGAGCACTTGACATCTAACCTTCACCCATCTTGCTAAGAATTTTATCTGTTTAAACATAAGCAAAAAAAAGTTGCACCAATCAGTTTTACAACATAAAACAAGGCCGGAAAAAACACACCTCAAAAATAAATACATACGAAAATACATATATATAGGGCAAAAAATGCAACCAGCTTTGTAACTTGTACAAAGGACAACAATAAGCAAGTCTCTAACAAGAACAATTATTAACTTGTGCAGCACAGAGAAAAAGAGATTGAAAACAGGCACACATAAGAAGTGCAGATATTATGCACAAAAACTTCACTCTGTCCATGGAGAACAATATCAAAGGAAGATCCATTCGACTATACAAGTAGAAACCTAAACACCAACATGATGGAAAGTGATATTTCACTATTTAAGCAGAACAATTCATGGTACACTAGGGCTGTATACATATGTACAAAGTACAATACAAGTATTCACTAAAACACAATAGAAAGGGTGGCCACAACCCATGTACACAGTTAAATCTTATCACATTTCTGGTAAAGGAAAATATTTTTGTTCTTGTTATAAATCTTTTTAGCACAGACATGAATTTACAAAAACTCAAAAAATTTCATTTTCACCACTTTCATTTCTCTTCTTTTCATTTGATGTGTATAATGACTCTACTGGAAATGTTACAAAATTACTTTCAAAGAATTTGAATTTACAATCTTTTCTTCTTTTTCTTTGTCTTTGTCTTTGTAGTTCTAAATGGAATGGTCTAAATAAAATAACGTGAATTGAAAAGCAAGGGTTAAGAGAGAAAGGCCTTACATCTTGGAGTGAGATTGTCCCCAAGACTAAACACGTAGTGGCCTTCACGATCATCGTCCCTCCTCAGCGGCGAAATATACCGACGCAACACCTGATTATTACCCGGCCGATCGTCAGCCTACAACAACCACCAATTCCCAACCATGTCAGATTCAAACCCAATTCAAGAAAAACCCTAGCTTTAATTTTCAATCTTCCCTGAAAGCCCTAACCCTAACCCTAACCCTAACCCTAACCTCTGTTTGGTCGAATGGATGGACATCCCAGGCAACTCTCTCTCTCTATTGATGTATATATATAGAAATATGTCTGTTTCTCTGCGACAACAACGAGATTGGATCAAAATCTGAGAAAAAATTAGGGTTAGGTTTGGTGATGGGATTGAGATGGGAGAGAAATATATCAAAAACAGAGCACCAGTCGTGGTCGATGTGGGTAAAGGGGAGCCAAGGTACTCTCCTTCCAGTCTTGTACTTGCGTTCGTACTTGCAAGTCTGTGGGTTTATTTTTAAGTTTAATTTTGATAATTTGAATTGTTCATATTTTATGATTTATTCAGTATATCATACCTGTAAAAAATCAAGTTAATCGGATATCAGAAAGTATATGTTCGGAAAACTGTTTATTAAATTATTTAAAAAATAGTTTTTAGTTCAATTTTTCGAACACATACTTTTTGATATTCGATCAACTTGATTTTTTACAGGTATGTTATACTGAATAAATTATAAAATATGAACGGTTCGAATTATCAAAATTGGGTCTAAAAGTAGACCCGAAGACTTGCAAGAACGGGCACAAACACAAAGGCTGCAAGGAGAAGATCCTCCTTCGATAAAGGGGGGTTAGGATTTTGCAGTTATAAATGGCCGTACAATAGACATACGTGTCCACGCCGATGTTCCAATGTTTTTTTACCCGACAATATTACCAATGGCGATTAGACTTCAGAGTCAACCCCTGACGGTGCCCCATTCGCCGAAATTCAAAAAATAACAAAAAATAGTTTTTTTTCGACCTCTCTTAATCACCTCTTGACCCATTTGGGAAGGTCTCATTTTCCTATTACCAATCCACCATCATTCAGGACAATTTGAAAACTTCGTAAAATAGTTAGACTCCATTCGGTAAGAGTTTTGAATTATAATTTCACCGATTGATGTTGATGGGTTGATTGTTTTGAATTTTTAAATTATAATTTTATATTAATTTTAAAATTTTAATTTAAAATATAATTATTATTTTTTAAAATTCATAATTAAACACATCATTCAAAACTCTTTTTAAAAATCAATTTAAATCAATATTTTAATTTTTTAAATATTTTAATTTTTTAATATTTAAATATATTACGATTTTTTAATTTTTTGAATGTTTTTAAATATTTTAATTTCAAAATACTACGATTTTAATTTTTCAAATTTTAAAATATTTTATAAAAATAAATTCAAACTCTATTTTATACAAATATTTTTAAATATTTTAATTTTTTTTGTTATGTATTTTGTTACGATTTGAGTGCAGAGTTATGAAAGTAATATGGAGTTTCGAGTTATGTGTTTGGTTATAAGTTTTAAAAACAATTTCTTAATTGAGTTTTGTTATATGTGTTTGGTTACGATTTAAGTGTAGAGTTTTTTTTAAATTTAAAATATTAACATTTTAAATTTTTTGAATATTTAAATTATTTAAATTTTTACCATTTAAATTTTTTGAATATTTATTTTAATTTTTTACTTATTAAAATTTTTAGATTATTTAAATATTTTTAGATTATTTAAATATTTATGATTTAAATTTTTAGAATATTTATTTTGAAAAAAATTTATTTCTTTGGTAGTATTTTCAATTAAAAAATTGATTATTTTATCAAATATTCAAAAATATTCAAAAATATTTTTTTGACATTTATTTTTATCAAAATAGTTTATATTTTATCAAATTGATGATTTTGTCCATGAAATTAATCAATAGTATATTCAATTGTGCTTATTTGGAATAAGATTCAAAATTCTGGGTCAAATGTGTCACAATTGAAAAGTCAGTAACCAAAATGACACAAGGCCCAAACTATAGAGACCGTTAGTGTAATTTGCCCAAAAAATTATTTTATCATTATATAAATTTATTTTAAAACTTATATCCATAACTTTTTTTTATATTGTCCATGATATAATTCATTATCCATAATATATATATATATATACACATATTTATTTTTGTTGAAATAAATCGTAAAAATTTATATAAAATATTTTTATAAAAAAATTTAATATTATAATTAATAAGTACCCCTCTGAATTTCTTAGGAGTTGTTTGGGGTGTCTTAAATAAGTGCACTTTTTTTTTTTTTTAGACTAAAAAGTAGAGGAAAAAAATATGAATGTTTTGGGTTAACTTTTTGACTTTTTACGAAAAAAATGTGTATTAAAATATTGTATAAAATTATAAAATTATGAAATTACCCTCGCTGACACTGCGCAGTGCACTTTCTGTCACTTTTCATTTTTTTTTTATATGACATGTGTGGCTACAAATGTGCCACGTTGAAAATTTTGTTAGAATGTATGGCTGCACAGTTTGTGCAGCGCTGTTTTGTTTTTTTTGATTTTTTTCAATTTATAGATTTTCCTTCAAAAAGAGATAAATAGTATAAATTTTTTATTTTTTTAATAATTTGTTGAACTTTTAAATTTTTGTGATGATACCAAACCAGCCCTTAGTTTCGCCACTCCACATGGTTGTATACATCATCAAATCATAGATCCACACCATCACCTGTTTCTTTCATTCAATCAAATTTGTCTTCACTGTGGATCACTAACCCAAAAGCATAAAAAACATGATGACACGTAACTGAAGACTCCCAAATCTCACTATAATATACATATCTATAGCCTAGAAAAAAGAACACCCATTCTGGTTTGGGCTGGTCTGGGTGGTGCGTGTAGGTAGGTGAAGGTCCACTGAGGCATTGTTGATTGAGAATTTGCAGAAATGGCTGGGCTTTGAAGATGGGAGGTTACATTGTGTGTGGTAATGTCCATGGTAGGAGTATTTTGGATTTTTTTTCATGTTTTTTCTGTGGATGGATATTTTTGTCATTTCCATGGTAGTGTTAACACCGTTTGATTGACAACACTATTAGAAGAGGAGATAGTGTAATTTCAAAAATTACAAAAGAAAAATTAGTGTAATTGTCAGATACCTCGTGAGAAGTCCGTGTAATTAATATTACTATCTCAAAAATGTAAATTATACTACTATTAATAACTAAACATTATTTGATGAGAGGGAGATTCATAACCTAACATTGGGCCAAGCTAAGTTGGGCCAAAGTGTCCTTGCTCAGTTGGACATTGGGTGCGCACTGGGCCAAAGGGTCAATCCGGTGAAGTTGGAATAACTATAGACCGCTAACCCGGTGGAGATGTGTGTTCTGCTGAGTTGGATGGGTTTAGTCTTCAGAAGATCAAATCGACTGAGCAGTAGCTCGATCATGACTAAGGAAGCTCGGTTGAGCCCATGGTGAGAAACCATCAATGAAACCAAACAAGTAACACGGTCATAAGTCGATGGCGTGGTGACGCACTAAGTATAGCTCGGTGGGAAATACTATGCGGCACGGTGTGACTGCAGGAATAAGATTCCGCTATCCATACGCGTCGATATCGTTTGGTGGTTTCGTTAGGTGGCGTTTAGCGTATTAGCGCAGACATATAAGGGAATGTGAGAGGAGAGTAGGTCCATGCGTCAAGAGGGAAATGGGCACAGAAGTGCGCACATAAACTATATAAACAACGCTGCACCCCCATACTCAGGTTTGTAACATCTTCTAATTGGAGCTCACCTACCACTTTGTCCCCTCTCTTTTCTTTCTCTCTCTGAGTTTGCTAACTTGATCGTCAAAGGGGTTTTCCGGCAGTACACCGCCAGGGTAGCTCACCATCATTGTGTTCTCAGGTCACTCGGAGAGAAGCGTAACGTGAACACAAGGAGTACGAATAATGTCGGACATTTGGCTCCCGTACAATTGGCATCGTTTGTGGGAAATCTCTGACAGGCAAAACCTTGTCCTCTAAGCTTTTCTGATCATCTTTCATGGCGAATAACGACGACGTCCCACTATTCGTCATCGACAGCATCACTCCAAAGTCCGTTCAGAGAAGAGATGGTTTTCCCGCCATCCTTACCATGGCTGGCCTGGAGACCTCTCCTAAAGGGCTCCCCCAAAATACACGAGACAAGCGCGCAAGGAGCATTGAACACTCGCAAAGTCCCGACAGACATCGGCGACGAAGAGAGTCGCACGCTCAGCGTCTAGAACACAAGCTAAGAGACCAAGACGCCGTCATTCGAGGATAGCGACGGAGATGGAGGCGTTGAAGTGGCAGGTCAACGGGAAGGGTGTTGCTGGAGTGGGTAACCATAATAAGCGCATCCAACCCCGTCGCTTAAGCATCTAGAACCAGCGGTGGACACCCTTCATTTCCATCACCAGAAGCTATGGGTTGGTGACTTTGACTCGCCAACAGAGAAGTCTTGCGAATGAGACAGCAGTTACCGTCCCTCACGTTTATCGACGACGTCGAGATATTCTTACTCTGCCCCATTCGGAGGATCTGAGGGATGTCTTGGAAGAACGAGCGTGTCGGCAAGAGGCACAAAGGGTGCCAGCGTTGCAGCGGTTATCCCACGGAGGTCGCGCAAGTGAAAAAGTCGTAATGCCGCCACCACATCCAATTGTACATGTCCCTTTGGACAGAGACTTGGCGAGGCTGAGCGCCACCCCCTTTTCCCTCGAGATAGAGACCACACTACGACGGAAAAACCGATCCATACGTGCATGAGCCACTTCCGGCAAGTCATGGCCAGATACAAGCGCAACGACGCCCTTATGTGCCTTATTTTCCAGTCAAGTTTGGGTGAGTTGGGCCTGAAATGGTTCGAGAGGCTGCCGGAGGAAAGTATTGAAATGTGGCAGCAGTTGGCGGAAGAGTTCGTGACCCGATTCAAAACCAACACCAAAACGCTGAAGGAAGTCGACCACCTTCTGAGCGTCAAGATGGAACCAAGTTACTTCCTCAAAGCATACAACGCCAAATATTAGGAAACCCTCAACGAAATCCTTGATTGCCCGACTAACCTGGCAATCACCCAATACAAGCGCGATCTCCGGTCAGACATAGACTGAGGAACTCGCTTACCATGAACCAACCTATGACCATAGAGCTACTAATACAGTGCATCAACGAGAATATCTGAGTAGAGGATAATGTTATAGTGGCCACCGTGAAGGCGAATCCGGTGGTAACGGACAAAAGGGTGGCCGGAAAGGTTCACTCGATTGGATAAGAGGCAAACCGTTCGAGCAACCACGAGAGAAAGTCAAACCGAAGTCATTGCTACCGGGGTAAGGGTCGTCGCAGCGACTGAGCTGACTATCCTCGTAACGCCACGGAAGATGCGAACAAAAAGTTGAACACCCAAACAGACATCACCACGGTTTTCAACATCCCAATCTATCGCATCCTTAGCAAAATTCGTGACGAGGCATACGTCTGGTTTCCAGCTAAATTGTGTGATGCACAAAGGGGCCTCAATCCGCAATATCACTGTACCTTTCATATGAGCAGGGGCACAGTACCGAGGATTGTCTGCCTCTAAAACAACACCTGGAGAAGTTGGTGGCGGCCGGCCACTTGGACCGTTACATTGACAGAGGTGTCAAGGTTGCACCCCAAACTCCAGTCGAACTTAATGGGTTGACCGAGTTAGATGCGCCCCCCCGAGGTGTAATCAACGTGATCTATGGAATTGTTGAGCCGACGCGAGTTTGTGAGCTCCGGGAAATGACAAAGAAGGCAGAACACATGCGAGAAGTTCTGTCAGTCTAACCAACAGTCAAAAAGGGTAGAATCGAGACAAAAGATGTGCTCAGTTTTTCAAGCCAAGATCTCAAACGAATCCAAACCCCACACAACGATGCGCTCGTCGTCACGTTGCGTGTCAAGGATTACAACGTCAAACGAATTTTAATTAACCAGGGAAGTTCGGCCGAAATCATGTATTACGACGCCTTCAAGTAGCTTAAGCTCAAAGATAAAGATTTGGCCCCGGCGGCTTCAAATTGCAACCAGAATGGCCAGTCGAGAAGATAATCCTACCAATCAAGGCAGAGCCCGTTATGAAGCCAGTCGAGTTTTGGGTTTTGAAGGTGCCTTCTACTTACAACCTCATCCTTGGTAAGGAATGGCTTCATGCCACGCAAACGGTAGCATCGACTTATCACCAAGTCATGAGGTTTCCCTCTGCCGCCGAGATAATAAATGAAGTTTGGAGCGATCAAGTTATGGCCAAGCAGTGTTTTGTGGTCATAAACGGAAGCTGTACTGCCAAAGGTTTCGTACAGATGATCGAACGACCGGAAGATCAGAGTGTCCTAGATGACGTGGGTGCCAAGGCTGAGGAAAAAGTCGTCGAAGACTTGGTGGAGGTACGGGTCACAAGAATGATTCGGAGAACTTCTTTCTATTGGGATCCAGCCTGACTACCCAAGAACGGTTGGAGATGGTTGAGTTCTTAGTGGTGAACATCAAAGTGTTTGGATGGACGCCTTACGACATGCCTGGCGTCAATCCAAACTTTATTTTCCATCAACTCAACGTCTTTCCAGATGCCTAGCCCGTCATCCAAAGAACCCAGCGATCCGCACATTATTATGCCGAGGTCGTAGCGGAGGAAGTTAAGAACTTGCTTCAAGCGAGGGCTATACAGAAGGTACACTACCGTCGATGGGTATCCAACACAGTCGTGGTACCAAAGAAAAATAGAAAATGGCGGGTTTGCATCGACTACAAGACGGTTAATCGAGCTTGCCCCAAGGACAGTTTCTCCTTGCCCAGAATTGACCAACTGGTGGACTTAACGGCTAAGCACAACCGGTTCAGTTTCCTCGACGCTTATCGTGGCTACCACTAGATTGCCATGCATGAGCTTGACCGAGAAATTACTTCTTTCACGACTCCAAGAGGATTGTTCTGCTATAGAGTTATGCCCTTTGGATTGAAGAACGCCGGAGCAACCTTTCAGGGGATGGTTACGAAAATGTTCGCTCCCTTGCTTGGTCGCACAATGGAGGCCTATATCAACGACATGGTTATGAAGAGAAAATACGCAGCCAACCACTTAGCTGACTTGGCAAAGATGTTCACCATTCTCAAACAACACAAGCTGCGTCTGAATGCGTTGAAGTGTGCGTTTGGCGTGGGGTCGGAGAAATTTTTGGGCTTTCTAGTCACCAACCGTGGCATCGAGGCGGATCCCTCCCAAATCAAGGCCATATAAGAGTTGAAGCAACCTGTAGACACCCCATTTTTGACCGACCTTAAGACTCAGACGTCACCGATTGAGCGCTCGATGATGGTACATATTGTGCTCGTTTAGAAGTTTCAGAGTCTCGGCTGCGAGCCTTGCCTCCGGACTTCCGGGCTCTTTCGTGTCTTGCTTCGGTTTGCGAACCAGGCTTCGTTTTCTCTGTTTTCTCTTCCCAAAGGGAGGGAGAGGTCTCGTAGATCATCTCTTAGTGGCCGTAGGCTACGTTTCGTGGTCGTAGGCCATTTTTCCCGTTTGGAGCCCGGTTTTCGGTTTTTCGGAGCCGTTGACCGTGTACCTCGGCAAAATCATGTTTTTCTAAGCCCACCCGAGGGTGGAAAATCCACGTCTTAGCCTACTTGCGAGTAGCACCATCAAACCACTTTAAAAAATAAACATGAAATGTTTTGTTCTAATTCAGACGATCCAGTCTATACTTGTATGCTGTGCGTATCACATAGTAAATCTAGGCTAATAACCGGAATAAGAATGCATAATGTTTTCAAAAATAGATATCATGGTTAGTAGAGGCCGATCTTTGATCGGGCGAGAATGCTCACAGTGACCTTCTCCAATCGTACCCAAGTTCGAGCCGAGGCAACTTTGGTGATAACGGACACGTGGCCTTAGGCAACGAGTGGGTTCCTAAATTTCCCAAAATAAAATATTTAGGTGGCGACTACTGTATTTGGCACTTCTTTTCTAAAAATCTGTTTTCTCAAAACGATTTGCCGGATTTGGACTCTTCGGTTCAGATTAAGAATCGTGACATTTGAGAGTCCGAACTATAATGAGCCCAATATCGAACGAAACGGGGGACTCATCCCTCCCGGGGCGTTCGGGGACATCTACACAACCTAATTCAAAAAAGGACGTGCAACATCTTGCGAGGATGGTAGCCGCGCTTAACCGATTTATAAGCTAGTCATCAGATCATTGCCGTTCTTTTTTCTGAGTCTTGAAGTCCAAGTTTTCTTGGGATAAAGAATGCGACAGAGCTTTAGCCGAGCTAACAGCATATTTATCATCTACTCCGCTATTGGTCACGCCGAAGCAAGGCGAAGAACTTTATCTTTACTTGGTTGTTTCTCGCGTACTCTGGCCTTGATGCTTGTTGAGGCGAAGGTATCCAACTCTTGCTGATCTTCTACGTGAGCAAAACCTTGCTCTCGGCGGAGTCGAGATATTTGCTGCTAGAGAAACTCTCCTTAATGATGGCCTCAAGAAAATTGACACACTACTTTCATGCTTACACAATCGTGGTGCTGATCGAGTTCCCTTTGAAAGCCTTGTTTGAGCGGGCAGACTTTCTCTGGCCGAATCTTGAAATGGGCATTTGAGTTGGGGCAATTCGACGTCAAGTTTCAACCTCGAACCGCCATCAAAGCCCAAGTATTAGCCGACTTCGTTGTGGAATTCTCGCCTGGAATTCACACAGTTTGCCTAGTGGATCATGCCGATACAACCGGGCTGCAGGGGGTAGGCACGACAAAAACTGCACAACCTCCCATCTAACCGAACGTTGAAGGTGATGCGAAAGTTGCATACCCGTCTACGGACCCATCACTTGAAGGCCCACTTCAACCTAGCAATGCGCCGTTGGATTTGGGAATAACAGGACAACCTGTTGGATCTAATGCCGCATCGCTAAGGGGGGATAAAGGCATGTTTGTTACAATCGTCAACGGCGCGCTTGCTGCGAAAATAGCCAAGCAGCTGAGCAACTCTGGTCACCTGAACCTTCAAACGTCCTAGGACCCCGCAGAATGTTAGAAGCTTTTCATCGGCGAAATGTGAAAACTTTTTGTCGATGACGCCTCAGACAGGCATGGAGCCGGGCTGGGAGTAGTCTTGATCTCTCCAAACGAACTGACCATTGAACATTCCATCACGCTAGGATTTCCTACGTTAAACAACGAGGCTGAGTACGAAGCTCTGCTAGCCGGACTGAAAAGCGCACTCCACATGTAAGCATTCGAGTTGATGGTCTACAGTAACTCCTAACTCGTTGTAAACCAAGTATTTGGGGAATACAAAGCCGAAGATGGCAGAATGGCCAAGTACCAAACTTTGTAAAGAGAGCAAATCAAGAAATTCCAAGCCATAAGAGTCTAACATATTGGCCGAGAAAATAACGGCCGGGCAGATGAGTTGACCGGTTTAACTTCTATGGCCGACAAATCATTTGCTAGCCTTCTCTTGATTGAATTCCTCCCAAGACCCAGCATTGAAGACTCAGAGCAAACAAAAGTTCTCTGCACTGAGCTAGGTCCTTCTTGGATGGACCCTATCATCCTTTTCCTTAAAGAAAGGATACTGCCAACCTACAAGAAAGAGGCACACAAAATCCAGTTGAAGTCTAAGCGGTTTTGGCTTTTTCCATCCGATGCTTTGTATAAGAAGTCATTCACCGGTCCATACCTCAAGTGCGTTCACCCAAACAGAGTCGATGTTTTTCTTTATGAGATTCACAAAGGAATGTGCGGAAGCTACATCGGTGGGAGATCTTTAGCCTACCGCACTATTTCGTAAGGATACTAGTGGCCGTACATACAAGCAAATGCACAGAAATATGTGAGAAAATGCGAGAAGTGCCAGAAGTTCGCCCACCAAATTCATCAGCCGGCTAGAGAGCTCCTTCATCTCATGAGCCCTTGGCCTTTCGCAATGTGGGGGCTTAGTGAGACCACTCCCAATCGCGCAGAACAGCGTAAGTTCTTCATGGCGGCGATAGACTACTTCACCAAATAGATTGAAGCAGCCCTTGGCAACAATTAAAAAGGATGTGAAGAGGTTTGTCTAGCAAAAGCGTAACAAGCGGTTTAGAGTCCCCAAGGCTTTGATCTCTAACAATGGCACCCAATTTGATGGATTTGTTGAGAATTTTGTGAGGAACTAAAGATAGAATTTTATAATTCCACACTGGCCTACCCTCAGTCCAACGGCCAAGCCGAAACATCAAACAAAACCATTCTAGATGGGCTGAAGAAAATGTTAGAGAAAGCCAAAGGAAAGTAGGCCGAGGAACTTCCAATGTCCTTTGGGCTTACCGAACAACACCAAGACGCTCGACTGAGGAGACAACTTTCGCTTTGGCATATGGCATGAAGGCAGTCATCCTATTGGAGATTGGTATGCCCACCATTCGCAGTAAAAATTTTGAGCCCGATTTAAACGCCGAAGCCATTGCCCTAGAACTGGACCTTACAGAAAAACGCCGAGAAAATGTGCTAACCCATTTCGCAGCATATCAACAAGAACTGTCCAAAAAGTATAACAAAACAGTTCATCCCAGACCGTTCAAGGTCGGGGATTGGGTCGTAAGGAAGGTGATGGGCAACACTCTTGTCTTAGGCGAGGAAGCTAGAACAAGCGGGAAGGGCCTTACAAGATAACTAGCTTGGCGGGCAAAAGGGCATACCATCTGGAAGACTTGGATGGCACAACTATACCCCAGCCATGGAACGCAGCCAATCTAAAGTTGTATTATTTCAGTTTTAATCTTTGCATGTAACTTTTTTATAAGGGACAAGCATTCCCCTCTATTTACCAATGTAATTCTTTCAGCCACCATGTGAATTTATGAAAGCTACATGTAATCGAAATGAATTATTGTACATAGAAAATTTGTCGTGGTTAATGGATTGCAAAGAACAAAAAGCAACTGTCTTCCAGCTGAGGTGATTTTACCTAGTCGAAAGAGTTGATGAAATGTTCAACTCTAGGCTTTAGCCGAGATGATTTTGCTCAGCCATTAGAGTTGATGAAATGTTTAACTCTAGGCTTTCAACTGAGATGATTTTGCCCGGCTTAGAGAGTTGATGAAATGTTCAACTTTGGGCTTTTAGCCAAGCATTAGAGTTGATGAAATGTTCGACTTTAGGCTTTTAGCTGAGATGATTTTGTTCGGCCATGAGAGTTGATGAATTGTTCGAATCTAGGCTTTCAATCGAGGTGATTTTACCCGGTTCAGAAAGTTGATGAAATGTTCAACTCTAGGCTTTTAGCCGAGATGATTTTGCTCGGCCATTAGAGTTGATGAAATGTTCAACTCTAGTTTTTTAGCCAAGATGATTTTGCTCGGCCATGAGAGTTGATGAATTGTTCAACTCTAGGCTTTCAGCCAAGGTGGTTCTGCCCGGCTCGGAGAGTTGATGGCTTGTTCAATTCTAAACTTTTAGCCGAGATGATTCAGCTCGGCCATCAGAGTTGATAAATTATTCAACTCCAAGGTTTTAATCGAGGTGATTTTGCCCAGCTTAGAGAGTTGACGAATTGTTCAACTCTAGGCTTTTAGCCGAGATGATTTTGTTCGGTCTCCAGAGTTGACGAATTGTACAGCCCTAGGCTTTTCGCCGAGGACTTTTGCCCGGCTAACACTTAGTGAACCGTTTTTCCCGGCCAAGAATGTTGATGTTTTGTTCCATTTTTATCATGACCAAGATGCTTTGCCCGGTTAAATTAATGGATACTTTGTCTAGCACGTATTGCGCAGTTGAAGGAAGAAACACAACATACATGGCAAGAATACAAGAGACAAGTTGGAAAAAATTTCATTGATTGAGATTGTAAGTACAAGAGTTAGGGCAAGCAGCCTGGTTACAAAAGACTTCCAAAAGAAAACAAGAAAGAGCATAAATCTAAGCTAGGGGGGAGAGGTAGGCGAATTTGTCTCCGGCTCCCTCTGTGGCAGTCTCCAGATCGACCACAGCAGTCCTTTCTTTGTCGCTGATCTCCTTCTGGCCAGCCTCCTCCTCAGCTTCCTCTTGCAAAGAGTTAAAGACTTCATTAGCATAAGGCACCGTATAGACCGGCAAGAAGGCGGGGGGAAGAGAGGTGAACACCTCGGTTTCAGATCCTTGGCCAAGTTTTTCATAAGCAGCCTTCTAACCGGACTTGAAGAAGATGTCCTTGGTGGTTTCAACTTGTTTGGTGTAGTTCTCTTCGGCCTCCTTGAAGCCGAGGTTGTTGGCCTCGTCTACGGCCTTCTGCCTTGCTTTTTTCTCCTTTTCTAGCTCAACTTTCAAAGTGTCCCTCTCTTGCTCGGCCTTACTAAGCTGGCCAAGAAGCCTGGCATTCGAGAGAGGCCTTAGCTTGGCTGAGCTCGACCGAAGCATTCTTGCCGGCGTTATTTAGCTTGGTCACTTTATGACGCAAATTAACAATGCGGTCCATGATGAGATATTGTTTTTGAATGGACTGCAAGAAGTAAGAAGAAAGTTAGCCCAAGCAAAGAAGTAAACCAAGCAGAGACTTGATAAAATTTTGAATCATACCCTAGTCATGGACTTGATCACTAATTTCACGAGCTGGGTGTCAGGAACACGATCACTCTCGGTCACGTTGCTCAGCAGCAACAATGCTTTTGATAAGTCAAAAGCCAAAAGATACCCCTTGTCCTCCTTGACTGATGCGTTGGCCGGGATCTCTTTACCCCGGTGCTTGAACTCTAGCCTCCACGGAGGTGTGGGCTCAGCATCCTACACTGGCTACTCGATGATTAGCTTGGCCACGAGCTCGACAAAAGGATCAGCTAAACGGGCCTGCTTACTAGCACGGTGAGACTCAGCATGTGGAGCGACAGTAGAAGCTAGGGCAATCGCAGTCCCTGAACTCACCAGAGCTGGAGGAGGGATACTCAGTAGCTCGGTAGCTTGGTTAAAGTGGCGGTGATGAGGTTCTTAATTCGACTCTCTTTGCCATCTCCTGCTCCTCGGTTAAGCGAATGAGGGGAACATCTACAAGTGGTAGGTCGAGAGGCGGAGAAGGCGCTCGCAGAAAATCTATGACCTTGCTCTTGCGGGGAGCTAAATAACGGTAGGTCGGTACGTAACCAAGAAGCTCATAACAATCTCGATGCCTATATCTTAGAGCGACCCTAATCGCCTTTTCGTTCGGATATTGATAATTGGCTTGTAACTCTTCGATAGCTGCAAAAGGAAGACAAGTAGCTCGGCTCAATTAATATTTGACAAAATCAATCAGTCAAAAAGGTCGGCTTACAAGAAGAACCGAAGTCCTTGCTGATGTACCAACCGAGCACGTTAGCTGTTTCATAGTTACCGGACACCCAGAAGAAATCACCATCATGCATGTCCTTGTCTGGCATGTTGGTCACTAATCGTTCCCTGCCCGGTCTTATTTTCAAATAATAATTATAATCGTCTTTTGTTCGACCGAGCGTGTATTGATGTAGTATTTCGGCCATACCCAATTGTAGTCCTAGCCGGTTGTTTAGCTCGGCCACTCCATTTATAATCCTAAAAGTGTTTGTGGACACTTGTGTGGGGGCTAGCCCGGTGCGCCTCAAAAACTCGCACATTAGGGATTGCACTGGGATGCGCAACTGTGATACCCTAAAAGTTTAATGAAATACCACATAAATATTTATAGTTACATATATATATATATATAATTATGGTTGTATGTGACAATATATTAAAAATAAATAACATATATAATTATTAGAAGAAATGGTTCAAACTAAAATGACACCAAAAGTTAAATAAATAAATAGAAACGAATAAATATAAAAGTAATACTAATACTAATAATAAATAGAAACGATAGTTATCTAAACAAGATAACAAAATCTGTGGGAATTTATTAGGATGAAAGGTGGCCTTGGAGGATTACGCCACCTGTACAAAATATATATAATTTTGATCTGGTCATTATGGTGAAGATACGGGCCTTGTGTATATAAGCAAGCCAAAGCAACAAATTTGAAGATACTAAAATGAAGGAAAATTAGCAAAGGTACGATAGGAAAAATATGAAGAAAATAGTAAGACTCAGTCTTAAGGTGAGTTATATTATACCTTGAGTCACCATAATATATTTTACGTATGTTTTGACTTACCATAATTTATTTTATACAATTATGTTTTATAAATTATATTAATATTTCAATTATGCGAATTAATTTCTAAACTCTATTTATTTACAATGAAACTCATAGATATGTTTGTTTAAATTTTAGAAAGTATTTGACTATGACCTTATAAACAATTATGTTTTGTAAGTACCACCACAGGAGTCCCATGCCTTGGAGGACTTAAGGCCTCGTTTGGGAACAGGCTAATTTAGTAACTTTTTGGCTATTTGGCTAAAATATGAGCTAAAAAAAACTAATATGTTTGGGATAACTTTTTGATTTTTTACGAAAAGATGTGCAAAAAGTAGAGAGAAAATAGAATCTTTGACTTTTTGGTATGGGTTGTTGGCTTTTTGACTTTTTTTAGTAACTTTTTGACTTTTTAACTAAATGTGAGGGTTCTCAAACGGGGCCTAAATAACCATTGGCCTTTGTTTGGCCACTTTGTGATCCTCTATTTGTCATGGATTCATTGACCTCTGTTCTGTTCTGTTCTGTTCTGTACCGTGATTATGGTTATTTATTTACATAATTTTCGTATTTCAGTTTCTGCCACTTTGAATAATTTGTCTATTCAAATTAAGTTATGTAAATATTTTAGCTTAACTAACTATCCATGGTGATTTTGTGTTCCCCATACTCTTGGCATAATATTTCTCAATCTGTTGTGTGCTTATAGCTGTTACCCTTTCAGGTGATGAGATGTAAGGAAGACCCGTAACCTCATGTAATAGAACCTGA
Organism: Camellia lanceoleosa; assembly: GCA_025200525.1. Lineage (NCBI taxonomy): Eukaryota > Viridiplantae > Streptophyta > Magnoliopsida > Ericales > Theaceae > Camellia > Camellia lanceoleosa. The sequence goes on along the minus strand of CM045770.1, from coordinate 113,754,806 downwards.
ACAAGAATTGATGTTGATCCATTATTGTTTTTTTTTTTTTCCCTTTTCTTCCTTTTATTTTTATTTGCTTTAACTGAGGGCCGGTCGACACATAATAAAAACATAAATAAGTAAAAGCCCTATAAATATATTTTCTCTTATTAAAATAGTAGAATGAAGTAAATTTTCCGTTCAATTATTTTTATTTGCCTTCGCTTGCGCCTTACTACAAATAAATTAGTAAGTTGCAATTCTAGCCCTAAGCCCCTGGGGTTGGGTCGTAACAAAGGTGGTATCAGAGCAACGGTTTTAACAAATATATATATATATATGTATGCATATACACCTAGAACTACATAACCTACTGTAGACACCCCATTTTTGACCGTCCTCAAGACTTGGACGTCACCGCTCGAACACTCGGTGATTATCCATGTTTGTGTTTGTTTGGAGTTCCCGGAGTTCTCGGCTACGCGTTTTGCCTCAGGATCTCCGAACTCGACTGTTTTGTGTCTGGTTTTACACCAAACACTTGTGCTTTGCCTTGGAGGGGCAGGGAATGCCTTTTGAGGCATCCCCACACACCACCGGCAGTGGCTAGAGGCCACCGGCTGGTTGGTGTTTCCATCGGCACTCTTTTGTGCCGGCCGGTACTAAATTTTGTCAAAATGACATTCTTTGCCGGCCGGTTACTGTGCAGTTGCTTTTTCAAATATTTTAAGGCAGCGGTATGGCATTGGCTTCTCCTCCATACACGTGTATGGAGGGATGCCTCTCTTGTTTTGCTTAGTGACTAAGCTTACAAGATTGCCTCCTCTATAAGAGGAGGCCTTCTCTCCCTTGTTCTAGGGTTAGAGAGTTGAAAAAGAGGTTGAAGAAGCTCTGGTTTTAGGGTTCCAAATTAGTGTATCTAACTTGTATCTATACTTCTCCCTCTCTTGCCATTCTAGGTGTTTTAGTCCATACTATTGCACACAAGCACCTAGTCTTTCACCTTTCCTTGGTTTTTGAGGTTCCAAGAGGTTGTTCTTGGTGTTCTTGATTGGATTTGAGCCCAAGGAAGCAACAAAATCAACATTTGTGAAGAAGGTCAACAAGGGTGAGAAACTTGCTTTATTTACCCCATTCTTGCATTCCTTTTTTACCTATCTTTGAACTGTTTTTGTGCTTGGTGTTCAATACAAAAAAGTTCTATTTTTTAGTCCTCTTGATAGTTTATTAAGGATACTTTGTGCTTTGGGGAAGTTTGGCCCCTCTTAGGCCTTGAAAGGCCTCATTTTTGTGCTATTTTGTGAGAGCTCCGGGATTTTGGTGTTGGGGTCTCTTCACCACTGAAATCTTGAGGGATTTCAGTGGTGAAGATGATGCCTTAAAGTCCTAAGAAGGAGGGGGGTTACCCCCTCTCCTTGATGTCCTTGAAAATGGCAAGTTTTACCTCTTGAGGGAGCATTGTGCTTGAGTATGTATTGAGCATGTATGGACTATTATTCATGCTTAGGATGTCATGATTTAACATTGCTATGTGTTGGTTTTGGTCCCTTATGCATGCTTAGCATAGTTGCCATGTAATGCCTTGTATTGCCTTAACATGCCTTAGGTTGTTAGCCCTAATTTTAGCATGCTTTAGGCTTAGATTTGTGAATGTTTTGTACTTATTTTGACATGTTTTAGCTCTGTCCATAGTCATTTGGGTTGATCTTGGCATGCATTATATGGCCCCTTTGCATTTTAGGCTTGCTAGTCTTTGAGCATGCATGTGTAGCATGTGTGGCTTACTTCATTTTGATGGTTTGGAACCATCTAGCATGTCATTTCAGTCCCTTTGGTGTGCTTGTATGCTTGCCTTAGTTGCCTCTTTAATGCTTTAAAAGCATGCATGGAATGCTCCATGTTTTGGTCATTGTGCATGCCTTTGGTTTCAAGCCTCTTAGATGTCATCTAAGTAGCCTTTTGGCTTTGTTTGAACATGCTAAAGACCTATTTTTAGTTGTTTAATGCATGCCATAATTGTCTTGCATAAGTATAGTTCAATGCCTCATTGACTTGCTTTAAGTCTTGGACCATTTGCATGCTTTGTTTGACTTATCTTGAGTTGGTTTAGCACCACACTTTGACATGATTTCAGAGCTCATGTTGCATGCTAATCATCCATGTTACCTCCTTTCAAGTGTGCTTGAGAGTGGTTTGTTTAATGCCTAAGTTGACACCTTAACATATGCATGTGTGTGTGTGTGGTAGCTCTCATACTTAGCATTTTGGCCACTGATTTTGGGCCTATTTAGGGTGGCCTAGATCATGTTTAAGGCCATCATTTACTTGCTTGCATATTTACCTTATGTTAGCTTGTATGCTTTGCATAAGTACATGGCATTGTTCATATTGCATGATAGCTAACATGGCTAGTTCGCATTGCATCAACATGCATTCCTTGTCCCTTGATTTGGTGATGGGGATTGGGATCTTGGTTTGTTTGGTTTGCATGCATTTGAGATTGAAAGTGCACATTTGGTTCCTTGGGCAATCATGCATGGGAATGCGTGATTGGTGGCCCGGGAATCGAGGCACATGCCCCTTTGAGTCACAAATATGATAAGGGGCATGATTAGTGCATACATTGTTGGAATTACATTGCCATGCAAGTCTTTGCCCTCTGCTGCTGTGAGTTGCAGGTTCTGCAGACATTCAGTGCCGGCCGGCAGTGTTTAGTGCCGACCGGCAGTCAACTTATGGCCGATGGATCTATTTTGTGCCGATGAACATCTCTTGCGGCCGGTGGCCATTCTACCCAGCCGGCAATGATCCTAAACATCCAGTGAGCATATTCTGAGGTTTTGGCAGTCTTCAGAGGAGCAAAGCAGGGGAAACAGAGGCAAGCTAGGCATGGCAGTGCAATTCCGAGCGGAATCCGAGCGCGCATGCATTGGGCCCTCGCCCCGAGGCGGTTTACTGTTTTTCTTAGATTAATTATTTTGTTAATTTAATTAATTTGTAATATTTAATTAGCTTGCGTAGTTAATTAATCTTTATTATTATTTTGGTCCCTCCGAGCGAGGGCAAATCTGTAATAAGTGTGGGTGAGTGGTGTGCATGTCTTCCAACCCCCATTTCTTTCTCTCTTTTACTTACCTGCTTTTAATGGTTAGTATTAGGGCACGTTTATTTTAGCATACCTTATGCTATGCATGCGTGCATCCATGCGTTTGTTGACATGCATCGGGCTCGGTACATCATACAAACCGCATTGTATTTCAATTTCCAACTTGAATACGTGCATCGAATGATTGCACTTCACATGCCATTTTTAGGGTTAGCTGAGCCTATCTTAATTACATGTTGCATGCGTTGCATTAGCCACTTAACATGAACTAGGTCATGCATGTTTGCTAACTAGTTTCTTGTTTTGGCACGGAGTACAATGTAAGTATTTATGCTTTAGCATATTGCATGCGTGTGAATGCTAACATGACAGTATGATTACCATGTGGCTAAATGCTTATGTGAGTTAAATTGTTTGAATGCCTGTGGGTGGAGGTTGGATAGCTTGAGTTGGGAAAAACTCATTGAAATCCGTGTTTTAGCCTACTTGCGAGTAGCAAATTCCGAAGCATTTTCAAAACGGACGGATATGCAATGTTTATTTCCAAATTAGGCAATCTAGTCTATACTTGTTTGTTGCACGCATAACATAGCAATTCTAGGCTAATAATTGGAACAAGAACATGTAATGTTTTCAAAAACGGATATCACGGTTAGTAGAGGCCGGTCTTCGGACCGGGCGAAAGGGGGTGCTCATAGCTGACCTTCCCCGATCGTACCCAAGCTCCCGAGCCAAGACCACTTTGGTGATGACGGACACGTGGCCTTCGGCACCGAGTCAGGGTTTCCTAAATTTCCCATTTTAAAATATTTAGGTGGCGACTCTGTAATCTAGCAAAGCAGTCCATGTTTGGCACTACTTTTTCAAAATTTGTTTCTCTTCAAAACGATTTGCCAGAGTTGGACTCTTTGGTTCAAGATTTAGAACCACAACACAAAAAAGGGAGTCCGAACTGTAGCATAGCGAGGTCCCTCCGCGGACGTGTTACACCTACGACGTTAGTCCTTTTATGTAAAATCTCATGTTTATTCTGGTGATGTAGGAATAATCGAGATTAACCTTGATGAGGCATTTTGGGAGGAGCTTGGGGCCATTAACTTGGAAGATATTTTAGCAGAGCACCCCGCCCCTGCCTCACCTGAAGGATAGGGAGACTTGGAGGATATAATTAAGAGACTACATCCAGGCCTTACCCAATTGATGGGTCGGCCAATCTATATACAGACTGATCCTACTGATGTCCCATACTTACTTTGGTGGTAGAGCTATGCCTATACACGTGGACGCTTTCTCAAACCCACTCGTGTCCTAGGCATTGCCCTGGGATATGAAAGCCCGCACTACATTATAGGCCCTTTGCCTCCAAATTTTGTGGCAAGAAGGGAAAATGTGTACCCTGAGGACTACATTTTGACCACTGTCCCTAACCCGTTGGAAATTATTAATATTCAAAATGTTGATTTTAATAATGACCTATCATATATTGAGACACCCGACTGTATTGTTGATCAAGCATTTTTGGGATACATATAGTCTGTTCCCATTTTCACAGTCCAGTCAGCATGGATGTGTTTTGGTGTGGTCCAATTAGGATGGGAATTTGAGCTTTTTATGCAACACTACTTCCCGTGGTTGTTTGACCCGTTTGACCCACCACTCTAGATTTGGTAGAAGAAAACCTTTTTTTTGTACGCTAACCATGATGTGTTCTAATCCCCCTTTTTTTTTTTTTTGTTGTTGTTGTTGTTTTTTTTTTTTGTACCACAAGGATAAGATACTAACATATTTTGATTTTTGAACAATGATGTAATATTAATTGTAAAAATAGTAAAGTTGGTATTTTATATGTATTACGCTATATATGCTTATATATATGCTGCGTTATGGATATAATGCCTCGTTTATTACTTTGTAGAATGGCCAATCATGGTAACGGAAGTGAGTCATCAATTAGTGGTACTGAATCGATGAAAAGAATCATAGAAAGAGCGGTTACTAGCTTTTTGCAAGCCTTGCAGACTAAAATCAACAATGGGATGTCGGAATAGCGAGAAGAGCCGGTTATCATAAAACAATTCCAGGATCTGAAAGTCACCGCATTCATCAACGGCCCAAATCCAATGGTAGCAGACACTTAGGTTAAAGACAAGGAAAAGATTTTTCGCGCCCTACCCTGTACTGAAAGACAGAAGGTTACTTTCGTTACTTTCACCTTTAAAGATAATGCATAGGAATAATGGTTTCTCACTTTAGAGAAATAAGAAATTGTGACTTGGGCAAAATTCTTGGAAGTATTCTATGCAAAATACTTCCTAGATTTGTTGTGGGAACAGAAGGAGTAGGAATTTATACATCTAAAGCAAGGAACTATCACGGTGGCCAAATACGAGAGCAAGTTTACACAACTCGCTCAGTTTGCGACATATGTCATCCCCATCGAAACTCAAAAAAGCAAGAAAATTCGAAGCAGGATTGGATACTGAAATCAAAGATAGGCTTGAGGTTTTGAAACTGCCAACCTATGTGGAAGTGGTAGACCGAGCATACATTGCAGAAAAAGAGAATAAAGCCTCGCATTCTAGGGAACCAAGCCAAAAGAAGTGATTATGGGAAAGAGACAACATAAGACCTGGCGTTGCGTCTCCCAAAAAGGTAAATACAGGCATATCCAGTTCAGGCAATCAAGGTCCTACCAACCCCCTAGGTAGCACTATTCTAACTTGTCATACTTGTGGGAAGGCTCATTGGGGACAATGCTATCTAGACACGGGAGCATGCTTTAAATGCGGTCAAGTTGGCCACTTGCTAAGGGATTGTCCAAAGCTGACCAATCTTACAGCCAACCCCTCTGGCCCAGTTAGAAAACCCGCAAGACCTGGAGGAGAAAAGAATGACCAAAAATGCCAAAGAAGGACTTTTGCCTTGGTACTTGGAAAACCAGAAGTTACCGAAAACTTTGTGTTAGGTATACTTTCTATCTATGGTCATTTAGCTCATGTCCTAATTGACTCTAGGTTAACTCATTCTTTCGTTGCACCACGCTTTGCTGCTAAGTTGGCATCAACACCCGAACCCTTAGGATATATATTGTCTGTGTCTTTTCCTTCTAGTAAGTCTACCTATAGTACTGAGGTGTACAGATCATGTACTATATCCTTAAAAGGCAAAACCTTATACGTAGACTTGATTCCCGTCCGCATTGGGAACTTTGATGTGATCTTAAGGATGGATTGGTTGGTTGCCAACCACACCTCTATTGATTGTAAAGCCAAAAAGGTCTCCCTCAGGTTATCAAACCAACTCAAACTTGTCTTTAATGGGACTGGAGTTTCCAACCCTCCTTGTATTATATCCTCCATGACAGCCCAAAGACTTCTAAGAAAGGGTTATTGTAGTTATATCTGTTATGTGATCGATACACAAAAAGAGGCCCCCATCGTTGATGTAATCCCTATGGTTCGAGAATTCTCGGATGTCTTTCCTAAAGATTTACTTGGTATCCCGATTGATCGGGAAATTGAATTCAGCATTGAAACCCAACCTGGCACACAACTAATATCAAAAGCACTTTATCGCATGTCGATGACAGAATTGAAAGAACTAAAGACTCAACTCTAGGAACTACTGGACAAAGGCTTTATTTGACATAGTACCTCACCTTGGGGAGCCCCAGTATTGTTCGTAAAGAAAAAAGATGGCACGATGAGGTTATGTATTGATTACCTGGAGCTGAACAAAGACACTATCAAGAATTAATACCCCTGCCACGAATCGATGACTTGTTCGATCAAATACAAGGCTCCAAGTATTCTAAAAAATTGTCTTGCGTACTAGCTACCATCAACTAAAAGTCAAAACAAAAAGTATCGAAAAGACTGCATTTAGAACCCGTTATGGGCACTACGACTTTCTCATTATGCCATTTGGCGTCACAAATGCTCCAGCAGCTTTCATGGACCTCATGAACCGAGTGTTCAAACCCTATCTTGATGAGTTCGTCATCGTCTTTATTGACGACATTCTCATATACTCCAAGTCACCAGAGGCCCATAAGCAGTACTTACGAACGATTCTCCAAACACTACGTGATCACAAGCTTTATGCCAAGTTGAAGAAATACGAATTCTAGATCACTAGTGTACACTTCCTCGGTCGCGTCATTAACAATGACGGCATCTCGGTTGACCCCCCAAAAGTTGCAGCAATCGTGGACTAGTCACGACCTACTAATGTGTCAGAAATTTGAAGTTCCTTGGGTCTAGCTAGTTATTATCGACATTTCGTGCAAGATTTCTCGAAAATAACATCACTTTTGACCTAGCTAACTCAGAAGAACACACTCTTTGAATAGATTGACAAACAAGAGCGTTGCTTCCAAGAATTAAAAAGTCGACTTATGTTAGCTTCTATACTAGCACTCCCTACAGGAGCTGATGGGTTCTTAATTTATAGTGATGCCTCATACAATGGTTTGGGTTGCTTTCTTATGCAAAACGGAAAAGTCATTGCTTACGCTTCGCGACAACTAAAGACTCACGAGAAGAACTACCCAACTCATCATCTAGAATTGGCTACGGTGATCTTCGCCCTCAAGATCTGGCGTCATTATCTCTATGGTACAACCTGCGAGGTTTACACTGATCACAAGAATCTCAAATATCTATTTACATAGAAAGAATTGAATATGAGGCAACGACGATGACTAGAATTTATGAAAAACTATGATGTAGAGATCCATCACCATCCAGGCAAAGCTAATATGGTGGCAGAGGCATTGAGCCGAAAGATGACCAGAAGTTTGGCATGTACTCTCGTTTCCTGCAAGATCAATGGACTACTTGCTAACATAACCGTGGAACCTACATTGATTGAAAAAATTAAAGCGCGCCAATGTGAAGATAAACTTTTGAAGAAAAAGTACGAGAAGCAAAAGAGTACAAGCTCATAGCTCGAGATTTGTAGTCTAACCTGGCAACACAAAGATGTACCAGGATCTGAAGGAACACTACTGGTGGACAGGAATGAAAAGAGACATAGCAAGCCATGTCTCTAAATGTTTGCATTGTCAGTGTGTTAAAGTAGAACATCAGAGACCTGCAGGACTGCTGCAACCACTCCCTATTCCTGAATGAAAATGAGAGCACATTACTATGGACTTCGTGGTCAGGCTACCACAGTCATTTCCGAAGAATAATGCAATATGGGTTATAGTAGACCGATTGACGAAGTCGGCGCATTCTCTGCCAATTAAAATCATGTACTCCTTTAATAAGTTTGCCACCTTATACATCAAGGAAATTATTTGTTTGCATGGCACCCTAGTTTCAATCGTGTCTGACCGAGACCCCCGCTTCGTGTCTCACTTCTAGAACAAATTGTAAGAAGCTTTGGGAGCTACACTGAAGTTTAGCATGGCTTATCACCCACAAACTGATGGGCAATCCGAAAGAACAATCCAGACGTTGGAAGACATGTTATGTGTATGCGTGTTGGACCTCAAAGGTAACTGAGATGAGCACCTACCTTTAGTGTAATTCGCCTATAATAATAGTTACCAAGCAAGCATTGGAATGGCACCGTACGAAGCTCTGTATGGAAAGAGATGTCGATCACCTCTGTGTTGGACGAAAGTCGGGGACAGGAAACTGCTAGGCCCCGAGATCGTGCAAGTCACAAGTGAGAAAATTCAACTCATCTAACAGCGAATTCGCACTGCTCAGAACCGCTAGAAAAGCTATGCAGATACACGGAGACGAGACTTGGAATTTCAAATAGGAGATCATGTGTTCCTTAAGATCTCACCAACAAGAGAAGTTATCCAATTTGGAAAGCGAGGAAAGTTAAACCCACGTTACATCGGGCCATTCGAGATACTGGAAAGGATTGGTCTTGTAGCCTATTGCCTTGCATTACCACCCGAATTATCCAATGTCCACAATGTGTTTCACGTTTCAATGCTTCGACGGTATCTTCGAGATCCATAACATGTTGTTGATTATGAGAACCTAGAAGTTCAAGAGGATCTCTCTTATGAAGAGCAACCAGTGCAGATTCTTGATCGTCGTGATCAAGTTCTTCGAAATAAGACCATACCGTTGGTAAAAGTCTTATGGTGAAATCATCGTATCGAAGAAGCTACGTAGGAAACGGAAAGTCAAATGCAAGCCAAATACCCACACCTCTTCGAAAATTAAGGTACGTCATGTTTGGAGACAAAATTATATTTAGGATGAGAGAAATGTGATACCCTGAAAGTTTAATGAAATACCACATAAATATTTATAGCTACATATATATATATATATATATATACATATATAATTATGGTTGTATGTGACAATATATTAAAAATAAATAACATATATAATTATTAGAAGAAATGGTTCAAAGTAAAATGATACCAAAAGTTAAATAAATAAATAGAAACGAATAAATATAAAAGTAATAATAATAATAATAATAATAATAGGATAGTTATCTAAACAAGATAACAAATCTGTGTGAATTTATTAGGATGAAAGGTGGCCTTGGAGGATTATGCCACCTATACAAAATATACATAATTTTGATCTAGTCATTATGGTGAAGATACAGGCCTTGTGTATATAAGCAAGCCAAAGCAACAAATTTGAAGATACTAAAACGAAGGAAAATCAGCGAAGGTACTGTATATGAGAGAGTCTCGAAAAGATAGGAAAAATATGAAAGAAATAGTAAGACTCAATCTTTAGGTGAGTTACATTATATCTTGAGTCACCATAATATATTTTACGTATGTTTTGATTTATCATAATTTATTTTATACAATTATATTTTATAAATTATATTAATATTTCAATTACGTGGATTAATTTCTGAACTCTATTTATTTAAAATGAAACCCATAGATATGTTTATTTAAATTTTAGAAAGTATTTGACTATGACCTTATAAACAATTATGTTTTATAAGTACCACCACGGGAGTCTCACGTCTTGGGGGACTTAAATAACCATTGGCCTCTGTTTGGTCACTTTGTAGTCCTCTATTTGTCATGGATCCATTGACCTCTATTTTGACTGTCACTTTTGTGACCTCTGTTCTGTTCTGTACCGTGGTTATAGTTATTTATTTACATAATTTCCGTATTTCAGTTTCTGTCACTTTGAATAATTTGTCTATTCAAATTAATGTAAATGTTTTAGCTTAACTAATTATCCATGGTGATTTTGTGTTCCCCATACTCTTGGCATAATATTTCTCACTCTGCTGTATACTTATAGCCGTTACCCTTTCAGGTGATGAGATGTAAGGAAGACCCGTAACCTCATGTAATGGAACCTGAACAAGAATTGATGTTGATCCATTATTGTTGTTTTTTTTTTCCTTTTCTTCATTTTATTTTTATTTTTATTTGCTTTTACTGAAGGCCGATCGATGCATAAGAAAAACATAAATAAATAAAAGCCCTATAAATGTATTTTCTCTTACTAAAATAGTCAAATAAAGTAAATTTTCTGTTTAATTATTTTTATTTGTCTCCGCCTGTGCCATTTAAATTGCTTCAAATAAATTAGTAAGTTGCGATTCCAGCCCTAAGCCTCTGGGGTTAGGTCGTGACAGCAACCCTCCTTCAACTATGCTTAGCACGATGAAGGGGTAGGACTCCAGCCTACCCCATGGGTTTATATCCTCCTCGCCGAGCTTTAGATGCACATCGGGCGAAATGTCGTACTCTTCTCGGAACGCGGCCAGCGCGCCCGGCGTATTAACAAGGAAGCAGTAGCACCCCATTGGAGGCTGGTTTATTCAGCATGGCAGTATTAAGTTTGCAAAGTTTTGCACGGTCGTTGCTCGGTCTTTGAGAGCCCTTGTGTTGGTGATAGCGCGGGCATACAAACGAGCTCAACTTTAGCTTGGTCACTTTGGGCGCAATAGCACCCTGGTCTCGATGGGTAAACTCAACAGCTCAGTCGCTCAAACGGATCAGATATTAGCCCGGTCGAGCGGCCCAGCGCATTTATTAGCTCGGTTCTTCCCCTAGGTTCTACAAACAGGGAACTTGCTCAGTTAAATCATGATTTTGGATCAAATAAAGTTTTGTAGCCCGGTCGATCTCAGATTCACACATGCTCATCACAGAAGATGGTGAACAGTGTCGAGGTCGTAGGGTAGAGACATTTTATGTCATAAAAAAAGAAAATGGGACAAAAATCCTAGCCTAACTTCATTTGAAGCTATGAAGCCTACTGTTATCACGCTCTAGACTCATCTATGGGAGTTATAGTTTAAGAACACGAGAAATTCATGATGAAACAGGAAGGGGTTGGAAACTTACAGGTTAGGGCACGGATCGTAGCTCCAATCTGTCGGATGGAGCCCCTACAACAGCGATGGAACAGAATCGACTCTCATCTGAGTACAATGAATGGAAATCGAAAGCTGGATGCTCTGTGTTGCTGGGTTGTCTGAGAAGAAGATGAACAGTGGAGGAAGAAATAAGAAGGGGCGAGTGATATATGTATAAGAGGAGAAGAGACGCCAAAATTTGAAACTAAAGAGACGACGCGTGACAGCAGGATGAGCTACACGAGGCCAATCAATGAACGCCATGTGTCTATGATAGGACTGTTGCAATCTTGAGAAGACAGGTTGGAAACCCAAAACGTCAACTAGGTGAGCTATTTGATCGAGCGTACTAACTAGCCTGGTTGAAGGTGGTGAACTAGTTTGGTAGCACAGATGGCTAAGCGTGCAGCTAGGTGGCGATGACTGAGCAAGGGAATAAGCTCGGCCTCTGAATGTAATCCCGTTCCCGTTAGGGCGAACAAAATTAAGGGACAATTGAGAAGGAGATTCATAACTTAACATTGGGTCGAGCTATGTTAGGCCGAGCTAAGTTGGGCCAAAGTGTCCTTGCTCGGTCGGACATTGGGTACGCGCCGGACCAAAGGGTCAGTCTGGTGAAGTTGGAATAACTATAGACCACTAACCTGGTGGAGATGTGCATTCTGTTGAGTTAGACAGGTTTAGTCCTCGGAAGATCAGATCGACTGAGTAGTAGCTCGGTCATAACTGAGGAAGCTCGGTTGAGCCCACGATGAGGAACCATCAAAGAACCCAGACAAGTAGTACGGTCATAAGTCGATGGCGTGGCGCTGCACTAAGAATAGCTCGGTGGGGAATACTACGCAGTGCGGCATGATTGCAGGAAGGAGATTCTGCTGTTCGTACGCGTCGATACCGTTTGGCAGTTTCGTTAGGTGGCGTTTAGTTGTATTAGCGCTGACATGTGAGGGAATATGAGAGGAGAGCAGGTCCATGCGTCAAGAAGGGGATGGGCGCAAAAGCGCGCGCAAAAACTACGTAAACAACACTACGCCTCCATACTCAAGTCTGTAACATCTTCTAATCAGAGCTCACTTACCACTTTGTCCCCTCTCTTTTCTCCCTCTCCCTGAGTATGCTAACTTGACCGTTGGAGGGGTTTTTCGACAGTACATCGCCGGGTAGCTCGCCATCATTGTGTTCTCAAGTCAATCGAAGGGAAGCGTAGCTTGGGCACGAAGAGTACGGATAACGTCAGACATTTGGCTCCCATACATTTGTCAACATAGTTTAATTCAAAAAATATAATCCAACATAATTTTTCGTCTGCACTAACTTAAAAAAACAATAACTATAACTAGACTTCAACGACTAAAAGTTCACCATATAAAAACAGTGTGCTCTAGTCAACACTTTATAATAATATAAAAAACATCATTATATTCCAGGCTTAACATCAAAACCCTCAAGTAATATATTTCATATATAATGCTATTAAGTAACTAATCAGAAAATCATCTTACATCCTGTTATGCAGCTTCATCTTAACAAATTTCATGGTTGAAAATATACATTCTATTGCGTAGCTAGAACAAGAAAAATTAACACAATGCTAATCAATCTATATATAAAAGATAATTTGTTTCAATGAACAATATCAAATTTTATTAACACATTTTTAAGAATGTCATGTCAAACATAAACAATATTCCCATTTTCAGATAATATTTTTGATACCATACAATGAACAAATAAGAATGAATACAAAACAAGGGTATAAGCAAATGAAAATGAAATATATATGCGCGTACACACAAAAGCATAAATCACATACAAACAAAAAACAAGGATGATAACAAATAAGAACAAATCCAACAATAGAAGTAACTCAAAAAAATATATAAACGTAATAACAAACAACACATATAACAGACAGAAGAGATAAATATTTTATAGAACTCATCTTGAAAAATATTTTTTAATTTAGTTACACAATTTATTTGGGGCTGCAAGCCTTTATAATTTTTAGGGTACAAACTACTATAGTCTTTGGAATTATCTTAAAAACTGTCCCACCACAACAGATCCATCCTTTTACAGTAAAGCTGTTACACAAATCTTACAGCAGATCCATTATCATGATCCAAACCCGCCCTATAAGTTTAACATCGTAACCGGCCAGTAATCCGAGATTACTTTCGGCCTCAAAGACAAAATTTCAAAATATTTAAATTATATTGGGGCCTAAAGCGGAAGCAAAACAAAAATAACAATGTCCATTGAGCTTGTGCATACGCAATGACTAAAATAATTAAAACATTTAAACACAATAATAATTTATATACAAATTTTATATAACTCACACACATACATTTAAAACTCAGCAAAATTCAAAGCTCTGACAAAGCTAAGGGCTGATTTTCTTGGCTCTACTCGAGCCTAACTTGCTCCATTCCGGAAGCTCTTCAAAAGGTTGACACGGGTAGACTCCGAGACTTTCTCTATCTTTGTTGCTCAGTTTGCTCCCCTACATATATATATAAATAGTGAGTTAAAACCCAGCGAGTAATAACAAAATAAAGAAGCTAAATGAATGAAATTCAACGGTAATACAAAAACTGTTTTCCAATTTCGAAACGATTCTTAAATCATTTTCAAAATAAGGCATTGCCATATTATATCAAATTTATAACAAAACATTTTCCATATCAAATCCCTTACAATAATAAAAACCATTATGCGATAGCATTTCATTATTTCATTAACTTCATCATCAAGATCTTTCAATGTCAATTTATGTGGTACATCCATGAAGTAATAATATTTCAGTAATAACGAACCGTATGTCAAACAATCCAAAAGCCATGGTATTGTTACCCCCAGGCAAGGGCCTAGCCATGGTACTATTACCCTCAGGCAAGGGCCTACATTCAATGGATGCCACAATACAGTTTCAAAACAGAACTTCATTCATTAAATGACATAACATTTCAATAAATCATACTATCAATTATCAAATCATTTTAAGAATTCATTCAAACAATCACATATTCATTTTGATAGTAATAACATTTTCGCAAGTAAAGATAATTTGAACATATCTTTATAAGGTTATTACTTACAGTGGGTTAAGTCGATATAAGGCCTCGGACGTCCACCTAAACGAATCATAAAACAAAAACACAATAGAAATACCATTCAATATTCATGTCATTTTAATTCAACTCTCTTTATGTATTTCTAGCTCATCCCATGACTATGTGAGTTCAATTGGTGCCTAAGAATACTTAGAATGTCATAAGGATGCAATTATGCATCTAAAAGAATTAATCAAAAATTGCTGAAAATAGGGTTCTCGCTCGAGCGCCGCTTTGGTCGCTCGAGCGGACTGTAAAATTTGCAAAACTCCTGGAAGCTCGATTTTCACGCTCGAGCGGACAACACCAATTTTGGAATTTCCACAATTGTGTTCGAGCTTCAAGGTTGATATTTAAAGCCTCAAAACTTGTGTTTTTGGTACAAAAACTTGGAAAAACATTGTAGCAATGAAAATACTTCCAATTCGAAGCCATTTATTCAAAATCCTGCTCCAATTGTCCAAATTTAGATTTAATTTATTTTCTTTATATCAAACCCACAAATTTTAAAATATAAATTAAACTTTCCAAACTCTTGAAAATTTCATGATATACGTAAAAATAGAACCCAATTTTATTATTAATAACAAAAATCAACTTAACTATGAATTACACAAATCAATTTCTTAGAAATTCAGCTTGACTCAATTTTTAACCAAAAACTTAATTTGTAATCATAGATGTTCTAAAATGTGTTTAAATTGAATAAAACTTTTTAATTAATTTATATGCATGGATTAAAGATCAAAATCAAACAAATTCCTAATTTTCAAAACTTTTCCTTTTTCTCTTTAAAAAAATGAGATTGAATTAGTTCAAATTCTTCAAAATCCATGATGCATGTACAATTAGAGTATTAAAACTTACAAAATTTGTTTATGCATGCAGAAATAGAACTCAAATTCATGCAAGACTACAAAAATCAAACTTAACATAATTGATTCTCAATTTAACTTCCATAACCAAATAACCATAACCTAGATCAATTTCTTTATCAATTTGTTAATTTCTTCCAATTACATGATGTTAATTCCAAACTTATCTTTAATTTCAAGGGTAATATAAATATTACAAGAAATCAAGCATGATCTCATATCTTAAACTTTATTTCCAGCATATTTGGTTAATTTTTCTTTCTTTTCTTTTGTTCTTCCTTCAAAATTTGGACTCTTTGTTGAATTTCCAACACCCTTTTTCTTCTCCAGCAGTCAAGTAGATTGAACTCTCTATCTCTCTCTCAGTTTTTCTCTCCCTTTCGTTGGGTCTCAAAGTGTTTGAAGCAATTCCCACAACTCCTCCAACAAAATACATCATGAACTCTCGCTCTTATTATCATTTTATTTTATTTTATTACAAGGTAGTGGGACACTTGTCTTTATAAGGTTTATTCATGAAGTGATAAAACTTACCAAACACAAATCTGCCCTTCCATCAACTAATTAATCATGCTTGAATTTCATTTGTTAGGATTATCTCTGATAAAAAATACAAAACTAAATCAAACCAAACCAAGTTTTAAGTCCCATCAAATGAAATCGGCTACATAAATTCTTCTTCTCCACGCGGCCCTATCAAAGGCCATTTCATTAGTCAAATTAAGTAGATTCATATCTCTATTTAAAACGCTAGTCAACGTTAATCTAGGCCTACCTCATCCCCTAACACTTCCATCTACCGTTACAGTATCGTATCTCTTCACTACTGCCTCTATTGGTCTCCGTTGAATATGACCAAACTATCTCAAACGATTCTCTCTCAACTTATCTTTTATCGATGCTACTCCTACCCATTCCCGAATACACTCATTCCTAATCCTGTCTTGTCTAGTCTTACCACACATCTACCTTAGCATCCTCATCTCAGCCACACTCCGTCCCATACAACATAGCTGGTCTAATAACCGATTATCTCTGATAAAAAATAATTTGCCTAATTTTAATTTAATGTAATTAAGACTTAATTTGATTGTATCTAATTTTACGAATCTAAATCAAATTTTTAAATTTTTAATTAAGCTCTTATAAGGCTCTACTATTAAATTGATTCAAATTTGGACCTAATTAATCGAAAATCAATTTTACTAAACTAAATCGAATATATTAAACTCTCAAATGGGTCCATAATTAAAATTAAATTGATTTAATTTCTTAATTTTACTTCCTTAAGCCATTTGGCCACTTAATTTCTGATTTCAAAATAAATCTTTAATAAAATCATATACGAATCATATTCTACAATTTTCATAATTCTCAAATTAAATTAGGATAATGACTAACTAAAATCCCAAATCTCCTTAATTAACTAAATATAAAATATTATACGTGACGGGGTCGTCACATCCATCTTTTTGCTAACACCCACAGCAGATCCATCCTTTTGCGGTAAAGCTGTTACATAATCTTACAGTTACAAATATGGTCATTTGTCATAAAAAATTGTATCCATTTGAGATTCAATCTTTCCATGTAATCAACAGAAGATCTAAAACCTAGAAAAGGAAAATATATAAACATATAGAGATGCAAGGATAGCCATGTAAAAGGTAACAATTAAACAAAGTCACATGTTACCATTTTTTTACACAGTAACAACTTCAAAGAAAGTATATAAAACAGTCAAAGACTGATAATATGTGTGCAAACGTACATAGATCAGATATGCAGTCTGACTACTAAAATAGAATTCAAAGCATAGGTTTTGGAACCAGAAACTAACAACTATCTCCGCGGGTCAAATGTCAGTCAACCAACTCAATCACTTCCTACAAAATAAGTACACATGCCTCCAGAAGAATGGCACCAGAAACCTTGATGAATGAATTCTCAAATAAGTTTGACTTGACAATATTTTGAACACCTTGGAAACATGGCAAGTTTCTTAAGAAACTCATTCTCTTCATCTATGTTTAAATCTCCCTGCTCAATTGTCATTTTTTCCAAGACTTCCGCATTTCCCAAGAAATACTTTACCATATCAAGATCATCTTGCAACCCATCAATGCCATAGATATTAATTTCTTTAAGGGAAGACCTCAAACAGCTTGGCACCCCTTGTGGTTCCAACCAGTTGAATTGCTGCAAAGTTTCAAGAGTATCATGAAATAGTCCCTAGAAACTGAAAAAGAAAAGGTAAGAATTGGCAAATCATAGACTAGGAATTGTTTTTCATTAACTAACCTTCACCAATACCATAGTGCCCAAATTAGGCACATGCATGAGTAAGTCTGACAGACTCTTGCAACCAAAGTCATTGCAAACATCTATTTCCAAACAGGTCAAATTAGGAAACACAGGCCAATCTTCATCATTTGCAAAGCCGAGAGCCTTCATCAGAGATGATAAAATTAGTCCACTGTATAAATCTGAAATGATTCTTGATAAAGTTCAGAAAATGATAAATAACATATGACAATCTACAACTTCACTTCTTGTTAAAGTAAATGATCAAAAGGAAGAGTAAACTTACTTCCATAGTTCTAGACTGTATATGTAGATGCTTCACATTAGTGATTGCTTTCAAAAGCACAAATATCTGGTTCACATGTGGTGTGGCATGTGGATAGAAGGCATCAACACTAACACATGCTTTAACTACTGAGGATAGGTTGTTCAGACAATAGTGAACAAAGCAATAATCTTCGACGCAAAGGCATTCAAGAATTGGTGCATCAACCATAACCACAATGTCAGAGTTACCAGATTTTTTCTAGATAAAGATAAGTATAAAATCTTCAGAGCTGATGAAGAAATGTTATATACTGTTTTTCCACGACCCATTTCCGAGTAATGGATAATTCTTGAGCACAGGACAGGAAGAAAAGAGCTTCTGGGTCAAGTCATTACTCGGACAAATAAGCGATACATGAAAGATCCTGAGACAAGGGAAAGAAATTGAGGCAGGAACATCAACCTGAAGTCGAGGTCCAAGCTTCAAGACTACAAGGGTATTGCAAGTAAAGAGGTTACTTGGCAACTTAAGATTCACGGATTCACAAACGTTGATATCAATTTCACGGACACCACGCATTATAGCAGCCCTTATAAACAAATTCAAACGAGATTTATCAATATCTGGATCACAATTTATACTGAATCGTTGAATATTTGTCAAATCATGAAAGAAGAATACTCTGTTAATGAAATTCATGAAACTGAAATGATGCTTCCGGAGAGCAAACGGAGAAAAGATTTCCCACTCATTGAAATCTAGATTGGGGACGGAAGCCCATATGTGTTTCCATCTTGATGATAGAACGCTGGTTCCAACAGCATATTTGGTTGGAAGGAAAGAGAGAATGTGGACAAGAAGTGGGTCTGGCAATGTGCTGATCCTATCTTCCCCATTCCCATTTGCTTTCTTCTTTGAACTTGGTTGATGGTTCAATCTTAAAGCCATGAATCTGCAATGCCTGAATAGATAAAGTGTGTCAAAATTTCATTCTAGTAGGCAGTGGTGAATGCACGAAAGGGACCAGAAGGGGGATGTACACAACCTTAATTTTTTAATAATTGCAATAGTACCTATATATTTGCAAAGTGCTCTTTTTTTAACCCTGAGAAGTCATAATTCTGCCCGCCCTAAATCATTTAAGATTCCTTAAAAAAATAATAAATAAATAAATAATTTGAAGACCCTTCCTTCTTATTTTTCTATCAATCACACAAGAACTCAGAATATAGAAATGACACTCTTTCTTCTATGTGTTCTCTATTTTTTTCTCTTTGCAAAATTAATTTTTCCCTTCAAGCACTTCTCGTATAATTTTTCTTCAAGGCCTTTCTTATTTTCTTATAGGGAAAATTAAACATGTGGTCCATATAGATTGCTTGTTGTGTCAATTTGATCCTATAGTTCCAATTGCATAAACTTTAATTTTTCGCATTGTGTCAATTATGTTAATTGAAATTTCAATAGATTTCTCAGCAACCAAACGGAAGGTCATTGTTTCTCTTGATTTCCTCACTCTTGTGATACCCCACCGCCAAGTGTAATTTGTTGAGCAATTATGGTGAATTAATGGTAATGTATCCTTATTGAATAAAATTTGGGTATTGATGTGGTAGAGTAAAATCTCAATTAAGAAGAAATTATAATGGTTATGTTGAATTAAAGTTGTGGCTCAATGATCTTATTAATGTGTGAATTAATGTAAAAGAATATTATAGAGCATGCCATAGAAATATAGGGTAGTTCTTGTGAGAGAATACGATCATATATATAAATATATCAGCATTGGTGTTGTGTCACATGAAAGAGAAACGAGAAAGTAAACAAATCAACTATGAAAAGAGAAATGTGGGAGAAGTGAAAGTGGTGGACTCTTTAGTGGATTGGTGAGAAGAAACAGGAAAGAAATCAAGAAACTAAATAGGAGAGAGAGATGTGATACATGGTGAGAGAATTAAGGAATTGAACAATGGCTTGAGTCAGATAGACGTGTAAAGAGATTAGAAGTATTTATAGAGAGGGAATAGATTAGATCAGGAAAATATGAACAAACAAATAGTAAATAAAGTTTAATGGCATGTACTACAATAGTTTATAAATACATGTGTGCATGAGAGAGAGAGAGAGAGAGAGAGATTTGGAAAGGAATAGAGAAGTGATAAAGTTGAAATCAGAATAGAGAGATAGAAAAAAATAGGTAATAAAAAAATTAGTAGCTCAAAGAGAGATGATTGTCCACATAATCAAACAGACTGGCCCAATCAAACCAAACCAACCAGAACAGTCGGCTTCATTACAAAAATTTGTCAGATACAGTTTTAAAATGGCTGAAATTTATATGATCGGTCAACAATGGCTCCAGAAAAAATTGAACCACTTAAACTAAACCAACTAACTGAACACGTGGCTTCATTTTATTGGCCGTTTCAGCTTTCACAGCATCGTTATCACCTTATAACTAAAAGAAAACTTAGACGTGGGTTTGTCCAGTACAAAACCTTTGAAGATTCTATGCTTTCTCTTCATCATTATGACTCTCTCTCTCTCTCTCTCTCTCTTCCCAATACAAACTCTCTCTCTCTCTCTATGAAAACTCTTGAAACCCCTTCACCTCTTTGTTCTACCCCCCCCCCCCCCCCCACTCTCTCTCTCCCTCTATCTGAAAAATGTTTTTCACCACTCTTTCTTGTTTGAATTTGTTCACTATTTTGTTTGAATTGCACGTTCAAATCACTCTTTCTTTCATGTTTTTTACTCTCAGTTTGTGATTGTTCGTATGTGAGAGTCGTGTTTGCAACTCCGACCAAACCAACCGTCAAACTGAATGGTTTGATGGGATCGATTTAGAATACCATATCAGTCGATAACAGGTGATCAATTTTCAAACTAAATGCATTCAGTTCGGTTGACATATTGAGGGCAGACCCAACTCAAACCAACCCGTGAACACCCCTAGGCTGTGACAAGGACTTGACTTTACGCAAATCGATTTCATGGATCTATCCCATTATGGAACATGCATATCAATGATTGAAACTATATTAAAATTAGATCTTCTATTAGAACATCTCCAATCCTTCACCTTTTCTTTCATCAAATTGAGAACTCATTAAATTTGAATTTGATCAAAATTCATAAAGATGAAGCATTGGAGGTGATTTTTTTACATCAAATTTGATGAAAATGAAAATTAGGGTTAAGAAAAATAAATTAAAAATATTTTGATGAAAATTTGATAAAAAGATTTGAATAGTTCATATCAAATCAAGTTTTTTACTCAAATTTTGAATCAAATTAGATGACCAAATTGGTGAAGGGCTTGATCTTACTAGTAAGTAAAAGATCTGAGCGATTTCTAATACATGATTGAATTTTCTTTGTCTTTTCAAGAAAATTGAAACAAAGTGGGGAAGTCAAAGAGAAAATTTAGGGGAAAGAGAAGTACCTGGTCTCCATATGGTGTGCTTTCGCCGAAGAGAGCTCCGAATATGAAATGGAGCTTCTTCACTCTTCACAGTTGAAGCTGCGGTGGAAAATGAGGGAACCTGTTAGGGTTTTTTTTGGTTTTGTCCCACTTCTCTGCCGTTAAGGTCAAAATATTTAAAAACAAAGTTTTGTTTTGGTGGAGTGTTGTAAATATGATTTGAGAATAAAATTATATTTTAAATTTGTGAGTTTTGAAATTATGATTTAAATGTGAAAAATTTATTTGGTGAATGAGTTTTGAATTGAGTGAGAAATTTTAGATGTGACATACAATATTTGATACAAAATTTATAATTTATAACTAAACATACAACTTAAAATTTTATTACAGCTCATAAAAAATTTTAAAAATTTTGAAAAATATTTTTTATTGAATATATAAAAATTAATGTGTCAATTGTTTAAAAAAAAAATTTTATACTGTTCTGGTCAACTGGCCGATCAACCTGTCGAACGATCGGTGGGACGTCCGGTAGGACGACCGGTTAGCTCAAATTTTCCCACATTCGACCGCGACCGATTAGCCTAAATTTTCCTGCATTCGACCGCGTTTTCAAAAATGAATGTGGAATTAATTTTTAAAAATCGTAAACAAAAATCATATTCAAATCAACGTTCCAGAGCTCCACCAAACGTAGCCAAATATTTTGATTTTACATATTAAAAACAAATTACAAAATCTTCCATAACTTTTAGGACAAATTATAAACGAGGGCATATAATCAAAAATACTTACCAATATGTGAAGATTTAGGGTATGTTTGGTTTGGTTTTTGAAGAGTAGTTTTTAAAAATTATTTTGGGAAGAAAGTTTATAAATTTTTTTGGTTTGTTCGGTTGTGTATTTTGAAAGTAGTTTTGGAGTTTGGAAATTTGGAATGATTTGATATTTTGTTATAATTGAGTAGATATGTGTGAGAGAAAAAATAATTGAAAATGAGAGAGGAGAGAGAAAAAGTGATTGATTGATAGATAAGAGAGAGAAAATGATTTTCAAAATTATTTTAAAAAATTTACAAACCAAACAAATTTTTTTTCTAAAATCACTCTACAAATCCCAACCAAACATACTCTTAATTTTTAGAAAAATTGAGTGGTAAATCCCTTTTACTTATTCCAATATTTAATCTATCAAATTTCAGTTTCCATATTTAAGATTTTCATGGGTATGTTTGCCTTTGTTGGAATTTTTTTTTCGTTTAGCATATAATATATACCATATATAGGGGATATTATAGATTTCTTTAAAATAACTGGCTAGGTCACTAGCAATTTTAAAATTATTGGTTATGTGACTGACAACTTTAGTTCCGTCAACCATTAACACAATCATTGTTCCGTCTATTTTCGTTGTCTACTCTACTACCAACACCAATGTCCTCTCTCACATCAAAACTCTAGCATACGATATAAGTATTTTCTCCATCCTATGATACATTTTGAAAATCAGAGGTGTGAACATTTTTTTATATTTTGAAATATCAACAAGAATTTACATTCTACTGTGATATGAACATTCAGATTATTACATTATATTCATAAGAACATTTTGCTATGATATGATTATTTTGTGTTGATATGGACATTCACTATTATGAATATACATATGGTAATGAAGTTAGTATTATGCTATGATATGAATATTCATATTGCTATTGAATAATATATTCAATATTTATTCTAATGTAAATGTTTACATTGTTAATTGTTGAAAAATTTTAAAAGTGAATGAGAATTAATTCAATTTGTATGAAAAGGTACGACCTTTTATGACGACTCTCCATATGAAAGAGTGTGACCTAATGGTATCTTTTCATATGAAAGGATATGACTCAAGAGTCATGACTGTTCTCAATTAGAATGGAAACGTGCAGCATTTCATGGTGATTTTTCATATGAAATGATATGACCCAAGAGCTATGACCCCTTTAAATGGTCACGAATACTTCTGTGAATAGCCTTCACCATTTCCTCAAATCTTAATTCATTTCTAATCTGTTTCCTCTCATTTTCGTTTCTTCCTATTCATGTTTTTGCTTTCCTTCATTTTGCATATATTCTGCAAGTTAGAATTAGGAAGCGCTTGTGAGAAAGAGATAGTTACAACACTGGTTTGGTTCACCAGGCTTGAATTTGTAGTGCTACAAATTTAAGATATAGTCGTTGCATTTGGGAAGTAAATGCGGGTAAAACTTGAAGCACCGGAACAAGGGCAAAATCCACTTTAAGGAGATTGTGTCCACCACAAGTCTCAATAAAGTTTTGTAATTTTCAAAGCGTTGTAAGCATCAAATTTAGATTTTAATTTTTCATAATTATTTTCTAAAGTATTTACTTGTAGTTTATTGGGCGAATTATACTAATAGTCTTTATAGTTTTGGGTTTATGTCACTTTGATCCCTGACTTTTCAATTGTGACACATTTGATTTTAAATTTTGAATCTTGTTCCAAATAAGGACAATTGAATATACCATTGCTTAATTTCATGGGCAAATTCGTCAATTTGATAAAATATAAACTAATTTGATAAAAATAAATGTCAACAAATATTTTTAAATTTTTAAAAATTATTTATAGTCACTAAAGATAAAATTATGTAAAATTGATAAATCTTTTAAACATTTATTTATTTTTTTATTTTACCAAATTAATTTTTATTATATGCTTGAATGATGATCATGTAATAGGTGGTTATTTTTATTTTCATTAAATTAGTTTCTATTTTTTCAAAAGTCAAATATGATGACAACTTTGATATCATTATTAAACCAATTCATTAAATCAAAAAATTCAAAACTAAAAACATTTCATATATTAATTACACATTAAAATCCTAACAATCATCTATTACATTATCATCATCTAAACACATAATAAAAATTAATTTGGTAAAATAAATAAATAAATAAATGTCTAAAAGATTTATTAATTTTACATAATTTTATCTTTGGTAGGTAGAAATAATATTTAAAAATTCAAAACTATTTTTTTGACATTTATTTTTATCAAATTAGTTTATATTTTATCAAATTAATGATTTTGCTCTTGAAATTAAGTAATGGAATCTTTAATTGTCTTTATTTGGAACAAGATTCAAAATTCATGGTCAAATACGTCACAATTAAAAAGTTAAGGACCAAAGTGATCTGAAACCCAAACTATAAAGCTGTTAGTGTAATTCATTTTTATTTAATTTATACATTTAAAATCTGCGCATATTACGCAAAGGACCGTTGATTTTAGAAATTGAATATTTATGATTTTTATATGAATGTTCACATTACATTGAGTCGTAAGAATTGATTTGGTCAATAATGGATGTTCGATGAATTGAAAAGAACTTCAATGAAAATGACTATGGTTGATTTTGTTAAAATAGATGTCTGGTGAAATTGAAGGACAATGGTGGATTTTGTTAAGAATGGAAGTCGAAGAAATTGCTATGAATGTCCGGTTAAATTGCTATGAATGTCCGGTGAGATCGTACCGACCTATAACGAGAACCACGATAGCTTGAGGGCTCGAAACCTACAAGTTAGGCCTATAAATGGATCGGATTCGGATTGGATCTGTCAGAATCCGAATCCGATCCAATTAAGACAAACCCGAATCCGTTTAGTCTATATCCGATTATAGATATCCGAATCCGAATCCGATGATTTCGGATATCCAATCCGATAATCCGATCCGATCCATTTTATTTACTTTTTGAGCTACAATTTTATATAATATGATATTTTTTTTTTTTCATTTTGTGTTTTTTTCATTCAAATTGAGAATAATCGGATCGGATTATCGGGTCAGGTCGGATTTTTGCATATTCAACCCGTTTAATAAACGGATTCGGATTATCAGATTATCGGATTGGATTTTTTGTAAATGGATTCGAATTATCGGATCGGATTCGGGTCGGATTCAGATTAAATCCGATCCATTGACAACCCTACTACAAGTGATTTGTGGGGTGTTTAGGCAGGGACTTTCGAAATGGTACTCAAACTATGGACGACCGATTAATTAATCTGCAAAGCACCAATTCGGTATAAG
This sequence comes from Camellia lanceoleosa, assembly GCA_025200525.1. Lineage (NCBI taxonomy): Eukaryota > Viridiplantae > Streptophyta > Magnoliopsida > Ericales > Theaceae > Camellia > Camellia lanceoleosa. Next base: position 113,729,305 of record CM045770.1, on the reverse strand, counting down.
CTAGTCTAGAGAGACTAGAAAGTGGGTTCTAGGCCCACTCAAATTAAGGCCTAGGATCGGGCTTCGTGGGCTTTTTTTTTCTCGAAACAAATAGACGATAAATATATATTATATATATATAGATTATTTATAAGGAATAAAAAACAAAAGAAAAATGGCCAATTACACTAATAGTCCCTATAGTTTGAGGCTCGTGTTACTTTAGTTATTGATTTTTCAATTGTGACACATTTGACTTTGAATTTTGAATCTTATTTCAAATAAGGACAATTGAAAATATTATTGTTTAATTTCAAGGACAAAGTCGTCAATTTGATAAAATATAAACTAATTTAACTAAACTAAATTTCAAAAAAATTATTTTTTAATTTTTAAAAATTATTTCTACTCACCAAAGATAAAATTATGTAAAGTTAATAAATCTTTTAGACATTAATTATTTATTTTTTTACCAAATTAATTTGTATTATGTGTTTGGATGATGTAATGGGTGATTGTTAGGCTTTTAATGTATAATCGATATATTTAATATATGAAATATTTTTAGTTTTGGATTTTTTTGATTTAATGGATTGGTTTAATAATGATATTAAAGTTGTTTCCATATTTGACTTTTGGAAAAATATAAACTAATTAAACCAAACCAAGCCTTAAGTCCCATCAAATAGGGTCGGCTATATGAATCCTTCTTCTCCACGCGGCCCTATCAAAGGCCATTTCATTAGTCAAATTAAGTAGATTCATATCTCTATTTAAAATGCTAGTCAACGTTAATCTAGGCCTACCCCGTCCCCTAATACTTCCATCTACCGTTACAGCATCGCATTTCTTCACTACTACCTCTGTTGGTCTCCGTTGAATATGACCAAACCATCTCAAACGATTCTCTCTCAACTTATCTTCTATCGGTGCTACTCCTATCCATTCCCGAATACACTCATTTCTAATCCTGTCTTGTCTAGTCTTACCACACATTCACTTTAGCATCTTCATCTGAACCACACTCATCTTATCTACATGTTGTTTCTTGGTTGCCCAACACTCCGTCCCATACAACATAGCTGGTCTAATAGCCGTTTTATAAAACTTACTTTTTAGTCTAGTGGCTATTCGTTTATCGCACAATACCCCAGATGCACTTCTCTACTTACAACATCCCGTCTTAATCCTACGGGCCACATCTGCATCAATCTCTCCCACTGTTGTGATAATCGACCCTAAATAATGAAAATGTTCACTCTTAGGCAATTCTTGGTTCTCAATCTTCACTTCTCCTCTGCTTTCATTGTTACTGTTACTAAATTTACACTCCATGTATTCTGTCTTAATTCTGCATATCCTGAATCTTTTAGATTCAAGAGCTTTTCTCCAAATCTCTAACTTTGTGTTAACTCCTTCTCTAGTCTCATCCACTAGCACAATATCGTCTGCAAAAAGCATGCACCATGGCACGTCATCCTGAATATTTAGCGTCAACTCGTCCATAACTAAAGCAAAAAGATAAGGACTTAAGGTAGATCCTTGGTGTAACCCTAAAATGATAGGAAATTCATTTGTCTCTCCAGCTGGCGATCTAATAGTGGTCACCACCCCTTTATACATGTCCCTAATCACGTCAATATAATCTTTTGTCACCCCTTTCTTCTCTAACACCCACCATATTATATCCCGGGGCACTCTGTCATATGCTTTCTCAAGGTCGATAAACACCATATAAATGTCTTTTTTCTTTTCTTTATACTTTTCTATTACTCTCCTTAAAAGATAGATCGCTTCCATTGTTGACCTACCAGGCATAAACCCAAATTGATTCTCTGACACTTCTGTTATATCTCGCAATTGGCATTCCATCACCCTCTCCCACACTTTCATTATATGACACATTAGCTTGATTCATCTATAGTTGTTACAATTCTGGACATCACCTTTATTCTTATAGATTGACACTAAAATACTCTTCCTCCACTCATCTGGCATGTTCCTAGTCAACAAAATTTTGCTAAATAACCTAGTCAACCAACCAACACCCTTTTTACCCAAACACTTCCAAGCTTCAATAGGGATATCATCGGGTCCTAAAGCCTTGTTAACAACTCCGCTGGTCCCAAGCCCGAGTTAAGGAGGAGGGTTGTGTGTTAGGTAGCCGACAACCAACACGTAAAAAAAGCCGCTCGGATCCCTTATGAAAATGGAAAAATATAAACTAATTTAATGAAAATAAAAACAACAACCCATTATATGATCATCATCCAAACACATAATAAAAATTAATTTCATAAAAATAAATAAATAAATAAATGTCTAAAAGATTTATAAATTTTACATAATTTTATCTTTAGTGGATAGAAATAAAATTTTAAAATTCAAAAATATTTTTTGACATTTATTTGAGTCAAATTAGTTTATATTTATTAAATTGACGATTTTGTCTTTGAAACTGAGCAATAATATCTTCAATTGTCCTCATTTGGAACAAGATTCAAAATTTAGGATTAAATGTGTTACAATTGAAAAGTTAGGGACCAAAGTGACATAAGACCCAAACTATAAGGACCATTAGCATAATTTGCCCAGAGAAAATTGTAGTAGAATATTTTAGTTAAAATTAATGAGATGTTTGGTTTGTTTCATGTGTGGTGGTATTTAAAATTAATTATGTATGACTTATATTTTTTTGGTTATGAACTTATGACGAAAAAAGTATAAAATTATGTAATTCTCTTATTTTAAAATGAATAATTTTATATATATCAGAATGAAACTTTCAATATTACAATTATTAAATTAAATAGATAATATTTATTGAATGAATAATTTTTATTTCAAAATGAAATAAAATATTATAAAAATTTATATCATTAAATAAAATAAATGTAAATTATTGACAATGGTAAAGCGATTGCATCACTATAGGTCAAGTATATCCCAACTAGGTTGGCATCTATTAGCTTACCAATCATTTGCATTATACTCCACCACAATAATCTAATAAAAAAAATAACGAAATAAAATAGTGAAAAATAAATTGTTGATTAATCATCGGAGGAAACAGACAATTCACTCGTGTTGCCCAAGGATATGTCATTCATATCGCTTTGAATTCTCTCATTTTCCCTATAATTTTGTCTTCTCGTAAATACATGCATATGATTTCTAGATATTATCAGCGCCTCAACTATTTGGGCAAAAGCCTGCTGCGGTAATCGCTTAGTACTCGTCCACCTATACTAAAAGTTATTTTCGAAGCAACTGTAGAAATGTAAACGGTTAGCATATCACGGGCTATCTGTGAAAGTACATGTTACATAGTTTCATTTTGTTTCCACTAATACAAAATGCCAAAATTTTCAAAATCATCCACTGCTAGACTTTTTAAACAACGTTGTAGTTCAGAACTACTTACTCTTGTATGTTGAGATATTCTTCAATTTTTTTTACTGAAAAAAATACTTAATCTGCCTCAAAATGAGGTTGCTAGTGTAGTGTGTACAAGTGTATTTGCATATGTAGTTTCCCTATAGTTTTCAAATAATGTTTTGGATGTTTACATAATAAGGGTAAATTATTTTTGATCAACGAAAATACTCTCTAAAAATTCTTGTAAATCAATTTCTTTACATTTAGGATCAATTAATATGGTTAAACCTAAAAGATGAGTTAGTGGATCAAAATATTTATCAAAATTTTCTTTTATTGCAATAATAATGGTTATATAATATTCATTACCTATATATTTTACGAAAACTTTCATTATTTCTGCTAACATATGTAAAACAAATGGTGAAATATGAATATATATATATATAACAAAATAATTTTGTTGCAGTATTAAAAACTTTTAGAAAATCTTTATATGAGGTTACTTGGTGCTAAATAAGTTCTGTGGGAGTTAATACTTCTCCTATTGATGTTGTATTCTTTTCTTTGTTTATAAACTGTTTTGAACATGTTATATGTTGAATTCCACATGTTGCCTATATTTAAAAATAATTTTTTAATGACATGCCTTCTCGTTGATAAATTTTTCTGTATTTCGAAATTCGATTAGCAGAAGACATAATAGTAACAACCAAATTTTTTATTACCAGTACAAAAGTCTTATATACATGCATAGCTTCTTTAACAATTAAGTTTAAAATATAGGCACAACAATGAATATAAAATAAATCACCACTAACATGTAATTGTAAAGTTAATTTTAAATGGGTTATAATTTGATTGTACTATGTTGCATCATCTAAACTAATGGTAAATATTTTATTTTGTAAGACCACTCATATAATACATTTCCTATTTCTACGCTAAGCGAATGACTAGTGTATGAAATAATTCTTTTATTTAATTTTAAATCATTATCAATAAAATATGCAGTAATACATTGATATTCTAAACCATTATTTGACTACAGATCAGATGTTAAACAAACTTTCTATTCAAAAATTTGAAGATGTCAAATAATTCACTTTTAATATTCTAAAATTTCTTTAAAATTTTGTGTCTAGTAGTATTTCTTTGAAAAACTTTGATATTGTGGAGAAAGATATTATAAAAAATTGAGACATTCACTAGTAGTAAAAGATTATTCTTTTTTAATAATATAATTTATTATAGAATTTGGTGCACATATAGGATCATATGAAAATGTTTGCAAATGACCAGTTGATGAAATCCCTAATTGCATTTGACTTCTATTATCAAGTTGTTGACTTTGTAAATGTTTGTTAGCATGCATTTTTAGATGATTCGTACCCCCTGCAGATGAAACACTAAGTAAACAAATATCAATATTTACATTTTGCTTTAAATGTAATTGTACCATTAGGATTATTTACAAATATTTTTTCAAAATGATCCCAACAGTCTTAGTCGTGCTTCTAAATAATGATCCAACTGTTGGAAGAAAAATATTAGGTACATTAAAAAGAGTATCAACAGATTCATGTTATGTAGTATATACATCAATTTCGACATAAACATTAGGAATATTAGGATCCATAGTAATGTAAGTAAAATAATACATAAGAACTCACAATTAATTTAAATAATGAGTAATATATGTTAGGAAATAATTAATGTAAACAAATGAGTACTAATAAATTTAATTCAACTAATTAATGTTACCGACTAGTGACTGCGATACAAAAAATTGATTTTTTCTGATAATTTTTTTTTTTCTTGCACAATTACAATTGTCACTTGGGGATGAGACTTAAAATTAATTGAGAGAGTTGAGAGAATTATGCGTGAGAAATACAATGGGAGAGAGGGGATATTTATAGGAGTTTGGAAGGAGAGGGTCAATTTGTAATATAAAAAAAAAAATTACCGTTGGAAGTAAACGGTCATTTGATTGTTTGAATATTATTTGTTTATTTGAATTTTGACCGTTTGATAGCAAAGAGTCGTTTGGGGGGTGGGTGGGCCATGGGTCGGGCCGCTTGCAAGGCGAATTTTTTTTTTGGATCAAATCAGGCCGGGCCAAGTTTAAAAATGACGACCCCAACCCAAGCCTAGGGTCTTTGGCTGGGCTTAGGACCAAGCCCACCTCGGACCACGGGTGGGTTTCAGACTGCCTACGGGTCATGAATCATTTTTGTACCCCTTGTCAAAAGTAATCCAAATCAACTCGCACACATCTTTTCTAAGAATATAGAATGGAGAATTTATACTAAACACCATTTTAGAAATGTGAACTACTTATCATGATTTGAATGGCAACGTTAGTAGTATTTGATTATAACTCGCTTAACATGAAATAATTATAATGTCTATTCAATGTAAAATCGTTGACTTTTTTGACTTTCGAAGGTTAATAATGTAATTTTAAGTGTGCCAGTAAGGATCAATCAGTCCTTACAGAATATTAATTGCCAACCAATTATCAGACGATTGTGTTTTAGTTCTCCCAGTCTCAATGAAGAGCACTTTTATTGGTGGCTTGTTTAGGCGAATTTAGTAAATAACAACAAGTGAAGAACAATTTCAGAATCTGAATTTCATTAAGTAAATGAAAACTTACAATGATCTGACCTAGCCTTGTAGAAGTTTATAGCAACAAGCTATTTGAAAACTACTCCTAGGAATGAAGTGTAGCACAAGAATTAAAGTGCAGAAATGTAAAGAATTGTAAAAATTCATAGGAAAAAACGAAGTAAATAAATTGGTTTTTTGATCTGAGTCTAGATTCTTTATTTTGGGGCCTTCTATGTTATTTATACTTTCCAATGATAACCGTCGAAGTGGGTTTCTAACCGTCGAAATTTCCCCCCATGATTACTGAACATGCTCTCTCACAGTCAGTTCCACTACGCCACTCTTGCAGTTAGGCTTTCCTCCTAATTTTGAATTTGAACTTTGTAAGTAACCGTTAGGCCACATCACATTGTATCCCTCGATTATTCTAATGCTATGCAGATCTATTATTATCAATATGGGCTGACACGTGTTTGACTTTGGTTGGCAACTTGTATTAACTCCCTAAATTGCCCTCTTCATGTCACGTGTTGAATTGTGATTGGCTTTTACAAATTATACAGCTAACATTACCCCTCGCACTAATATACCCAATACTTGGTGATATTAGTGGATCAAAGCACTTCACCCACGTCCTAGGACGTGCATAGACTTTGCATCTTCTTATAAATGTAACCGACGTCCATCATTGCAGTGTTTGTACTATATTAAATTCTCTTCTATGCCTTGAACATTTTCCATTATCTGAGCATTCGAAAAGGCTGATACAGTTCTCATGGCCAAGCAAACCTTTTCTTTCATAGATTAAGCATACAAAGAGTTGTTAGATAATGATGTTCGTCCTCAAAAGAACTTTTTTGCATTTATTAGCCACACCTATCCACCTCAATTTATTCAAGTTATAGAAGCTTTTGCAACGTACCAACCTTTAGACCCAAAGTTTGCCAATTACGAACCCTTGGATCAAGCATTTGCAAAACTGGATCTTAGAAACTCTTTTTCTGCCTCACCATCCTCTACATGGGACACAGCTACTTCTTCCTCTGCCTCACCACCCTCTGCATGGGCCACAGCTGTTTATTCTTCCTCTAGGTCTACTGGCTGGGGAAGCTGGCTAGAACCTGATGAATCCAAACTAAGGCCTCGTTTGGGAACATGCTAATTTAGTAACTTTTTGGCTATTTGACTAAAATATGAACTAAGAAAAACTAGTATGTTTGGAATAACTTTTTGGCTTTTTACGAAAATATATGCAAAAAGTAGAGAGAAAAGAGAATCTTTGACTTTTTGGTATGGGTTGTTGGCTTTTTGGCTAATTTAGTAACTTTTTGGCTTTTTGGCTAAAAGGGAAGGTTCCAAACGAGGCCTAAGTGAACGAATTCACCATCAATTCGTCGAATTTGTTGATCCTCTGTCTATCCCTCTTTTTGCTTGGAGCTCGGTGGTTTACCCCTATGCATCCATTAACCATCGACGCAGTCTGGAGGACAACTTACTTGTGGTATGGTACACATCTTCTATGCCCACGAAGATAGTGCGAGCAACTCCTCGTCTAGAGGAAGCACAAGGATACAATCCGTTATTCTTGGCCAAAAAGGCAAAACTTTGCTCTTCTGGCTGGCTTGAATGTATGAATAATCCCCAGTTCCCCTCTTCATTTGGAATGGACCCTCCTGCGCCTCCTCTTCCTCAGAATCCTCACTGGATGGAGGAACTGAAACTTACTCTCTTCGAGAATCAGTTTCTTCCTTCCTACCAATTTCCAGATTTGCCCATTACATTTGAGCGATACCAAGCTCAACTTCTACTTGCAGCCTTTTCTCACTTGCCCTTCAATGTTCTTGGAGATGAGATTCCTCTCAAGAACTTCCGTTAGGCCTGTAACATTATGACTCGAGGTCATATTCTCAACCCTATTGCTCAAGCAGAACTTCAGGCTTTTTTGGATCAACTCTCGCTTCTTCTCCATTCGTACCACATTTCTTTGGTTACCACTAATTCTTTGAATAAAATTTCGGCCAAATGAATTCAAACCCAGTACGAGGCAGAGAATCTTATTGACGAATATAATGACTTTAAGAATAAGGATTCTGCATATTGGGATGATTTAGAGATAGACGAAATGGAACAAGGATTGAAGGAGATAGAGTTCGAAATGAAAGCTGAACAACTTTTCCATCAAATAAGAACATATCGACTCTGACAACCCGGCTTGGATATGATGAGAGACGAGAATAAAGAAGGAACATAAATTCATTGACTACTGTTGGGACAAATTTCATGACCTTGTTATTCTTGATATTCCTTATTTTTATGAGATTGAATTTGTAGCCAAGAAGGCTTTCTAATGTAATTATTTACATATCAATAAAGTTAGGTTTTTCTTTCTTTATTAGGCATGGTCTGGTTTTGTGTTCCAATTGTATGCTTGGTTGTATGATTGATGTGACTTTGCTTTTAACTCAGAAGCTACTATGTTCACAAAAAACTTTGAACCAATCAAACTTACTCTCAAAGTGTGGAAACGAAATTTTGTCCTTAAGGAAGACAACTTCTGCCCTAAGCTTCACATTCCAATTATATAATTAACATAATCTGCATAACCAATCAGCTTCGAATTGAGACATTTTTGCTTCGAAGAACAGTCTATGAGCTTCGAAGTATGGAAACTTCCCTTAGGAATTATAGTGCTTACTTCTTAAAGAGTGAGCCCTTTTGGGTTTTTTCACTACTTGACCAAATACTAGTTTTGCAACTTTGAAGTCTAAAACAAACAAATTCTAGCTGCAGAGCACTTCAAAGTTTACTTTGAAGGATTTTATCTTTACAAGAAACCTAATAGCAAGTCATCAATCCCTTTGAAGCAGACAAAACCTAAGCGTTCTTATATTTTTAAGCATGAACTGTGCTTCGAAATCAGTTACCTGCTCTCGAAGCCTTAATTGATCTTTTGACATCTGGCTTTAGAGCAAAATCTTGACTTTCGAAGCCAAATATTTGTTTTCAAAGCCAATTTGATTGTTTGAGATATGTCTCCTGCCCAAACAATCAACCTTGAGAGAGACTTTTCATATTGCACTTTTAGGACCTTCACAAATTTTAGGACAAAGTCTTAAACTTATGCGGGTTCCGACATCAGCCAAACAATCTATCTCCGGTCTTTTTACCTATTTAGACAAATAGGGCATCTTTCGAACAGGAAGGTTTAAAACCCTTTCCTTTCGCGCTTTTATCTTTCTCATTTGCCGAAAACACAAACCCTTTCATTTCTACTGCTCTTTCCTCCTCTTTACTCTTTTCTCAGCTTCATTCTCCGAAAACTCTTGCTAATGGCTTCTTCCTCCCTAAAAGTACCAGTTGTGGAGCGCGTGAGTCCATCATTGGCTTTAAAGAGGTGTATCGACGAAGAAATATCCAAGCTCAGAGTTGGTGAACCAAGTGCCATAGATGGTCGACTCTTTATTCCTCGTCATAATGAACAACAGGAATACGTCTTGGGATCCATCTTCAGAGAAGCCCCAGCTTAGCTTCTTGCTTTGTATCCTCGTCTAGAGGATCACTGTCTACTTTACGAAGGAGGTTTTGATTAGGGAAGTTGGAACTTAAACCGTCCCCACCGTTGTTAGCCCACATTGAGGGTTGAATGAAAGGAGTGGTATGACAGAGTTGTGCTAGCCAGAGAATTGGATCTACAAGAGCTCTATATCCTTAATGCCTTCTGCATTTCTAGGTTTATTATTCCTGAGGATCATTTTTTTATTCCTGCAGCTCTTTGTTTCTGGAATTCGACTTTTAATTTTTTTCAATTTCGGTGTGGTATGATGGCTCCCACCATTGTTGATATCTGCCATCTCTTAGGGCTCTCACCACTTGGTGCTCCCTTTTCACCTAGTTACCCAGACACTCCGGTTAACTTCACCATCCCATCCTTGAACTCTTCCTTCAGTGATTTTGTAAAAATTGAGAACAAAAAGGTAAGTCCTGTAGGTGATCGAGAATTATTTTCCTTCATTCTGTACTGGTTGTGCAAATTTCTCTTTTGCACTTCATCTCAGCGGATTATGCCTAAGTTTGGCCCACTTGCCAAGACCCTTGTCTCGAAGAAGAGGATAGCCTTGGCTCATTATGTTTTAGGCCATGTTTATAGAGTTTGCTTCCAATTTTATGAGAAACCTCTGGATGTCAACCAAGGAGGCCCTTTATGGGTATTACAGCTCTGGCTCTTTGCATATTTCACTGGTCTACATTCCAAATGCTTGAGATTTTTGGTGCAAGAACCCACTACTTATGGAGAGAAATTTTCCAAGATTTCTTTATATCCCTCCAGCTTTGCCTACTATTTTTCTTTCTTTCATCAAATCCCAATTTCTCTACTTCCTTCCTTCTTTTGTCTCTTCGAAACTAATATAGGACCAGCCTGGCTCAAGGCATTTTTGGCTGATAGGGAGTGCTCTAATTCATTACACAAGGATATGTGGGCCTCTATCTTGTAGCTAAGGGAGCTCTTCATTGGTACTTTCAATCGTCGAGCTTACAAAAGTATACTTGAAGTTTACTATCCTTCCCAATTTGCCATGCAATTTGGGCTTACTCAAGGAATCTCTGTCCCTCTTTGTAGCCTCTCCAATACCAATCTCACAGTCAGAGACTTGAAGGTACCCAAAAACAAATTAGGAGAAACAACATTCAAATTGCTACAAGAGTTGAGTGAGTTTCAATTCACCCCATTTACCCCACATGACACAACTTTGAAAATATTTCAAAATTGGTAGATAGCCAATATAGAGGTGCTCCTGGCAATACCTCCCAAAGATTTGCTAGTAGGACTAGAAGTGCCTACTCAAGCCAAACCCCAAAAGACTGGGACCACTATTATAGTCTCTGCTGCTCCTGCTATCCCAGCTCTTACTCCTACTGTCACAGAGACTACTCTTGCTGCCTCTCCTCATTCTCCTAGAATCACCAGGGCTGCTTCGAAGAGAGGCATGCATTTCCATTTTTCCCTTATCTTCTCTCTATGATGTTTATAAGGCCTTATCCATCAACTTATGGCTTTCTTTTTTAATGCAGGAGCTTCACAAGTAGAATCTCCTCAGAGAGTTCAGGCTTTGAATGTCCTCAAAGGCAAGCAACAAGCTGAGAGGAAAAAAACTTTGCTTGATCTGAGGAGGAGATACTTGAAACTTACTTGGAAGAGAAAGAAACAAAAAAGAAAGAATACCATTGAAAAGAAAGATGAAAATGACAGTTTCTCCTTCTGACTTTTTTGGGGACACTACTCATGAAGCAGCTGCCAAAGCAGTGGAAGAGGAGCACTCCAAAGAAATCATTGTATTTTAGAGATCTGAGAAGAGGAGGCTGACAAGTACTAATGGATGAAGCCTGCTGCTAGTACTAAGGGATGAGATTCTTGTTATTTGATACACTCCAAAGAGAAGCTACAAGGAGGCAACAAAGCTGCTTGAACATTATGTCCTTGAGTTCTCCAACCATTCTTTGCTACTTGAAACTGGTAATCTCTTTTTGTGTCTCTAGTAATTTCCTTTCCCAAGTTTTTAGTAATGAAACTTAACATTGCTTAATATTTCTTATTTTGCAGCTATAGTCATTCTACCTTCTCTTTTGACAAGGGTTTCTTCAGTTTCTTATGAGGTTGAAAGACCATTAGAAACAACTTCGAAAAGGAAGAAGAAAATTGACACTAAAGTGCCTTTAAGTGTAGAGTCCATCCAGGCAATACTTCAACTTCCTGGTTCTACACTTTTCATACCTTTTTTAAGGCAGAGCATTCTTATATCTTTGTCTTTTGGCTTAACTCCATATCTTCCTCATCTAACCTTTACCTCGGCCCAATTTACTCTCCATACAATCCTGGCTGCTCCTTCCCTACCTGAGGAGATCCCAGTTATTACTTCATCTTCAGTGATAGCTGATACTCTCAGAGAAGATACTAGTACCTCATCAATTCTTTGCCTACCGATACTAGTACCTCACCAATTTTTTGCCCACCATCACTATCCAACTCCAGTTTTTCTTCTCTTGACTTACTGGTGGCCAAGATTATAGAGATTGCTAGGGACATTTCATCTTTCTCTCCTATCCCTATGCAGTCATCTCTTCCTTCCACTAGAGACCTTTCTGCACCTCCAATGTCAGTGGAAGAGATGGACATTTTCGAAGCTAGGCTGGCTAGCCTTTTTGACATATCTCCTACCATTCCAGCAACCAATAATGAAGCTGAGCCATTAGTTCTGGCTGACTCTCTCTTGGAAATTTTTCAGAGCTCTTCAACTATCAATAAGGTTTCCTTACCTCCACTGGACTTAGGCACCTGTTTGGAATTGCTGGCATTATTTTCAAGGATCCTATTCGAAGCCTTACAAAGACCTATCATCAAGAATGGTTTCCTCCAATGCTGTAAGGTCATTGAGCAATCCAATATAGCTATTTCAAGTCACTTGCCCTGTGATATCTATAGATTTTTATGTCAACATCTGCCAAATTGCCATGGCTGTAGAAAAGAAGCTATTAAAAGATAGGGAATTTGTTTCCTATATACATGCTGAGGTGTCTGAATTGAAAGAATAACATTCCTCTGCTTCTCAATTTTGAACCTAGCTCTTGGAGAAGAAGGCTCAATTAGAAGAAGAGTTGTTAGCGGTTAATCTAGCTTTGGATTGAATTGCTATAAAGCTGCAAATCACCAATCAAGGGTTGGCTGATCGAAGGCAGGACATGGCTACTGCCATTCAATTGTTCCTATCCCTTAGGAGTAGAGAATCAATTGTAAGGGAACAACTGAAACATTGTACTGATTTTAGGGCCAATTTATGGCTGCATGCACTCAACTCTATATGAAATGAAATCTTTATTCATTATTTGAGTGCCTTTTTGCTTTTCTTGTTTAGCATTTTCTACAATCCTTGTGTTTCCCACACAGCTGGATAATAAGGTTTCAAGTACCTGCCGTTAATTTTCTTAAGATGCACATATCCATTCAGATTTCTCAAATGCTATGCTCCCCCAGGCAAGACTCTATGAATTTGATATGGACCTTCCCAATTAGATGACCATTTGCCAAACTTATGGCTTTTAATTCTTATTGGAAGTATTGTCTTCCATACTAAATCACTTTCATCAAAACTAATGTGCTTAACCTTCTTATTGTAGCTCTTGGCTGCCTTTTTCTTTTGGAACATAATATTATATAATGCAAGAATTCGAGCTTCATCTATACTCTCTAATTCCAAAAACATGCTTTGATGGTATTGCTTAGAAGTTAACTGGTCCTGGCATTTCACCATCAAAGACTTAATGTTAATTTTTACAGGCAACATTGCATCATGTCCATCCTGGCACTCCTGTACTTGATCTTGGAGAAGTCTTATAAGCCCATAATACATCCAACAACAAATTATGCCAATCCCTAGGATTGTCTTCCATAACTCTTTATATTTCCCTTTTCAAGGACTTGTTGGATGATTCTGCTTGACCATTTGCTTGTGCATAGTAAGGGATAGAATTAACAAGACTAATCTCAAATTCTGCTGTGAAAGACTTTACCATCTTTCCATAACAAAACAGTCCCATTATCTATAGTTATGGTCTATGGGATACCAAATCTGTGGATCAGATCTTTAATAAATCCAATAACCTCAGTTTGATCCACAGCTTTATATGGTTTAGCTTCAACCCACTTAGTCAAGTAATCTGTAGCCACTTGGATGAAACAATGGTACTTCGAAGATCAAAATGTTCCCAGGCCATCTGAATACTGTCTTATGGACATCCTTCTCTGCAATGCAGATTTGGTTGTAACCAAAATGACCGTCCATCATAGAAAAAATCTTGTGCCCTGCTGAACTGTCCACGGATAAATCTACTATGGACATGGGGTACTCATCTTTTGGAATTACTAAATTCAGGTTTCTAAAATCAATGCATACCCTCATTTTACCATTCTTTGTAACCACAGGCACAATATTGGATAGCCATTCAACATATCTGGCTGTTCTAATAAAGCCTGCCTTAATCCAGCCAGCTCATTATAACACCAAGCAAAGCAGTCCTTATATTGTTTTAATACAACCAATAACTGACTTCTATCACAAGGACTTAACCAAGCACTGATATAAATGGGTTGTTGTGTAGAACCTCTCTCTAAATTGACTTCTTCCAAGGGGTCTTGTACTTGAGCACTCACTAATGCTTTTCTTTTGATTTCTTCTGCCTTCGAAGTAACTTTTTTGCTTTGTTCTGCTCCCATTTTCTCTGGTTCGACATCTTTGCCTTTTTCCTCATAGACAAAGTCTGTCCATAAGGCCTCATCCTCCTATATTTCTTGGACTCTTGTTTCGATGTCCAATGCATAGTATTTATCAAAGGTCAAAGACCTGACCTGTTGTTGCTCCTACTTACAACTAACTACCATGGCTTCTTTATTTTGTTCTTGAACCTTCTGGACTATCAATTTTATGTCCGATATCGAAACTTTAACCAAAGCCAAGGGTCTGGTTTCTTGGGTTTCATCTTCTTGCTTACAACTAGGCATCATTATCATCTTTGATGACAAATTCTTCATTAGCACTCTTCTGCACTAAGTGCTTCAGGTGTGCTACTTCCTCATCAGCCGTCACTTGGGCAGAACCATCAGGTTTTCTCAATATACTGAGTGGTGTCACTCCTTCAGTATACAATTTGGCCTCTGCAAAATCAGCACAAACGATAAAGGGTTGAGAGTCTGCATTGATCTCTTCTGTCTCTCCATTGTATAAGGCCATCATTATCTTCTGATGTAGAGAGGAAAACACACATTTATTGGCGTGTATCTAATTCCTGCCAAGTAAAGCATTATACTTGGCATTGCTATCTATAACAAAGAATCTCGTCATGCAATCTCTAGTTCCCACACTCAGGTTGATGGTCAAGTTACCTTGAGCCATCTGTTTATCCCCAGCGAAGCCAGCAATGGTTGTGCTGGTTGGGATTAATCAGGGGTTTCTTTTTCCTAGTTTCTTCAAAGAGGACTTCGGAAGCAGGTTCACTGCTGCTCCATTATCCACAAATACCCTATTCAATTCTATCCCATCGAAAAAAGCCTTGATATACAAGGGCTTGACATGCTGTGTCATGGATGTTATAAGATACTCAAAAGGATATGAGAGATTAATACTCACTTCCTTACTCTCATCTTCAGTTTCTATTGGTGTGGCCACTTCAGACTCATCTTGAACCATGCTAATCTGTGAATCTTCACTAGAAACTAGAATATGATCAATCTCTTGACCTTCTTGGTTTTCATCTTCAGCCTAGAACTCCTGTGGCAGTATATGCACCATATTCTTGACACGGAAATAAGCCAAAGCGAACTCTTTTTGCACTTGTTTCTTTTCCAGGCTAACATGTTCGGTTATTTCAGAAGTATCTACCATGCTGTACTCTGGTACTTCAGTACCAGTGACTTCCTTCGAATGGTCTTTTTTTGCTGATTTTTTGACCAAAAATGTCTGTTCAGCCATGAAGGCTTCAAACATCTCATCCTCAGCCATTTCTTTCCTTTGGCCTAGTTCAACTTCTCATTCTGTCTCACTATCGCTTTCCATCAAGGCGTTTTCAAGACCTGCTAAGCTGGATCTTTCCTTGGCTTTCAGTTCAGTGTGAACTTTAGCCAATTGCTCTCTGCTGAAACTTCTTTTGTTTTGAGGAGCCAATTTTATACTAGAATCTAATTTTGGACTTTCTCTTTCCTCTATTTGGCCTTTTGACTGGGCTAATGAAGAACTTTCTCCACTTTCCTTTAGATCCTTTTGGTACTGAGTGTACCTTCGATGGATCTTCATTCTTTATGACTTGGAAATGACTGGAACCATATTTGGTTACTTTGTTTTTGGGTGCTGTAGTAATACCCAATTATTTGGAGCCACCAAGGGAGGTTTAATCATTCTACCCTGGTCTCCAAAGATAGTTCTTTGGACAGGCATTTCCTTAGGCTTGTTTTGCATGACAAACCAATTTGAAACCCCAGGTACCCATGAACTTGCTAGTTCGATTCTTTGAACTAGCTCTTTACGCCTTGAAGCTTGACTTTACTGCTTGTGGAGGCCATTAGCAACCACGATCCCTGTCTTGAGCCTATTTGGCCTTACATCGAGTGGTTACCTTCTATCTTGTTTGTAGCTGATCGTGGAGGCCAATCTTTGGCTCTGATTCCATAACTTGAGCGCACTTCAGGCCTCCTCTCAGGATAATTACCTTCCATCCTGTGGTAGTTGGATGGTTTGAACTTATGTAGAGGTCTCTTACCCTTAGGATGCACTCTAGTGGTGGTGATCGACTAAGAATGACATTGTCTGGGACGATTGGGTATGGCCTCTTGTTGTAGGTACTAGTTGGCTTAGGCGTCTCTGCACATCTTTGTATCTTGTCTCCCATCAATTGGGAGTCCTTTCAACCATTTGTAACTTAAATTACATTTGGGACACATCCTTTGTATGATAGCTGTATCTAGAGAGTCATTATCCAGTGCCTCCTCACTAGAGTCCTCTTTTTGGTCTGCAAAGCTTTGTCAATTTATTGGTGAACCGATATCTTTCTGGAAGGCGTTTATTTGGCAACATGCATCTGCATATTAACCTCCTCCAATTTCTTCAAGGATAGGTTTTGGAAGTCAAGCATATCAACATTGGCTGTAGTTTTCCCAATCTCTGTGAATGGGTTAGTGTCAATCCCCATAGCTTTCTCTGCTTTGGTTGGGAACTTTAAACTC
This sequence comes from Camellia lanceoleosa, assembly GCA_025200525.1. NCBI lineage: Eukaryota > Viridiplantae > Streptophyta > Magnoliopsida > Ericales > Theaceae > Camellia > Camellia lanceoleosa. The sequence goes on along the minus strand of CM045770.1, from coordinate 113,712,567 downwards.
TCTTTTCAAATCTGTTCTTGCATCTGTCCCAAAAAATATCTGATTTTAGTTGAATGAGACCAAGAGTTGTGTCATTTACAATATATTTTCCCTTTAAGTTCTTCTGGGGAAGGAATTTTAACTCCCTTTGGTAACTTTAGGAAATTTGCTGCAAGCAAATGGTCAAAAATGTCATCTGTCTTTGTTAAATCAAAAGAGTATTTCCTATGAAGGTCTTTCTTTTTAAACTGTTGGTCTATTGTAGTATCCTTATAAATTAGTGCCTCACAGGTTATAGGCTCTTTCTCTATGATCTCTGCTGTATCAATCTTGTAATTAGGGTCTCTATAATAAGTCTTGTATGATGCATTACTTTGATATTGTTATTCCTCAAGTAATGATTTATATCTAGACACCTTATAGGTTAATTCCACTAAGTCTCGAAACTCAGTTGAGTAGAATTTCTTTCGAAGCCTAAACTCTAAAGGCTCTGGTAGAATGACCCTACACTTATTTTGTACTCTTTTGAATCTGATAATAAATTGAACAGTGTAGACACCCCATTTTTGACCGTCCTCAAGACTTAGACGTCACCGCTTGAACACTCGGTGATTACCCATGTTTGTGTTTGTTTGGAGTTCCCGGAGTTCTCGGCTACGCGCCTTGCCTCAAGACCTCCGAACTTGACCGTTTTGTGTCTGGTTTTGCACCAAACACTTGTGCTTTACCTTGGAGGCGGGAATGCTTTGTGAGGCATCCCACTGCACCATTGTGGCTAGAGGCCACTTGTTGGTTTTGTTGTCACCGGCACTATATTGTGCCGCTCGGCACTCTTTGGTGTCGGTCGGCACTCTTTTTGGCAAAATGACCATTTTGCCTGCCGATCACTTCTACAATTTGTTTTTGGAGATATTTTGAGACTGACTTTGTGGTGTTTGTTTCCCCATCTACGTGTAAGGAGGGATGAGCCGTTTGATGCCTTAACTTTTAAGTTTTGGTTGCCTATAAGCAGACGGCTCTCCTCTTGGCTTAAGGGTTAGAAGATTTGGAGGGTTAGACATTTTAGGAGAGGGAAAGCTACGGTTTTAGGTTAGGTTTTGTGTATCTATCCTATCTCTCTCTTTCTTTCTTGTGTTGTACACTAGGTGTTTGTGCCTTACTTTTGCACATCAACACCTAGTGTTTCACCTTCCTCTTAGAACCGAGGTGCTAAGGGCTTGTTCTTAGTGTTCTTGGTGGTTTTGGAGCTCAAGGAACCAACAACTCAACATTTGTGAAGAAGATCATCAAGGGTAAGAAACTTGCTTTATTTACCCCATTTTTGCATTCCATTTTGCCTAGCTTAGAGTTGTTTTGTGCTTAGTGATTAACACATAAAAGTTCTGATTTTTAACCCTCTTTATTGTTTATCAAGAGTGTTTTGCACTTTGGGGAAGTTTGACCCCTTTAGGCCTTGAAAGGGCCATTTTGAGCCATTTGTGAGAGCTCCGAGACTTTGGTGCTTGGGCCTCTCCACCACTGAAATCTTGAGGATTTCAGTGGTGGAGAATAGTCTATGAAGTCTCCAAAGGGAGGGCCACCCCTCTCCTTGATGTCCTTGAAAAGGGCAAGTTTTGGCCTCAAATGAGCACCATGTTTGGTTGTGTGTTGAACATGTTTTGGCTGTTTTTCATGCCTATTATGCCATGATTAAACTCTGTTTTAAGTTGGTTTTAGCACTTCTTGCATGCTTTGCATAGATGCTTTGTAATGCCTTGTATTGCCTTAACTTGCTCTAGGTTTGTATGCCTTCTTTCTAGCATGTTTTAGGCCTAGATCCATGAAGCTTGTATGCTTATTTTGACATGCTTTAGCTCTATCCATAGTCATTTTGGTCAATCTTAGCATGTATATTGTAGCCTCTTTACATTTGGCTTGTTGGCCTTAAGAGCATGAGTGTGTAGCATGCCTTGCTTGCTTCATTTTTGATGGTTTGGGACCACCTAGCATGCTATTTCAGTCCTTGATTGTGCTTGTATGCTTACCTTAGTCGCCTCTTTAATGCTTTGAAAGCATGTCTTAAATGCTCCATGTTTTGGCTTTAATGTATGCCTTTGAATTCATGTCATCTAGATCCGTCTAAGTGGTCATTTAAGCTTAGTTTTATGTGTTGAAACTCTGTTTTTTTTTTTTAAGTGTTTAAGTATTGCCATGTGTGGTTGTGCTAAGTATGGTTCAAAGCCTCATTGGCTTGCTTTAATGCTTGGACCATTTGTATGCTTTGTTTGGCGTGATTTGTTAGTTGGTTTGGCACCATGTTTTGCATGATTTTGAGCTTTCCATGCATGCTAGTTGTCCATTGTTGTGTCCCTTTAAGTGTGCTTAGAGGTTACTAGTTCAATGCTTAGGTTGGTGTCTTAATATGCATGTGTGCATGTGTGTTTAGTCCCCATATTTTGGCATCTTAGCTCTTGTTTTAGGCCTATAGGAGTTGCCTAATCCATGTTTAAGTCCATCCTTTAGTTTGGTTTGCATGCTTGCCTTGTGTGCTTACTTGCATGTTTGCATAAGTGCCTAGCATTGTCCATTTTGCACACTAGTTGCCATGTCTAGGATTGCATCATATTGGCATACATGCTAGGCCTCTTGAAGTGAAGTGTGATGGAGGTTTAGCACCCTTATGTGCTTGTTTGCATTGCATGCATTTGAAATCAAAGTTGCATTCTCGGTTCTTTGGGCCATCATGCATGGAAATCTTGCGATTGGTGGTCCGAGAACCGAGCACGTGCCCTTTGAGTCAATAACATGATAAGGGGTGTGTTTGGTGCATAAATACCTTGAATCACATTGCCATGCATGTTGTTGTCCTCTTTCTTTGTGGGTTCTGAGTTACTGCGGTGTTAAGTATTTAGTCTTGGCCGATCAATCAACGACCGATGACTTCATCTAGTGCGGTGGCCTTATTCTTTAGCCGGTGGTCTTGTACCCACGGTGGTACTCCCGATTGCTGAGAGGTGCTCTGGGACTTTGGCAATTTCGAGGAGGATAGCGAGGAAAGCGAGGCAATCATGCATGGCGGTGCGATTAAAACCCGATCCGGCGTGCGCATTTGGTCCTCATCAGGCGATTCTTGTTTAATTAGATTAATTATTTTATTTAATTAATTTAGTTGATTTGTAATATTTTAATTAGCTTGCGTAGTTAATTAATTATTAGGTTTTGTATATTCTTCGGTCCCTCGGCGAGGACATAATTGTAATAAGTGTGTGTGAGTGGGTGTATGTCTCCCAACCCCCTTTTCTTTCTATCCCTTTTGTTTACACTTTTCGATGGTAGATTAGGGCATACTTGTTTTAGCACACCTTATGCAATGCATGCGTGCATTCATGCATTTGTTTACATGCAAGACTCGGTACATCATACAAACTGCATTGCAATTTTCAATTCAAATTGAATCGTGCTACTCGCGCATTTCATGTGCCATGTTTAGGGTTAGCCTACTCTAGATTGCATCTATGCATGTTGCATTAGCCACTTAACATGAATTAGGTCATGCATGTTTGCTAACTAGTTTCTTGTTTTGGCGCGGAGTACGATGTAAGTATTTACGTTTTAGCATACCACATGCGTATGAATGTTGCCATGACAGTATGCTTACCATGCGGCTAAGTGCTTATGTGAGATAAACTATTTGAATGCCTGTGGGTGGAGGTTGGATTGCCTGAGTTGGAACAACTCATTGAAATCCGTATTTTAGCCTACTTGCGAGTAGCAAAATCTAACACGTTTTTCGAGACAAAACGGATATGCAATGTGTAATGACCCCGGAATACACGTCATAATTATTAGTAATTAATGATGCATTAATATGAATTAATTGGGAATTTTCTGTTTGAATTAGAAAAAAATATATGTTGGAACTCTGACAGGAATTTGAAATTGATGGCCGTAACGGGTTGAAAAATGAAATTGAGCACACCTATATGTTGGGGAATTTTAGAACCATTGAAGCGATAAATTGAGGTGAATTTAAATGCGAATCGTTAGGCCATGTTTGGCTCATATGTTTGGCACAATTTGAGTTATGTGATAGATATGACTATAGATAAGGATTTGTTGACTCTTGTTTGACTCAAACCATTGAAAGAAAATATCTAAAAGAGGGAGAGAGAGAGAGAATACGGGAAGAAGAGGAGAAAAAGGGGGTACAAGCTTAATTCTCTCCAATTAGCCATTTAAGGTAAGAATTTCTCTCTACTTTCTTGGACATAAGGTTGATTCATCCATGTTTTCATGATAAATAGATAGATTTGAGGGAAAATTATGTTTAATTGAGAGGATGGTGTGGTATTTTAACCTAGATTGCATTCATGGAATAATATTTTGAGATTTATGGTTTTAATCATGTTTTCTTTGCATGGTTTTCATATTTGAGGAAGGAAACCCCATGGTTTTGAAAAGTGTAGTTTTTGGGTGCATGTTTATAGTTTTCCATCTTGATTCAAGTTTGATTCTTGTAAATGTTGTATGTGGGTTTATTTTAAAGTTGTTATGTTTAATTTAAATTGTTTTCCAAATGGTTTTGGCCTTGGTTTGGTAGATTGGAAGTGGTTTTCAAATGTTATGGTTTGTTTTCATAAAAATTGGAAGTTGATTTCTACAAAAAAATGGAGGCCATGGTTTTGCTAAATGAAGCTGGTTTTTCACCCAGAATTTTCACAGTCCGCTCGAGCGTGGGTTTGGCCGCTCGGCGGAATTCTACATCGACATTTTCTCACGAGTTTGATCCGCTCGGCGGGGTTTTGCCACTCGGCGGAGACCTATTCGAGACAATTTCAAAAAGTGTTTTAATGCACGATTTCGGCATCCTCATTGCATTTGTAACATTCTTGAGGTTTAATTAGGTTATGATAATGAAGTTATGAGATTGGCACATCATTAAACAAAAAATGTGGACTCGATTTGATGATGATATGTGTTATAGATCATGCTATACTGTTAATAATTGCAGGTTAAGCTACGAAGACCGTGCAAGCGGTTTCGGAAACCCACAGTGAGTAACATTTCTGTAAAGTTATGTTGTTATATGTATGTTTCAAAATGCTACGTTATGTTATGTTTTCTGAAATGATAATGTTTTCTGTGAACGAATGTCCTATTTGCGAATCTAGTATGGCATCCATAGATAGTCCTAAGTGGACGGTTCTGAGATCTCGGTATGTGTTTAATCGATTGTCGGGCAGTTACTCTAGTCGTTGGACGACATATGTTATGTTCTATGGAGTATGCCATTATGTATGTTCTATTATGAGATGATTATGTTTATGATGATTTGTTTTACGAATATGTTCTGTGGAATTCGTTCACTAACCCTTTACGTTAACGTTACTTGCTGAGCTTTAACTCATTGTTTGTATTTATGTATTTATAGGTGAGCATGCTGGGAGTCAAGCCTAGGCGGAATTTAGCTGAGCCGCCGTTTTGAAGCCTAACCAGATGTTTTGTGTGCCTCCGAGTTGGGGCTAGGCCTGGAAGGCCGTTTTGTGAGCTTTGTTTTGATTTTGCATCAGTGGCATGTAACTACGTTTTGTAAATGAATTTTTGAACATATGTAAAGATAGTGGGTAAATTAACTCATTTTTGGCATGTAATGTATGTTCATATTTATGCACAGCTCTTTGGACTATTAGGCTCTTTATTTCGCTTCCGCGAGCCCCATTTATTTATGTTATGTGCAGGAAGGCCTGTGGTAATCGAGGATTACTGGCTGATCTCGTTGCCAAACTTTTCGGGGCGAGTTTGGGGCGTGACAGAATGGTATCAGAGCGCACGAGTTCATTTACCCACACACGTGTCCATATGAGCTGTTAGGTGCATTAGAAAAGAAGTAGAGCATGGCATAACATGTGTGCATGGGTGTGTGTGTTTTATGAATATGAGGAACAAGAACTGTAATGACAAGACAACAGAGGAATCACTATGTTGAGAATGAAATATTTTATCTGCTATGGGTTCTATAGACCAATGGAAGATACCAATGCAAGGAATGTAGATGAGACTGAATCTTCTGATGCTAGAATGGCTCGGTTGGAAAGAATGGTAGAAGCTTTGACTGGGTTGGTTAGACAACAACTAGAGCAGGGCCAACCACCACAGAGACAACCATTTCCGCCTCCTCCACCACCACCAGTGCAAGTTGAACAGATGAATAATGATGATATTTTCGTCTTGACACAGAAATATAAGAAACTGAAACCACCAGAATTTGCAGGAGGGATTGACCCCTTAACAGCAGAGGCATGGGTACTTGAGACTGAGAAAATTTTTGAGGTGTTTCCGTGTACAGATGCTTATAAAGTCCTATTAGCAACATTTACTCTGAAAGAGGAAGCCCGAAGATGGTGGATGCTTGTTCGAGAGGTAGATAGGGATTTGACTTGGGACCGATTCAAAGGAAAATTTTATGAAAAATACTTCCCACAATGCATGCGAGACAGAAAAATATCTGAATTCGAACAGTTGAAGCAAGACACTATGTCAGTAGCGAAATATGAGAGTAAATTTACTGAATTAGCTCGTTATGCTCCACATATGGTTGACACGGAATATAAAAAGGCAAGAAAATTTGAGGGTGGCCTACATGTCGAGGTACTTGACAGGGTGAATGTATTGAAATTAGAAAAATATGTTGATGTACTTGACAGAGCCTTAATGGCTGAAACGAATATTGCCGCTTTGAAAATGACCAAATCAATGACGACACTTGAAGGAGAAAGTAAGAAACTCAAGAAAGCGAAAATAAAGCAGTTAGTGAATCCATGGGCTCCGTGGTGAAAATTTGACTTCAGCGTTTAGTGACAACACAAAAAGGGAAAGTAGTGGCGGTGTGGGTGTACCAACTTGTAAGGAATGTGGGAGCGACATTGGGGTATTTGCGCCGTGGATCTGGAACTTGCTTTAAATGTGAATGAAAGGACATTTAGCGAACTTGCCCACAAGCCTATCCAAGAAATGAAGCCCAATGCTAGTGGAGTTAATTCAACCATGGTGCGAAAACAACTACAACATCGACTCTGAAGGGACTACTTTGAGGCAAGCACGAGTTTATACCTTAGTTTGAGATAAGGACACCGCAAAGCGAAGCGGTATGATTTTAATATCGATTAGGATGTTAGTATTGATACCTATGCGATGGCGACTATTGATGATAGAACAATTGACTATGACTAAGGAACTTGTTGGTTGACTTCAATCCTATGTACAAGATTTGTTTCTTATGTGTTTAACTGCTATGATATTGCCTTACTGCTATGAAAAGGATACAAGGACTACTTCGTCATGTTGAATAACTAAATAGACTTGTTGAATTATGACTAGAAATATGTGATTGGGATTGCTGCTTGGACTTTGTCAGGATAAGTTAAGTTTGGAGGACCAAACTTTCTAAGTTGGGGAGAATGTAATGACCCCGGAATACACGTCATAATTATTAGTAATTAATGATGCATTAATATGAATTAATTGGGAATTTTCTGTTTGAATTAGAAAAAAATATATGTTGGAACTACAGCTTCGGGACTGAAATTGATGACCGTAACAGGTTCAGAAAATGAAATTGAGCATACCTATATGTTACCGGGAATTTTTAGAACCATTCGAAACGATAAATTGAGGGTGAATTTAAATGCGAATCGTTAGGCCATGTTTGGCTCATATGTTTGGCACAATTTGAGTTATGTGATAGATATGACTATAGATAAGGATTTGTTGACTCTTGTTTGACTCAAACCATTGAAAGAAAATATCTAAAAGAGAGAGAGAGAGAATCACGGGAAGAAGAGGAGAAAAAGGGGGTACAAGCTTAATTCTCTCCAATTAGCCATTTAAGGTAAGAATTTCTCTCTACTTTCTTGGACATAAGGTTGATTCATCCATGTTTTCATGATAAATAGATAGATTTGAGGGAAAATTATGTTTAATTGAGAGGATGGTGTGGTATTTTAACCTAGATTGCATTCATGGAATAATATTTTGAGATTTATGGTTTTAATCATGTTTTCTTTGCATGGTTTTCATATTTGAGGAAGGAAACCCCATGGTTTTGAAAAGTGTAGTTTTTGGGTGCATGTTTATAGTTTTCCATCTTGATTCAAGTTTGATTCTTGTAAATGTTGTATGTGGGTTTATTTTAAAGTTGTTATGTTTAATTTAAATTGTTTTCCAAATGGTTTTGGCCTTGGTTTGGTAGATTGGAAGTGGTTTTCAAATGTTATGGTTTGTTTTCATAAAAATTGGAAGTTGATTTCTACAAAAAATGGAGGCCATGGTTTTGCTAAATGAAGCTGGTTTTTCACCCAGAATTGTCACGATCCTTTCGGCGTGGGTTTGGCGCTCGGCGGAGATTTCACATCGACATTTTTCTCACGAGTTTGATCCGCTCGGCGGGTTTTGCCACTCGAGCGGAGACCTATTTTTCAGACAATTTCAAAAAGTGTTTTAATGCACGATTTCGGCATCCTCATTGCATTTGTAACATTCTTGAGGTTTAATTAGGTTATGATAATGAAGTTATGAGATTGGCACATCATTAAGCAAAAAATGTGGACTCGATTTGATGATGATATGTGTTATAGATCATGCTATACTGTTAATAATTGCAGGTCAAGCTACGAAGACCGTGCAAGCGGTTTCAGAAACCCACAGTGAGTAACATTTCTGTAAAGTTATGTTGTTATATGTATGTTTCAAAATGCTACGTTATGTTATGTTTTCTGAAATGATAATGTTTTCTGTGAACGAATGTCCTATTTGCGAATCTAGTATGGCATCCATAGATAGTCCTAAGTGGACCAGTTTACGAGATCTCGGTATGTGTTTAATTGGTGTCCGGAACCGGTTACTCTAGTCGTTGGACGACATATGTTATGTTCTATGGAGTATGCCATTATGTATGTTCTATTATGAGATGATTATGTTTATGATGATTTGTTTTACGGATATGTTCTGTGGAATTCGTTCACTAACCCTTTACGTTAACGTTACTTGCTGAGCTTTAGCTCATTGTTTGTATTTATGTATTTATAGGTGAGCATGCTGGGAGTCAAGCCTAGGCGGAATTTAAATTTGAGCATAGCCGTTTAGAAGCCTAACCAGATGTTTTGTGTGCCTCCGAGTTGGAGCTAGGCCTGGAAGGCCGTTTTGTGAGCTTTGTTTTGATTTTGCATCAGTGGCATGTAACTACGTTTTGTAAATGAATTTTTGAACATATGTAAAGATAGTGGGTAAATTAACTCATTTTTGGCATGTAATGTATGTTCATATTTATGCACAGCTCTTTGGACTATTAGGCTCTTTATTTAAGCTTCCATGAGCCGGATTTATTTATGTTATGTGCGAGGAAGGCTGTGTGTCGAGGATTCTTGGCGGTCTCGTTATAAACTTTTCGGGACGAGTTTGGGGCGTGACACAATGTTTATTTCCAAGTTAGGAAATCTAGTCTATACTTTTGTATTGTGCGCATCACATAGTAATTCTAGGTTAATAACCGGAATAAGAACGCATAAAGTTTTCAAAAATGGATATCACGGTTAGTAGGGGCCGGTCTTTGGACCGGGCGAAAGGGGGTGCTCATAGCTGACCTTCCCCGATCGTACCCAAGCTCCCGAGCCAAGACCACTTTGGTGATGACGGACATGTGGCCTTGACCGAGTCGAGTTTCTAAATTTCCCATTTTAAAATATTTAGGTGGCGACTACATGTCGCAAAAGCAGTCCATGTTTGGCACTACTTTTCAAAAATTTGTTTTCTCAAACGATTTGCCAGATTTGGACTCTTTGGTTCAGATTTAGAACCGACACAAAATCGAGTCCTCGAACTGTTAGATAGAAGCCCACGGGCGCGTCTACAAACAGCCTTCTCATTAGGCCTTTGACTCAACCTTGCCAAGTTTGCCATGAAAACTTCTAGCTCTATTTGGAAGAATTAGCATGAAACGCCTCCTCCATTTGCTGCCAAGTTTGGATAGAGTCAGGTGTAAGGTCAATATACCATACAAAAGCTACCCCAGTTAGAGAATTTGAAAAAAGTCTTAACTTCATGTCATCATTAGTGATAAACTCACCACATTGGGCTGCGAACCTAGCAATGTGTTCTACTGTTGACTGGTTTCCAGTCCCATAAAAGAGAGCAAAGTCTGGTATTCTAAACCATTTTGGGTATTTATGCACCCTATTCACCCATTCATGGTATGGCTTCCTATACACAGGAGTTTGAACCTCCCGAGCCATAGGTCCACACATTTCTCTAACAATATCAGCAATTTGGTCCATAGGAATCATATTTTGTGCTTGTTGGACTACCACTGGAGGAACAAATACAGGATTTGGCGGAAACCCTTGTGCTTGAGGTCCTCTTGGTCCATAGGGAGGTATATTTGGGACTGACTGTCCCTGTGGTACTGGCTGCTGTTGAGGGTATGGTTGACCTTTCTGAGTCTGTCTTGTGAAAGGACCTGCGAAAGATGCTGCAATAGGAGGAACATGTGTTGTTTTTCTCCCAGTCGCAGGAAACCCTTCGAACCCCTGGGTGTGAATTCGAACAAGGGATTAGTGAACCCCCTTATGCCAGGTATGACTTCGAACATGGGATTTGGAAACACTCTCATACCATTTTCTTGTGTTGGCTTAAATCTACCAATTTGTATGGCTTCGCTGTTAGGTAATGAGACATTTTGATTTATCACAGGCCTTGAAAGAGGCTCATACCATGACTGAGGTATAGGTGATGGTCTTTTATAATTTTGATTACTAGTCTAACCATTAGTATGTCCATTACTTTGTATAAGCTGTTTATCTCTAGCCAATCTTTGCTGAGGAACATTCGAATTTTCCTCTATATGCCTTGTGCTAGTTGGTTGATGGGAATTCATTCGATCCATAAAGGATGTTGCCCATCTCTCCATTGTGTACATTAATTGCTGTCTCATGGCATCTACCAAGCTTCTCCATGGATTCATTGGCTGGGCAGATGGAACAGTGGATGGCCTAATTCCATGGCCTTGTCCAATATTTTGAACATGTGGTGGATGTTCTGAATTGCTGGTCTGTTCGACCATAGGTTCTGATGAGATAGGTACTTCTATAGGTTGTGTTATCACATTATTCTCTGGATCAGGTGCTTCTATCTTTCCCTGCACACCTTCTTCCATGCATTCATTTTCTCCTTGTCTCCTACGTCTAGCTATTTTAATTAGTTCCACTGGGCGTGCCAAAAAATATATGTTGACTTTTTTGGCTTTCGAAGGTTAATAATGTAATTTTAAGCGTGCCGGCAAGGATTAATCAGTCCTCACAAAATATTAATTGCAAACCAATTATCAGACGATTGTGTTTTAGTTCTCTCAACCTCAATGAAAAAGACTTTTATTGGTGGCTTGTTTAGGAGAATTTAGTAAATAACAACAAGTGAAGAACAATTTCAGAATTTGAATTTCATTAAGTAAATGAAAACTTACAACGATCTGACCCGGCCTCGTAGAGGTTTACAGTAACAAGTTATTAGAAAATTACTCTCAGGAATGAAGTGCAGTATAGGAATTGAAGTACAGAAATGTAAAGAATTGTAAAAACTGGAAGAAAAAAACGAAGTAAATAAATTAATTTTTTGATCTGAGTTTGGATCCTTCATTCTAGGGCCTTCTCTACTATTTATGCTTTCCAATGATAACCGTTGAAGTGGGCTTCTAACGGTCGAAATGTCCTCCCATGATTGTTGAACATGCTCTCTCACAGTCAGTCCCACTATGCCACTCTTGCAGTTAGGCTTCCCTTTTGATTTTGAATTTAAACTTTGTGAGTAACCGTTAGGCCACATCACCTTGTATCTCTCGATTGTTCCAGTGCTACTCATTATTATCAATATAGGCTGACACGTGTCTGACTTTGGTTGGCAACTTGTATTAACTCCCTAAATTGCCCTCTTCATGCCACGTGTTGAATTGTGATTGGCTTTTACAAATTATACAGCCAACAAAAATCAAATTAAGTTTACAAATCTATGACCAATACTATTATTTTTGGATTTTGCTAACAAGTTTTCTAGAAGACACGAAAAAAACAACTAATAAATGGGACATTTACACACAAGTCTTAATTTATGAATTTATGCTCCATTAAATCCTAACAAAAGTTTTTTGGACCTTCAACTCCTATTAAATTTTGAATAGTCGGAATTGTTCATCATTTATGATTATCTATAAAGGAACATGATGATTTGACATTTATTTTGATTTTCAAAACTTTAAAATATCAACTTACAAATTGAAAAACTAAAAATTATGCACAAAAAAAAAAAAAAGAAAATTTTGAATTTTTTTGTGCAAAAGCAATTTTGTGCCTATAAGGGAGCATGATGATGAACATTGATGTGCAAAATTAGGGGAAAAAAAAACTTTAAAAATGAAAAAATTGATAATGTTTTTAGTTTTAAAACTGAAAAAAAATTAATAATGTTCTCGATTTTATTGAATAGTTGAATCAAACCAATAAGTAGAAGGACAAAAACATTTAATTCCATGTTATATTTTTTTTATCAGTTAGTGAAATAATTATTTGAAACATTACTATGCAAAATTGATAATGTTCTTAGTTTTAAAAATTGAAAAAAACTGATAATATTCTCAGTTTTACTAAATAAGACTTATTGGTTCAAAAGATCTTAGATAGGACCTGAGCTACCATAACATTTGTAAATATAATTTTTAAGTAATTAACTCTTAATAAATTGACCTTTACTAATTTTGAAATACTTTTCACAAATTTTAAAACTTTATTTATCACCCTTTCTAAAACATTTTTTATATGAAACATGGGATAACATCAACACTATCCACCTACTCCGTCCTCGCATTTCAAGCTCCACGCCACATAAATCTTCCCGCCACACAAATCTTCCCCACCACCCATGAGCAAACACAAATCTTCTCCACCACTAGGGGTGTGCGCGGTGCGGGTCGGTGCGGTTTGAGAGAAAAATAGAAACCGTATGGCGGGTGGCGGAGTGATAAAAGTGTCACTAGAATTTGCCATTTTCCTTATCAAAAACCGGCGGTTCGATTGGCCAATAATGGCGGATTTGCCTTGGCGGTTCAGACGGATTGGCAGTTTATAAAAAATATAATTCAAATTACAAAACTTAAATCAAAGAGTAAAAAAAAGACAAGAGATACCGTGATGTTAAGCATCTTGCGAAGCTTTCTTCTGATGCAGCAAGTGTAGCAACAACATGATAATATCAACGACTATGCCATCAGTTCATTACAAGCATCTGTGGAAGCTACAATGATCAAATACAATACATAAAATTAATATCATTCAAGGTTTACAATATATTGAAAATATTTACTGTTGAAAAGTATTTAGATTGAAAAGTGAGCTGATGCAAGTTTGCAACATGACCAGAAAAAAAAAAAGATTGAAAAGTGAATTGGAATCCAACTTTATTTTGGATTACTGACATCTTGAATTCCCCTCGAGCAGTAATGTAATACTATATTCTAAGGTATAGAACAACAAGCAAACTTAAGTAAAAAAGAATTTTTAGAATCTTATAAAACATGATTTAATAGCGGTGCGGGTTGGTGCGGTTTGGAAGAAAAATAGAAACTGACGGATTGATAAAAGTGTCACTAGAATTTGCCATTTTTCTTACCAAAAACCGACGGTTCGATTGACAAATAATAACAAATTTGCCTTGACGGTGCGGTTCGGTACAGTTTTGGCGATTTCCCACCACCCATGAGCAAACGAGTTCCTTCTCCAATAGTTGCACCCGTTCCAACCCGATTAAAATTATTAAAAAATATATATATAACTTAATTTCTTTAAACATAGATTCACTTTGTTTGATTTTGATTGCTTTTTAAAAATTAAGTTTTTTTTTAAATTTTTATTTTTCATATTTTTTTATTGTTTTTAATCAATTTTTTAAAGAAAAATATTTGGGACCCCCTTTGGGAGGACCCCCACACCTCCAACGTGATCCTAACTCTCCATGTACGTATGGGGTCCACATCATAAGTGGTCCAGATTTGTAGGGATCTTGTAAGGGTAAAGATCTCAATCATTGCTCTTTTTTTAATATTTTAAGTAAATTTTTACTTTTCTAGATGCACAAATGCACTTAAAAAGTAAAATATTTGTGAAAAATATTTAAAAAATTCAATATATACACAATAATATGAAAATGTACTGAATTTTTTAATTTTTTATATTTGATGAATTTTTTAAAGGTTTTTTTTTATAGAAATATTATACTTTCAAATATATTTAGGTTAAGTGCATCTAAAAAATTAAAAAAGAAAATCTTAAAATAATAAAATAATAAAAAATTTGACCAAAAACAAAAAAATACGAAAAATAAAAAATTCAATTTTCTAAAACCAAACAAGATAAATAAGTCTAATAATTTAAAATTTTACACTTAACATTCATTTTCACTTATTTATTTATCATTTAAATTTTTTTGGAACTCTTATAAATTTATTACATACCATATCACTTACCTCTCCCCCGTGGAATATTTGAAAGAGTAAAAGATACAAAGAGCTCATCCTCATGCTTCTTCTTCGCTGCTTTTCAGTCATCAGGTTTACCATAGAAAATGTTATTTTTACTTCTTTTAAAAAGAAAAAAAATATTTATTTTGTATAATTTGATATATAAATTGATGTGGCATCTTATGTATAGTTGGTTTTTTAATCTTTTTTGGGACAAAATAATAACTTCATTCAAAGAGAATAACAAACACAAATAAGAGTTCTCAGATTCAAATTACATAGCTAACGAAAAAACATTGCAAGTAAAACAAGGAAGCTAAATTACATCCAACTATATACACAATCATCACCAAACACTTGAAATGTTGTAGCTCCACACCACCATAAATGTAGCTTCCCAATCTTCGTATCCTTCAGTCAAAACCCAAACACCACCCGTCCAAGATGAAAAGTAATAACACAAGACCTGCAAAGAGAAGAGGAGAAATTTATAAAGCATAAATATATATACACTAAAGCCATGTAAGTTAACAATTAAACAAAGTCACATGTTCACATTTTTCTACGGTGTAAGATAGTAACAACTTCAAAGGAAGTACAGGAAAACACATATTTATCTTTATATATATATATATATATATGAAGATCAATCTCTGCAACATTTCGAATGCAGTCTGAGTAGTGAATTGGAATTCAAAGCATAGGTTGTGGAACCAAAAGCTAACAACTATCTCCAAGGGCCAAATGTGGGTCAACCAACTCAATCACTTTCAACAAAATAAGTGCACATACCTCAAGAAGAAATGCCACCTGAAACCTTGATCAATGAATTCTCAAACACGTTCAATTTGACAGGTATTTGAACATCTAGGAGCCATGACAAGTTCCTTAAGAAACTCATTCTCTCCCTCCATGCTTGAAATTACACTCCTAATTGTCATCTTTGTCAAGACCTCCGCATTTTTCAATAGATACTTTATCAGATTAAGTTCATCTTGGAACGCATCAATGCCAGAGATTTTAATTTCTTTAAGGGAAGACCTCAAACAACTTGGCACCTCTTGTGGTTCAAACCAATTGAATTGCTTTGAATATGCAAAACCATCATGAAGTGGTACCTAGAAACCAAAAAACAATAAGGTAAGAATTTGCAAATCACTGGCTTGGAATTATTCTTTTAACTCACCTTTGCAAATACCATAGTGCACAGATTAAGTGCACCATTGAGCTAGTCAAACAAACTCTCGCAGCAAAAATTGTGGCAAACACCCAATTCCAATTGGGTCAAATTAGGAAACACAGGCCAATTTTTGTCATTAGCAAAGCTGAGCGCCTGCATCAGAGATGATAAAAGATAAAACTAGTCAAATATATAAAACCGAAATGATGTTGGACAAAGTTCTAAAATGATAGCATATATATGATAATCTACATCTTATCTCAACTTCTTATAAGTAAATGATCAGAAGGAAGGGGTTGTTTGGAGTGTCCTAAATAAGTGCACTTTTTATCTTTTTGGACTAAAAAGTTAAGGGAAAAAATATGGATGTTTGGGTTAACTTTTTGACTTTTTATGGAAAAATGTGTAATAAAAAATTGTAAAAATTGATTTGTAGGGGAAAATTAAGATTGGGAATTGTGCAACCGTAATTATTGACTTTTGGTGAATAGTGTTAACTTTTTAACTTTTTGAGTAACTTTTTAACTTTTTGACTTTTTTCATACAACCCAAACTTGACCTAAACTTACTGCCATAGTGCTACCCTTTAGATGTAGATGCTTAACATTAGAAATTACTTTCAAAAGCCCAAATAATTGGTTGACCTGTGTAATGGCTGAAAAAGCATATGGAAAGGGGGCTTCAACACAAACACTTGCTTTAACTAATGAGGATAGGCTCTTCAAACAATAACGAACCAAGCAACTATCTGCAACATGAAGGCATTCAAGAATTGGTCCATTGACCATGACCACAGTCTCAATGTTTCGGTATTGCGTCGAAATTAAAGATAAAGATATGTATAAAGTCTTCAGAGCTGGTGAAGAAATGTCATATGTTGTTTTCCCAAAACCCACTAGTGCTGAAATGGATAATTCTTCGAGCACAGGGCAGGAAGAAAAGAGCTTCTGGGTCAGGTCATTACTTGGATAAATAAGTGAAATATGAAAGATCTTGAGACGAGGGAAAGAGATTGAGGCAGGAACATCAAAATGAACTTGAGATCCTAGCTTTAAGACTACAAGCGTTTAAGAATAAAGAGGTTGCTAGGCAACCTAAGAATTATTAATCCGCAAACATTGATATCAATTTCACGGACATCACGCTTTACAGCAGCACTTATCCATGAATTCAAACGAGATTTGTCAATATCTGGATCACAACTTAGA
Source organism: Camellia lanceoleosa (assembly GCA_025200525.1). Classification (NCBI taxonomy): domain Eukaryota; kingdom Viridiplantae; phylum Streptophyta; class Magnoliopsida; order Ericales; family Theaceae; genus Camellia; species Camellia lanceoleosa. Next base: position 113,695,667 of record CM045770.1, on the reverse strand, counting down.
TAGAATCGTTGAATACTTGACAAATCATGTAAGAGAAGTACTCTTTCAATGAAATTCATAAAGCTCACATGGCGATGATGATCTTTAGGCTTATGTATGCCAGACCGAGGATGCTCAATTAACAGTGTCTTCTCATCGAATTCCAGATTGGGGACACAAGTCCATATGTGTTTCCATCTTGGTGACAGAGTGCTGGTCGCAACTGCATATTTTGTTGGAAGGAAAGAGAGAATGTGGGCAAGAACTGAATCTGGTAAGGTACTGATCCTATCTTCTCCATTCCCTGCGTTTGCTATCTTCTTTAAACTTGGTTGATGGTTCGAGCTCGAAGCCATGAATCTGCAGCGCCTGAATAGATCAAGTGTATCAAAAATTCATTCTAAAGCATCTCCAATCTTTCACCAAACCCTTCATCAAGTTTAAATTTGATGACAATTTTGGTGAAAATGAGATCTAATAATCAAAATTTTAACAAAATTTACATCAACCCGTTTTCACTTTGTTTGATTAAATTGTTAAAAAGAAAGAACTGAAGTTTTTGTTTTTGTTTTTTTTTTTCCTTATGTAAATTAGTTAAAGACGGATTTCAGAATAAGTTAGATATTTTTTAAAATATTTGACCAATTTTTTTTTGATTATTTTGAACATTGAAGTGAGCTATATCAAAGCTTTTGGTCTAAATTTTAAAACAAATTTGATGGGAAAAAAAAAAGGTGAAAGGTTGGAATGCTCTAATAGGTGTCTCTCTGTGTAACAGAGAGATGCAATAGAACCTCACAGAGAAAGCAATTGTAAAATCCGTTGAGACCCTCTCAAACATTTCAACAAAATTTTCATGAGTTTGATTTGACATGAACTACTCCAATACTTTTATCAAATTTTCATAAAAATCATTTCAAACATTCTCCTTTTATACCAAATTTTCCGCTCCAATGCTTTATCTTTTTAAATTTTCATTTAATTTAAATATAATAAAGGATTTGATGAGTTCTCAATTTGATGAAAAAAATGACTTTCCCTTGATTTGATGAACATTTGATAAAAGGATTGGATATGATTTTTGAGTAAATTTTTCTCAAATTTAAATCGATGAAAGAAAAGATGAAGGATTGGAGATGCTCCATAGTAGATCCACAGGTTCTATTTGGATATTGAGAAAACTCAAACAAGAAAATAAAATAGGATTGTTATTACCTAGTATGAAAAAAGGGTAAATAAATAAATAAATAAAATTGACCCTAAGACCATCTCCAATCTTTCACTAATTTTTCCATCTAATTTGATTATAAATCCGAGCAAAAAATTTGATTTGATATGAACTATTACAATCCTTTCATCCAATTTTTATCAAAATCTTTTTTAAGAATTCCCCTCTTATCCAGGTTGTTAAAATCAGGATACTATGTTGAATCATTGGAAGGGACTCATGGATCATATCGTAGAATCGGATTGAAAATCGTAAAATTCTACTTTCAATGTAAAAAAAAAAAAATTATGAATAATGATAATATATATTACATAATTTTTATAAAATTAAAAAAAAATGATAAATTTGATATAATGCATTTTTTATGTTATCATCGATTAGAAAGATATACACATATACATACATATATATAAGAAATAAATAATAACAAAAAAAATGTATGGGATTGGGATCGTAGTGAAATCGGGATCGTATTCTACACAATTTTATGAATAGGCTTGTAATCATTTTAAGATACTACTAAATTTAAGATTATAGTGTAATCCGAATCGTTTGACACAAATAAAGTTGTAGAATCATAAAATCTTACAATTCGGATCGAGATTTTAATAACCATACTCGTATCCCAAACTTTCCTTCTCATCAAATTTGATGAGAAAAAATCATCTAAATTTTCATCAAATTCAAATTTAATGAAAAAATTGATGAGTTCCCAATTCAATAAAAAAAAAATGACTCTTAATTTGGTAAATATTTGATGAAAAAATTAGAGATAATTTTTTAGTATATTTTCATCAAATTAAATTTGATGCAAGACAAGATCAACGATTGGAGATGCAACTTTCGGATTTCGAGTTTTTCTTTTGATTTCAATATGGTTTCTCACAAACCAAGACTGTTTCAGTCAATTTCATCACTCTCACGTGAGAAAAGAGAGTAAGCAAAAATGATGATAAATTTTTTATGAGTGACTGCTTTTCAAATTACTTGCAATTTTCTATTCAATTCAACAAGATTCAAACAAAGCGAAAAATTAAAGAGAAAATTTGGGGGAAGAAGAAGTACCTCTTCATTGCTTCAGCTGCTGCGATAGAAAATGATGAAACTTTAGGGTTCAGGTTATAGCCTTCTCGCTTCTCCCCCATTATATATACAACAATGATTCATCCTCTAATTTAAGAGCACTAATTGAGCATTAATGAGGTGAAAATTTATACCAAAAAAAAAAAAAAAAACTTAAAGCTAAAATATCATATCAATGAGTGCGACTCACTCCTAGAGCTCCTTTAGAACTCATAATTTAGAGTTTCCAAATATTTTTCTTATACATATAGCTCAATTTAAATTTCACTTTTTTTTGTCTGTATTATTTTAAATTTTATAATTTAAGTCTAATTTTAATTTAATTTTTCTATTCAAGTAGGAAGTTACAATGAATGTCTTTAGAATAATTGTTAGTCACAATACACTGAAAAAAATTAACAGATACTTGGAAAGACGGATCAAATAAAACTGAATTTAAAATGCAAAAATTAAATTATTCAATTTAAAAAAATAAAATTCAAATAAAATTACATTAAAAAGGGTAATTAACCCTAACATATAACCACTGTTAAATTACATTAAGTGTTCCTCGAAGTTCAGAGATTCCATTTTTTTTTTTTCTTTTATTACCTGAACGGATCAGATTTATAAATAGAATGAAAGTATAAGAATATATATATATATATATTTTAATGTGAAAAGGTGACAACATAATTTTTTCATTTATATAATTAATAAATTGTTATTAAAAAAATAACTTAAAAAAATTTAATATAATTATGACAAAATCATAAATAAAAAAACTTCAATTTTATGAGTAGTGCTAGAGATCCCAAAAATTCTATTAAAATTTTTACCAAATGTCTCACATGGAGGTGCGACCCACATATCATGTCACACCCGTGTGAGACATTTGATAAAAATTTTGATAAATTTTTTAAGATCTATAACATTTTTGTTATATGAGAAATGAATCTAAACAAAACAAAAGAATCACAAAAAGTCATGAGAACTAACAATAAAATCATTAAATAAAGACAGATCCCAAAACCCTAAGAGATTAGCTTAGTGGGTATAACTTAGGACTTAAGAATATATTTCCTAACTCTAGGTATTTGTCCAATCCACGTGGTGAGAACGTTTTACGTAAATATCAAAATTAATCGAGGTGCATAAGTTAATCTAAATATCCGGTCATCATAAAAAAAAATAATAAATAAAGACAGATCTATCCCAACGAGTCATTGATGTTTGCCACTAAACGTGTTGGTTTAATGCACTTTAAAGATATGCACAAAGCTGTCATCAATTTAAATTTTTATCCTCCGAGCTATAATCAAATTTTTTTATTTTATTCTTAAATTATCAATTTCACTTATTTAATTTTTTAAATTTATATTTTAAATTATCTTTTAATTGAGTATAACTAATCACAAGAATTTCTTTTAATTATATTGTTATCAAACTATCTATCTATCTTTCTTATCTATCTATCTGTTTTTCCATCTCCTATACTTCTGTATCTATCTTTCTATCTTCTATATCTATCTATCTAATCTATCTATCTATCTATCTATCTAAAGGGAAGACTTGAGTTGATGTTTATTCCAAAACACTCCTATATCAGTTACATGAGCATTTATGCCCAAAATTCAAAAAACAAAAAATGATCATATTTGCACGTATCGCGTGTGCCACCGCTTCTAGTATGTGTTACACATACAGATTGGCCATACATCCCTGAAATTTTGTTAATAAAAAATAAATTCAAAATCACATATTTACCATCATCTGAAACTAATACCTTCTTTGAATATATATGGTTTGGCACCATCCCCCAAGATCAGTTTGGGAAAGAAAAAAAAGAAAAAAAAAGGACCACTACGCAGAACAAAGATCACTAAAGCACATATCAAAAGATTAAAATGAACCCAACAAACAACAAAGATCATATTATCCTTGAAACAGAAAATCATGAACTTGCAAGACCTACTCAATAAAAGGAAAGAAATCCATCAAGCCCGCGAACCAAAACCGCAAATCCAAGACAAGCTGCCTAAAAAAAAGAAAAAAAAAAGAAAAAGAAATGTTAATTGGAATCACACCGTAAACATTTCCTTAAAGAAATATTTTCAATTTTTTTTTTTTTCAATTAGAATTAGAAATAAGGGAGTTCAAACATAACTGATGAGATAACTGACTGATTTACAAACTTGAAGACTTGAAACACCTAATTCAGCTATTTCATGGACAATCTCTATACAAAATTCTTGATTTTTTCTCTTGCAAGGTTATAAAGCCTAGAATGCAGACCCAACAAAAGCCATTTCATTTGTTGCCTTGTAGGGAATACATCAGTATTCAAATGGTGTCTCTATGAATCTGAGAATCTAAGGTATTGTGGTGTGGTTGAGTAACAATCTCTTGCACAAAGAAAATTGAAAAAATAACATGACGAAGAAGGATGCCGGGGTTCAAGCTACACAGTCCATTCCTTTAATCCAAATCTCAGTTGTTAATAGGACTTTTAACTAATACCACAAAGTACAAAAGCATTTGATCAATTGAAATTATTAGTTTCAATAGCAGCTCAAGAATAGAATATTTATCCATCATAACGACTCCATTTAGTAACAATGGCTGGATCTTAAAAGACACATTTAGCAAGTACCTAAAAAAATAAAAAAATAAAACATTTAGTTTAGTAGGAAATAAGAAAACATGTTTCAGACCACTCATTTGATGACTCCATACACTCTAAGACAATGTTTGGTTCACTAAAATGAAGGTAGAATGGAATGGAATAATCATTACTTAGCATCCCATTGGAATGACCATTCTCTTACAATGTTGAATGATGATTCTATTTGAATGAATTTTCTATCAATTTTTTGCTCTAATTGAAAGCTCATAAACTCACTGCAATATTGAATTTGCACTTTCATGATATGTAAGTGTGCAAATGGTAGTACAAATAACATTTTTCTTATCTTCATAATTAGTAAACATACCTCCAGAAGAAGTGCCAACTGAAACCTTTATGAATGATATCTCAAACAAGTTCAATTTGACAAGATTTTGAACACCTTGGTAACCTGAGAAGGAGCCTAAGAAACTCAGCCTCTTCCTTCATGCTTAACATTCTGTACCCAATTGTCATCTTTTCTAAGACTATTGCATTTTCCAAGAAATACTTTACCAGATCGCGTTCATCTTGCAACCCATCAATGCCAGACTGTAATTTCTTTAAGGGTACACCTAAAACAACTGGGCACCCCTTGTGGTTAAAACCAGTAGAATTGCTCCAAAGGTTCAAAACTATCAAGAAGTGGTACCTAAAAACCAAGAAAAAGCAAAGGTAAGAACTTGCAAATCACCGGTTTGGAATTGTAATTTTATTTATTTATTATTTTAACTCACCTTCGTAAATACCATAGTGCACAAATTAGGCACACCATTGAGTAAGTTGGGCAAACTCTTGCAGCCAACATCATCAAATCCTAAATGGGTCAAATTAGGAAACACGGGCCAATTTTTGTCATTAGCAATGCCGAGAACCTTCATCAGAGAAGATAAAAATAGTCAAATATACAAATCTGAAATGTTTCTTGATGAAGTTCAAAAAATGATAACATATGACAATCTACATCTTCACTTCTTAAAGTAAATGATCAAAACGAAGAATGAACTCACTGCCATAGTGCTAGACTTTAGATGCAGATGCTTAACATTAGAGATTGCCTCCAAAAGCACAAACGCTCAGTTCAGATGTGGCATGGCTCCAAGAGCATGTGGATGGGAGGCATCAACACAAACACTTGCTTTAACTAATGAAGATAAGCTGTTCAGACAATATTGAACAAAGCAATCATCTTCAATGCAAAGGTAGTCAAGAATTGGTGCATCGACAATAACCACAATCTCAGAGTCTCCATATTCCTTTACACATAAAGACAAGTATAAAGTCTTCAGAGCTGATGAAGAAATGTTATATACTGTTTTTCCAGGACCCATGACCGCTGTAATGGATAATTCTTCAAGCACGGGGCAGGATGAAAAGAGCTTCTGGGTCAAGTCATTACTAGGAGAAATAAGTGAAACATGAAAGATCCTGAGACAAGGGAAAGAAATTGAGGTAGGAACATCAAAATGAAGTTGCGATCCAAGCTTCAAGACTACAAGCGTATTGCAAGTAAAGAGGCTTCTAGGAAACTTAAGCTCCAAGTGTTCACAAACATTGATATCAATTTCATGGACACCTATGTTACACGGACTCGGGTACGGGTATCGGGTGCGTATCTAGGGGTCGGACACTTTAAAATTAAAAATTAAAGATACGTGGATATGTATCCAAATTTGGATACGGGTACGGGGATACGTTAAATAATTTTAAATATATATATATATATTTATTATATGAAGATGAGTTATATTATATAAATAACAAATAAAAATCTATGAAGATGAGTTATATTATATATATATATATTTTTATAATATTTTTATTTTAATATACATTAATTATTTAATTTATTTATTATATTTTTTAAACAATGTGTTCTAATTAAATTTTTTTATTTCATTTTACATACATGCATTTATTTATTTTTTATTAATATATATAAGTATATATTATCTTATAAATATATTATATGTTATATAATAATTATTATATAATATATAATAATAATAGTTATTATTATAATTATTAACTATTAATAGTTATTAACTATTATTATATATTATTATAGTTATTATAATGATAGATAGATATACGAATAGATAGACAGATATGGTAGATCGAGAGCAGTACGGGAGAGAAGAGGAGATCGAGAAATCGAGAGCAGTATGGGAGAAAAGAGGAGATCGAGAGAAGATGAGATCGAGAGACGACAGAACAGGAGAGATCGAGAGAAGAGGAGATCGAGAGACGAAAGAACAGGAGACGAGATCAAGAGTGAAGGATCGATTGGGGTGAGATCGAAGCCTGCGACTAGAGAGAAGTCGGCGACTGTGTTCTTGCTCTCTCTTTCCTCTCTTGTATTTAGGGCTATTTCGTGCTTCTCTATGTAGGGCAAAACATAGTCAGATCCATTTGTGATGAGCCATATCCCGCCATATCCCAGACTGCGATTCGGTCGTGGTCGGTCGACACGGGTACCTCCGAAATTTCAAAGAGTCCGTGTAACATAGATGGACACTATGCTTTATAGCAACACCTATCCATGTGCTCAAATGAGATGTATCAATTTCTGGATTACATCCTAGAGAGAATCGTTTAATACTTGAGAAATCATGCAAATCATGCAAGAGGACTCGGTCAATGAAATTCATGAACCTGCCATTGTCATTGTGCTTACGGAACGGAATATACGAAGGTAACAGTAGTGGACCATTGAATTCCAAAATGGGGACAGAAGCCCATATGTGTTTCCATCTTGATGATAGAATGCTGGTCCGAACTGCATATTTTGTTAGAAGGAAAGAGAGAATGTGGACAAGAATTGAGTCTGGTAACCTGCTGATCTTATCTTCTCCATTCTCATTCCCTTCCTTCTTCAAACTAGGGGTGCAACTCGGTTCGGGTCCGCCAAGCCCGACCCGAATTGCCCAGAGCAAAGGCTCAAGCCCGCCTAAGCCTGAACATGAACCCGAGCTTTGCTGCCCAAGCCCGGCCCAAGCTTTGTATTTTGAACTCGGGTTAGCCCGAATTGCCCGAATTGCCCAGAAACTTGTAGGTAGATTTGTTTTGAAACCTGTAGGTAGAATTGATAATTAACAAAGAATTGAGAATTATTCAAAGTTATTTTCTGGTCACCAAAAAATAAAAATTAAAAATTAAGACTAACTCTTTTACTTAATTTATATATATTATATAATTTATTAAATTATATATATATATATATATTATATATTATATAATTTAACATAATTTAACATATGGTGATAACATATTATATATATATATATATATTATTTGGGTTTTAACATAATTTAACATATATTATATAATATGATAATTTAACATATGGTGATATAATAAGCACTATTCAAAAAGAAGGTTTAAAAATGTGTATTGATTTAAAACTTAGTCAAAAAGCTTTTAAAGATTAACATAAAGCCAAATATGAATTAGGCAATTTTAGAACAATATGGATTACCTCCATTGCACCTCTCGTAGGAAATCACATAAGTATTCCAAACATAAATCTAAAAATTATCATAAATACAAGAAACCTTATTCACCTTCTAAATCCAATGATAAATTTTATACTAAACCCAAAAAGAAATATTATAAATCTAAATCACATCCGAAATCAAAATCTAATAAGGATATTACCTATTATAATTGTGGTCAAAAAGGTCATTATGCTAATAAATGCAAAGAAAAACAAAAACTCAAAGAACGAGTTAGCCAACTCCAAATTAATGAAGAATCTAAAATTCAATTATTTGAAATCTTACAATTAAATCAATCTGATAATGATTCCTCTTCTGTTCCTCCATCTACATCCAGTTCCCCTTCTGATAATGATCAATCTGATTCTGATAACCAACATAATCAAATTACTTTAGGATGTACTGATGTTTGTTGTAAACCTGTTAAACAAATCTCTGTTCTTACCAAACAAACTCAAGAAGAATCTGCTTTAATCGATTTAATTAGTAAATTGGATGATCCTCAATTAAAACAACAATACATTGATAAATTAAGAAATTTATTACTTCAAAAAGATACTAAACCTAAGTTTAATAAACCTATTATTAGTTTATCTAAAACTTTAGAAAAATTTAAAAATAAAACTAAAGAAGTCACACTTCAAGATTTACAATTTGAAATTAATCACATTAAACAAACTATCCGCGATCTCCAAAGTAAAGATAACAAATTAGAAAATGAAATCATTAATATTAAACTTAAACAAAGCTTACATGATTTTCAACCTAATCCAAAATCACCTCAGCAATCTGCACACCATTCTAATTCTGAATCTGATCACACGAATCCTGAAAAGCTCATTTTTGATAATCGATCTCACACCACTAACCTTGAAGATAAAAGATTAAATTTACTTAATAAAATTTTTATGCAAAAATGGTATTCACGAATTAAAATCATAGTTGAAGACTTTGAATTAGATTTAGTTGCATTAATTAATACTGGTGCTGATTTAAATTGTATTCAAGAATGATTACTTCCTACTAAATATTATCACAAATGTCAAGAGAAATTAACATCTGCTAATGGTAGTAAAATGCATATTAAATATAAATTATCTAAAGTACATGTTTGCCAAAATAATGTTTGTTTCAAAACTACATTTGTTTTAGTTAAAAACATGACTGATAGAATTATTTTAGGTACACCTTTCATTTTATTACTATATCCATTTACTACTTCCACTGAAGGAATTACTACTCATGTTTTAGGACATCCTGTCACATTTAAATTCTTGTTTCCACCAGAACCATTAGAATTAAATCAATTACAAGATTGTTCTATTACTCATACTATTCAAAGATTAACTCGACATATTAATTACAAAAGAATTGATCAACAATTAACTGATCCAGTTCTCATTTCTCAAATTAATGATTTTAAATTAAAACTTGAATCCACTGTTTGCTCCTCTTTACCTACTTCATTTTGGCATAGGAAAAAGCATGTAGTTACATTGCCATATATTAAAGGTTTCAATGAAAAACACATTCCTACTAAATCCCGACCTATTCAGATGAATTTTGACTTATTAGAAATGTGTAAAAAAGAAATTAATGAATTATTAAAAAATAGAATAATTAGTCCAAGTAAATCACCATGGTCTTGTCCTGCTTTCTATGTTAATAAAAATGCTGAATTAGAACGAGGTGTTCCTCGCCTAGTTATTAATTATAAACCATTAAATGTTGTTCTTGAATGGATTCGATATCCTATTCCTAATAAAAAAGATTTAATTAAACGACTTAATCAAGCTGTTATTTTCAGTAAATTTGATTTAAAAAGTGATTTTTGGCAAATCCAAATTCACCCTAAAGATAGATATAAAACTGCTTTTAATACACCCTTTGGTCAATATGAATGGAATGTCATGCCCTTTGGATTAAAAAATACTCCAAGCGAATTTCAACATATCATGAATGATATATTCAACCCATTTAGTCATTTTTCCATTGTTTACATTGATGACATATTAATTTTTTCTAAATCAATCCATGAACATTGGAAACATTTAACTGCATTCTTTTATACAATTAAAAGTCATGGTCTAGTCATTTTTGCTCCTAAGATTAAATTGTTTCAAACTAAAGTTAGATTTTTAGGATATGATATTCATCATAATACTATTCTCCCTATTAGTCGCTCTATTGAATTTGCGTCTAAGTTTCCTGATGAAATTCTTGATAAAACTCAACTACAACGGTTCCTAGGTTCCCTTAATTACATAACTGATTTCTATCAAGACCTTAGGAAAATCTGTCAACCTCTGTTTGATAAGTTAAAAGATAATCCTCCTCCTTGGTCTTCTACTCATACTGCTGTTGTTCAACAAGTTAAAAAATATGTTCAATCTCTTCCTTGTCTTGGTATTCCTACTGAGAATTCATTTAAAATCATTCAAACTGATGCTTCTGATATTGGTTATGGTGGTATTCTGCTCCAGCAAGTTACTCCCCAATCACCTGAACAAATTGTTCGTTTTCATTCTGGTGTCTGGAATACTGCACAATTAAATTATAGTACTATTAAAAAAGAAATTTTATCTACAGTTTTATGCATTCAAAAATTTCAAGATGATATTTTAAATCAAAAATTTTTACTTCATGTTGATTGCAAATCTGCTAAATATGTTTTGGAAAAGGATGTTCAAAATCTTGCTAGTAAACAAATTTTTGCCCGTTGGCAATCTATGTTAAGTATTTTTGATTTTGACATTACTTACATACCTTGTAGGAAATCAATGTAATGATTTTATTGATTGATATTCTACAAATGTGATTTACAACACCTCTCATTTATAGAGAGTAATAGGGTACATTGGATGCTAACATAATGGAGCAATGAGCACTATAATGGTGGAGCACTAAACTAATGGTGGAGCACTAAACTATAGGTGGAGCACTAAACTATAGTGGAGCATTACACTAATGGAGCATTACACTAACACTTACCACACTCAATCACTCACCTAACACACTTACAATTACCTACCACACTTGGTAGAGTTTTTACATTTACATTCAACACATTCAACAGCCCCCCTCAAACTCAAGGGGGTTAGGAACTAACCAACTTGAGTTCGGAGAGAGTAACAAAACAGGAAAATAAAATGACAAATAAAATAAAAGTGGATAGGAGACACTGTATGGTCGTGTCAGACCGTTGTAGAAGATAGTTTATGGGGTCATGTCGGACCATTGTAGAAAAACAGTTTATTGGGTCATGTCGGACCGTTGTAGAAAACAGTTTACTGGGTCATGTCGGACCGTTGTAGAAAATGGGCCATCGGGTCATGTCGACCGCTGCGTAAAAATAGCCATCGGGTCATGTCGACCGCTGCGTAAAACAGCCATCGGGTCATGTCGGACCGATGTAGAAGACACTATATGGTCGTGTAACCGTTGTAGCAGAGATAACCGAAAATCAATATCGGACAGTTCGAGTCTTGTCGGACCCATATAGGAGCTAACCTAATCAATGTCGGGACAGTTCTGAGTCTTGTCGGACCCATATAGAAGCTAACCTAATCAAAGTCGACAGCATCGAGTCTTGTGACCCTTAAAAATCGCACCCTCAAAAGGTGTGCCTAATTTATCAAAAGAAGTGCCATCAAAAGGCGTATGAGACAATATCAAAAGGCGCGCCATCAAAAGGCGTACATCAAAAGGTGTGCTCGACATTCATTAAAAGTCGAGCCATCAAAAGGCGTGCATCAAAAGGTGTGCCCGACATCCATTAAAAGTCGAGCCATCAAAAGGCGCGGCCGCTTTGTCGCCTCATACCGAGAGGCGCTGGCGCGATGTCCGCTTGCCTATTTATACCACGGCGATCGCCGCTTATGCGTAACAAAAACATCTGTGAAAAATCCTCAAAAATCCTTCAAAACCTCTTCATTTTGCCGAGAGATACTCAGAACACTTCGCCGTAAAATGGCTTCTTCTTCCTGCCCGCTACCCGAACATAGACTCTTCTTCCCGGTCCGCCACTCTCTTCCCCTGTTCTCAACCGTCACATATGGCGGACCTCCAAATCGAGCATCACGGTGGCCTTCCGCCAGTCCTTATTTTCGCCAAAGATACATATCTCGCCGCATCCGTGATACATGCTCAAGCGAGCAGCTTGAACTTTACCGCAGACTCGTTGTTCTACTCGCCGGCGACAAAGTTGTTGACCGCATATGGTCTCAACACATGACCTTAATGTATAATAATTGGCCTCAATATCAGATTGAGCAGCCATTATCTGCTCAACTGCCACCATCGGATAGTTCAATGGCGCAAAATCAGGGGGGCTTGGTTCAGGGGCGATTGGTTGCGGTTGTTGAATGTGTTGAATGTAAATGTAAAAACTCTACCAAGTGTGGTAGGTAATTGTAAGTGTGTTAGGTGAGTGATTGAGTGTGGTAAGTGTTAGTGTAATGCTCCACTATAGTTTAGTGCTCCACCTATAGTTTAGTGTTCCACCATTAGTTTAGTGCTCCACCATTATAGTGCTCATTGCTCCATTATGTTAGCATCCAATGTACCCTATTACTCTCTATAAATGAGAGGTGTTGTAAATCACATTTGTAGAATATCAATCAATAAAATCATTACATTGATTTCCTACATGGTATCAGAGCTCATTACATTGATTTCCTACATACCTGGTTGTCAAAATTCCCTTCCTGATTTTCTTACCCGGGAATTTTTACAGGGGGGTAAGGGATGAGTACTACTCCACATATTTCTTATGTTAAAACCCAAATTACCCATTACCAAACCCTGATCAAACAAGTGAACCGTCGCATTAACCGCCTTAAATCCACCAGACTTACTACTAAACGAGCCCAATACATCAATCATCAACAGTTACAAGCTCGACGTGTTTTACGTCAAAATTACTACAATGATTTGTTCTATTACCAGAATTATTTAGATCTTCTTTCTAGTTGCTAATCTTTGTTTCCTATTTCACAGATGTTTCACCCAAGGCCTCCTTCAAAGGCTTTGGTTCCCTCTACTGGTTCCAGTAAACCTAACCAACTCATAGTTCCTCCTCCTTGGAGTCACCAACCCATCCGTGTCCCTTGACCTAATTAACCGATACCATACTCTTGGTACTATTCACCGTCTCCGATTATTCATCCGCATTGGCTAATGATCCTTTTGCCTCTAGCCAATCCATTTCGCCATTCCACTTCCAATCAACCAAGTTCGCCTTCTAACCGAGTACACCAAATCACATGTTACAAACCCGTTTCTACAAAGAACCCAACACCCTAGAAGTCAAACCATTAATGAAATTGCTCAATTCCATTTTGGCTCGATGCCATTTCATTTCTTCACCTCGAGAAAAACCTCTCTTATTACAAAGATATCCTCCAACCATCATTCCATCTTGATTAAACCAATTCAGATCGAACTTATGCTTACAAGATCCTATACCATTCACTCTACATTCATAATATTGTCTCTTGCGTAATGGGAAATCCTAATCGCTTCGTGATTTACTGGTCACTCTATTCAATATAATTATCATGATTATGTTGATGCTTGGTTCAAATTGTTCTTGTACCAAAATGAGTCATTCACCACTCTGGTTCATTTCCTTTGATCAAAATTCAACCGAGTTACCAACCTGGTTTGTGAGATGGTGGACACATTATGGCGCCATTTCAGAAATTCTCCCCAGATCCCTCAATGAAACAATTGCTTATTTTGCTTCTGTTTTCCCATTCATTGCTCATCAGAAACAATTTCCTATATTACTCAATTTTATGTCCAAATACAAAATTCCATGGATATTTAAATGGCATTATGGGATTGATGATAACATCATTATTCGCCAACATTCAGTCAAATGGTGGGCTAAGTTCAATGTGCCCAGAATTATTGAAATTGTTCATGAGGAATTTCCTCCTGATAAATGTGCTCCAACTCCCCGCAGCCAAAGCCCACAGAACCCAATCAGAATCAACCAAGAAAGTCATTCAGCCTTCCTCCAGTCAATCTTGAAGCCCTCATCCAAAGGGTTCCAAGCCCAAATCATTCAACCGACCCAATCCAAATCCAAAGTACCTACAATTCCAGATCAGCCCAAAGATCATTCAAGACCCAAGTCAAAATCCAAATCAAAGGCAAAGCCCAATTCACCTCCTGCTCGGCCCAAAGCTAAATCCAAAGTCAAGTCCAAGCCCTCCCGTGATGAAATGAGATGGCTCAAGAACTTGTGGATCGAGCTCAAGCCCAATCAACCAGCTCAAATGAATCAAGAAGGTTCGCATAGCCCGCCAATCTTCAAGGATCAACCACTCAATCCATTCCATATGGTCAATTCGAGTTTCAAGATGCTCAGGATCCATATGCATAAGTCAACATAGGATTCTTTATAAATACAAAATTGGCTTCAATCAATACTCTTTTGAGAAAAGCTGCCAATTTGTATTTATTCTGATTCCTTTATTCACATGCTTCACCGAAAGTGATGAATAGTAAAAGTTACTGATCACTTTTACTGTTCACATCACTATTTGGACAATTAACTTTGTGAAAGCTGCTCAACTGTTCAATCAATCAGCCGAAAGCAACCGACAGCTCTACTCAGTCTCCAATGCTGCCAGCTGCCTTCATCATTCAGCCATTCACATGCTGCATAGTTACTTTTATTTTCTATATAATTGTAATCAATTGTAATCACTCGACACCTTCTTCTTTCTTCAACCTTTCAGTTTGTAAGAAAAACCAGAGTGCTCTGAGTGAGGTTTATATTTGCCCGTTCTGTTCAACCTATTTAAAAGATCCTTGCAGATTACAACGATTGTAAGTGCAAGTTATTTTCTCAGATTTAAGTATTTAATTAAATATTTTGAAATATATTTTGGTTTGTGCATTTCATTTATCGTTTTGTTTAATTGTCTTCATCTTTGATTTCATAATCCATCTCCTTCATTGTTTGTTGTTGCTTCACAGACATGGTATCGTGAGCCAAGTGTATGTTGTATCCTGTCTCTAACTGTTTAGTTTCTTCGGATTAATCGTTTCTTATTGTTTATTTTCTTAATCTAGTTTTCAATTCCATCTTAATCACCCACGAGATCAGTCTGTTATCCACCTGGTTTATATCACCCACTTCCATTTCCTGTCCGGATTAAGTCCTTAGAGTTAGGCAGTATGGACATTTAGGATAGGGTCTGTATTAAACCACTTTGGTCTGTGATAACTTGACAAGAATAGGGTCTGTATTAAGATAATTGTAAAACTGATTAGTTAAATGTAACAATGAGTCGATTATTTCAAGTAACTCATCACCGATTCTAGGTCAACTACTTTGCCTTCTATACCTAATCACGGTTAGTAATTAATGAAGAAGATGCTGAAATACAAAATGATCCAATTAATGTAGACTGGTGGAACCACTGGATGAGGGGCTTCCAAGATTGACTGGAGGAAGACTGGGCTGACTTTCTTGGTTGATTACAAAGAGCTTGGGTTCACTGGCTTTGACTGCAAGGTGAGTTGGAGCACATTGATCAGAGGAAATTCTCATGGACAATTTCAATAATTTCGCACATTGAACTTAACCCACCATTTGATCGAAAGTGTTGGCGAATAATGATGTTATCATCAATCCCATAATGCCATTTAAATATCCATGGAATTTTGTATTTGGACATAAAATTGAGTAATATAGGAAATTGTTTCGATGAAAGTTGAATGGGAAAACAAAAGCAAAATAAGCAATTGTTTCATTGAGGAACTGGGAGAATTTCAAATGGCGCCATAATGTGTCCACCATCTCACAAACCAGGTTGGTAACTCGGATTTGAATTTTTGATCAAAGGAAATGAACCAAGAGTGGCTGAATGACTCATTTTGGTACAAGAACAATTTGAACCAAGCATCAACATAATCATGATAATTATATTGAATAGAGTGACCAGGTAAATCTCGAAGCAGATTAGGATTTCCCCATTCTGCAAGAGAGACAATATTATGAATGTAGAGTGAATGGTATAGGATCTTGTAAGCATAAGTTCGATCCTGAATTGGTTTAATCAAGATGAAATGATGGTTGAGCAGAATATCTTTGTAATAAGAGAGGTTTTTCTCTGGAGGTGAAGAAATGAAATGGCATCCAGAGCCAAAATGGAATTGAGCAATTTCATTAATGGTTTGACTTGTAGGGTGACCGGTTCTTTGTAGAAATGTGTTTGTAACATGTGATTTGGTGTACTCAGTTCGAGAAGGGCGAACTTGGTTGATTGGAAGTGGAGTAACTGAAATGGATTGGCTAGAGGCAAAGAATCATTAGCCAATGCAGATGAATAATCAGGACGGTGAATAGTACCAAGAGTATGGTATCGGTTAATTAGGTCAAGGGACCTGGATGGGTTGACTGACTCCAAAGGAGGAGGAACTATGAGTTGGTTAGGTTTACTGGAACCAGTAAAGGGAACCAAAGCCTTTGAAGGAGGCCTTGGGCGAGACATCTATGAAATAGGGAACAAAGATTAGCAACCAGAAAGAAGATCTAAATAATTCTGGTAATAGAACAAATCATTGTAGTAATTTTGACGTAAAACACGTTGAGCTTGTAACTGTTGATGATTGATGTATTGGGCTCGTTTAGTAGTAAGTCTGGTGGATTTAAGGCGGTTAATGCGACGGTTAACTTGTTTGATCAGGGTTTGGTAATGGGTAATTTGGGTTTTAACATAAGAAATTGTATAATAAGCATATTATATATATATATATATTATATATTATGTATTATATAATTTATATAATATATTAAATTCAATTCGGGTTCGGGTTCGGGTTGCTCGGGTTGGCCATTGGTTCGCCAAGTCTGCCCAATTACACCGAGCATCAAAATCTGCCAGTTCGGCCCAGACATAAGATATAGTTGCCTGTTTAAAAACTCCTGGGTTTGCTGAGCTCGGGTTGAGCACCCCTACTTCAAACTAGGCTGGTTCTTCAAGCTAGAAGACATAAATCTGAGATGCTTGAATAGATAAAGTGTGACAAAAATTCATTCAAATAGTCAATGGTGGATACATGAAGGCACCAGGAGTGGGACATACCCCACCTCAATTTTTTATAATTACAATAGTACCTATATAAAGTGATTTTTGTTTACCCTGAGAAATTATAATGTTGCCCACCCTAAATCATTTAAGACCCCTTCAAAATTAATTTTTTTAATGAAGCTTGTTCATCAGATTTTTTAATAATGCAACATACTTTTTTTTGAAAGAAAAGAAGAAGAAGAAGAAGAAGAAGAAGAAGAACAAAAGCAAGAAAGAGAAACCAGGATACGAGTTAACAACTCACCATATTCCGTTAAGGAAGTGATAATTATAACCTTGATATTAGTCATATAAGCAAAGGCCTTAACAGACCAAGGTTACAAAGCAAGATTTTAGGTCCAGAATCACAAGGTAACTATGTTACATATTGAAAATAAGAAGTCCTATAGCATCATTGTGGATATCACTTCATACATAGACATGACATGTAGATACGCATGCACATGTATCTAGCAAGGCAAATAGATACAAACATTCAAACAACCACTCAACACCCACGTTACGGTACGTGTTGTAGGTATCCATTGAGTATCATATGCATATACAAACACATCCACGCAGACAACCAAAGTCGATAAATTACTTACACGAAAATCACAAGAAAGAAGCATGATACATAGACAAGGCAAAGAAGTCCGATAAGTTCCAAGTAAAAGGTGTAGACCTATGTTACATGGACTATGCGGGTGTCAAAAGTGGTATGTATCTAGAGGTCGGACTCATTAAATCTTAAATTTAAGGGTACGCGGACTCGGCAAAAAAAATCATATTTTTATATTTTTAATCTAATATATGAGATAAAATGGTACTATATGTAACTTACAGTGTCAAAATGACATTTATAGTAATTAAATAATAATATGCACATATGATAATTGTTTTATATACAATTATATAAGAAGTATCCGTTGAAAAGTATCCGACACATATCCCATACCCTTGTCCGAGTGTCGGGTGTCCGACACGGGTATTTGATCTATTTTGAAGAGTCCATGTAACATAGGTGTAGACTGCCTTTTTTTCCCATTGTCCTTCCAAAAGCATGTCGCTGACGTAGAAAACATATTTTACAAATGTTGACACTGTTGTTGTTGCCAGTATCATATACCTGATATACATTAACAAAAAATAATAATAGATAGGAATCAGAACCACCTACAAAAAACATGACTCCAAAGAATTTACCCAGGTGTACATTTGGAACAACTATCAAACGTAAACTTAAACAAGTAGGTTCGTAAACGAACCTACCAAAATAAAAATGAAAAACTTCAATAAAATATGAACTTCCAAATCCTTATAAGCATGTATACCTGTACTACATAAATATAAATATATTGCTTCCTTTTACCATTGCTACCCATGTGCACCATGCTCAAATTACAATGCCATGCCATAAAAACGAAGAGGAAAAAAAAAAAAAAAAAACTGGGATATAGCATTATGTATATGCATCCATCATTAAGTGTGAAATTATCAACAATGTGCCTTTTTTGTTTTCAGCATTATAAGCATTTTTATTAAATAACAATCCATATTAGGTCCAAATCAACTATTACCAGAGCCATGAGGTGGTTAAAACCATGGTCAACTGAATGTCTACATATAAAATGTTCGATGGATTGAAAGAGTAAGTTATGTGGCATATATATCATAATAGATATGTTCAATGAATGTTACACGAAAATATCATAGGGATAATCGCTTACATTTATAGTTTTCATTATTTCAAATGGGAAAACTGTGATCCCATCAATTACTTTGATCATGAAAACTAAAATAATTATTTTGTTTCAACTCAAATAAACTAGTGCACAAGTTAGCTCATAGCTGGTATTGTATCATTATGGTTTCATTACATGCCTAATGTAGTTAATACACTTTTTTTTTTTTTTTATAAATATTATAAAGATTCTCAATGAATGTTATAAAGCCAATATAATGTGCTTCACATCTATAGTTTTTGTTATTTACGAAATGGCATCAACTATGTTGCATTATTATCACTTCCTTAACCGAATATGGTGACTTATTAACTCAGATCTTGGTTTCTCTTTCTTGTTTTCATTCTTCTTCTTCTTTTTTTGTCTTCTTCTTTTCTTTTTCTTTGTCTTTTTCTTTTAAAAAAGTACGTTGCATTATTAAAAAATCTGATGAACAAGCTTCAGTGCTAACCTCGTTATGTTTGCCACACCTTTGGAGGTGGATCGGTTGTGAAGCAGATCTTTAATTTTGCATCTGCTAGCAAATTGGCATCTTGTTTATCCTAGAAGTGAGTGCCTTTGCTTCTAGTGAGCACACCAACAAGAATACTATTGTCATAAGGATTTCTAGATATCTAGTAAAGCTCCATATATGTATATATATTTTAAAAGGGAGTTTTTGAAAAACTTTTGAACATGTTTAAATACATTACTGACATGGTTATGTAGCCTCTTCCCCTTCCACCCTTCTCTGCTTCGATTAAAAATAACAATTTATCACAATGTTTGCTTTCCTTTCTCACCACGACACCCGAGAAATTTCTACGCATGCCTTTTACCATGAAATGACTATTTTTAACAATGTTTCTTTTCCGCTTTTTTTTTTTACTCCTTCTATTGGGTCATGTCCCATTTAGGAGGTTTTTATTAGTTTTTCTATTCCACCCATGGAATGATGTTTACTTGTGTTGTATTTCCTCAGAACTATGGTGTGCCTCTCGCACTTGATTCGGGAGCTCTATGAGACATTTCGTAACTTTAAGGTTCGGGTTAATGATTACATTCAAGTTATCGGAAGATCACTTCAATATGAATGATCGCTTTTCGATGCAACACCAAGAGCTCAATGCGTGAGTTGTCCCCTTGATTCAAGACATTGAATGTATGTCTTCTTATTAAATACTCGATGTATAGTAACATGATTTGTTACCGATGCTCATGCGTATGATGCAACCTGCATCATTTGTCGTGAGGAGATGACTACAGCCAAGAGACTAAGTTGTGGCCATCTGTTTCATGTGCACTGCCTCCGGTCATGGTTAGAGCTAGGAGTGTGCGCGGTGCGGGTCGGTGCGGTTTAGGGGAAAAATATAAACCGTATGGCGGGTGGCGGATTAGTAAAAATGTCATTAGAATTTGCCATTTTTTTATCAAAAATCGGCGGTTCGGTTGGCAAATAATAGTGAATTTGCCTTGGCGGTTCGGGCGGTTTGGCGGTTTATAAACAATATAATTCAAATTATAAAACTTGAATCAAAGAATAAAAAGATCTAATTTACAGATGATTGCATGTAACCTAATATATTAGACTACAATTATTACTTCATGTATTAGACTACAAGTAATTCAAATTATTACTCCATGTATTAGATTGGACATGAGCAAAGAAAACATAAATAAGGCCTTGTTTGGGATGTAGAGAATAATCTAAAAAGTCAAAAAGTTATTAAAAAAGTTAAAAAGTTAACACTATTCACCAAAAGTCAACAATTACGGCTGCACAACTCCCAATTCAAATTTTCCTCTAAAAACTAATTTTTACAATTTTTTATTACACATTTTTCCATAAAAAGTTAAAAAGTTAACCCAAACATCCATATTTTCAACCTCACTTTTTAGTCAAAAAGACAAAAAGTGCACTTATTTTAGTCTTCCCAAACAAGGCCTAAATAACAAAAAAAGTATCATCAAATCATTATAAAAAATATAAAAAAAAACATTATAACAAAATAATATTCAAGAGTAAGAATTAAGTCTAACCTCAAGAACTTTAAAACCAAACTAACTTGAAGACAAATTAGTCCTCAACAATAGTTGCTTCTTGTGCAGTAAATGATGAAAAAAATTCTGAAAAATAAAAAATATTTATAATGTTATTCAAAATTACATAAAAGTTAAAATCAATATTGAATAATCTTTTAAAATAAACACATATCAAAAAATTACCTGACTCAATTTCTTCAAGAGTGGTTGATTCTGCAGTTGGTGTAGGATTTCCATCAACATTTGTATTTTCCTCATCCATTCTCTATTACAAAAAAATAAAAATAAAAATTATATGAATATTATTTTAAATTCTGAACCTACTTATAAATAAAATCTTGAACAACAAATCATAAAAAAGAGTAGAACCTACTTATGATTTTAGTGTGTTATAATTAGACCATCAGAATTTTTAAGTTTTTATTAATTAGGTTAAAGTCAAGGATTATATTGATATTGATTTAGAACCTACTTATTATATATAGTTACTGTGTATGTTGATTTATTCATCAGAACCTACTTATTTATATTGATTTATTCATTTTTTTAAAAAAATTGAAGAATTTATTTAAAAATAAAAACACTTTTACAAATTTAGAAACAAATTCACCCAAACATGATATTATATATAGTTAATAGAGCAGAATATTATATATATATATATATGTATAACAAAACAATATAATGTTTACAGAGAAGAACTAACATAATAGTGGTAGTATAGAAACGGCAGTGGTAGATCGGCATAACAGAGATAGTTTGCTATTGTGTGAGGATAGTTTGCTTGACTTGCATTTTACTGGATAACAAAGGCAAGCAAATTTTGAGCTATCAATACAACAACCATTTTTCTCACCAGAAATTAATTACTCCTAAGCTCCAAATATTTGCTTGACTTACAGTGGTAGATCGGCACAGAAACGGCAGTGAGAAGAGGAGATGAAATCGGCACAGCAACGGCAGTGAGAAGAGGAGAGGAGAAGCTAACAGATCAGCGGCGGTGAGGAGAGTGAGCCGATCTGCGATGAGGAGAGTGAATCGATGAATGAGATGTACATAGCAGCGGCGTGGTCTCTTTGTATGTGTATGTGAATGAGATGAAATTGAAAAGTGTGGGTGGGTGTAGGTTTATTTGAGAAATTATTGTGTGTGGGTGAGTATATGTATGGTTGATATGATCTGTGGTTGGTTTGTAGTTGGTCTGTGGGTGCATAACAGGGGAAATTTTTTTTTTTAAACTTTGGCAGGTCGGGTCGGTTAGACCTGCGGCTTGAGAAGTTACCACCCGCCACCCACGCCGACCCGCCTCTTTTGGCCCTCCAAACTGCCCAACTCGCCTGCCAAGGTTGAAATTTTGCACGGTTCAGAGCGATTCGGTGCGGTTTTGGCGGTATTATGCACAGCGACAACACACATGTCCTACTTGCAGAGCCCTTGTTTCACCACCTGAAAATGGGACTAGTACTTCTGGATCACGGGCAGATGCTCACCAACAAGGTAATCATATCTTTTGTTTTTTGTTTATGTTGAACAACCCTTGATACTTGTCCGTAGTATGGGTGGGCGTGGCCTGCTATGCGCTTATGAACCTCCAATCCGCCATTCGTTCGTCAAATTGGCGGATTGGAGAAAATCAATCCACATCCGTTCGCCAATTCGGCGAATGTGGATTGAGCGGATTGGTGGTTTGGCGGATGGATGCGAATCGGTTTGGCGGTTTAAAATTTTATAAATTTTCAACATAATTCAACTTGTGTACTTTCTCAACAAAAAGAAAAAAGAAAAAAAAGTATTACAGTCAATAACTTAAAAAAGTATTATAATCACTATATGCCTTATCTAAAGAAAGAAAGTTTAAATTTTTAGAATATCACGATCACTGCATGCCTCATCCACATATTACAATCACAGCATGATTCATCCACATAAAGTATTATAATATATGGTTCTTAAAATATAATAATAATTCAAACTACCAAAACCATGAACAGAGCAGTAGTAAAAATTGTATGTCTCTGTATTGTTACATCTATATATGTTTTTTAAAACAACAACCAACCAGTATATATCATATTTTCTATTTATTATTTTTAGAGTTAGATTTAAAAGTCAAAAAATATAGATAAATAATACGTTTATTATTTTCAATTCAAAAAATATATTCAAGCTGAAAACTTTTTTTCAACATAATATTTAAACTCTTTTTCAATTGAAAATACAAACATAATATTTAAACAAATTGAAAACACAAAATCTTATAAATTACTAGTGGTGCTCACGGTTTGGCGGTTTGGCGGTTCGGTTGCGGCCAAAGAAATCCCAAATCCGCCATCCGTCCGCCAAATTGGCGGATTAGAAAAAATCAATCCGTAACTGTCCGTTCGTCATCACGCATCCGTCCAAAATGCGACGGATCGATTCGGTTCGATCGATTTTGGCGGATCGGTAAATCCGCTGCTCACCCCTAATGAACTCAATTTTGTTGATTGAAAATTGTGAAACTTGATATTTGACCTTAGATGAGAACTTCAATTTGAGGGGTTTGCAATAAATAAAATAAATAAATAAAAATAATAAAAAACTGCGCAATATGGTCTCTCCAAATTACTTTTGTCGTGTTCTCATTAAATAAAAGTTTCTGCATCGCTTATCAGAGTCATGTAAAACATGCCCAAATATTCTATGGGATTATTCACTGGAAAGTCTTGAGGACTTTCCTTTCCAACTGACCAAAGTATTCGGCATTATGTATGGCAGCTTCCTTAAAGAAAATAAGCTATATAGCAATCAGTAATGTGCAAATTGTATGGATGCAGTAAGATTTATGTTAATATACACTTTTTTCGTTTATTTATTAAAATGTTTTGCTCTTACATTTTTAAGCTTAGTATCATCCACAACAACAGACACAGGCAGCAGATAGTAGCATGGCTTTGCTTATTTCTTGCTAGCAGAAACATCAATGTGATTAGATGGTATTTTGTGATCTTAGATCCCTTAGTTTTTGTGGAAATGTAAAATTTTCTTCCATCTAAATGATATTGCATACTGAGGTGTTATTGGTCATTCTAAAATAATCCAGCTATATCTTTATTTTTTGGGCATAGTTTAATTCTTAAGCTTGATTATGGTATGTGCCATAGTTTGATCACACTTTATGTCAAAATCAACTATTTACTAGGTGCCTTGCTCCTTCCATGCAGTATAGTCAATTGGCCTTTTGCTACAAAATTTTTATGTCGTTTTGAAAAAAATAAATAAATAAATAAATAAATAACAATCATTTTATTTGGACTGTGGATTGGTTTTCTCAAGAAAAGCTTGTCATGTTGTAACACAAGATCAAAAGGATCACAGAGTTTTTTAAAAAAAAATTTGGCAACTGGAAAATGACTTAATTGAAAATAAAAGGTCAGCTGGCCTACATAAAAGAGAGATTTATCTCCTCATAGGGAAAAATAAGAACTCCAACTACTAGACTCAGCGAGAAAGGGCTCTCTTAGCACATTAATGTGCAACCACATTACATTGCCTTACAGTAATTAAGCACTGCCTATTCTAGTCAAAATATTTTGAAATTTCATTCTTGATTTGTAAATGACCATATAACCCAAAAGCTCCCATTCGTTCCATGGAACAAGAATGCTCAAATAGTAAAAAATGAGAGATTTCGAGTCATAATTGTTGGATCAAGTCAAGATTTGTACTTAAGCCATCTCTAGAGGAGACATCAATGGACATCGTGAAGCAAAATTGTTGGTCCTTGTGAGCAAAATCTCACTCTAACGTACACAACAAACATCAAATCAAATTTTCTATCCACTTCAAAACACTAGCACAGTTGTCATGTTGAATCTGGCATAGCAGATAAATTCCTTTGATTAAATAATGATATTGGCGAATCCACAAGACAACCAAACGGCTTTATTTATTCAGTAATCGGATATTCATGTCCTACTTTGGATTATTTATTTATTTATTTATATTTTACATCAGGGATGTACTTCATTAACATGTCATTTTCTTTGGAGGGAAAAACAATGTAGATAGCTGACTCATTTATTCTAATATTTGAATTTAGCAATGAAAAACCAAACAATAATAATAATAATAATAATAACAACATACAGAAATTCTCTACTTCGAGTGTCAAATGTCAAAAGTACCAACTCTGATAAATAACACATTAGCTAACAGTAATGTTACATCTATTGAATTTGGGTTTGCTCGAATTTGTGTACACCTTTTGACACACTAGATATCTAAGAGGTGGCTATCCTTTGGGCAGATGGTCGTTGACATGTCAGTTGACAATGGTGACAACCGCGGTTGACAAACACTACAGCAAAATTGGGTTTTTATGGCATCACATCAACAACATACAATAAATGCAAGTCGTAAATTTTCACTATTACACCTTTTGTTTATTTTTGTTTTTTTTTTTTTTTTTTGCATGTCGTAAATAATATCCTCACAACGGCATGTCAATCGCCTATACTGTTAGTACTAATAGTGATGAATTTTTAACGGCTTCTAATGTTTGCCGTAAATAATAAAACTTTCTATGACATGTGTGACAACCCCGTCACGTATTATGTTTTTAGTTCTTTAATTATGCATGTGCTTGTGTGCTAGGTGTGAATTTAAATGTTGATTATGTGGTTAATGTAGTTTTTGACTTCATATCTATGGATCGTAGGAATATCTGTTATGATTTCTGTGATAATCTAAAATCGAAAGCCTTAATGGTGACAAGAATCAAAATTGATTAGTTCATTGTATTTGGCATAATTTTTAGAGCCTAATGAGAAGTTTGATTAAAATTTGATTTAGTTCAGAAAAATTAAGTTTTGATTAACTAAGTATACTTAGTGAGCTTAAGCCTTAATTAGTATCTAAAGCTAATCAACTTATAAATATATATGTGTGTGTGTGTGTGTTAAGTTAGAGACTTAAGCATTCTTGAGCTCAAAATTTTGAAATTTACATTCTAGAAGAGAGTGAGAGCAAGTTAGAGAAAGAGAAGCAAGAGAACTTGGAGTTTTGGCTAGAGGCTTGAAGAATTGAGAAAGACGACTCAAATTTTGCTAGAATAGGTGTTATTGAAGACCTTAGGTGTAACAACCTCGCATCGACATCGAATAACCAATTCAATTATATATCGATTATTGCTAAACCGACCGCTAATGACCGATAATCGAATTAATCAATCGAATCTAACCGATTGAAATTAAACCGAAATTGAATAAGTTTATCTATTGAATTGCATATTGCATCTGTTTGATTGAATGACTATCTGTTTGAATTCGTATGTTTAAATTGCTAATTGAAGGCCTTATCGGCGGCCAAATTAGGAATCGTTTCGTGTTTTGAGATCAGTGGAGTATTTGTGATTTAATGGTATATTTATTTAAAATGTGATTAGGAATGGTTAAATTAGATTAATTTGAGCCAATTAAAGAGTTTGACTTAATTACCAAATTGCCATTGAGTGGGCCTTAGTTTTTTTTTTAAAATTATTTGAGCCTTGCATACATTGAATCAAAGTTTCTCCTCAGCCATTCCTTTAGTCCCCACCGAAATTAGAAGAGAGCTAGACTGAGAGAGTGACTTCACTTGGAGTATTAGGCTCATCTTGTAGAAATTGCTTGGAATTGGTGTATAACTTGGCATAATCTAGCTTCCTTACCTTGAATTGAGACTTAGGTAAGTGAATTCATTGTCTTCTTGCCATCTTTAAGCTCCATCTTGCATGTACCATGGTTATAGGGAACTTAAGTCTTGATTTTGTTCATAATTGTTGAATTAGAGCTTTATTGTTGCATGCATGTTTGAATTGATGAGTTTTGAAGTTAAATTCTTGGAGAATTATACATGCATGTCCATGTTTTTATCATAGTCCATGTTTCCACATTGTTTTCAAAGATTGGAGCTCAATAGAGCAAGATTTGAACCTTGATTTTAGTTTGAAGTTCATGCATTGCATGTTTTGAAATTTGTTCTTGAAATGGGTTTGAATGTTGGATTTAATTGACTCACCTTTGGGGCTTGAATTCACAAATTGGCTTTTGAAACTTGTTATTCATTGTTTTGGGATGTATTTTCCAGAATTTGGGCCCAAGAGGTTGAGTTTTTGGTTGATGAATGCTTGGTTCGAACTTGGAAGACAAATTTGGAAATTCCAGATTTTGCTTCTTCGCTCGAGCGAAGGATTCCTCGCTCGAGCGAGCACCTTTATTCAGGTCTCCGCTCGAGCGAGCATCGAGCGTGGTATTGCGCGTAAAATCCAAGAACCAAGATTTTTATCGTTTCATCGCATCGCCGGCGAAGGATTGTTCGCCGAAATAAGCCTTTTGATTTTTGCAACCTCGCCGAAGGAAGATTCGCTCGAGAGACCCCTATTTTCAGTAACTTTTGAAAAATGCCTTCCAACTGTATTTTTGCATCCTCATCCCATCCTAGGCATCCTTAAGCCTAGTTTAAGACATCTTAATGAGGATTTAGACATAGAACCACACCGAGGAAATTTAGGAATTTAATTATCATCCTTCCGACTGTGAACTTAGTGTGCGTTCTATTTGTTAACTGTTTAGGGTTGGTTTCTGACGCCATTAGCCGCTATTAGCCCAATCTCGTGAGTAACAATTGTGTAAAGATATGTTCAAAATGGTTATCTTTTGAATAATCGAATCGAATGCTTATTGAACTGCTATTGTTTATCGAATGAATGTATGTCTGATTCTCGAATCAGACAGGCATCCTTAGCAATTATCATTATTCTAGAGCTTCGCTTGCTTCTTGGAACCATACTGCTTATCGATTGATGGCCATCATTACGTTGGTCTGTTAAGACAGCCCTTTTGGACCTACTGTTTATAGGCTAATGGGTGTACCACATATGATTGATTGACTGAAATACTGAAAGACTGAAATACTGTTTAATGAACTGGTTTCATTACTGTAAGGACATTCATTCATAATCTCTTTACGCTTTATGTTATTCACTGGGCTTTAGCTCACTGTTTATATATATATGTAGGTTCTCAGCCTGCATCGAGCTAGGAGCGTGGGTTGGTCCCCAGTTTTGTCAAGCCAGCCAATGTGCCTCACTGTGAGGTTCCGAGTCGCCATGCTATGGCTTGGGGTGTTTTTATTGTCCCCACCTGTCTGCTTACTGTTTTGTACTATTGTATAGACCACCTACTGTTTTACTGTACTGTTACCGAGAGATTAGGTCCCCGTACTGAATGTTTGTAAATGGTTGTATAGATCGTACTGTTTTGAACTGTATGAATGCATAAAAAATGTTTTTGACATACAGATTTTCACAGTTCAATGGACACTAGTTATTTACTGTATTGGCTTCCGCCAGCTCGCACTGCTTAACCTGCTTTTATCGCTCACAGCCTTCAAGAATCTTGACATCGCCACATTGCTAAACCCATAGAGCCGGGTTTGGGTCGTGACATTAGGTATGTATTTGTACCTTAATTTATGAATCTAAGCTAACAAATATGTGTATTCAAGAGCTCATATGATCAAATACCATAAATAAGTTAAAGATGATGAATTTGAAGCTAATTCATACATGCATTCATAGTTTGTTGAGTTTCATCCTTTTGAATAAGGTTTTGTTATCCATGTTAGGATTGAGGATCACATCATGTATGCATTCAAGAATTAAGTTGTTTTGAAGCTAATCTCCATGTTTTGTAAACTTTGGAAAAAGAATTTGAAGTTAAATGTTACATGCATGATCATTTGAGTTTGAATTCATGAAGTTTGACCCTAAAGTTTGAGAATTAGTCTTGTATCCATGTTTATGGAAGAGTTTTAAGTGTTTGAGAAGTTGTGTACAAGCCATACAAGTTCATGATTTTAAACTATGAGCTTTGAAGTTCTACTATGTTCTAGAAATTCCAAAATTCTGCCTTACCGCTCGAGCGAACAATCTATCGCTCGAGTGCACATTTCATGTATCCAGTATTTTTGCAGACAATTGAAGTTGGCTCGAGCAACCGCCTTTTATTTTGCACTTTGGCTCGAGCAAACATCAAGCCTAGATTTGGACCATCCAGCACTTTTGCAGACCTAGTGGTCTACTCAAGCGACTAATGTTGCGCTCGAGCGAATTATTCTATTTCAGCATATTTTGAAAAGTCATGTTCTACCCATTTTGGCATTCTCATTCCCTTTTGAGTATTCTTAGGCATATATTGTGCATCCCAAATGAATTAATGAGTTAGAATGAGACTTAAAAGAATTGAATAAGTTAAAGAACAATCCGGTTAAGTAACGTAATTCAATGTGTTTATGTTTATGATTGTGTAGTACCATCCGCAATGATGTATCAGCAACCGAATCATAGTGAGTAATATCTTAGTAATTATATTTTCTCATTTGCTCTATTTTATGAATATCCTAATGTGGTAAGTTTTTCCGAAACTATGATTTTGTAAGTATGAGTTTCTATCTATCTGATCAACATGATATCTACAAATGTGTTTGATGAAACATAAACATAAATGATGAACCTAAGGTCATTCTGTATATTTGAAATGGATCCAAGGTCATTTCATATATTTGACAAGATGGATCCAATGTCGTTTTGAATATTTGATAAGTCTGATTATCTGCTATGAGGAGACCAAATAATCATTATACAGCTGTAAATTATTGGACCCAAGGTCGTTTCGCCATTTGTTGGACCCGAGGTTGTTCTATTATATGTTGGAACCAAGGTCATTTTTTCATATATTGGACCTAAGGTCATTCTGTTATATATTGGACCCGAGGTCGTTCTGTAATATATTGGACATGAGATCGTTCTGTTATGATACGAAACTTTTACAAGAATGATTTTGTTTAATATTAGAACTCATTCATATAACTTCTTTACTTAGATGTTATTCACTGGGCTATCACTCACTCCGTTATATTTATGTATGTGAGCAAATGAGATGTCTAGTCTTAGTGAGCCTGTGAAAGGATTACCGAGTTTTTGTGAAATCAGCTAAGGATGCCTTACGCACGAGGCTTTTGTCTTTTGTTTTGTTTTTATTGGTCATACTTGACCATCTTTTGTTTATAAGAAGTTTAGGGCCTGTTTGGTAACGCTTTTTGCCATTTATATTTACAAAAATTTTATAAACTGATTTTTATTTATTTATTGTTTATTTTTAGAAAAACATAAACTACAAACGCGTTTGGTTTAGACAAAATGTTTAAAAAATTTTAAAAATATAGAAAAGAGTGAGAAATGGCAAGTAGTGGCGGGTGGTGGGTGGAGACGAGTGGCGGCGGCGGAAGACGGTGGTGGAAAATGATGGCGGGTGGTGATTGCGGAAGACGGTAGTGGAAAATGGTAGTGAGTGGGTGGTGGTGGTGGGTGGGTGGATGACTGTGGTGGTGGTGGTGGGTGGGTAGGTGACGGTGTGGTGGTAGGGAGTGGGTGGGGTGGGGCGACGGTGACGATGGTGGTGGTGGGTGGTGGTAGTGAGTGGCGGTGGTAGTGGTAGGTGGGTGACGGTGTGGTGGTGGAGTGTAGTGGGTGGTAATGGCGGCGGTGGTGGCAGGTGGGTGGCGAGCGAGTGGTGGGTGATGGTGGTGGTGGTGGCGGGTGGGTGGCAAATGGAAGATGGTGGTGGCAGGTAGGTAGTGAGTGCTCGTGGCGGGTGGTGGATAGTAATGGCGGGTGGTAGATGGTGGCGGATGGGTGGTGAGTGGTGGTGGTGGTGGTGATGGCGGCGCGGTGAGGTGGTGGTGTGGGTAGTGGTGGTGGGTGGTGAAAGTGGGTGGCAGGTGGTAGTGGCGGGTGGGTGGTAGGTGATGGTGGTGGGTGATGGGTGGTCGGTAGTGGTGGCGGGTGGGTGGCAGGTGGCAGGTGGCTAGTGGTGGCAGGTGGTGGATAGTGGTGACAGGTGGGTGGTGAGTGCTGATGGTGGGTAGGTGGCGGGTGGTGGTGGCGGGCGGTGGATGGTAGTGACGGGTAATGGGTGAAAGGAAAGGTGAGTGGTGGCGAGTGCAAGTGGGTGGTGGTGGTGGTGGCAGTGGATGGTGAGTGGTGGTGGCAGGTGGTGGTGGAGGATGGGTGGTGGGTGGTGGTGACGGAAGACGGTGGCTGGTGGTAAAACAAAAAAAAAAAAACTGAAAACTCAAAATATAAACTCATTTTTTGTGTTTTTATTTTTTGGCCAAATTTATAAACTGAGAGCATTGATTTATAAATCAAAAATTTACCAAACAAGTTTTTACTTGAGTTTTTTAAATTTTTATAAATATAAACTGAAAACGTAAGTGTTACCAAACGGCACCTTAAGTTTTGTAAGATCATGAATTATACTTTTGTGTTAAGTCTTTGTGCCTCCAGCCTGAAATGAATGTTCAAACAAGGTGTGTTGTATGACTGTGAGTTATTAACGTATAAGATGTTCTTGTTTATGTCATATATACACATCTTATTGGATAAAATTTTATTATTCAGCTTTCACTTCTCGCTCCATATATGATTTAATTTCTGCCTAAAATCGTAAATAATTTCATAATTATTGATCGATTATGATCCAAACTTTTAAGAATAGGTTCGTGTCATGACAACATGCGAATGACGTGCTATTAATTAAATATACACGAAACATGGATGCTATCTGTTGAACACATTTCACTTTACATGACACACAATTGCTGCTGTGAAAGGTAAAACCAAAAAACAATAGGCGCGAAAACAAATTCACTTTGACACCAAATACTAAAAAAAATATTTAAAAAAGAAAACAAATATATCAGTATGCACTTTACCATTTAGACCATCTCCAATCCTAAACCAAACCTGGCATCAAATTTAAAATTTAGTGAAAAAAGCATTTTTTCATGTTCCAACGGTTTCACCAAATTGATATCAAATCGAGATTTCACCAAACGTTTCACTAAAATGAGAACAGGCTCCGCATTTCATCAAAACACTGTGCATGACTGTTGAGGAGACCAATCGGTCGACCAGCCAGTTGACCGGCCAGTTGACCAACCGTTCGACCACTAAATGGTTCAAACAGTTCCAAAAAAAAGGTTCAAACAGTTTAAAAAATAAATAAATAATTTTCGTCTTACCGGTCGACCACTAAATGGTTCAAACAGTTCAAAAAAAATTGGTTCAAACAGTTCCAAAAAAAAAAAAAAAATTCCTCTTACCGATCGACCAACTGGTTGTCCCCGGACCAGATTTGATAAAAACTGAAGCGTTGGAGCCAGTGGTATCAAATTGAGAAAAGTATCATTTTTTTATCAGATTTGATGAAAAAAGAAATTCAGTATTGGAGATGCTTAGCTCTAACTCTTTGGCTTCAATGTCTCATTTGATAACAGGTCAATTTAATAAAAAAATTAAAAAATTATTAAAAAATTAATAATTTATATTAAAAAGTTAAAGATTATATTTTCTTTTTATTTTTTACATATTTTTTTATAAAAAAAAAATTAAAAAATCATTCTAAATATACTAATTTTTTTAATTTATATTTTAGTTAAATAATAAAAAAATTATTAAATTAACCTGTTCCAAACCAGGCAAGGAGAAGGAAGAGAGAGGGTTTCATCTATTTCTCCTCTTTGGCAATCAAAAGGCACCAATCCTCTTCTAAACTCTTCTCCTTCCTCTGCTCTCAAACCCCGCATTTCTGTTTTGCTCCCCAAAGTTCCTCGTCTCGTCAGGCACATCAAATCCTCTTCCAGGTAATCGATTCTTGATTTTTTATTTTATTATTATTTTTTTTATGTTGGTTTGTTCATAAATTTCTCTGTCTGTTCATGGTTGAAAACTTTATTGTTGGTTTGAATTACTTTAATTTAGCTATGTTTTTATCAATTTATTTACATTCACTATGACTTTTGTTTTCAACTATTTCAGTTGAGCATTAATTTTTGAATCCTTGAGAGAGAGAAAGAAAGAGTCGAAGGGAGGAGCAAAGCAGATATACACCAAGTGAAGAAGGTACTACTTTCTCTATATCAACCCTTCCCCTCTCTCTCTCTCTCTCCTCATTCTTTCTCTCTCTATATCAACGCTTTTAGACTAATTTTGGCTTCGATTTAGGTTTTTCTTGCGCAATTTTGTTTTCAATTTTTGACTTTTAATTCAATTTAGGAACAACCTGGTTCGATTTTGTGAGTTAAGATCATCCAAAAGCTGTCGTTTTGAAAATAGGTGAGGGGTTTCTTCATATTTATCTATCTATGGTATCGATTTCCCTTCATATAAATACATATATCACTGTATGTTCATAAAGCCGATTGCTTTTTGTACTTTATTTATTTATATTATTATTGGGTTTATTGGGTTTTTTTTTTCTTTTTTTTTAAATTTTATTTTATGGTTAATTGGAGATATGTACAGTGTTTTAATACCAGTTTTTGAATTTGTTATATTTCCTTTGTAATAGCTAAGTTCTATAGGAAGAAGGTGATGCTTCTTTGAGTTATAGCTAAGTTTTTGTTTTTTAATCTCAGATTTGGATTTGCTTTTACAAGTATAATTCTTGAAATAAATCAAACTTTAAATCCCATCAAAATTATATATAATTCTAAAAATAATTTTTAAATTATAATTCGGGTTCTTTTTTCCTTGAGAGTAGTTTGTTGTTAGATTTTTTGTTATTTGTCTCTTGAGTGTAGATTTTTTTTTTTTATATAGAATATAAATTTAATAATTTAGGAAGACCAAGATATTCACACTCCACTTGTGAGAGGCTAAAAGACAAAAAAATGAGTGTGAAAAGTTTAGAGAGTGGAAATATCATTGCTTTAAATTATGCTATAAATTATTTTTCCATCTCAAACAAACTTTTCATATTCATTACCAAAGTTCATCTCTTTCATTTGGATACACATTTGTATCGGTTGGTTTTCTATTGTTGGAGGTGACCTGGATATATGTGTGATTCAGGCCTCGTTTGGGAACAGATTTTTTTAGTAACTTTTTGATTTTTTGGCTAAAATGTGATGTAAAAAAAAGTAATATGTTTGAGATGACTTTTTGGCTTTTTACAAAAAGCTGTGCAAAAAGTAGAGAGAAAATAGAATCTTTGACATTTTGGTATGAGTTGTTGGCTTTTTGGTTTTTTTAGTAATTTTTTGACTTTTTGGCTAAAATGGGCACTTGCCAAACGAGGCCTCAGTCTACATTGTAATAATTTTTCTAGTGTTCGTTACCATATTTGCTTCCATGATAAATATGTGCTCTGTTATATGACATTTTTTTATTGTTCCTTATAGTGTAAAGTTGGTTGATCTCACAGAATACATATTACACTATTCAGTGATGAATATTTGTATGTTGAAATTGCAAATAAGGTATGTAAAATGAATTTGGTGCATTGAAGCATTTGTATGATCTATTATCACTACTCTGCACATAAAATCAAGTTTTGGAATGACTTGAGAAATTTGTGACAACATAATATATCAAAAAATTGTGAACTTGTGTTTTTATTACTGTAGTACTTAAAGCAAGTAGCAAGGGAACTGAGAACAACTTGAGGTCATTGAATTATTTGAAATTTTTGGGTAAGAAGGTGAACATATTGTATAAATGCACTGGTTTGCTCTTTGTTATTTTACTTTGTATGCTTCACAAGTAAATTGTGTTTTGTTTAGAACCAGTTATTTTGTTTGGCCACTTGTTATTTTCTTAAATGCATCAGTTTCCTTTGTATTGTACTCATATTATTGGGCATGTTTTAGCCATCCGGTCGACCACTGGTGACTTTTTAAAAAAAAAAATATACATATTCTACGATATGCAAAAAAATCGTTGTTAAAAGATTTTTAATAGCATACAATGGAATGTCATTGAAGCGAACATCATAACAGGACTTTACATTGCGCGTCGTAAAAACATATCCATGGCATGCATTTAGTGCCGTTAAAAGTGATTTTTGTTGTAGTAGAGGGTGACGCCACCATCCGTGTGGTCGCCTAGCCTGCCTTCCAATTACGTAATTTGGACAATTGACGAGTCTAAATTCGATGGATCAATCATTTTTCGTTAGCTAAATTGCTACCTCCTCGTGGAGATGGTCTTTAATAAGATAGAAAATACCCATCACTTCAATTATAAAGTAAACAATTTTAGGTAGTCCGAAATATTTGTATGATTAAAACATCTTTTTATGAACAATGACAAATTCCTCTAACATAAGCCGATATGGCAGGTTTTCAGGTAGTCTTAGTATTTGAACCACAATTGAACATGGATGACTGAGGTCTATTGTGACATAGTCACAACAGGCCCTGCTCGACCAAGGGTGGGGGTTATTTTAAGGCTGGCGAAATGATCTAAATCATTTATTTATAAAGTTCGTCGAGCAATCATTGATTTAAAAAATTAAATTGATCACACATTGAGTAGAAGATTCATTTTTAAAATCACATTTGTCATCTAGTTTCTTTTCAAAACAAAAATAATCTGATCATATGAATGTTTAAGTATGATTAATTAATTTATTATGTAAATAATCTATTTAACATGTTATACAAGACAAACCATTTGAATCATCTCCACAAACTCAAATGGAACCCATCCTTGCTCAAATCATCTTAACAAACCCCAAATGAACCCCACTCTTGCTCACAGCAGATCATTGTGCCTTGCTCACAGCCAACACCCCAAATATGTAAAATGTCCATGGTGATTACATTTTGGCTTTCTAAATGTGTTTGGGTATGTAAATGAGTGTAATTGTAGCATTGTAAAGCACAAGATCAAACTGCCTTTGGCATTTCTGGAACTGAGAGAAAAGAGAGAACCGAAGTAGAGAGAGAGGGGGAAGGGGGAGGGGGGTTGTTCACCTCCTTGGCAACGTCGGTGTTATTGAGGACAACGATAGTGTTGGAACCAGTTCTGATAGAGTAGACTGGACCATCAGTCTTGGCCCATCTGGTGAAAGTCTTGTGGGGTTTCTTCTCCTTCAGTTGCAGCAGATTCCCAATCACTGGCAGCCCCGATACCTCTGCATGCATCCGTACATACTCAAATCAAATTAATCAACAACTTATTTCTAATTTTTGCAGGAAAAAAAAAAAAAATGGATTAAATTTATTTAATCCTCTTGTGATTGGAGACCACAACACTTTACCCCTTATCATTCAAACATAATCAGAAAGTCTTTATATGATTCTGTACTAAAATGTAACTGTTAGCACCGTTATTTATAGATATAAAATGACTATAATACCCTCAAACGTTATTTTTTTGTTATTTTCTTTCTTTCTCGTCTCTAATGCGCATAATTTATAATATGTAACATTAATTTAAGTAAATCACAATTAATTATAAATTCTTAATTATTTATTATAATTCTTAAATTTTTATTCTAATTTTAATTTGATTGTATTTTATGTCACAATTAGTCCTATTTATTTTATTATTTATTATAATTACTACCTTTTTAATCTAATTTTAATGTAATATTTTAGATCACAACTAATCATAAATTCTTAATTATTTATTTTAGTCCGGAGGTTCCTTTATGGGGTCGGGGAAACTCGATCCCCGTTAGGGGACGGGGGTGGGGGGAGTGAGAGGTTCTGCCTGGGATCGGCCTGGGACGGGAGTTCCATACTTTCGGGATCGTGACGGAGGGCAATCCCGCCCGCCCGCCTGCCATTTCTAAAAGTAAATAAGTAGCTTATTTATTTATTCTAAATTATTACATAACATCTATAACTTTTAATATATTTTTTCGTAAAAAAATTAATAAAATATTAAATAAATAAAACTCAAACAACCACTTAATAAATATAATCAATGTGGCGTTAGGTAAAACGGGATGAGAAAAACAAAACTCAAAAATTTGCATAGGACAAAAGATAATCATCATCCCTAATTAGGAATAGGGGTGCAATTCGGGTGGGTT
Organism: Camellia lanceoleosa; assembly: GCA_025200525.1. Classification (NCBI taxonomy): domain Eukaryota; kingdom Viridiplantae; phylum Streptophyta; class Magnoliopsida; order Ericales; family Theaceae; genus Camellia; species Camellia lanceoleosa. The sequence continues at coordinate 113,658,472 of CM045770.1, read as the reverse complement.
CGGTTGGGTTTGAGAGGGTATTCAAACCCACCTCCAAGTTGGCCGAGATCTGCCTGCCCACCCAGTTCGAATTGTAACCCGAGGTTGCATGCTCAAGCCCGACCCGTGTTAACCTGAATTGCTCGAGTTGCTTGAATTGTAAATCAATTTCAATTTTTTTTTTTTTTACATTATTAAATTATTAAACTTTGATTCTATTTACATTTTTTTTTATATAGAAAATCATTAATATCATCAAAACAAATAATTTATATAACGTAAGAGAGATACCGCTGTAGTAATCTTTACAATTTATGAGTTAAAATAAAAAAAAAAAAGATTTTATGCTATTTGTATATATAATATATATTCAATATGATTTAATAATCTAAATTATTTTAATATCATGTAATGGCTAATAATTTATATATATATATATATATATTTAATATTTGTGTATATCTATAATTTAGGTTTCTTGTTGCTCGGGTTATTTGATATCTTTGTCCAAGTCCGTCCAAATTTAATTCAGATTTCTGAATATTTGCCCAAGCCCGTACCAAATTTGAAAATATCTTGTTAAAGCCCTAAAAAAATTGGGCTAGGTTCGGGTTGCTCAGGTTAAGCCCCCCTAGATTACACCCCTAACTAGGAATGATAGTAGATTTAGTCAGGTTCGTAATGCTCATCCCTATCCATATCATATTATAACAAGTCACATTAGATAGGTGGTTTGGATTAGGAGAAAAATGGGTTAATTTTACTACTTTAAAAATTAGAATTTATATGAGTTATAATTATAATCTTTTAGTTATTTAATCTAATTATATTTTTTTAAAAATTAAATTATGTATCACAGATATAAATATATACTAAAGAATAATGGGCAACTCAGTTGAGACTTTAGGAGGCCGGACGGACCGTTTGGGTTTGGTGAAATTATTTATTTGGTCATATCCGAGTACAAATGAGAGGCCGGACGGATTGGGGGAATACTTTCAACCAATCTAAATCACAGAGTATATAAATTTTCTTGATTTTGACACCTATTATAAATCAGACACGTGGCAACCAAGCATTGGCAATTTATTCCACTGATGACGTGCATACTCTCTCACATCACACGCACAAAAACACACAAGCAGCGTGATATACTTGTTCGCACTTTGCACACGATTTTTTTTTGTGTTTTCTTGTTTGGTTTTTGATTTTATTTTTGGGGATTTTGGGATTCTGGGATTCTTCTTCTTCAGCTGTCGAAGGTGAGAGTGATCGCCGAATTTAAATCCACGCATGAGAGAGGCTCAATAGGTACTTTTCCCTATACATATACAAACCTCATCGCTTTACAGTTCTAGTTTTTTTTTTTTTTTGATTCGATCATTCTATTATTCGATTTCTCCATAATTTGATTTTAATAATTTGAAATCTCATTACTTTCGTTGCAATTTTATTTTGTCAGTTGTTATCGATCTCATATATTCAGGTTGAATTTTTCTTATACATACATATATATATATATTTTTGGGGAGAGTTGAATTGATTGATAAATTCGATGCAAAAACGACAGAGCAAAAATGATGAGGCTGCAAACGTGCGGGCTTAGTCTGGTAGCCACACCGGTGGTTATTTATCATGCATTTCACAGCAGAGGGCAGTTTTACCCTGCAATGGTTCATTTATCGCCTCCAAGATCAATCTGGTGCTTCTTCTCAATATGGGCCTTGTCTTTATGTGTATTTTGTGGCAATTCACCAAACGGCTCTTCCTTGGATCACTCCGGGAAGCCGAGGTGGAGAGGCTGAATGAGCAGTCATGGAGGGAAGTCATGGAAATACTCTTTGCAATCACCATCTTCCGCCAGGACTTTTCCGTCACATTTCTTGCTATGGTCACTGCTCTTTTGTTAATTAAGGCTTTGCATTGGTTGGCTCAAAAGAGAGTTGAGTACATCGAAACAACCCCGTCTGTTCCCATGTTGTCTCACATCCGAATTGTGTCTTTTATGGGATTCCTTCTCTTTTTAGACAGCCTCTTTTTGTACAACTCTGTAAGCTATTTGATACAAACGCGGCAGGCTTCGGTTTCTCTCTTCTTTTCATTCGAGTAAGTCTTTGTTGTTACTTTACTTTTTAGTTTACTTGTCAATTTGATCACCAGAATTGGGTTTTTCCTGATTAGAGAGGAGGCATTTTCAAATATGGTTATATTTTGCATATACAATGTAAAGCTCAAGTTAACACTAATATATACAATACATGTAAACTAGGTGGGATTGAGTGAATGAAATATCACATATCAGGGTTTCACCCCTTTTGTTGCTTTTTAATACAATTTCCTTTACTCGTCAAAACAAGAAAAAACAATCCATATTATGGTTGGAATGGCTATATAGACTATATTACTATTAATGTTTATATTGGCACATCACACAATGCTCTGAACATAAAAGGCCTTGTGTGAGTTTGTGTGCACGCATGTGTGTATATATATATGCAGTGTTTTAAAGGCTCTAGGCGACCGAGGCGATAAGGTCTCCTATAGCCTAAGCTGAGGCTCGAGGCGGCGCCTCACCAAAGCGAAGCTCAAGTAGTAGAAGAAAAGCAAAATTATAAAATAGGCAAATTTTTCAACATAACAAATATATATATAATATTTAGAAAATCATAACCATTTTCGATAATCTCTAAACATAACATTCAATCTTCTAAAAATTAAAAATATAATATCCAACAAAAGATATAAAGTATAACATTCAATTTTTTATCACTTTTTGCTCTCTTTTGACTACATTTGGTCATTTTATATTGAATAGTTTTGAATCCTGTGGGTATGTCCACAAAAAAGCACTTAATCAACAATTGAGTAGAAAAGGATAAAGCCCATGAAGCCCACGCCTTGCGCGAAAAAGCCCTCGCCTTAGCGCTGCACCTCGCGGTTGCGCCGCCGATCTGTTCAAGCGCAAGGTTGCGCCGGCTTAGGCTCGCACCTAAGCGTGCCTTTTAAAACACCAGATATATGTATCTGCTTTTAATCTCACTTGTATTGTATAATGCTAAATAATATCTACAACAAAAGTGTTTTAGCTACCGCTGGGCATGTAATGGAACCATAATGATGCAATACCAGCTATGAGCTAACTTGTGGACAAGTTTATTGGTGTTGAAACAAAATAATTATTTTGGTTTTCATGATCTCAAGTAGTTGATGGGATCACAGTTGATGCCATTTCGTAAATAATAAAAACTATAGATGTGAAGCACATTATATTGGCTTTATAACATTCATTGAGAATCTTTATAATTTTTATTTAAAAAAAAAAAAAGTGTATTAACTATCGCTAGGCATGTAATGAGACCATAATGATACAATACCAGCTATGAGCTAACTTGTGCACTAGTTTATTTGTGTTGAAACAAAATAATTATTTTAGTTTTCATGATCCAAGTAATTGATGGGATCACAGTTTTCCCATTTCAGAAATAATGAAAACTATAAATGTAAAGCAGATTATCCCTATGATATTTGCTGTGTAACATTCATTGAACATATCTATTATGATATATATGCAACATAACTTACTCTTTTCAGTCCATCGAACATTTTATATGTAGACATTCAGTTGACCATGGTTTTAACCACCTCATGGCTCCTGGTAATAGTTGACTTGGACCTAATATGGATTGTTATTTAATAAAAATGCTTATAATGCTGAAAACAAAAAAGGCACATTGTTGATAATTTCACACTCAATGATGCATGCATATACATAATGCTATATACCAGTTTTTTTTTTTTCTCTTTTTCCTCTTCGTTTTTTTATGGCATGGCATTGTAATTTGAGCATGGTGCACATGGATAGCATTGGTAAAAGGAAGCAATATATTTATATATATGTAGTACAGGTATATATGCTTATAAGGATTTGGAAGTTCATATTTTATTGAAGTTTTTCATTTTTATTTTTGGTAGGTTCGTTTACAGAACCTACTTGTTTAAGTTTTACGTTTCAGTAGTTGTTCCAAATGTACACCTGGGTAAATTCTTTGGAGTCATGTTTTTTATAGGTGGTTCTGATACCTATCTATTATTATTTTTTGTTAATGTATATCAGGTATATGATACTGGCAACAACAACAGTGTCAACATTTGTAAAATATGTTTTCACGTCGACATGCTTATGGAAGGACAATGGGAAAAAAAGGCAGTCTACACCTTTTACTTGGAACTTATCAGGGACTTGCTGCACTTGTCTATGTATCTGTGCTTCTTTCTTGTGATTTTCGTGTAAGTAATTTATCTGACTTTGGTTGTCTGCGTGGATGTGTTTGTATATGCATATGATACTCAATGGATACCTACAACACGTACCATTAACGTGGGTGTTGAGTGGTTGTTTGAATATTTGCATCTATTTGCCTTGCTAGATACGTGTGCATGCGTATCTACATGTCATGTCTATGTATGAAGTGATATCCACAATGATGCTATAGGACTTCTTATTTTCAATATGTAACATAGTTACCTTGTGATTCTGAACCTAAAATCTTGCTTTGTAACCTTGGTCTGTTAAGGCCTTTGCTTATATGACTAATATCAAGGTTATAATTATCACTTCCTTAACGGAATATGGTGAGTTGTTAACTCGTATCTTGGTTTCTCTTTCTTGCTTTCGTTCTTCTTCTTCTTCTTCTTCTTCTTCTTTTCTTTAAAAAAAAAAGTATGTTGCATTATTAAAAAATCTGATGAACAAGCTTCATTAATTCATATCTTTATTAAAAGTATGTTGCATTATTATCACTTCCTTAACTGAATATGGTGACTTATTAACTCGTATCTTGGTTTCTCTTTCTTGTTTTCATTCTTCTTCTTCTTTTTGTCTTCTCTCTTCTTTTCTTTTTCTTTGTCTTTTTCTTTTAAAAAAGTACGTTGCATTATTAAAAAATCTGATGAACAAGCTTCAGTGCTAACCTCGTTATGTTTGCCACACCTTTGGAGGTGGATCGGTTGTGAAGCAGATCTTTAATTTTGCATCTGCTAGCAAATTGGCATCTTGTTTATCCTAGAAGTGAGTGCCTTTGCTTCTAGTGAGCACACCAACAAGAATACTATTGTCATAAGGATTTCTAGATATCTAGTAAAGCTCCATATATGTATATATATTTTAAAAGGGAGTTTTTGAAAAACTTTTGAACATGTTTAAACACATTACTGACATGGTTATGTAGCCTCTTCTACCCTTCTCTGTTTCCTGATTAAAAATAACAATTTATCACAATGTTTGCTTTCCTTTCTCACCGCTGACAGTCCTGAGAAATTTCTGTCTGCGCTCTTTTACCATCAAATGACTATTTTTTAACAATGTTTCTTTTCCACTTCTATTTTTTTTTACTCCCTTCTATTGGGTCATGTCCCATTTAGGAGGTTTTTTATTAGTTTTTCTATTCCACCCGTGGAATGATGTTTACTTGTGTTGTATTTCCCCAGGAACTATGGTGTGCCTCTGCACTTGATTCGGGAGCTCTATGAGACATTTCGTAACTTTAAGGTTCGGGTTAATGATTACATTCAAGTATCGGAAGATCACTTCGAATATGAATGATCGTTTTCCAGATGCAACACCTGAAGAGCTCAATGCGTGAGTTGTCCCCTTGATTCAGTACATTGAACTTATGTCTTCTTATTAAATACTCTGATGTATAGTAACATGATTTGTTACTGATGCTCATGCAGAAGTGATGCAACCTGCATCATTTGTCGTGAGGAGATGACTACAGCCAAGAGACTAAGTTGTGGCCATCTGTTTCATGTGCACTGCCTCCGGTCATGGTTAGAGCGACAACACACATGTCCTACTTGCAGAGCCCTTGTTTCACCACCTGAAAATGGGACTAGTACTTCTGGATCACGGGCAGATGCTCACCAACAAGGTAATCATATCTTTTGTTTTTTGTTTATGTTGAACAGCCCTTGATACTTGTCCGTAGTAATGAACTCAATTTTGTTGATTGAAAATTGTGAAACTTGATATTTGACCTTAGATGAGAACTTCAATTTGAGGGGTTTGCAATAAATAAAATAAATAAATAAAAATAATAAAAAACTGCGCAATATGGTCCCTCCAAATTACTTTTGTTGTGTTCTCATTAAATAAAAGTTTCTGCATCGCTTATCAGAGTCATGTAAAACGTGTCCAAATATTCTATGGGATTATTCACTGGAAAGTCTTGAGGACTTTCCTTTCCAACTGACCAAAGTATTCGGCATTATGTATGGCAGCTTCCTTAAAGAAAACAGAAAAAGAAAATAAGCTATATAGCAATCAGTAATGTGCAAATTGTATGGATGCAGTAAGATTTATGTTAATATACACTTTTTTCGTTTATTTATTAAAATGTTTTGCTCTTACATTTTTAAGCTTAGTATCATCCACAGCAACAGACACAGGCAGCAGATAGTAGCATGGCTTTGCTTATTTCTTGCTAGCAGAAACATCAATGTGATTAGATGGTATTTTGTGATCTTAGATCCCTTAGTTTTTGTGGAAATGTAAAATTTTCTTCCATCTAAATGATATTGCATACTGAGGTGTTATTGGTCATTCTAAAATAATCCAGCTATATCTTTATTTTTTGGGCATAGTTTAATTCTTAAGCTTGATTATGGTATGTGCCATAGTTTGATCACACTTTCTGTACGTGCAACTTAAGAAGAGGCTCATATAATGGTTTTGAGATAAATTGATGAATCTAGCTTCATGTATGTTGAAAATGGTGGCTAACTCTTTTAGTTGGGTTCAGGAACAGGCACAGCAAGTACACCTTCTCAGAATCCAACTGGAGATGATGTAGCAAATAACACTATCAGCCAGCATCAGACCAGACTCCAAGCTGCTGCTGCCGCAGCCTCAATATATGAGAGATCTTTTGTTTATCCTTCAGCAAATACATTAGTGTGGTATACAATTCTTTTCGCTGTTATACTGATGTCTTTTAGCATATTGTTGCTACTCCCATTGCCATTATTGTTGGTCTTGTCCTGCAAATGAAAAAAGAAAAGAAAAAAGTGCATTACATGGGGCTTTTGCCTACTAAAGTTCAAAAAGTTGGTAGGCATCCTTTATTTGATATGATGCTTCAACTCATCTGTCAAAATACGTGATTATTCCTTCTTTTTTGACATATTTTTTTTCTTAATTAACTATACTCATCTGAGATTTTTTAATATAAGTTATCTCGGCCAGCAAGCTAGAGTTCTAATGGAGAGGAGAGGAGTCTTGGCATGTCCTGCAACTCAATGCAAGCCCTAGGGCAATCAAGTGCCCCAAGTTTAAGAGGCCGGGGACTCTGTTGTCCTCTATCCTGAACCTGAGTAGAATCAATCACTTGTCTTTCCCATTACCTTCCTTAGCATTTATGCTTCAACATTTATTCATCAATAAGGTATCTATATCACATTAAAAAAACTCCCAATCATGGATCGAAATTTTGTTTCGGTTAGCTTGGAAACAAAATCATCTTGGAAACACAAGGGGAATGACAAGAATTTTGGAAATGTATGAAAATATTAGGAATAAAAAACTAAAACCCATATAAATGTTAATACATTCTCAACTATTAAATAATTGAACATGTTGAGGTATATGAATATTTGATTAACAAAATGTTTAAAAACTTAATTAGGAAAGGGGATTTGCCATTGTAAGAAAGTTGTGAATTTCGAGTTGTAGTAGGATAGAAAAAGAAAAGAAAGAAAAAATACCAGTGTCAGTGACAGTCTTTATTAAAAAATGTACTTTGCAATTACAAATATAGAGAATACGTGACTTAATCATGCTTGTTTTATCTCTCTCTCTCTCTCTCTCTCTCTCTTGTTTTTCTTTCAAATTTCACAGATTCTTTAATATTCTATTCTCATAGCTTGTTTTCTATAGGTTTGAGAGAGAGAGAGCAAGAGAACATTCTATCTAAGCTTCTTTCCTGTGCATTAGCTTTCCCCCATCGTTGATGGTTCAGTGACTAAGGGGTCAGACCAGTTTTCAATGGGTTACTCATTTTGGGAGTGAGAATTTTGTCTAGGATTGGTTTGCCTAATACACTTGCATTCTTGATACGTGGATGATGGAGTAGCACTTCTTTTCTTTTCTGGATTTTTGGATCTAGGTGGGTTGCAAGGAACTACTTCTGTTACATAAATTTTGGCCAGTTGGTCCACAGAGTGCTGCTTACTCTTGCTCCATGTCAGCATTGGTTAAAAGAGATGAAAACTCATGATTCTGGGGGGGTACAAAATCTGTCACTTAAAGGAGTAATGTGACTAACAATGCAATAATTTGACATGATTTGCCAAGATCTTTGGTTTTTATGTTTTGGTTCCTTTTCTTCACTGTTATATATATGGATGAACCACTTATTGGTGCAAGTTGTGAACACTTCAATAAAGATTTTGAAAAATCCAGAAATGCTACATTTCATAGCTGTGGCCTGTGGTGAGACATGTGTCTGGTATTCATAACTGTTTTACACTACAAAACAGTCATTATGTATAACACAAAAGCATGAGGTTAACAAAATTATTCTTTGAGTGCAGGTCCCCTGGATATGCTTTACTTCCCCAAGCACAGAGGCCACTGTCAGACACTATTAACATGGACTCTAGTGGAGAACAATCTTCGACTAGTCAATCGCAACAGCATCCGATTGCAATCCCTGGTGGGCCTGCCAACTTGCCCTTTCCTCACTCTGGTTTTGTCGATTTTCTTGCTCCTGGTACAGATGTGAACTATGGAGAGAGATTTGGCAGCAATCTAAATACACCAGACTCTCAATTAGAGGCCCAGGAAAAAAAATTTCAGAACCAGATTAAGGTATGGTACATTATGTGCTGATCTTTTATCATTTGCCCTCTGTTATGAAATGATTCATCCTATATCTCTTTTATGTTTTTATCCTTTATTCAACTGCTTTGACATCATGATTTATTCCTAGAGTTTCCATAATCACCGTTTGCTTAGCTCAAGATTTTATAACCTCCCTCTATATCACTAATCGATTACCTGTTACTCGTGAAAAAATGAATTGGTTACTTGTTCCCTGTATAATTTATTGGTGAGACATTTCCTATTTTTGTGCTGTGTTGGATAATAAATTCTGGGGTTTTCTGGTTTGTGAATGTATGTATAAATGCATCTATGTTTCCATGCATTATACATATATATGGAGAGAGGGAGGGAGGGAGGTTTTCTATTTTTTATATGTGACATGTACCTATCACTTTCCTTTCTTCTTTTTATTTTTATTTTTATTTTTAATTTAAATAATTGAAATGTACCTACCAACTTTTTCTTTGTTAGTGACAATGTGAAAACTGACAACTTGGAGTGGAAATATTTTGTGGCAACTGACGAGACTTGTTGAATATAAAATCTACAAATAAATTCAACGTGGTTTAAGATATGAATGAATTATTTTGCTGCCATAACAGTTGAACGAGGAAGTGGATATGTTTTCTCAAGAATATGAGTTGATGCATGGTCTTTTTTGTTTTTCCCCGAATTTTTCCCTTTACATGATTGTTTTACCTACTGAATTTTATTTAATTTATTATCTGATGAATTACTTCTTGGGAAAATGGTAGCCCAACTGTACCAGATCTGCCTTGCAAAACATTACTGTGTTATCTGCTTAAAGATGGACTCCATCATCGATGAGCCCTGCCCTGCACCACACTCTCCTGAAAGCCCACTGTAACAAGAAAGGATATAATGGTAACAAGAAAGGACATGATGGATTCTTGTCTCAGCTGTCAATTCACCTATACCGTGCATCTGGCCAAAATATAAATCCAAATCCACTATCTCCACCTGTAGCCAAAGGCCATCCTTTGCATCAAGCACAACAAGAATTCCCAATTCACATGATCATGTCTTTCCAATATCCAACTTACAGTGCCCTGTTTTGCCACTTCTCAATTTAGAGTCAACACATTTATTGACCACAGTAACTGTATTCAAGATTTGTCTACCTCAACAAAAGTATTCTGAGAATCTGAAACCACCACATTCAACGCCTGTTTTCAATCTAGAAATCAACGCCTTTGCCCACGACTTATATGCATGCAACAACAGCAACACCAAGCAAACTAATAGGCTGAAAATCATTGATGTCTTCCGCACATCTTTTCTTTGGAATTAGAACTACAAATGATGCATTTTAGACGTTCTTAAACAACACATGCTCATCGAATAATGTCATCGTACCCAACACCTCTTTCAGCACACTCCAATACTATTGAAAGAATGATAGAATCATCCTATCAGGCCCTGGCTGAAGCCACAACGATGTACATTTCTGCTTCCAACTAATTGCTTCATCTTTGCAATTCTTCTCCTTCCTCCTTCCCCTCTCCTTATCAAAGAAGGTTGCTAACAGCCTTTGTAATCCAATCTCCGAATCTCCTCAAGCACCCTCACTTTCTGCTCCTTTAAGCAGCCAAATTCCTCCACATTCCATGTCTTCAAGTCCTCCCAGCAGTAGCTAGGGTTCTCCACCAATTTACAACCCCTACTCCGATCAACCACGTTATACCAGAAACCGTCTATGTGCAACCACCTTTTTTAAAATTGATTGGTGCCCTACCTATAGTAATGCCACTACTGTCAAGCAGAAGGGGCACATGGTCTGACACCGGCCATAGCAATGGAAGCCAGATGACATTAGAAAAATGCTCCTCCCGTCCCATCGACACAAAAAGCTATCAATCTTGGATAATTTTTTTCCACATATACTTGCTATTTAGTGAACACATGTATGCACTCAAAAAAATATCTGCATATGTTTGTCTATGTGTCCTCTGTATTCTAAGAAACAAATGTTCTCATTCCCCTGTTTAATATTCTAGGGATGTGATCTTTATAAATATCAGATTTGGTTAGGGTTCCACTAAATTGTATATAATGACAATTTTTTGAGTTTTATTTATTTATTTATTTATTTTGTGCAGTGAATGGTGTGCCTTTCTATCCATGCTCTTTTTTTTCTCATCTCAACCAGTCAAAAAAAGCCAAATAACTTGATTTTGTTTTTCTGTCTTGACCTGACCACTTTCTCCCATTTATTTACAATAGATGTTGCAAAGCCAGCTCCACCTCGTACAAAATTCAAGAGCTGAGAAAAGCATGGACACAATTGTGACAGCATCTTCTGACTACAAAGGAAAGGCAGCTGCATCATCATCTTCATCGTGTGTTTCGGATTGTGGTCGACATGGAGAGAGTGAAGAAACAGAGAAGAGGTAACTGGCCTTGCGCAAATGTGAACCTATATTACAAGGGCCTAGAGGCTGTGAATATAGGAAAAGACAAAGGGGTGGCGGCACAGCATTACCGTGTCTGCAAGTCATTTTGAGGTAGTTTTAAGAGCTCTGGAAATGTTGTACTTGAGTAACCTGCTCATTTAAAATTTTCAAGGTCTATAGCAAACAATGCCCCTTGTAAAGGACATTCTATGTAAGCGTGCATGTTTAGTATAGACTGACACACCCCTTCTGTGCTTTCATCTTCTATTTTCTTCCCAGTTTTCCTTTTTATAGTTGGCCATGACTCTGTAATATGCCATTTTCCTTCAAGCTATTTTTTGTGTCAAGAATATGGGGTATATTTGGAATATTAGTCTTTTTGGAGTCCGTCTTTTTTCTTTTTTTGTCCTTTGATCTTCTGGGTTTAATTTATATCCAAAATCTCTATTTTAAACTTTAGTTTCGCCATTGTATATGCTTTTTGAGTATTCAAATTACAATTTATATAGCGCCTAAACGTATGGAGAAAGAGAACAAACAGAGATCAATGAAGCTATGTCATCATCCTAAATTCTCTGCTTGTTGTATTAGTGTTTAGAAGGTGTCATTGAATTACAAGTGCTTGGAGTAATGGGATATGCTTGTGTGTTGTGTACATATGTTCTTTATTTTTTGGGGGGGAAATATTAAACCAATATCTCTATGAAGTGAAAAAGTTTTGTATAGCAATAGGGTACAAGTATCACTATCCTTCTATCACTCACAAATATATATGGCTCTAGTGTTCCCTAAACATTCAACAATATAGCCTATATTTCATTATTTTTACCAATTACAATAATGGAAGGTATTATATAGACATATTCCATTCATATATAAAAATCACTCAAAGTGAACTATATGATGAGAGCGGTGTGCATGTTTCAAAGAGTCGTTAGTATATGATGAGAATAATGTGCATGTTCAACGAGACATTACAAGTGGTGTATTAATATACTTCTGGAGATAATAAATAAGTTTTATTGGCCTTAATATTTTGTAGAAGTCACCTTAGAAGTCTGTATAGTTCGAAAATCTCTGAATTACGGAGGAACTTGGTCCTCTTTAATGACACAAGGTGATTAAGAGTATTTTTAACGGTGGTGCTACATGCACTAATTAATATACTAACTAGTGTACTAACACCAGCTATGACATTATTATTGACTCTACTTATTAATCACATTACAAATATCAAAAATCACTTAAATTATGTCACATCATCAATTGGTATACTATTTAGTATACTAATTGATGCATATAGCATTATTCGTATTTTTAATCAAACCTTCAAATGTTATGATGTATAAATCTTTTTAAGGGTACGACTTCTTTTAAGTTGTCTTATGTCAATTTGAAATAGTATTTGGACTTTGCAAGCTCGTTTTGAGATCGATTTTGGTGATTTAAATAGTTCATTTTTTATGGCTCGTTGAGTATAATATTTATGCAAAAAAATCAAAATTATTAGATATCGGTAACTATATGTTTAAGTCATATTTGTTTGTAAAAAATAGCCGATAAATATAATTTCGATAATAATCATCCATTTTTGTAATACAAATTTAATTCAAACATATAACTATTGATATATGATCATATTATTTTTTTACATAAATATTTTACTCAACGAGTCCTACAAAGCGAATGGTTCAAATTACCAAAATTGATTTCAGAATGGGCCTACTATAATCAAATGCTCTCTTAAGTTGATATGATCAATTTAAGAGAAGTTATACCATTTTTATTAAAAACTTATGTAATTGTATAGGGGGAAAATATTCGTCGCCTTCCGTATTCCTTGTTACCAAGCTCTTCTAAATTCGATGGAACTCTGTCTTACTGTGAACAAACAAGGATGAGCTACCCGATGAGTGGGTTACCGGAAAACCCCTTCGAGGGTCAAGGTAGCTTTCTTGGAGAAGAAGAGAAAATACAGAGCATTGTAGAGAGAGAGTGGCTAAAAGTTGCTTACCCCTTTGAGTCTGATTGCGCCTCATTTTCTAGGCTGGTCATGCAGCCTTAGATTGTGTGCACATTACCTCTGTTGTCCTTTATTGGATGTGTGGCTATACTGCCCTCTTTATTCCTCACAAGTGTATATATGAATACTACCAAACATATTGACGTACACCCAGAGCAATTTCCTTTCCATTGGTCCACGTGGAATACCTAATTGTGCTATACTTGGGTTGCACTAAAGATATTGATTCTGGACATACTGATGCTGAGCTAAGGTATACCCTAGATCAACGCCGCGTACCTTTACGTTGTCGACAAGTGTGACCATTATCAACTTGGCCGTATACCACAGCCTTAATGCGGTCCGTTCGCTCTCTTCGTTTGATCCATCCATCACCAGCTCAATCGATCGGTGAACCCAACCATGATGTATATAGCCATGCCACCTTAGATAGCTTGACCAAACATTACGCTCCATGTTGGCCCAGTTAAACCCAATCTAGCACCACGTTCTGTGTTGGCCCAACACCATATTTCGTGTTAGTCCTACCTGGCCCAACAAAATTACTGTGTTGATTTTGCTTGGCCATTATTTGGCACAAATCCTCCTCTCAGCCATAATTTAACATCCTCTAAAAACTAAGTACTACAATTAATATGTTAAATTTATTATTTTATTATATATAATTTTTAATTTAGTTTGTGTTTTCAAATTTGTAGACAAACTTCTTAAAGTGGGTCCGCATAATAAATAAATAATATATTTTGAGATCCTTGCTCTTGTCTACCAAATATCAATGTAGGCTTTTTGTAGTTTGTAATAATTTTTTTTCCTTGTATTTTGTTTTCCTTTTAATATATTGCATTTTTTTGCTTCTCAAAAAAAATAAAATAAAATAAAATCAAATCAATAAATAAATTTAGACAAACTATAAAAAATAATTTATGATTGGGCACTAGTAACAAATAAAATCCTATATATATATATATTTTTTTTTATATTATTTGAATTTTAAATTAGAATGAATTTTTAAAATTATATTAATTTATACCATCAATGGAGCAAGGATATTTTAGACAATTTAACTATTTTTTGTCAGTGATGCTAGATGGTAGCGGTGGTTATAAATTGGGGAAGAAATGAGAATGTCAATGAATTGGGTAGGGAAGGGAAGTAGTAGCGGTGAATGGGCAAAAGAGGGGTGATAGTGGATTAGGGAAAAACAGAGATGGTGATGGACAACTAGAAAGGTGAAAAGTGATCGTCAACAGTAATTAAGGGGGAAAAACTGATTGAATAATCTAAATTGCTAATTCCCTATTAACAAATACAAACAAATGTTTAGAATTGATATTATTTTAAAATTTAAATTGAAACGATTAAAAAAATAAAATTTAATTTGATGTGGAGATCAAATCTTGAAGATTTTATTTATTAGACTTTTAAATAAATTTTGATTAAAGGTTAAAGGAAATATCAAAATGTTACATTTTGAATTGTTACTTTAAAATTTGGAATTAGTTGGGAGATAAAGTTGGCAAACATTCGAGGATCCCCGAATCATGTCTTTAGAGATTCATTAGGCTTCTAACGAGACACACACACACCACACACATCCCACATCACACACTACTCTATTGCACTGCCCAGTTTCGAAGAAGCCTTCTTTGGTCTTGTTTTTAAAATTTGGAATTAGTTGGGAGATAAAGTTGGCAAACATTCGAGGATCCCCGAATCATGTCTTTAGAGATTCATTAGGCTTCTAACGAGACACACACACACCACACACATCCCACATCACACACTACTCTATTGCACTGCCCAGTTTCGAAGAAGCCTTCTTTGGTCTTGTTTTTAGGTTGCTCTATAAAAACAAGAGGGAACACCTCTCCCTAATATAAACTATTTCAAAGTACTCTCTCTCTCTCTCTCTCTTTTTTTCTCTCTCCCCTCTCACAGCTGCTTCAATTTATGGGGTCGGGTATGGATAACTTGCAAGTTCCATAAAAGAACCTCCGAACTAGGTACAGATAACTTGCCAATTCCATAAAGGAACCTCCAGCCAAGTACAAATAAAGTGCCAGTTCCATTAAGAAACCTCCGGTCCGGGTACAGATAGCATACTTGAATCATAGCATTAATGTCATATATATATGTCAGAGGTGGACAATTATTCATAGTGTAAATACATAGCATTCATGAAACAGATCTTAGTCTATATACATAAAATAATTTAACTTGAACATAATTTTACTAAGTTATTACTCACAGATAACCAGTTGCTCCAAATAGATGAGTAGAGTAGGTAATTCACTTAACTTAAGGAGCGTGATGTAACAACCCTCGTCACTGTTAATGATTGATTATCGACATCTTAAAATTGAACCGACAGACTGATAATTGAACTGATTGAACTATAGAACTAACTGACTAAAATTTGAAACTGATTGATTGACTGTACCTGTTTAAATGCATATTTTATCTGTTGCCCGTTTGCTTATCTGTTCATATTTCCGTGTTTAAACTGCAAATTGAAGGCCTTATCGGCGGCCGAATCCAAAATTGATTGATGTTCCATGATCAGTAGAAATAATGTGATTTTATGGTGTGTTTACCTGAAATGTGATTTGGTATGATTAAATTAGATTAAATAGGTTGAATTGCATAGTTGGCTTTAATTACAACTTTGCCACTTAAGTGGCCCACTACTTGAATCATCTTTGGGCCTTATCATGCATTCAACAAAACATATCATCAGTTCATTCCCCCTTGTTTGAGTCGACCTAGAGAGAAAGGGGGAGAGAAATTGAGTTCATCTTGTGTTTTTGTTTAGAGACTTGAAGAAATTGTAGGGGATTTGCCTAATTGAACTTCCACACTTGTAATTGAAGATCTAGGTAAGGAATTGAACCCCTCATTCTTGTATTTAAGATTGTTCATGCATGTATGATTCATGTCAAGTTTAGTGGATTGAGTCATGAAATAGCTCTATATGTGAGTCAGAATCCATGCATGCATGTTTATATTGTTAAGTTTTGAGGATGTAGTTCATAATTCCTCACATGCATGTTCATGTTTGGAGAGTAGATCATGGATTCATCATGATTTTGGAAGTTTAGACTCATTTGAACTTGCTTTGGAGCTTTGAAGTTGATTGGATTCATGGACATTGCATGTTCATCATGTTCTTGAGAATTGATTTGAAAATGAGTTTAAATAAACTACCCTTGGGCTTTGATTTTATAAATTGAGCTTGGAATCATGTAATATTATGAGTTTACAAGAGTTTTTCAGAAATTTAGCCCAAGAAGATCGATTTTGATGCTTTGAAACTTGATTTTGACCTTGGAGTTCAAATTTGGAATTTCCAGATTTTGGTCGTCCGCTCGAGCGGGGGAAGTGTCGCTCGAGCGGGGAAATCGAGCTCCCAGCATCTCTCACTGTTTTACAGTCCGCTCGAGCGGGGGATTGTACGTTCAAGCGGAGGCTTGTGTCACATGCTCGAGCGAGGGAGTTGACGCTCGAGCGGGGACCTTTGTTGCATGTCCTCGGCGAAACTGTCTTTGGAAGCGAGGAACTGCTTTTTTCAAATTCAGCTGTTTCGAGTGCATCTTTGCATCCTCATTCCATTCTAGGCATTCTTAGGCCTAGTTTAAGACATCTTAATGAGGATATAGATGTAGAACCACACCGAGGCAAATTAGGGATTAAGTTATTATCTTTCCTAATCGCGTAGCTTAGCGTGTGTGTTCAATCATTAATCGTGTAGGGTTGGCTTACCGAGGAGACGCTCTAGCTAACCGTAGCCCAGAACTCTGTGAGTAACAATTGTGTAAAGATATGTTCAAGTGATTATCTTTTGAATCTTGAATCGAATCAAGCATTTCTTGGGGTATTGTTTACTGAATGAATGTATGTCCTTTATTTCTGAACTGTACTGTGGCATCCTTAGCACTTACTGTTTGCTATTACTGTTACAGAAATATCTGTCGGTTCCCTCGTTGGAACCATTCACATCTTGATTGATGGCCATCAATCGATTCGGTCTTTTAGGACCCATCACATCTTATCGCTATTGTCACAGATATCTCTGGAGCATAGTGCTGCACAGACCTAAGTACTACAGTGTGAGCCACCTCTAGAATCTGTGCGAGACACCTCTTGAGTCCATACTGGACTTTAAGCCAATCTGTGAAATCTGGAGCAAAGTGCTGCACGGACCTAAGTGCTACAGTGTGAGCCACCTCTAGAATCTGTGCGAGACACCTTTTGAGTCCATAAGAACTGTCATCATTCTTTATCACATTACTATTCTTGTACTAACATCAGTCTTGACATCGCTATTACCACCGTCTTTGTTTGCTATCGGATGTGCCACGTACGATTACTATGATTTCTAAATGATTGATATGACATGAAGTATAAGCCAGCGACTATATAACTGATTTACCGAGGCAAACGACTGTTTAAAATACTGAAAGGACTTTCTTTCTTAACCCCTTTACGCATTATGTTATTTACTGAGCTTTAGCTCACTGCTCATATATATATATGTAGGTGTACAGGCACCGGACCGTTGCTAGAAGCGTCAGGGTAAACTCCAGTTTTGTCAAGCCAACCTTTGTGCCTCACTTTGAGGTTCTAGTACTGTTCAAGCTATGGCTTAGGGGTGTCTTAATCTCCCCATCTATCTCTGTATCTGTGTTGTACTACTGTATAGACTGAATATTTTGCCTTTGTGCATCTTGTTTAGTAGAGATTAAGTCCTGCATCAATGATTTGTAAATATTGTGCATACTGTTTGCATCATGTATATATCTATGTATGTATGAAAAATCTTTTGCATACTGATATCATGACTCATTGGATCTTGTTTATTTACTATATTGGCTTCGCCATGCCCTTTGTATTCTTGTACATCTATTAGCGGGCCTTGGTAATCTCGGATTCTTGGCGATTCTGATGCTAAACCGATAGGGGCGGGTTTGGGTCGTGATAGAGTGGTATCAGAACGATACTTAACCACGAGTTATACCGCACACACGTGTCCAAATGAGCTATAGGATGTCCTAGAAAAGCAATTAGGGCATTACATGAGCATGATAAGTGTGTGGCGATGACTTGAATAAATATGCTAATGTGATTAATGTGTTTAAGTATGCAACTGTCTATGCTTATGAGTACCGTACTGCTTATGTGAAATGAAACGAAACTTATATGCATAACTGACGAAGTTAAGTGGAAAGGGGTCATGTGACCGTACCCGAGTTGAAATGAAAGCATACACACGTCTGTTCTGGAATGAAATGTGAAATCAGTAAGAACCTCTCCTATATTGCTAATCACCCTATTTGTATGTAAATAAGGGAAAGGACAAGGAACGTAGGCGAAACCGAATCTTCTGATGCTAGAGCTAACAGGATAGAAGGAATGGTTGAAGCCTTAACCGAAAATCTGAGATAATAAAGGCATACATGCCTGAATCAACTGATTATGATCTGATAACGCTAATACAGAAACCCAAATAAACTGAAGCCACTGGAATTTCTGGGAGGTATTGAATCATCGAAAACTGGGACTTGGGTTTAGAAACTGAGAAATATGTGAAGTTTTCTTCGAAAAATACTTTCCCTAATCCATCCGAGATAGGAAAGTACCTGAGTTTGAACAACTTGAGTAAGGTGATAAGACTGTGGTCGAATATGAGGTAAAATTTACCTAGCTAGTTTGATAGGCACCCCACATGATAGATACTGACTACAAAAGACTAGAAAAGAACTGAAGGTGGGCGTGACCTAGATGTGTTTGACTGAATCGACGTTTTAAAACCGTCAAAGTGTGTAGATGTCCTGGATAGAGTATAATGCCTGAGACAACGTAGCAGCATTGAAATATCCAAATCAACATCGTCAACTGAATCAGAAAGAATGAAACAGAAGTAACAGAAAGTGAAAATGACCTTTTGAACTGTACTAGAACTGTTGAACATGGGAATATCTTATGATTGACTGTAATTCGAGAAATTTGTACGACTATGATTTGTACTGCATTGTTACGTATTGATGGACATTATTGAATGAACGGACCCTTGAACTCGAATTATACACGCGAACTGTTTGTGTGTGAGACTGCTGAAACTAAGAACCCATATTGGCTTGTAAAGATGAACTTCTGCTTATGAATTTGTGAACGAATGCCTACATGAAAACTGATTTTGAACTCACGCCTGTATATATGTTCCCATGCTTGTAATACTGTTAAGACTGAAAGGAATAGACTGTAAATAATGAATCTCTTGAAATCTACTGTTGATGAGAAACTATTTTGTATTGTACATCAAACTCGCGAATCCGTATTGGGAATGTTAGTAGACTCTGAACATGCACATACATGACGATACCTTTGCTCGGAATGATTGTTATGATTTTTGTTCAATGATCTAACCGTTGGGATTATGACTCCGGGATTGTGTGACTGAATAAAGACCCCAAATGATAAACTCTAGACTGTGAATTGTGATTGTGGATGATTGACATGACTGTTTGATTAGGCTTGCGAGCCTATGTCTTAGTGACTATATGACTGATTTGGGAACCCTCGTATGACAACTCACTATTATGCGTCACCGAGAACCCCGTGTGATGTATTACTGTGTACCATATGCTTATATGAATGATTTATTTGGAAATTGCTATATTGACTATGATGCTTACCTCTCAACGTGAATAACTGCATACCTGTGCACTGCCTGTAAACTTATTGGGAGGAACACGTGGTATATGACCCGTACTGCTTTGATATGAATTGTAATGGTACCAGACTCTGATGTAAGTTTGACAATTGATGAACTTAGACTAACTGTGAGACGACTGACTATGTACCGAAATGACCGTAGTATGAACTCATGTACCTCATTTGGAAATGATAGGAATGGAACTGTTATCCGATCTAATTTGATAGAACGGTGAGTTGATGAAACCCTTTGTGTAACTGATAGAATTTCTGTTGGATGCTTGTGCTTTGAACTTTTACTTGAAATGATTGGGCAGAACTTGCATCTGACATGACCTGGTCGAACTTTCATCGAAGTGACCTGAGAGAATCCTTATTGAGAAAGCTATTATCAGATTGCTTACAATGTGGAAAAACTGGGTACATGACACGTGATTACTTACCCGGTACTACCGTTATGACCATGAACTTGATTGACTAGGGAATAATTGTTTGGTGATTACTGTACTTTAGAACTGATGGGATCTGTTGACAACAGACTAGTTTGATCATAAACTCTGACTGTCTGGAAGTATATGTAATCTGTATGACTGTTTCCGTATTGACACATAGTATGGTCGAATCTGTGAGGATTGAAACTGATGAATAGTATATGAATGATTGCTTCAGAATTTCACCTACTGCTATGGGAGTAATGTACAAATTCGCCTTATGTTTCCGATAACTCCCGAATGAACTGGACTGACTGTGATGGCTTACTGAATTGAGAACCAAATTGAACTAAGACCGGGTGAACAACTCAGAAGAGAATGAATCGAAACTCTGTAACTTAACGGGGGAAATTACTTATGAAACTGAGACCAGCGCAAATCTATAACCCCGATAAGTACTTGATATAAGTAGTGTGAATACTACTACTGTGCAAATGTATTCACGTTCTATGTCACGAAATAAGTTTTGTTTTCTGAAATGCTATATATTGTGTACTGAGTGACTGTTCAAGCTCTGATAAGTATTCGTGATACATGTTAGCTACCCGTTATCGGAAGTTCCTTTATGGAACGTATATCTGTCTGTACTGTGTTATCCGTACCGGAGGCCTCATCATGGGGGGGCTCAGCATCTGTCCTGTTTTGTTCTGTTACCCGTTTTCGGGATTCCTTTATGGAATTGGTTATTCATAACCACCACGTGACTGTATCTGTTCTGTACTGTATCTGTCCTGCACTGCATCTGTTATGTATTTATTTTGTATCTGCTCTAGTAGTGCTAATGAATGCACCATGTATACATAAGCAAGAATTGTGCATCTACGTATGCTGTGGACAAGAATATGAAAATGAACATGTATCTGAATCTGTCCGTGACCTTAAGATCCGAGCATGTATAAGACTCTATTTTAATACGGACACTAATCTCTGTATACAATTTATGATTCTATTTCCGTGCATTGCTAAGATTGAGATTGGGTCATACATCCTGTCTTCTTCCGGAATGAAGGAGATTCGAGTTTGGAGGACCAAACTCTTTATAAGGAGGGGAGACTGTAACAACCCTCGTCACTGTTTACCGATTGATTACTGATTGCCGTTAAATTGGAACTGATTGTGACTGATAATTGAACTGATTGAACTATTGAACTGACTGACTGAAATTTGAAACTGATTGATTGACTGTACCTATTTAAATGCATTTTCTATTTGTTGCCCGTTTGCTTATCTGTTCATATTTTCGTGTTTAAACTGCAAATTGAAGGCCTTATCGGCAGCCGAATTCAAAATTGATTGATGTTCCATGATTAAGAGAAATAATGTGATTTTATGGTGTGTTTACCTGAAATGTGATTTGGTATGATTAAATTAGATTAAATAGGTTGAATTGCATAGTTGGCTTTAATTACAACTTTGCCACTTAAGTGGCCCACTACTTGAATCATCTTTGGGCCTTATCATGCATTCAACAAAACATATCATCAGCTCATTCCCCCTTGTTTGAGTCGACCTAGAGAGAAAGGGGGAGAGAAATTGAGTTTATCTTGTGTTTTTGTTTAGAGACTTGAAGAAATTGTAGGGGATTTGCCTAATTGAACTTCCACACTTGTAATTGAAGATCTAGGTAAGGAATTGAACCCCTCATTCTTGTATTTAAGATTGTTTATGCATGCATGATTCATGTCAAGTTTAGTGGATTGAGTCATGAAATAGCTCCATATGTGAGTCAGAATCCATGCATGCATGTTTATATTGTTAAGTTTTGAGGATGTAGTTCATAATTCCTCACATGCATGTTCATGTTTGGAGAGTAGATCATGGATTCATCATGATTTTGGAAGTTTAGACTCATTTGAACTTGCTTTGCAGCTTTGAAGTTGATTGGATTCATGGACATTGCATGTTCATCATGTTCTTGAGAACTGATTTGAAAATGAGTTTAAATAAACTACCATTGGGCTTTGATTTTATAAATTGAGCTTGGAATCATGTAATATTATGAGTTTACAAGAGTTTTTCAGAAATTTAGCCCAAGAAGATCGATTTTGATGCTTTGAAACTTGATTTTGATCTTGGAGTTCAAATTTGAAATTTCCAGATTTTGGTCGTCCGCTCGGCGAAGTGTCGCCGGCGAAATCGAGCTCCAAAGATCTCTTCTTGTTTCTGATCGCCGGCGGAGGATTGTACGTTCGAACGGAGGCTTGTGTCACATGCTCGAGCGGGGACCTTTGTTGCATGTCCGCTCGAGCAAGGGAAACCTACGCTCGAGCGGGGAACTATTTTTCTGAAAATTCTGAAACTGTTTTCTGAGTGCATCTTTGCATCCTCATTCCATTCTAGGCATTCTTAGGCCTAGTTTAAGACATCTTAATGAGGATATAGATGTAGAACCACACCGAGGCAAATTAGGGATTAAGTTATTATCTTTCCTAACTGCGTAGCTTAGTGTGTGTTCAATCTGTTAACTGTGTAGGGTTGGCTTACCGAGGAGACGCTCTAGCTTACCGTAGCCCAGAACTCTGTGAGTAACAATTGTGTAAAGATATGTTCAAGTGATTATCTTTTGAATCGAATCGAATCAAGCATCGAATCGCATCGAATCGATATTATTCTTGAATGAATGTATGTCCTTTATTTCAACTGCATCAGGCATCCTTAGCACCTCTTGTTTCTTTATTCTTTATTCTGAAATATCTGTCGCTTCCTCGTTGGAACCATTATTTCTTGATTGATGGCCATCAATCGTTGCTTTGGTCTTTTAGGACATATCTTACATCTTCATCTTTATCACAGAGATATCTCTGGAGCAAAGTCTTGCATGAGACCTAAGTACTACAGTGTGAGCCACCTCTAGAATCTGTGCGAGACACCTCTTGAGTCCATACTGAACTTTAAGCCAATCTGTGAAATCTGGAGCAAAGTGCTGCACGGGCCTAAGTGCTACAGTGTGAGCCACCTCTAGAATCTGTGCGAGACACCTCTTGAGTCCATAAGAACTGTCTTCATATTCTATCAATTCTTTGATCTTATCAAGCATTATTATCAGATTGTCTATCACATTACTATCAGTACTAACATCAGATCGAATCGCTACCATTACATCATCGCTTTGCTATCGGATGTGCCACGTACGATTACTATGATTTCTAAATGACTGATATGACATGAAGTATAAGCCACCGACTGTATAACTGATTTACCGAGGCAAACGACTGTTTAAAATACTGAAAGGACATTCTTTCTTAACCCCTTTACGCATTATGTTATTCACTGGGCTTTAGCTCACTGCTCATACATATATATGTAGGTGTACGAATCTTTGGACCGCTGAAAGCATCGGGGTAAACTCAGTTTTGTCAAGCCAACCTTTGTGCCTCACTTTGAGGTTCCAGTACTGTTCAAGCTATGGCTTAGGGGTGTTTTAATCTCCCCATCTATCTCAGATACTGTTGTACTCAGTATAGATGAATATTTTGCCTGCATCGCATCTTGTTTAATAGAGATTAAGTCCTGTCTTGAATGATCAGTAAATATTGTGCATCTTGTTACATCGTGTATATATCTATGTATGTATGAAAAATCGTTTTGCATACAGACTGTCACAGCTCATTGTTCACTGTTTATTTACTATATTGTCTTCCGCCATACCCTCAGATCAGACATCAGACATCATAAGCGTGCCTTCTAATCTCGGATTCTTGGCGATTCTGATGCTAAACCCATAGGGGCGGGTTTGGGTCGTGACACGTGACCTATACAACATAATAGATACATACATTGGAACACACGCTCGGATTGTACATAACTTATTTTATTTGTTCTTGGTATGTTTCTAGCCTTTATCCTCATCATGGTGTATTGATCTTGGCCTAGGAATGCCTAGGATGAAATGAGGATGCAAAAATGTATTTGAAAATATTTTTCAAAACTTGCTGAAAATAAGGCGCACGCTCGAGCGTGGCTTTCCTCGCTCGAGCGGGCTTGCAAAACGTGAGGGTCCGCTCGGACGTAACTTCTTTTGCTCGAGCGGTCTGCAAACTTTGAAAAAGTAGTGGTTGCTTGATTTTCATGCTCGATGAACGCTCGATCCCTGCTCGAGCGTAAAACTCAAACCTTTGCTCGAGCATGACTTTCGTCGCTCGATCTACAAAAACACATAAACTTCTGGGAGCATGCATTTCACGCTCTCGCTCAAGCGGAAGTGCAAGATTACAGGGTCGTCGCTCGAGCGTAGAATCTGACGCTCAAGCGGAAGTGTAAAATCTGAAATTTCCAGATTGCACTCTCCAACTCCAAGCTCAAATTCTACATCCCAAAACTTATCTTCTTGGGCCAAAACTTGAGGAAACATTGAGAAACTCATAAAACATCATGAATTAAGGATCATTTTAAGAAATCATGGCCCAATAGCTTGCCAATTATGCAAAAATTCAACTTAAAATTTATGAATGCTCAATAAACATGACATGCATAAATTTCTTTGAACTTAATCTTCTCAAAACATGATCAAATGCTACAAAACAACATGAAGCTTGATGATTTCCCAAAATTAAGATGAATTCAAGACATGCATGAGGGAATTCTTAGAAATTAAACTCAAAATATGAGAAAATATGCATGTATGCATGGTATGGCTCAATACTCTTCATTTCTAACTCAATTATTACATTAATCAACTCAATTCTCAAGTTAAACACTTAAACCTCTCATATTCATAAACTCATCAACTCAAAAGCAAGACCAAAGGCTTAATCTCTTACCTTAAACCTTGAATTGACAAATGTAAGGACTCAAACTTCTAAATGCTCTTCAATTCTTCAACAATTTCTAGCAATCCCCCTCTTTTCTAGCTTTGATCCCAATTTCTCTCCTCCTCTCTCTCTCACACATTTGGAGCTTGAAGTTAAGGAAATGAGGGTGCAAAACAAATAAACTAGTGGGGTCATAGTAGCCTTATTTAGGCTTAATTAAGAGCTGGTTAATTAATTGACATTAATTATTCTAATTTAATCATTCTGAATCGGATTTTAATTAAACTCACCATAATGTTCTAAAAATTCCAAATAACACATAAATCAAGTCAATTTCTGAATCAAATGCCGATAAGGCCTTCAATTCGCAAACCAAATAAAAACATGAACAGATCTTTCTACGTTAAACAGATATAAACACAAATTAATGCAATGCACATGTAATTAACTCAGGATTTCTTCTTAATTACTTGTTAGGCTTACTTAAGTATGAATTAGCGCTAATCATAGGTCAGGATTGTTACAATCATCATGCTCACCACGACATAAACGATGGGAACGATTGGCAAAAAATTAAATTAACTAAAACCACCCTTCAACACATTAGTGATTTGGACACAAGGAGGCAGGGGCTTGGACATTATTATTATTACTTCATTTTTTATTTTTATTTTTTTGGGGAGGGGGGGTTTGCAGGTTGCAATTTTTTTTTTTAAATTAGCGATAACATTGATGCAAATCAAACTTACAACGATTACAATTAGATTACATTAATGAAAAAAAGTGGCCGAAGTGAAAATGCATCATGAGTTAGAAAACATATCTCAACCACATTGGCATATGGAACGTCAAAACCCATCGAAAAATAGAAAGCAAAAGAGGAAATCTGACCTCACAATAAAAAATAATAATAATAATAACATTTCCATTCTTTCCAAAACAGAAAAAATAATACAAGCATAGCGAAAAGGTATGCCACCTAGGGGAATCTACATATAGCGCTTGATCAAAGGGACTCCAATAAAGTAAATAAGCATCAATTAGCAATTAATAAAAGACCAAGATCATCAACATTATAGAAATGGCACAAAATCTGTCCATTAATAAAAAGAGGACCAAGATCATGATCAACATCAGTAAACGCTGTGAAGCAGCAATGAAGTTCATCGTTTGAAAAATCTGAGACTCAACTATCTTTGATGTTTGGTTTTCCCAAAATATAATTTAACCCAAAAACGACTCTAATCTTGACTAAGTCAACAACTTATTGGGGAGGAACCAACAGTGTGACCAAAAAAATAGAGTGACTAATAGAACAAAATAACAGCATAACTCATGTGCCCTAACCTATTTAGTTGGAACATGCCTCTCTTTTTCTTTTCTTTTTTATGCCCTATTTTTTGTAAGGTTAATATTGTAAATTTGCGTGTAATTTTCATCTCTCATAACCAAGTGAGTCAACTCAGTCAAATAATAACGAAATTTTATATTTGAAAAATAAGTGAGACTCTTTTTTGGAGACTCCCATAACTTCTAAAGTGATCTACACTAGGGGTGAGCGCAGGTCGGTTGCGGTCACAGAACCTTCAATTCACCATCCGTCTGTCAAATTGGCGGATTGGAGAAAATTAATCCTAATCCGCATCCGTCCTTCAATCCGGCGGATGTGGATTGAGCGGATTGGCGAATTGGCAGATGGATTTGAATTGGTTTGGCGGTTTAAAATTTTATAAATTTTTAACATAATTTAACTTGTGCACTTCTTCAAAAAAAAAAAAAAAGTATTACAACCAATGATTTAAAAAAGAATTACAATCATTGCATGTCTCATCCAAAGAAAAAAAGTTTAAAACTTTAGAATATTACAATCATTGCATGCCTCATCCACATATTACAATCACAGCATGCCTCATCCACATAAAGTATTACAATCTATGATTTTTAAAATATAAAAATAATTCAAATCACCAAAATCATGAACAAAGTAGTAGTAAAAGTTGTATGCCTCTGTATTGTTACATCTATATCTGTTTTTGAAAACAAAAACCAACTAGCATATATAATCTTTTTTATTTATTATTTTTAGAGTTAGATTTAAAAATAAAAAATATAGATAAATAATACATTTATTTTTTTTAATTAAAAAAATATATTTAAGTTGAAAACTCTTTTTTAATAGAATATTTAAATTTTTTTTTAATTGAAAACACAAACAGAATATCTAAATAAATTGAAAACACAAAGTCTTACAAATTACTAGGGGTGCTCGTGGTTTAACGGTTCGGTTGCGGTCAAAGGAATCTAAAATCCGTTATCCGTCCAAAACTAGGTGGATTGAAAAAAAATTAATCTGCAACCGTCCGCTCGTCGCCATACATCCGTTCAAAATGCGACGGATCGGTTCGGTTCGGTTGATTTGGGTGAATCGATATATTTGCTGCTCACTACTAATCT
This sequence comes from Camellia lanceoleosa, assembly GCA_025200525.1. Lineage (NCBI taxonomy): Eukaryota > Viridiplantae > Streptophyta > Magnoliopsida > Ericales > Theaceae > Camellia > Camellia lanceoleosa. The sequence goes on along the minus strand of CM045770.1, from coordinate 113,630,768 downwards.
ACACCACTCCATGATGTAAGTTCCACTTATATATCATGGGTGGTGTGAATCACTTTTTAAAAGTTTTGAGTCTCCAAAAAAAGGAGTCTATCATTGTTGTTTATATTTAGACGGAAAGAGGGAGAAGGAAGGAGGCAAGTCGTGAAGGAGGAAAACGGTGAGGAAGGAGTATACAACCGAATGTAATATATAACAACAATCTACCATGTAAACTACTCTGCAACTCTGACTCAACTATTTATCTTCATTGTTCCAATTAATTGTTATTTTTTAAAAATAAAAAATAAAATAATTGACTGTATGTTTTAAGCGGTGGTGGGTTTATAATTGATTTGTAACTGTGAATTTTTGCTGAGAGAAAGTTTAGAAACCAGTTGTGCTGCTTTGAATTATGATAAAAAGAAGGGTAAATTACATTGACACCCTTTGAGATTTGGTCTAATTACTATCTATTTCTTGACGTTTTGGAAATTACATTTCCACTTTGTGGTTAATAGTCTCATTTCACAAACTCTTTACTTATATAAAAAATAACAACTCCTAATAAAAAAACAGAAGAAATTATATTAAAAAAAAGGTGAAGGAATGGAAAAAAAAAAAAAAAAAAAAAAAGAAGAAGTAAGTAAAGCAAAGGAAAAAAAAGAAAGAGTGCATGAGTTTAATGTCTTCATTCCGTCTGAATAATTACAATGACAGGGGGGTTAGTGTAATTTTCCCAACGTCAGGGGGTAATATGTATTAAACCTAAATCTCAGGGGGTGTAAGTGTAATTTACCCTAAAAAGAAATAGAGATCTTTGTACTCTGTTTTTTTGTTGTTTACATTTCTTCAATTCTATTTTTTCTTTTCTTTCAGGTCTTATCAATTCTAGTTTCTTAGCAATGTTTTGGCAATGAATCTAAGATTTTGACTGGTGAGTTTTGAAATAGGATTTATTTATTTATTTTTGAGTTTTGATATTAATTTTAATTTTACTTTTGTTGGTGAATTTTGATTTTGATTTTGATTTTGTTTTTGATGGTTGTGGGTTGTCTTGTTTGGTGGCGGTGGGTGACAAACGGGTGGCCGGTACTCGGTGGTGGATGTGTGTGGTAGAAGGAAGGTGGTTGTTTGCTGTGGAGGAGGAGGGAGGAGAATAGAATAGGTGAAATATCTATTTTATCCCTTGAAAATGGTCATATGTCATCCATGTATATATTTTTCTTATCTTTTAGAGCAAAATGACACTAAATATAGAATTTAAGATTAAAATCGAGTCATTTGAAAATATAAAAATCAAAATGATACAAAGATGATGTTTGGAAACAGTTTAGACAAGCTATTTTAGTCTCAAACATAAAAAAAGTCGTGTAACCTGCATTGTAGCTGAGTATTAGAGCTGCAGTCTAGCTATATGGCATTATTGGAGCTGCAGTCCAACGGTCCAACTTTAATTAATTTTTTACAAACAAATTTTTGCACCCAATGGAACACAGGACAGAGGTGGCAGTGTCCTCACTGCCACGTGGACATGTACCTTGTGTATTTTATAAATATGTCTATGGGTAATTTGGTAAATTTACATTTAACCATCATTTCAAATACATTTTCCAATACTACAACTCTTAAAAAATCAATTCCATCTTCTCAAACACAAAAACTAAAATAGTTTCCTAAAATAACCAAAAAACCAAAAAGTTTAAAAAAAATTACTTTCCAAACACTCACAAAAAGTAAAATATACGAATTATGTGTGTAATTTATCCATTTATATACTTTAGGTACATAGTAGACAACTTTGGGACTCAGTAGATAATTTGACGGTAATTTAGGAATAAAGTGTAATAAACCCATGGAAGAAATAAGCCTTTTCTATAAGGTTATGTTTTGTTTATAAATTTGAGAATGAATTTAAAATGATTATATTTTATTTTTATTTCACAAACCTTTTTTCTTTTTACTTTTTAAGTAAATTTATGAATCAAACACGGCGTAAAAATAACAAAGCCTAAAATCATTGCTCAAAAAGTAAGTCTAAAGTCATTTCACATAAATATTGTGAAATCATGGTACCTTATAAAACTAACAAAATAGATTGAGCTAAAAAAAATTGTTTGGCAATCACTTTTTAAAGCTAAAAATTCTAAATTTTTCAGACTTGTATGGGCAAAAATGAATTGCCAAACGAGCCTATGACTTAAATCTCGTTTGAAAACATACTATTTTAATATTTTTAAATTTTTTAATTAAAATATAAAATTAAAAAATAAAAATTAATATGTTTAAAATAACTTTTTAATTCTTTATAAAAAGATGTACATAAAATATAAAAAAAATAATAAATATTTGATTTTTTTATATAAATTGTTAACTTTTTATTTTTTTTTAATAATTTTTTAATTTTTAAACTAAACTATTAAATTGTCAAATGAGGTCTTAATGACCTTAAAAAAACAGCAAGTTTGGCTTTTAAGCAACTCCCAAAATAAGACGACCTATAAATTCAACTATAGGCTATTTAAGGGAAAATGAAACAATAAAAAAAGTAGTACAAATTAAATTTAACAATAGTAAACCCATTTTGTAATAATAGACCAAACCCATTAAATGGACTTAGGTCTCGTTTGCCATGCAACAGTATTATCTTAAAAATCAAAAAATTATTTAAAAAAATCAAAAAGCTTATAACATATACTAAAAAATCAAAGATTTTTTTTTTCTCTACTTTTTACACATCTTTTTGTAAAAAACTAAAATATCATTCTAAACCTACTAATTTTTTTAATATCATATTTTAATTAAAAAATTAAAAAAATACTAAAATAACCTATTCGCAAACGAGGCTAGTCTGTTTGAATTACAACTAGAAAGCTCTACACAAATGTTGAAAAATTACACTTTAAAAAACCACTCCAGAGTTAAAATTCAAATACAAAACCACAATAAAAACCTACAATCCTCAAAGTGCATTATGCTTACAACATAAAAAGATATAAGAAACAGAATAAACAATCCCACCAAATTTTTTATTTAATTAATATATATGCAAGAAACTATTATATTAGAAGCGACCATTGATTCAATGGTTAAGACTTAAGCTAATAATCTTGAGATTATGGGTTCAAGTCTTACGACTATCACTTTATGCATTATACCGAAAATTAGGTCCTAAACACACATTAATGTATACTAATTGATCGTTACTTTTTTTTTTTTGAACTATTATATTCTAAAGTTTGAAGCTTTTTAACAGAAATTTACGCCACCAGTGCGAAGAAAGCAGCGCATATTTCGAGGAAGAGGAAAGGGGGGCCATGTATTCTTTGCAAGTCCAGAAGATACATCTCTTCACTGGCTTTGTAAAGCTGTAGAAATTACAGACATGGTAAAGAACTATATATATGTATGAATCAAATTGTTGGAAACTTAATGAATAATCTCAAATTATTTCTAAAACTAGACAAAACTCTGTTTGATCGAATTTAGTTTACATCCTTGTACTAAAAAATCAGTCCAATATTTTTAAAATTTTAAAGAAACCAACAATGTGTTGAAAAGTGGTAATTCTACTCACACATTAAAAATATTCTCAATTCACACCATTATACCAATTTCCGAACAAAAATAAATTGTTTGAACAAAAACCCTGTTCAATAGTTGATATCCGAACAATTGATTTTTGTTTGAAAATTGATATCCGAACCAAAAAAAAATATATGATGTGAAATGAAACAAGCATTGTGTGCAAGCTCCCAATGACGAACGATTATTTCTATCGCTTTACTAGGCATAGGCTTGATCAACAAAGCAAGTACACGATAAGTCATTACCTGAATTTCGAACTTGAGAGCATTTTGCAACCTAATACCCAATATGCTCGTACTTATAATTGATGACTCAAGGCCATGGACATCGTTTATCAGAGTAGGACCACCATTAAGTGTATTTTTGGGATATGCAGAAAATTCAGGTGCCCAGAGGCATTTCATGTTGTAATGCCCGATCTCCTTCCATCGCACATTTAACTTCTCAAGGACCTTTAAAACAACTGTCATTGTCTCACGGGGAGATATTTGAGACTGTACAGAAAACATAAAACCAACAAAATCTACATTAATAAATATGGTCAAGGCATTTACAACAAAAAAGAAGAAACAGTCAAAAACTAAAAACCAAAACAAAACCTGAAACCCAAGAGCCCACTTTTTTTGAACAGGAGCCGGTGGTCTCGTGTATGTTTCATCACGGTGGACATGCACTGGAGGCTGCAGAATCCAAGGTTAGAGAAAAGTAACTCAATGTAAATAGTACTTCAACTTGCCCATTACAGGAAACATCTGTCAAAAATCTATATTCGATATTGTTTTACAAAAAAAATCCATAAAGTTTCTTGAACAAATGGAGCATCAGAAGTATGAGAAGGTCCGTTCAGAAAGGCCAAACTAAGACCGCTGTTGCTGACCATGTTAGGGGACCCAGCTGGTAAGATTGGACTAATGAGCTCAGAATTACTTCAAATTTGGTACTATGATCGGATGCAATGTACACAACTCATTATTGCCTTTGGCAATGATGCATTGTGGGAATTTGGCCAAATTCCATTGTTTAAATTTGTTTTATTTCTGTTTTTGGAACACAACTCACAGTTTTATTTCTTTTTTCAGTGTTCCTTGTTTTGGCATGTTTCCTAGACCTAGTAATCAAATTTTGGCTCAACTTTAATTTGCTATTTTTAGTAACTTTTCTAATTTTTCTCGAATATTTGTTGTTTTGTACAAGAATTAGGATTAGTCTACAATAAATAGGATTGTAAACCTCAATATGAGGCAGTTCTTAATAATATTTTCTTATGAAATGTTGATAATTGCAAGAATTGCAGTTGAAGAAGCAAAGTACTTTTGAGTCTTCACCACAACAGAATTGAAACAAAAATTCTAAACACCAAATAACACAATGTGCATACGAAGAAACCATTTCAAAATCTATCAATACTGGTATAATAAATTATAATGATATGCAAACAAATTGATCACAAACACGAAATGCTATCGTAAATAAGAGAAAAAACATAAATGATACCAATAATTCCAAAAGCTCATTCTTCAGGTAATTGTGGTGAACTCTAAAATGGCTGTCTGCTAGCAAACAGTATGTCACCGTTGCCTGAAATCATAGCAAAGATCAGACATGCAACTGAAATACAAAATGAAATTCTTTCTTAGACAGCTTGCACACCTTGTTTTCCAATCCATTCTGAAGAGACCCAATCACTTCATGGATATCAAAGCCCATCTTAGCCATTTCAAGGATAATGCCCTCATTAATCTATCAATACGATGTATATAGACAAGATTAGTTTCAATTAACAGCTTCAAATTATTAACAGATAATATATAAAATTATTATTAACTCACATGACAAGCGGGCTATTAGAATAGAAGATGGAAAAGAAATATTTACACCAAAAAAGCAAAGAGAAAAAGGTTTAGTGTGATAGGAATAAACTCAGCAAGTTAACATAGCCCTACTTAATTAATTGGGCCATCACTAGAAAAGCAAAACAAACATGGATAAAATTGAAAGCACGTGCTTGTCCCATGAAAACAAATATGTTCAATCAATTAAGATGGTTAGGCCATGTACAATGAATAACAAAAACTACACCAATAAGGAAGGGTGCATTGTCATTATTGAGGGTGACACTAGGGGACAAGGGAAACCAAATTTAACATGGGTTGAGGCATCCCCAAAAAAAAAAAAATAATAATAATAATTAAAAAACATGTTATCATGTAAAAAAAACAACGCCCAATTAGTACCCATTAAAAAGCACGTTATCATGTGATTTAACTAGAACTATGGCCCTATTGAGCAAAATGACAATAACAGATTCATTTTGAACCTTAAGCAGAGAACTTCGGATAGTATTTGTAGAAACATTTCTTAGATGTTATAAAAAGAACACCAGGCAATAGTATTTTAAAAGAAAAATACCAGTACACACATGATCTTAAAAAAAATGTAAGCCCTGTAGCATAATCATACCCCTTGATCAGGCACACATGAAAAAAACAAAGTCAAAATAGGAATATACAATAATCAAGCATTTCAAATGCAACACCTTGATGGTGTGCATCATTTGAAGAAAAGAAATAGTAAATATAATCAGAGCACACAGCGATTCATGGGAAAAATTACAATCCAAAGAAAATGCCAAACTCAATCAAAATAAATTTTAAACATAAAACTACAAGAACCTAGAAATAAAGGATCAAGGTCCCAACTGAAAAAGCCAATTTAGAGTCTATCAAAATAAGCATATTGCAAAAATAAGACTAAAATTTTTGGGGTACAAGATGGATCTGGCACGTGGAACCTCCAAAGGCTAAAAGAACTGCAAAGGCAATCAGGAAATGAGATCTGTAAAGCTTATGAAATCACCATAGTGGAACAGAACATGATTTTTCAAAATGAGGACTATATTACTAGCCTCATTTTTGTGCTGGTAAATTTATTCGAAATATTGAATCTATAATTTTTATTTTAACTTAGTTCACTCTTGAGCATGTTTTGTATTCAAGATTCGCTAAAAAGGAATTCATTGGTAATATTGTCTGTAACTTGTTTTCAAGAAGCACTATCAAAAGCAATTCTTTATTTTCTTTTTCTTTCAATTTGTAATTTTTCCTATCAAATTGTTGTTGTTGTTGTTGTTTTTTTTTTTTTTTTTTCTCAAAAGAAAGTACTACCCTGATGCTATAAAAAAGTGTAAAATACCACCCAAAATAAAAACCCTTCTCAAATGTAAATATGGTATATAAACAGAATTGTCGAATAAAAGAAACAAGATCATCAACTACAAAATGAAGTTGATTTCTTCATCATTTCTTCAGAGTCATGTAAAAGTCTAAAACATATTCACGTACTCTAAAACATATTCGCTAGATATAAGATGCATTACATTTATGAATAGAAATAGAATTCATCAGACAAAAAATAATCAAGTATTATTATATTACTTAAATAAAACATGATTCACACATCAGACACTAAATGTAAACTTCCAGTGATTGTAATAGATTATTCAGTTAAAAAAAAATAATAATAATAAAAGGCTAAATAATTTGTAAAATCACAAGGAAACATAGTTACCTTTTTGGTATCGTACGCTGCAATGACAGATGGCATAGCTATGTATTGTGGAAGATCTTGTTGAAACCAAGGATGCTGACGTATTTCAGGGATTGATATACGATTTATAGGATCAATGGTAAGTATGCGTGCTATTAAATCACGGGCACCATGAGACAACTGATTTGGCAATGTGTATACTCCATTCTGGTGCAAAAATTAAAAAAATCATAGAGTTGGGAAAATAATTTAAATGCAATGTCAAAATATACAATCCACTTAACCGACCTTTATCTTTGCATATAAACCGGGAAGATTATCATCATCAAAAGGAAGTCTTCCACACAGAAGAGCATATAAAGTGACACCGCAACTCCAAACATCAACCTCAGGACCAGCATATAATCTATCAGATATAACCTATATATATAATGAGCAATTTAATTTACACCAGAGAACAAATTTCCTTTTCATATATATATATATATATTTTCTTTTTTGGCTGTGCAAAATTATTTGGAACCCAAGGTTACTCTCAGATGGACGTAGCTATTTCATTACTGAACCCATACCTCAGGAGCAGCATAATTTGGGCTTCCACAGCTTGTTTTAAGAAAATGACCATCACGCATGATATTACTAAGACCAAAGTCAGCAATTTTGAGATTGTGTTCGGAATCCAAAAGCAGATTCTCTGGCTTGAGATCTCGGTGAACCACCATGTGGAGATGGCAACATTCAACACCTGAAATAATCTACTCTTTCATTAGATAATGTTTTGCCAGATCAATTTCAGCCACTTTTCCTTATCACTAAAATGAAATTACTCACAAAATAAGTTAATAGCAAATCACATCAAAATTAGCAATGTGTAGTTCCATCTAGAAAGTTGTTCACTCAACAAAGTTCAACTCAGAAACAGTATTATGTAAACAAAAAAAATAATAATAATACTAGCACCTTAAATACCTGTTGGAAGAAGTGGCGCGCCTCATCTTCTTGGACCCTTCCGTTCTCTGTAATATAATCAAATAGGTCACCAGAATTCATGTACTCCATGACAACATAAATTTTCGACCGCGTCTCTATGACTTCATATAGGCGAACTACATGGGGATGTGAAAATAGCTTCAGGATTTTGATCTCTCGTCTTGCTACAATAACACAATACAAGGAGATATTTGTTAAATAATGTCTAAAAGGTCAAAGAAACAAAGCACGGATTCGATCAAAGCACATTTCTCATGTTTTACACTGTTGCATCTACTTTAATCAATCTGTGTATACAAGTATTTGATCTAATGCTTTTGTCATTGATAGAAGTTAATATCAAGTATAATATTTCATGATCATGACAAGCAATAATTTACACACGCTCACAAGTGCCCAGAAAAAAGAAAAAAAGAAGAAGAAGAAGAAGAAGAAGAAGAAAAGAAAAGGAGTAAAAAACAAAAAAGAAAGAAAGATGGAAAATGAAGCAAAGGAAGAAGATGAAGAAAAACGAACTAATTTTGAGGGTTTCCCAGAAAATCAAGGTGTTTTTATCAGCTGATTCAGCACACAATTGCCACACAAAAGGCTACTTGTAGAGAACATGAACATGCTAATGTTTCATCCCACTATGATGTCTCAGAAATAATAAGTTTATTGATGACAAAAACACTTTAACAAAATGCTTCTGAAAGTCTCATCTAACACTATCAAGGTGTGCCACAACATCAATGCTTTACTAATTTTATTTCGCTATCTTTTTCACTTGCTCACTTCTGCTTGTTGCTTACATCAATTACTATACCACTTGTAACTTGAGAAAGACAAGTTTCAACCTCATTCTGAAACACAACATTAGTACTCAAATGTACAACGCACCTTTTTCTGCTGCAGAATCATCAATTGATTGACGAGCAAGGATCTTAATAGCAACTTTAATGCCTGTCACAATATGAAGTGCAAGTTTCACTTTACCAGATGCCCCAGCACCAAGAGTTTTCCCCAGCCTATAAGTTGACATAAGGTTTTTAGATGATGTGCTCGCCTTAGCATCAGATCCATCCATTTCAAAGCTGTTGGTTACAAATTAGTATGAGTTACCAGTGACCCACAAAACCATAACGCTTAATAAAAATGAGGCAAAATAGCAGGCAGCTGTTTCTTTGGGTATTAAAAAAAAAAAAAACTTACTAAAGATTATCTAACCATGAGAATAAAATAGCTACAAGATTTGTATACCATTCAATTTGAAGGGACCAACCAAGACTTTCCAAACGTGGAAAGCCCAACTAACCCTCAGTCACAAAACTTATTCATAGTATTTTGAGTAAGAAAAAAGTTACAGGAGACTTATAAAGAAAAATGTATTAAGCCTGTCAAACTTTAGAACAGAGAGAGAGAGAGAGAGAGAGAGAGAGAGAGAGAGAGATTTGATAACTCAATATCTGACCCAATGGATCAACTAATCCGGGGAATCAATCCCACCGTCCACTAGTGGTGTGCCTAATTAAAGCCGGGGTAAAACTCCATATGGACTAGCCTCAAGAAATTGTTTGCACCTAGGAGGTTTTGAATCTCAGACCATGGAGGGAGCACACCACTAGGTCCCAGACCTTGACCACTAGGCCAAACCCTTGGGTCAGAGAGAGAGAGAGTGTTTACTATCTGTTTTGATGATGCAGTGACAAAAATTAAGATAGCGTTTCGTAGAGTTTTAGAATTATAATTTGAGAATAGAGTAGTATTTTGAGTTTGTGATTTTTGGAATTATGATTTGGAAAGAGAAAATTTGTTTAGTTAAGAGTTTTAAAAAGAATTTTGAATTGAATTTTGAATTTTTGATGTGACATGAAATGAGAAAAATTGTTTGGTTATGAGTTTTGAAAAGAATTTTCAAAACTTAATTCAAAAACTTATAACTCAACCAAATATACAACTCAAAACTCTATTGAAAATTCTATTCAAAATTCATACACAAACTCTTTTTAAAATTCAATTCAAAAAAATAATTTGTTATTTTGGTCTAAAAAAAATAATTTCTATATTTAAAAAATATTAAAAACAAAAATAATTGCAAAAAAAAAAAAAAAAGGAGGTACTATTCTGGTCAACCGGGCGGACATCCGGGGGATGTCCGGGGGGACGACCCAAAGTGCAAATTCAAAAATCAAAAACTCACACTACCAAACATGCATTGAAATATGTTTTCAAATGTGGCGTTGAAATTAATTTTTGAAAACTTCAACCAAATATAGCATTGGAATGTAGGGGTGGAATTATAATTTGATAATTCTAGTTGTGAGGTTAGCCATTTATGAAAAATAGAATATTGGTTGTCCACAATTGCTTGAATGCTTAGGAATGATACAAACATAAATTGAGCTATTGGCCTATGTGTGATTTGATTCTCCATTCCTCTATCATGCCATTGAAATCATTAAACTTTGTTTGTTTCATTGGACTGGATTATATATGACTATTAGTCCCGAAACTAATAGTCATCGGATTACAAATTCCTTAGGATGACATATCTTATCTCACGCTTCGAATCCTCCAGGATTAGGAGGGGGATTAGTAAAATCCTACTTACTCCATGTTTGTTTGGAATCACTAGATATAGAGTACATGATGTAATGCCCATAGTTCGAGGGTGTTTTGATCTTTTTAAACCCTAATATGGGACTCTCTTAATCCCCCCCCATGGGACTTAATAGTCCCCCATTTAGGGATATACAATTCAGGGAGAGTGTTAATTTGAAGGCCAGACCCACTTTTGCATCCAAACAAGGGATTCAAAATTGGCTAGAATACATAGTCCAATCCCATGACCTTATCATTAATGCTAACAAGAATTGTAGTAATAACAAGTGAGCAAATGATTCCAAGAGCTTTACAAAAAGCCTCAAATATAATTTCCTCACAAATTTGTCAACAATTATATGTATCCATACCAAGATAGAGCTATAATTTGTAAAAAAATAAAAAGAGTTAGAATCCCATTTCAAGAATTAGAAAGTAGAACAGTATCAGTGGATTAGTAGACAAGATTCCAAGAAAAACAAAGATTAGAAAAAAATACCCAAATGAATAGAGTAAGGAAAAGCAAAGAGGAGAGAAACAACAAATACAAGCTTCAATTAAGTAGAGAAGGTACCGATTGATGTGGGTTCCTGGAAATTGGTGTTAGCAGAGAAAATTAAAAGCTCTCAAGACAACAGAAGAAGAAGAATAAGAACATGACAAACATGAAGGGTTTGTAATAGTTTAGGAATAATATACATATATATATATATATATATGAGTTGAAGGCTCCAATCCAAAGAAAGAGAGTCTTGGTGATAACGTCAATAACCAAACGAAACAGTGTGTCAAAGTGCGAAGCGAATCGAGAGAGAGAGAGAGAGAGAGAGTAAAGGCTGTCTGTGTGTGTTGAGAATAACGAAGAGAAAACTCCACTTCTAAAAGAGTGGAACTTTTTCTTTCCGATGTAGCCAAAAAATATAAAAGAGTGCAACTTTGCTTTGTGTATGGGAAAGGCCAGTCAGTGTCAAACCACGTCAGACGTGACAAATCATTCACTGTAGTATTCGTTGGTATAACAACTCATTCCTTAATCACTCAATTACAAAAATATTTAAAAATTCTAATTTATTAATTTTAATAACTCTAATGTATATATAGAGTTCATTTGATGTGATATTTTAAAGTTTTGTTTGGCATAATTTATTTTAGTCCATCTTTTTATCTTTTTATTTTTTTGAGTAATATCAATCAATATCTTCTTTCTATTTTTTTACACATCTTTTTATAAAAAATAAAAAAGTATACTTATTTGGGACATCCCAAACCACTCCTAATTTTGTATTTCTTTTCTTTTTTTGACTTCTATTTCACTAGAACTCAATAAGAGTGCTAATTTTAAAAGAATATGTCATTTTTAATAAAATTATAAGTCTCACTCCTTTCATCAATCATAATACATGTGAAGCGTCACGAGACGTTCTGTCTCAAGACAAATCAATAACTTCTCCTATTTTGTAAACTAAGGCTACACTTGGGATGTAATGAATCATTCAATATTGGTGGCCTAAGGCCTTGTTTGGAAATTTGAAATTTTACCTTGTTTGGCAAGTGATTGTTTATTTTTATTTTTATTTATTAAAATTTGCAAAAAGACAAAATATAATAAAATAATCAATAAGATAAAATGTGATATTAAACTCATAATCATTTTAATTTTTTACAAACATCACATTCAATTATAAAAAATCCAACCATCTTTCCAAATACAAAAATATTAACATACTAAAATAGTCAAAAATTAAAATAGTATATTAAAATAGTCAACTTCCCAAACAAGTCCATTATATTTGGTAATTTATGAAAGAAAAAAGAAATGAAGTGTAAGTTATTACATAAAAGAAAATATTGTAATTTCTTTTTATTTTTTTGGATAGATAAGAAAGAAAAGACAAGAAATGATGTTAATTTCTCTTCCTTTTTATTTGGTTAAGCTACATAAAAGAAATTACTATAATTTTATATTATAAAATTATTCTTTTATAGGTGCTAATCTTTTTATTTATTTTATATCTAAAGGGAAAAATGCGCGACTCTCCTCCTTTCCCAAACTCCCCCAATGTGGCAAGGAATTAGGAGGAGTGTGGGAGGAAGGAAATTGGGGAATGTAGCGTTGCTCATCTAAAAGGGTAGTTTTGTATTATAATAAAATAGTATTTAGTTGATTTCATTTCTCTTCGGTATCTTCTATTTGCACACCATCAATTCTTGAGAGACTCTAAATGCATCCCAAGAATTAGGTTAGATGCCCCATTACTTTAAACACCCAAATAATAAATTTAAAATTTTATTTATTTGTTTAGACACCTCAAATAATACCTATCATAACCCTAAAACTCTATACAAATCTACTTTGTACACCCCATTACTTATAAACAGATGAACAAAATCAGAAGAGAATTTCAAACAACAAAGAGGGTTCATTTGAGATAAAGAGGGATTCCAAGCGACGAAGGTCTCCTCCCACTCTACATCTACCGACAGTCTCCTCCCATTCTACATCCACCGACAGCTATCGGTTTCCAGATACTCAGTGCCAAACACAATAAAATCGATTCCAATTGTTTAATATGGATACTCAATGCCGAACAAAATATATTTGTTCGGATACTTGATTCCAAACATATAAAGTTTGTTCAGATACTCAATATCAAATACAAGAAAATCGATTCCAATTGTTTTATATAGATACTCAGTGCCAAACAAAACATATTTGTCCAGATACTTAATTTCAAACATATGAAGTTTGTTTGGATACTCAGTACTGAACACAAGAAAATTGGTTCCAATTGTTTCATATGGATATTCCATGCCGTTTGTCCAGATACTAATTTCAAACATACGGAGTTTGTTCGAATACTCAATTCTAAATGAATTCGGAAAATCAAACTATGAAAAATGATGAACAACAAGAAAATTATTTGGAAACATCTTCTTTATGGTCCATTGTTGATTTCAATATGAAATAGAATGCAAAAATGATGAATTAAATCATATAGGGTTGGGTTAGGGTTGGGTATGAAATGCAAAGTGATGAAAGTAAGAAGAGAAGAGAGAAAAGGAATATTGAGGCTAATGATTAATGGGGTGTCCAGAACACTTTTGTTTACATTTTTTCCAATGTCAAGTCTCTTTTTGTCATTTTAAATAGGAAATTAATAGTAATAAAAAAAATATAATTAAATTAGGGTGTCGAACCTAATTTTTAGGGTGCAAATAAAAGCTCCCTCAATTCTCTCATCTCATACTTTTTTTCATTTTTTTGAATTACCATTTTGCCCCTCAAGAAAATTGCCAAAGAGGACAAGTTTAAAGTTGTAGGGTTCTCTCTTTACAAATTTGACGATGGTGCCAATCCCGGCGACGCCGTCTACAACTCTCGTAGCACCTTTCCACTTCTTTCCAACACATTCTTTCAACTACCCCTCTCATTTCCCCAAAACCACCAGCCACCGCTACGACCACCGTCTCCTCTGTGAGCCCTCTCACCTCTGTCACTATGTAGCACTCTGATTTTTTCTTCATCGCTCGAGCGGTCTTTCGAGTCTTCCAGTACTTTTTCAGGTCTATGATTCTGAAAGTTGTTAATCTTCGCTTGAGCATAGGTTTTGTCGCTAGAGCGGTCTGCCTTGTATCGTCTAAACTTCTGGGAGGTGTCATTGTGCGCTCGAGAGGTCACTTTGTTCGCTCGAGCAATGTCACTTATATGTCTGGTCGCTCAAGCGGTGTTTTGTTCGCTCAAGCGGTCTATTCGTTTTCAACAGCTATAAAAGTCACTTTTGGTCACATCTGGATCACTTTTCTTTCTCTCTTCTCTCTGCTTCCACCATTTTTGAGCTTTCAAGCTCTTCCCACTTGCTTTTCATCTACTTCTACCCATCTTTGACCCATAGTCCCTTAGACCTAAACGTAGAGGGTTGTGAGGGCTTCATTTTAATCTGAGCGAATCATATTTTCATCGCCGTAAATTTTTGGGTTTTCTTCTCGTCACTTCGAGAGATAGGGATTTCTTTGTTCCTTTTAATACCTCGTCTATAGATAGATATATGGTAGACTTTATTACATAAAAATCATATCTATTATGGATTTCTTTGAAAATCATAAAGAGGATCTAGGGTTTGAATGTTTGGAGTAGGAATTGTGAAATTGATTGTTGTTGGGTTAATTGGAGAGTAGCTTAACTTGTTTATGTTGAAAAAAGAAAAGAAGCCCTAATTTTTTTATTTGACCTAATGAATTAAAAAGGGGTAAAGTTAAATAATGTTTGTGTCTTGTTAATAGTATAAAGGAAGAATCAACGTTAATAATGGAATTTATTTGGATTAATCATGTTAAGTAGAGTTGGGTCATGGCTTGGAATCCATAGATGTGGTTTTATCAAAAATGTAGAAATTGGTCTTTTTGAAAGAAAAGGATTTGGGGAATGTAACTTGGAAAACGAAACGGTTGATTTTGAAAAGAGAATGAAACCATGATGTATTGTAAATTTAGAATTTAAACTTAAGGTTGGATTTGAAACCGTTGAATATTGTTATCATTATAATTGTTGTTGAATTTAAAGTCAAGTGAGCATCAGACTATCGAATTGCATGTGTTTAAATATTTATGCTTAGAGGTTTTGTGCTTGGTCATCAGTAGAGGATGACATTGTAATGTTGAATAGATTTTGTGTATGTAGAACACTCGGGTCATTCATGTTTATTTGAGTTATGTGATGGTTGAAAATATGCATACGCTGAGAATAAAGGATACAATTACCTTCCAGCTAGCGTATGGAGAATTGGCTGCGCTGAGAATGTGGGGTGCCAGTACCTTCCAGCTAGTGCCTGGAGAACTTGACAGCGGTACCATTACCTTCTAGTTGGTGACTGGTAAATTGGCATGAGTATTAGAAATGTGTATCTTTGGCTTACTGTGTTAACATAAATTTCAGAACATAAACCTTAAACTTCGGATCAATTACCATGTGTATCAACAAGAAATCAAGACAAAATGACATACCTGAATCTATTGATGAATGATTAAACGGAAGCGTGATTATCAATAAACTCTTTGTTATTGACTATGTTATTGCCTTCTAATCCTTTCCCCTTTGGTGCCTTATGTTTCTCCTTGAGAGGATTTAGAAAACATGGCAGTGTTCTTTTTCACCACTTGGGAAGGAATAGGGACCATAACCTTTTAAAGGTTGTAATTGGTTTTCATAACTGAAAGTTATAAAGTCCTATGAAACCACCATATGGGATATTAAACAGACATCAGTTACCCATTAACCATTAAACTAATTAATTAGCCATTAAACCAATTAATTAGTCATTAAACCAACTTTAACCAATATGTTTTAATTTCTATTTCTGCCCCTCATAGAAAAAGAAATTATACAACTAATATCTACACATTAGGTCCATAACACATATACCCTTAAGCCTATTAACTAAATTGAATCACTTAAATTGTAGGCTTTTTATAAATGATAACACCACATTTAATTATGTGGTCCCATTGAGACATTATCTAACAATCTCCCAATCGGACCACATATGTACACTGAAAAATGTGCTTAACTTTAGTGAGCTCAGAAATTTGTTATCATAACTTGAGGGTATCCAAACAATCTTGTCCATTAACTATACTAATATAGGATCAAAGCGGTCTTCGTTACATCAATCGTAACTCGTCCCACCAATGGTCACGATACTAATACTGACTAAATGACATAGATCAATCATGGATCGTAGCATGGAAATTACATGTGATGTGATCCATACATGCCTATTTCCAACCGGTCCTACTTAACTTTATTGAGATCAATACTTCATTACGTAATGAGGCGTAATAAATGAATACTTTATTTGCGAAATTAATCTAATTACATAGATAAAACTTAAGGTCGACATAAAGCATAATATAAATACAAACTCCCACTAAACCGAATGTTCTCAAATAGAACAACACCCATCGGCGGTGTGCTCATGAAAGACCTTGGGTGGTAGTCCTTCGTAAGTGGATCCGCTATCATGGAGTTTGTCCCAATGTGCTCTATGGAAATCATTCCACTCGCACTCTTTCTTTTACAACTAGGAACTTGATATCAATATGCTTTGATTTTGTCGAGTTCCTATTGTTATTGGAATATAAAGCTGAGACTTATTGTCACAATATAACTTAAGTGGTCTTCGATTGCCTTCCAAAATACGCAACCCAGTGACAAAATTCATGACCATATCCCTTGGTTTGATGCCTCATAACATGCTACAAATTCGTGGCCATGGTGGATAAAGCTATGGCGTCGCTGCAGACCTCAAGAAATGCTCCCCGACTAATGATAAATATAGCGATGTGGATTTCCTCTTGTCTTGGCATCGACAAAATCGGTCGGAATATCCAATGACCTCTAACTTATCCGATCTCCTATATGTGAGCATATATTCCTTTGTTCTCTGTAAATATCGCATAACACGCTTGACTGCTTTCCAATGATCCATGCCAGGATTACTTAAATATCTGCCTAACATGCCAACTATGAACGCAATATCCGGACGCGTACATACTTGAGCATACATTAGACTCTCTGGTAGGGCATAAGGAATCTTCTGCATTTCTTGAATTTCAAGGCGGTCTTGGGCATTGACCGAGACTAAACTTGTCTCCTTAGCAAGGGGTTTCACCTGGTTTACAATTTTGCATGCCAAATCTATTGAGTACTTTTTCGATATAGCTCCTTTGTGATAATCCCAGAATACCCCGAGAACGATCTCGGTGTATTTCGATTCCTAATACAAAAGAAGCATCACCAAGATCTTTCATTTCAAAATTCTTAGATAGAAATCTCTTGGTGTCATGCAATAAGTTTATATCGTTTGTGCAAGCAATATGTCGTCAACATATAAAACCAAAAATATGTGTTTACACAAATTGAACTTGTGATACACACATTCATCAACAACATTAGTTTCAAAACCATACGAAGTGATAACTTGATGAAATTTGAAGTACCACGACGAGAAGCTTGTTTGAGTCCATAGATGGATTTAGTCAATTTGCAAACCATATTCTTTGGGTCTCGACACAAAGTTTTCTCGTGCACCATATAAATTGTTTCTTTAATGTCACCATTAAGAAAAATGTTTTGACATCCATCGATGCAACTCAAGATCAAAATATGCAACAAGCGCCATAATTGTCCTAAAAGAATCTTTCAAGAAACCGGAGAGAAAGTTTCTTTAAAGTCAATTCCTTCTTTTTGAGTAAAGCCTTTGGCTACAAGGCGTTTTATACCTCTCCACATTACCATTTGAATCCCTTTTGGTTTTAAATATCCATTTACAACCCTCTGCTTGACCAACCGGGTAATGAGACAAGTTCCCAAACTTTATTGTCTTGCATAGACTTATATTCTTCATTCATGGCTTCTATCCACTTATGAGAGTTGGAACTTTCCATGGCTTGACGAAAGTTGATTGGATCATCTTCGACATTCCATTTTCTACCTCATGTTCTGGAGATATACAATATAATCATCCGAAAGTGCAAATCTCCTTTCTCTTGTGGATCGCCTTAATGGCAGATTCTTGAGGTTGAGGTTGTAGAGTTTGTTCCTCGTGAATAATTACCTCATCTTGAATGGGGGTTTGAACTATATTATCTTGAACAACATTATGCGGTTGAGGATCAAATTACTTTTCGAGCAATGGCGGTATAGGAACACGTGATTGGTCAAAAGAGAGTAGTTAGTGGGATTACTCCTGCTTCCTCCACAAAGACAATGTCTCTAGCTGGATTTCCCCCCCCAAACTCAACATCCTCAAAAAATGTTGCAATTCCCGTCTCAAATATTGACTTATTTGTGGGATCATAAAACTTGTAACCTCGTGATCGTTCGGCATAGCCAATAAAGTAGCTGCTAATGGTTTTAGAGTCCAATTTTCGTTCATGAGGTTTATAAGGCCTCGCCTCGTGAGACACCCCACACATGCAAATGGTTTAGACTAGGCTTTACCAACCCAAAGCTCATAAGGTGTTTTACAAGCGCTTTAGTTGGCACCGATTTAAGATATAAGTTCTTGTCTTTAAAGCCTCACCGCAGAGGACTCGGTAAAGTAGAATGATTGATCATACTTCTTACCATATCCTTAAGAGTCGGTTTCATCTCTCGATACACCATTCATGCTAGGTGATCTGGCATGGTGTATTGTGACGATTCCACATTCCTCCAGGTATTTTGCAAACGGTCCTGGACGTTGTTCACCTGATCCATCATATCTGCCATAGTATTCACCACCACAGTCAGACCTGACACTTTTAATCCGTTTGTTGAGTTGTAACTCAACTTCGGCCTTAAATTTTTTGAATACGTCCAAAGACTGTGATTTCTCATGGATAAGAAATAGATACCCATATCTGGAATAGTCGTCTATGAATGTGATAAAATATTGTTGACCATTCCAAGACGCCATAGGGAACGGGCCACAAATGTCCGTATGAATTAATTCTAAGACATCTGTAGTCCTATGGGCACCATATTTCTTTATTTTGGTCTGTTTTCCCTTGATACACTCAACACAGACATCAAAATCTGAAAAATCAAGAGAGTCCAAAATTCCATCAAACACAAGGCGCTCAACTCTAGATTTAGAGATGTGACCTAGGCGTTTGTGCCATAATGAGGCTGAATTTTCCTTAGTTAATTTACGCTTGGTACCTCGTGATTCCACGTGCAAGGTTGCATTATAAGATGCAATAGTTTCAAGCAAATATAGATTATCAAACACATTAAGTAAACCAGTACCAACAACATTGGAATTAATAGACATACTAAACTTCATATTTCCAAAAGAACAATAATATCCCAATTTGTCCAATACAGAAACAGAAATTAAATTCCGTCTAAAGGACGGTACAACAAAAGTGTCTAATAAATCCAAATAATAACCGGCCAAGTAATAATCTAAAGTGCGCTATTGCCGTGACTTCTATTGACTTGCCATCACCCACAAAGATGTATCTTTCAAAGATCGGTTGGCTTTTCGGTAGTTCGAGCAACCTGCATAGAAACACATATGTGAGTAGTAGCACGAATCTACCCACCAAGTGTTTCTTGGTAAAGCTAAATTTATTTGAATCGACCAAAACATGAAATGTACCTTTCTTTACGCCAATGACGGCGTATTTGGCACAATCCTTCTTTCTGTGTCCGGGCTTGCCACAAAAGAAACAACCATCCTGCACTTTTGTTTCTTTGGTTCCGGACCTTGAGGAATAGCAACTTCCTTTCCTTATGCTTTCTTTTGCCCGTATGCTTGGAGGTGCTTGCGGATGAAACCTTGTCGGTCCTTTCTTGCTTCAATCTCTCTTCCTCTTGCACACAAAATGAAATGAGCTCATTGAGAGTCAATTTCTCCTTCTGGCAGTTATAACTGACCTTAAATTGGTTAAATTGTGCAGGAAGAGAGATGAGAACTAAATGCACGAGCAAATCATCAGATAGGTCGAGCTTTAGTGCCTTAAGTTTTGAAGCAAGATGAGACATTTCCATGATGTACTCGCGAACATTACCCTTGCCTTTATACTTTATTGAAATCAAGCTTGCTAAAAGCGTGCTTGTTTCAGCCTTATCGTTTTTAGCAAAACGCTTTTGAATTTCTGAAAGAAATTCACCGGCAACGGTAACATCCTCTGTTATTGCACCCCGAAAGACTTCTGGAATCCCACGCTTCATGATCATAAGACTTAGCCTGTTAGAACGATCCCACTTTTCAAAGTACACAATTTCCTCAGGAGTACTTTGTGCAGTGAGAGCATTCGGTTTTGGCATCCTTAATGCCAAGTCTATGTCCATGCAGCCGAGAACAATCAATATGTTCTCTTTCCAGTCCTTAAAGTTTGTTCCATTTAACATTGGAACATTGTTCATGTTAGCAGAGATTGAAGTAGTCGACATTAAAGCTGAATCCAAAAGAAAATAAAAGGAATAAACAATTATGCTCACATTAAGTTACCAAGCAGATAATCTCTAAATAAATTAATTTAATGACAACATCTCAAGATACCTAGCACAACATTAATACCAAACCTTTGGGTAGTGATATTAGCGTAAGTGGTATTCTTGTTGTAATGATCAAACATTGACAATAAGTTATGTCAAATAACAAATCTATCTTTGGATGGATTTATTATTCACATTAGGTTTCCTTTACAATTGGCACATGTTTATCACCACAAAATGTGTGTGTAATTACGCCAAGTATTAATCATGTCTTTGGACCGATAAATACCGCATGAGATACACAGATATGAATATCAAAACATTCCATATAAAACAATCTAGACAAGAGATCACTTTTGTGACATCTTGTTTGAATTGACTTATATTTAGAACGTTAGAAAATGAAATTCTTTGAGACGTTGTATAAATTACGATAAATTTAAAGATTTCTTAATTTGTTACCCGAAATATTATATAATCTGCGGCAATCCCAATTATATACATACATATATAAATAGAATTGTGGTCCAAAAACAAAGCGACCAGAATCATTTTACAATTCGAGAAAATAGATTGCCATTTTCACGTAACAAAACAGAAAAACAGAATTTACATCCATAAGAAAATTGAATCGATTTGAAACTAAATAGAATGAATAAAGCATATCAATTACGATAATACACATGATAATGTAGGCTCGATACCAATTGTTAACATAAATTTGAACATAAACCTTAAACTTGGATCAATTACCATGTGTATCAACAAGAAATCAAGACAAAATGACATACACGAATCTATTGATGAATGATTAAGCAGGCGTGATTATCAATAAACTCTTTGTTATTGACTATGTTATTGCCTTCTAATCCTTTCCCCTTTGGTGCCTTATGTTTCTCCTTGAGAGGATTTAGAAAACATGGCAGTGTTCTTTTTCACCACTTGGGAAGGAATAGGGACCATAACCTTTTAAAGGTTGTAATTGGTTTTCATAACTGAAAGTTATAAAGTCCTATGAAACCACCATATGGGATATTAAACAGACATCTCCAATGACCTCTAACTTATCCGATCTCCTATATGTGAGCATATATTCCTTTGTTCTCTGTAAATATCGCATAACACGCTTGACTGCTTTCCAATGATCCATGCCAGGATTACTTAAATATCTGCCTAACATGCCAACTATGAACGCAATATCCGGACGCATACATACTTGAGCATACATTAGACTCCCTACAGCCGAGGCATAAGGAATCTTCTGCATTTCTTGAATTTCAAGACTGGTCTTCGGGCATTGACTGAGACTAAACTTGTCTCCCTTAGCAACCGGGGTTTCACCTGGTTTACAATTTTGCATGCCAAATCTATTGAGTACTTTTTCGATATAGCTCCTTTGTGATAATCGAGAATACCCGAGAACGATCTCGGTGTATTCGATTCCTAATAAAGAAGCATCACCAAGATCTTTCATTTCAAAATTCTTAGATAGAAATCTCTTGGTGTCATGCAATAAGTTTATATCGTTTGTGGCAAGCAATATGTCGTCAACATATAAAACCAAAAATATGTGTTTACTCCCACTGAACTTGTGATACACACATTCATCAACAACATTAGTTTCAAAACTATACGAAGTGATAACTTGATGAAATTTGAAGTACCACTGACGAGAAGCTTGTTTGAGTCCATAGATGGATTTAGTCAATTTGCAAACCATATTCTTTGGGTCTCCTGACACAAAGTTTTCTGGCTAACATACTGTGCTTGAGGCAGGTAAAGCATTATTGGATTTTCTCGTTATCATCTCAGTTCTATTTATGTGTTTCATACATGGTGATGATTATTTTGTAGAGGAGGTCAATTGTCTTATATGGTTACGTGATGAGTATTTTATATATATCGTCTTCATGTTTGTTGGGATACTCCTATTTGGAAATTGGGTGTGAGTTCAATAATTAGGGAAAAGTAATTGAATTTTGTGAGTTGTTTTCAAACACCCATTATTATCTGGTAAGTTTAAAATAAAGAGGTAACACAAAGGAAGAAAGCGAACGGTTTAGTGTTGTTGGACAAATCAAATGATTTTGAGAAAAATACTTATATATCTTCAAGTATAAACCGGCACGTATAGATATATATGGTATAGCTTAAAGTATCCATGATCATAGCTATCTGTAAATTGTTATTGTTTACGATCATATTAGGATCCCTACTAGACTTTATGTTCATCCCACGTTGCTAATTCTTTTTCAGGTGAATGTCAAGAAATGATTCAAGATCAAAGATCTTCAGTATCTGTTGGCCACAGGGCCTTTTATTTGTTGGTTGAATGTCATTGCTGTAAAAAGGGTTAAATCCTTTCTTTTTTATATAATGATATAAGCCTGCAGGCATTTACTATAATCATGTTACATGTTGCATTTACTCTGCATATGAATAAGAGAATCATCATTTACTTATCTTTATTAAGATACTGGAATTTCTATTTACTATCTCTGAAATTGTTTATAATAATGGTTTGGAATGTTATCTGAGTAAATAAAAGTGTAACATTACACATCCACTCCTTAACTTCATCGCACCGCCGCTCTTTAATATCACCACCATAACAACCTCGAACTGTCATTAGTCACTAAACCATGATTAAGAATGCCTAATAAGTAATTAAGGGGAAATCCTAAATTAATTGCATGTATATTGTGTTATTTGTGCTTATATCTGTCTGACATAGGAATATCTGTCTAAATTTCTGTTTCGTTTTGTGAATTGAAGACCTTATCGACCTCGAATCTTGAAATTAACTACGTTTATGTATTAATTAGAATGTTTAGAATTTTATGGTAGATTTAATTGAAATTCGATTCAGATCTAAATAATTAGAATAGAATAATGTTAATTGATTAAGTTAAGCTAGGATTAATTAAACCTCACTAATCAAGCCTATATAAGGCTAATGGACTCAACAATATTTCATCTTCATTTCTTTGAGAACAAAACGTGGGGGAGAGAGAGTTTGAGTGGAAGAGCTTGAGCTCTAGAAAAAGGAAGAAGAATTGTAGAGAATTGAAGACTTAGAGACTCAAGCAATTGAACATCTAGAACACAATTAAGCATCCAAGGTAAGAATTCAAGCCTCTAGCTTTGTAATTGAGTTGGTTAATGCATGAATTCTAGGGAATTAAGCTATGAGATGCATGAAATGAGCTAAGAAGGTAGGAAAGAAGAGTCAACCATGCATACATGTGCATTTCGTGGAGTTTTGAAGTTGTTCTCAAAGAATTCTCACTTACATGTGTTCATCTTGACTTTGTTTTGTGAATTCATCACATTTCTTGACATTCATCTCAATTGATCATGTTTTGGAAGAAATAAAATCATGTCAATTCTTGCATGTGTTTTAACTCAAGTTTCAAGTTTGGTTTTGCACAATTGACTTACCTTTGAGTTTTGATTTTGTGAAATGATGTTTAATTCATAATGTATTACAAGTTTACAAGTGTTTTCTTAAGTTTTGGCACCCAAATGATGTGTTTTGGAGCTTTACACTTGAGTTTTGCATCTTGAACAACAATTTGGAAATTTCATAATTTCGCATCATTGCTCGGCGACTCAAAGTTGGCTCGAACGTAAAATTCGAGTTCCTAATAATTTTGCAGACATGGGTCTTAGATCGAGCAACAGAACTTGCGCTCAAGCTACCACTCTTATTTTTTATCCTTCGCTCAAGCGTAGGAAGTTACGCTCGAGCGTAAAATGAGAACTCTTAGAAGTTTTGCATTGCAAATTGCTCGAGCGACCAAAGTTAGGCTCGAGCGACCAAAGTTAGGCTCGAGCAAAGACCCTGTTTTTAGTAAATTTGACTAAGTGTTTCAGCTTACATTTTGGCATTCTCATTGCATCTTAGGTTTCCTAAGCCCTAATTAAAACATAATAATGAGAATAAGGATTAGAAACACACCAAGATAGAAAAGAAATAAGTTAAGGATTTTTGAGCATGTGTTTTAGTATATATCTATTATGTGTTTGTAGGTCACGCGTCGTAATCCATCTGATCTATCTGCTCTGTCTGTTCTACTACTGGAGCTATCTATGAGTAATAACTCTATAAAGCTATGTTTGACTTTAATTATTTTCTGATGATATGAAATGATCTGTTTTCCAAGATGCTATTTTCTGTATGGATGAATGATTGTCCAGATTTCTGAAATGTATTTGTGTCATGCTTTGCATCATGTGATATTGTTATATGCTCTATATACGTCTCATGTAATGAGTCAACTAAACGTCTCATGTAAACATGAGTCAACTGTACGTCCCATGTGATCATGGGTCAACTATTATAGATCCTTATGAATGTCTCTGTGATCATGAATCAATCGCTCGTCCCCATATAAATGGGTCAACTGCTCGCTAGTGTAATTGGATGTACCACGTATGAATATCTGAACTTTGAATATGAATATGAATTTGTTTCTGACTTCAAACCTTCATTTGTGAATCTATTATGGACATCATTCATTAAAACCTTTCATCTATTATTATTTACTAGGCTTCAACTCATTGTATTATTTATGTATGTAGGTGATCCAAAGACGTGACCGAGCTCAATAGCGATTGCCTAGAGATTTGTCCTGTCAGCCAACCCTTGTGCCTCCCGAGGAGGTTCCCGTTTTGTGAGGCAATCAAGTTTTTATGAACAGTGTTTTAGAACTTTTTGTATTTCTTTTGTTAAGTTTGAACATATCTTTCGTTTATCTGTATAAATGTTGACGCAAGGAGAATGTCATGGTTATGTAAATAAAGTATTAAATTTTATGGCCCATATATGTCTGTACAGCTCTATGGACATTATATGTTGTATTTGCTTCCGCTAGCCCTTTACTTTTGCTTAATCTGTTTAGAAGCCTTCAGTAATCCCAAGATTACTGGCCAATTACGATGCTAAACCTATAGGGTGGGTTTGGATTGTGACAGCCATAGCTTAATGAAGAAAATATATTGCAATCTCGCAATCACGATTGAGAGACAAAGAGGGAGAGAGTAAGAAATCGCAAGTGGGTGAGAGCAAGAGAATAAGAGAGAGATCACAGGTGGGTAGATAGGTAGTGAAGAAAGGTAGAGATGGTGACAATACGGTAGAAGCGACGGGAATGATAGCGGCGACAGTGGCAAATTAGTAGTGGAAGTGGATGACAGAGAAGGGAAGGGAAGTGAAGAGAGATAGGAAAGGGTGGTGGTGGGGCGAGGTAATGGCTAAGGGAAGAACTGCTCTTGTTCCAGTGCTAGCGGTAAAGGTGGCATCATTAGGGTTAAGGTTAATGAAAAAATGATAAAGATGAAGGTATTTGAGGAATTTGGTAGTTTGAATTGAGAAAAAGATAAAAACAAAAAAAAAAAAAATAATAAAAAAAATAAAAAATAAAATAAAAGTTGTCTGTGGTATGAATAAAGAAATGATATGGTATAAGTGAATTTGTGGTGTGTACATAGAGGCTCCTTTTATCCTCCAATCTCTCCATAATTAGAGAGATTCAAAATAAGAGTTATGAGAGAAATGCATTTTTCTCAATTTCTTTCCATTTTCTCTCCTATTTGGTAATCGAAACAATTGATTGAAATCCATTTCTATTCATTTCATTTCTTTTCTCTCTAAATCACTCAAACCAAACAAGGTGTTAGTCAAAAAATCACTACAAAAAATTAACTCATTTTGTTTACTTTTTCACACATCCTTTTATATAAAATGAATAAATAAATAAATAAAACTAATAAAAAGTCCCAAACCAATCATAAGTTTAGTTTCTTCTTTAAATTTGTAATTGTTAGATAGATATGCACACTAAAGTTTGCAATTAAACAATTATGTGTTATGAAATTCATAATTAAGGAGTGGAGAGATTTTAAATTTTTTTAAGCAAGTTATATTTTTGAAAGGTTATAATTATCTAATCAATCTAATTTTTTTCATAAATTATAATACAATGGATTCTATAAAAAAAACTGTTTAAATTATCGAAACGACACCTATAACAGGTCTCATACGCCTTTCAAGTTCTCTCCAGTTCATATTTGAATTTTGAAGAAGTGTAACCCTTTGAATTTCCTATCTAAAAAAAAAAACTCTTTGAATTAAATCTCATTTTGGCCCCTGTTGTTTTAGTTTGAATAATTAGTCCTTATATTTTAAGTCGTTTGGGAACAGGCTATTTTAGTAACTTTTTGACTTTTTACGAAAAGATGTGCAGAAAAGTAGAGAGGTGATGTGACTAGTTTTAGTTGGCTTTTTGACTTTTTGGCTAAAATAGCCAGTCAGTCTTTTCATTCAAATTAACAATTTTGATGTACTTGTCATTTTTCGAGTAAATTTAGTTTGAAAATAATTTGAAATATAAATGAGTCATAAATCGATTTTATATTATACACGAGGCATTATGACTATTATCTCTTACTGAAAACTGTCTACCATTACCATTTCTATCGTCCACCATTGTAACCTTCTACCACCACCACTACCACCACCACCACCATCTCTCGCCATCGCCAATCATTCTTATCTCCATCAAGATCATTCATACTAATGGTCTTATGTTGTCATTCTTGTACTGCTCCAACCAATTCCACATATGTCATTCTCCCAACGCCGCTTTGTTGTTCATTCATCTATCTCCATGATCCAAATCTGTGTTTCTCTTTCTCTTTCTCTTTCTTTGTTCTTTCAAATTCCTTTCTCTATCTCTATTTATTATATCTTCTTCATCTTTATGTTAAAAAATGTGTGATTTTGCAATCACAAGATGAAATTTTACAGTCATAATGTGTGAAATTTCACAATGCTTCATTATGTAAGGGTGATGAAATTTCACAACTCTGACAATGCATAGTAAAATTTTAATTGAAGGCTAAAAATTGTAAAATCGAGTCATGCAAAAAAAAAGGGGTACCTTATTACAAATTTATGGCTAAAAATTTCAACTAAAGGTTCTAAAAAGGGCAATTTTTGTTGTTTTTTTTTTTTTAAAAAAAAAAGAAAAAATTATACTTTGTTGAAGAAGCCATTGGATATTTGATTGAAACCTTGCCAGAGAGTCGTTAGAAAAAAATTACGATTGGTGGAGGTTACTGGAAAATGGCCTCTAATGGCTGGAAAATGTTCAATGTCCTTAAATTAGCAAATCTTTTTTAATTGTCTTTAAAATAGTAAAATTTGTTGATTAGGGATCTAAAAAAAATCAAATTTATAGCTAAACTTTATTGTGAGGATTAAATGAGTAACTTTAATATATTTAGTAGTGATTAAAGTGGACAACTAATCATACAATTAGATTTAATTGTTTGTTTAACTGAAAAAATTGTACCCTTTTTAATGTCATTGATCAATATAATTACACACAACTTATAATTTTACGCAACTAGATTTTACAACAAAAATTAAATGACTAATTTTCAATAGAATTATATTATGCAATGGATTTAAAACACAATAATTTCACGGATTTAAAATGTAAGAATTTAACACAATTAGACTATAATGTGCACGTATAGTAAAATGTAACTGTATTCTTTATTGTCTTTCAAATTCTATTTTTAAGTCCGTTGCTAATATAATTCTACATAATTTAAAAATTCAAACAGTTATACTTTCTCATGGGAATTAAATGAGTATTTTTCAATATTAAAATATTGATCAATGTGAAAAATTGAATGGGTAGACATATTTAGATCTAACTGTGTACATAAACATAAATAGATCTAACTGTGTATATAGTGACAAATAAAGAAAGCCAGACCATGTACAAATAATCATATACCCTGTCTCTTTCATTGTGTGTCACTACACACAAAAAAAACAAAGAAGTATTAAACATGCATATCTACACATTATCTACTCAGTAACCACTCTGAATAAACCTATACATAAACAAAACTTCACAGTGAAATTGAAGGTCTAATCAAGTAGTACTAGAGTGAAATTTTATATTCACAAGGTTTGGGCTCTCTGGAAGAAAGAGCATGCTTATGAAGAACACATTCCAAAAAATGTAGCACAAAAATATAGATGGGAAAAAAATATTCTTACAAAAATTATTTATAGAATCTATCATTAGAATGATGTGTCAATGACATTTATGCAATTAATAGTCAACTTGGTTAGTTCTTTATTTTGAAGTGATAGACCAGTCATGCTGCTACATTATTTTGCGTAATTTTTTTGTATATATATATATATTGTGTTTAGTTCACTAAAATGAGATGAAATGGAATAGAATTGTCATTTTTTAGGCTCATTTATGGAATGATCATTCCTTACAATAGTAAATGATGATTAATGTATTTTTCATCAATTTTCAAGTCAACCAAATATAAGAATAAATATTTTGATAGAAAGATCATTCTATCCCACTTTATTCCATTGAATCAAATACTACCTAAAGTTTTATGTTGTGGCAAAGGAATTCGTGATGGACGACGCCACAAAACCTCAATCTATATGGAGAGTCTTAAATGGAAAGGGTAAAGTGGTCTTTTGGAATAGAAATATATTTGTGGCCTTAAAAAAAATAAAATATGAAAAATATTGAATATATTGTCATGAAAGTTTTAAAATAGATTTAGGCCCAAGCTCCCTAAATTTGTTGGGAGTGTGGTCTACTTTAAATCTTCATATATATTTTATTTTCAAACAAAAAAAAATATTTTTATTTTATCTACTTAACTATTATATTTATATCACAACGCAATTTCACAACTAATAATTTGAACAATTATTCCTTTAAACTATTGATGACATTAGTTAAGTTTATTTCCAATTGTCAATGGAATTAATATTTTTAACAAAGTATTACACTTGCTGACACAAAATTTTGTGTGTTATTTACTTAATTTGGTTATATCCAAATGCAGTAGTTTGCTACAATTTATTGTATTTATGTTTTATTAAATATTTTTTAAATAATTAATTGTGTTTTGTTGTTTGGTATTAGGATATTTAAATAAAAACTCATGCATTAGCCCTTAACTCTACCTTAATTTCACCCTCTCATTTTGATCTCCCGTTTTTCCTCTAGAACTCCAATTAACATCTAATCGGAGTGTTCACTCTTCAAGACTAAAAGATCTAATAGAAAAAAGGTTGAACATTTTAAGGTAGCAGATGATTTGAACACCCAATTAGAATGACACTTTACAATATTGTAGACCCACTTCCACTCTCACCAAACCATTCGATAGTGGCTGAAGTCCATCTTTATCATCGACCTATACCCTAAACAGTATTCCTCTTCATTACCACCATAAATCCTAAACTAGAAATCAATGGCTGAAGTCCAACATTCAAGTCATTTCAAATTGTTGCACTATTCATACCACATATCAGTTTAAGATTACACCATTCGTTGATACTTATAGAGTAATAGAGGATGATGACAACAACTCGGACGATGTTTGCATTGCATTGGTAAATTTATCTATCTTACATTAACGATTCTGTTAGAAAATAATGGTTTTTCGGCAACTTTAATTCGAAATTGAAGTGGGATCCAACCGCCGATTGAGGTGGGTCTGAGTGGTTTTGTATTCTCTCAAGTGAGAAGATTACAATACAAAAATAATGAGCCGAAACCATTAAGTTGTTAATGAGAATTATCTCATAAAGTGGGTATCAATAAAGTTGGACTTAGATTTAGACTTAATCTTAATTTGGATTGGACCTAGACTTGTGCTTGTGCTTGTGCTTGTTCATGTGTTGGATTTGATCTTGGATTTAGACTTGGACTTAATCTTAAACTTGAGCTAAGCTATGTTATGTTGGGCTTAGCTTGTACATATGTTTGAGAATTGGGTTTGGATCAAGTTGTGACTCAACATTAGTATCCATTTTGTAACTCATCTAGTTGGTTTATTCAAACATCATTATATACATATTTATTTGTATATATTAAGCACATAGGAGGTTTAGACCTTTGAAACTCTCATCTTTTAATGATGGAGTTGATGACCATATTAGTAGCCATAGGTTTTCAACCTTTGTAACTCTAGCCTTAATGGCTGGAGTTGATGGCCTTGATTAATGACATTTGATGGCCCCATTGATGTTAGCCTTCATGGCTAAGACTCTCCCCTACTAGTATAAATAGAGACATTTTCCCTCCAACTTGAAAAGATAATTTTGGAGAGATTTTTAGTAGAAAATAGAGATGGTATTTTGAGATAAAAAGTTGGAGATTCTTGTTAAAGAGAGTGCATCCATTGTCAAGTTCGCTGAAGCTATTCAGAAGGTGCTTCTGTATTAGCTGGTTTCGATCATCGTATCTTGGGAGACAGACGCCGACGTACCTCCAGCATCCATTGGAAGGCGGTGAATCTGTTTTAAGGAAACTGTGGTATCACACAAGCTTTGGTTTTCATCTTTATCTTTTGTTCTTCAAAGTTTTAAATTTAAATAATTTCTCGTATATTGTTTTATATGTCCATTTCAATCCATCTTGTAACATGTTTCATGATATAATTTAGTTCATTCTTGTATTTTTTTTAGTTCTATAGTTTATTATATATTTCATTTTTTAAATAATAATAATAATTATTTTGTCATTTCTATTTAATTCATTATATATATATATATATATATTTTCTTGTATTATTATGAAAAAATTACCAACTAATTCTTGGTCATTTTTTATTGTTACTGTTTTGTTTGAGCATGATCAGTACTGGTTTACCGACTGTAAATGTTTTGTTCGGTAACACAATGCTGAACATAAACATTTAGTTCGGAAGGTGGGTTTCTACCAGTAATGTAGTCGATTGACATTGGTATGCTGAACAGTTCCATTTTGTAGGGTTTTTCTCCTAGTTGTGTTTTTTTTTTCTCTAAAACCCTTTATATCGAGGGTTTTACCTCAAAATAAACCAAGAAAAGAAAATGCAATGGGAAGAAGAGATGCAATGATGTCGATAAGATAAAGTCAAAGGTTACCTGAGAAGAGATTTTCAACGGGTCGAAGAGCTGTCATTTACTGATGGAAAGGTGCAATGGTGTTCATCGTTGTTCACTGATGAAGAGATGTAATGGTGTTCACCGATCACAACAGTGGCTTCGAATAAATCAAAGAGAAAGATTAAGATGAACAACCTTGTTCATCGTTGTCGTTTTTCAACACGAGAAGGACCGTCATCTTCAATAGGGGAGCGTGTGCAAAATTAAGTGGGTATGCACTTGGGTGTGATGATATTATAAATAGAGTAAATTTGGAATTAAATGGGGTGTTAAAAGAAATCTTATTAAAATTTATGATTTAGGGTGGGGGTTCAAAGAAATGGGGGGTCCAAAGAATTAAGGTAGGTGTTAATAGCAGCTCTCGTTTAAAAAACTTATTTCACTTATACCTTAGCCACCCCACTCTCAATCATCTACACCTAGTCTCTTCGCCTACCCCATTGCCCTTACTTATCCCAACACTTTTGTCGTGACCACCGCTCCTTAGGCACTGGTTACGTTATTTTCATCTTCTCTCTTTACCCCTTCTATCCACCCTTAGTCCTTTTTCCTGCCCATCAACCATTGCGATGGCTACATCGTGCCTCCACCATGATAATCTCCTCTCCATGATCAAATTAAGCACCAAATCAATCTCTTTCGATTGAAAATCCAAAACTTGTTTATCTCTTTCCCCTTCTCTCTTTTTGTTTTTGCAACTATCGCTAATAAAAGGAGTTAAAGCAAGGAATGGCTTAGGATGCACGAAAAGACATGGAAAAAAGTTGGAAAGGGCAATACTAGTAAAGAGTTGAAGGAGAGTTGCGTAAGGAAGACGAAAGAAGAAGGGCATTTTAGTAATCACAATAGTAAATTCTACTTGCATGTAAATTTTTACCTTTATTTATTTTTTTGATTCTCCACTAATTTGTATATAATCACAATAATCAATCTCCTTCTTGTTATTATTATTATTCCCCCTCCCAATTTGTATATAATTACCCAAAACCGTCATCTATATATATATATTATTTTATTTTATTTTTCTTTTCTTTATTTTACCCAAAATAATTTGTATATTATTTTTCTTTTCTCTTCTTTATTTTATTTTATTTTATTTCTTTTCTTTATTTTATTTAGACTGTGTTCGGTTTAAGAAATTAAAAAAATATATATATATATATATTTATCTAATTTCACATATATTTACTTTTTCTATTTTTAAATTTCTTTTCAAATTCAGGGGCAAAACAATATTAAAAGGGCCATTTGCACGGTTGCCCGTAAAAAAATAGCCGCCAGTGAAGGAAAAAAAAAAAACAAAAAAACAAGTCTTGTTCACACGCAGACACTCTTCATTCACTGCTCTCCACTTGTGGTCTAAAAATGGCAGACAACACAGAAGAAATTCCGGCAACCTCATGCTCAGTTCCCGGCGAAGATCCACTGATTTCCGCCACCGCAGACGGCGGAGAAAAGCCTCACAACAACGACCCCGACGACAACGACGACGACAGTACTACTACTCGGCAGCCGAAGAGGAAAAAGAATTGCCCAACTTCCCTTACCAATTTCGAATCGATAAAGCACTCTTCGCCCAATTCCAGCTTTTCTTTCACTTTCGACACCAATTTTGCCGCAACTCCAGAGTTCACCCCCAAATTCGGCTCCTTCAATTCGTTAGTGGCGGCGCCGGAAACAGATCGGAGAAGTCAGATTCCGGCGACGTGCAAAAGAAAAGCCGAAGCTGAAGAAGAAGTAGAAGAAGAAGAGAAATCAGAGGGGAGTGAAGAGGGGAGAGAGATTGGGACTATATTGAGCTCAATTGATGGGGTTGAGACTAGTGTTGATCGAAGAATTTGTGATTATTAGAGCATATGGGGTTTGAGAGCTAAAGAGAAGAGGGAAGAGAGGGGGGACTTTTTGTACATTGTATGATGATGATGATGATGAGAGCTCTGAAACTAAGGGATTGATTCTATGTAATTGGGGATTTTTATTAAAAAAGAAAAGCAAATAAAAACATGCCTTTAGTTTTGCATATTTTTGTTTTGACTTGATTTTAATTGGCTTTTTATTTTATACTTTTTAAGTCTTTATATTACTTTTTAACAAGTTGAGGTTTGATTAAGCAGTTTCTTGTTTTATGCTTTGTTTCCTCTGTACCACAAAATAGATGTAACAAGTTTTTTTTTTTAAAACAAAAATTAAAACTTATTAAGTGTATGCAAATAATTGAAAATAAATAGAATTGATTAAAACAAAAAAATTGGTGAGTTGTTAGTGGTGATAACTGACAATGATAACTGGCAATGGAGAGTGACATTCATTGGATGGTTAAAGACAAGTCAAGAGTTATCGGAGATTGTTAGATAGTCATCGGAATATATTGAAGGGTGCATAAAACTTGCCATACCTCATGGGAGGGTCGGCAATTTATGGCTGGTAGTGGTGGCAGCTGGTGGCCAAAGGTGGTGGAGAGAGAGAAGCAAATGAAAATTTGTTTTGAAAATAAGTAAAAACAATTTTGTCTTTTTGAAAATTTTAAAATCCATTTCACTATTTTTTTTTAAACAAAAATAATATAACAAATAAGTTTTCATTTTTAGTTTTAAAATAAAGAAATAAAAAAGGAAGTGTAACCAATAATAATGTTTCATCTCTCTAAATTGTGTTTCAATCGTGCATTTGTAAAGTGGTTTGTGAAAGGGAATTTTTTTTTTAAAAAAAAAAATTGAAAATCTCAATGACTTGGAGTGCTTTATTTTTTCTTAAATTTCCATAAAAAAGGGTAGAAAGTAATTTTAGTAAAAATATTAATGTCCGTGCCCTTTTAACTCCAATTAGTATGTGAATGATGCAATTTCTAAATGTTAAAGGTCTCATCTTGAAATCCCATATATCTGCATGTGCATATTGTTGCAAAATGTCAAGGATACATGTCATTTTCCAAATATCAAAGTTGTATGTCATTATAAATAATAAGTAGTATTTGATTAGAAAAAATTAACAGTGATTTGCAATAGGGGTTTGGTCAACAAAAATACCTTCATAAATTCAAATTTGAATTTTATTTACATGCTAAAATATTATGTCCATTAGGACAAGGATCTGTTCAAATTGACATGTGGAAACCTATCTGTTGGCCCATAATCCTCTCTCTCTTCAAAAATGGTGAAAATTTATTTTTTTTGGTGCATATGGAAGTCTAAGGATTGTTTTGTTTTGTTTTGATAATAAAGACAAATTAATGAAATTGATTGATGAGAAAGATAAATTAGTTTTTGAATGAATTATTTTTCTATATTTACCTACTATTATTAGACCATTGTTGGCTAGTCACCAACACCGAAAAACTTATCAAAAAATTCATCAAAGTCAGTAGGTGAAGGCTACGGCGATAGTTGAAGTTGGTGGTCATATTGATAGATAGGTTACACGTGAACAAATAGGGAATGATATGTGGACATATAAATGGATAGATAGGTGATGTGGACTAATAGGTGCGCAAAAAAAAATAAAAAAATAAATAAACGACAAATAGGTGAACAAGTGGGCAAATATACGATAAGTAGGGTAATAAAATCTTTTAAATTGTTATTATCATTTTCGTCCCAAAAAAATAGAATATGGGGCTATTACTCCAAAAGTTTCAAAATTAGGCTTTTGGCCCGAAAACATTATCCCTAAGCTAAGTTTGAATGACAAGAATTTAAGGGAAAATGAGAATGCTATTACTAGTAATAAAATTCTTTTGTTAATTATATTCAAGTGTTTGGTTTCGTGTAGAATCCTCAATGGGAAAATAATAAAACTAGAAATATTGTAGATCCATTATTTATTTTACGTTTAAATGGTTAACATTTTTCTAGGAGTGCAAGATTTCCCTGGTAGAGTAGGGAAATCAAATTTGTACTTAGTTTGGAATGTGATTTCTGCTAAAATAAATAATAAGGAATCACTTTCTCATTTTAATATGTTCTAAATGTTGAAATCATGAGACTCGGAATCACATTTCCATCATCCCTCAGGATTACCGTCATTCAAACATAATCTAAATTTACCTCTAATAACATAGTAGAATGTTGCATGTGAATTGTTGTTTGGTTTACAAATCAACCAAGACACAACTCCTATCCTATCAGTATAAATACATTTAGGAATACTACTTTAAGAATATCTATCATTACTAGTTGATTTTTACCCTAAAACATTTTCTAGTAATTTAGACCAATAACTATTAATTTAGAGAATTACATGGACTAATTGATACTTACACATTGTTTCTTAAAACTCCAATATAAAAGTGTTGAACAACTATTTAATTTAGGAAAAGTTATTAGGTAGTTTCAAAGTATTATGTGAGATTGTTTACGCAACTTTATAGTATAATTCACCAAGTCTTACTATAAAATTTACCAATACGATAATATTACAAATACTCCGAGAATGGCTAATAATTCAGTGCATCACACGAACTTGCTCTAGTAACATGGATAATTGTTAGTGAGATTCTTCCTAAAGCATAACTTAGAGCATTTCCGACGCCACATTGTTAAAATGGATAGCCAAAATCATTCTTGTGGTAATATTATAGTAGCAAAATATCAAAATTTATCAATATTACTCCAATATCCTATCCATATTTTGACACAATCACCATATGATTCCATGTTCATCGTAGGATTAGATCTTATATATATAATTTTAAAATTTAAAATTAAGAACTTTATAAGGATGTAAAAAGGGTTGTTGTCAGCTTGCTTGGACCTATGATAATAAACTCATGAGCTTAGTCATACGTCACCTTTGAGAAATACAATAAGACTTTCATCTCAAAGATTAACTCAGACCTAACTCCTTTTTTTTTAGGTGTGAAGCAGTGCCAAACCAAAATATAAGGAAGTGATCCAACCGCACCTTCTAGTACGGCTACCTTGCTACGACTTCACTCCAATCATTGATCTCCCTTGAGGATTGAAAAAAATAAAGTACACTTCCCAAATTTGGTATAATTACACTACTCTCTTAAGGTTTTAATTCATATAACACTTAACTCCCTTTTCATCAGAAATTAGATGGTCATATAAATGAAAAAAATGATATTATTTCTTTTATATTGAAATACACATTTTATCTTGTCTTTGTGTCTTTATACTATTTCCATTAGTTTTAATCTCTTCTACTTTACTAAAAGGGATATTAGTGTAGATATATTAAAATTATGAAATTATTGTATATTTTTCAAATCTTAGAAAAAATAAAAATAAATAAATAAAATAGAGTAATTTACCGTTATAAATTTGAAGTAACAAGTCAATTGGTCAAAGTTGACAAAATTTTGCATTATACTACACTTGTGCATGGGTGAAATTATGATTTCATTATTGGATGAGCCAAAAAATACATCATCATATACACATACACATACACATATGTATCTACAATATGATATATAAACTACATATACATAAAAAAAATTTTTTAATACCATAGAAACAATCTCTAATAGGATAAAAAAGTTTTTTGGGTGCAAAATAGAAAAAGAGGGCAAAATAGAAGAATAATAAGATATATATATATATATATATATTTTATACTGGGGGATCATTTTATGTATAAAATTATATATATATATATATGTTTTTAAAGTGCTATGACAAAAAACTTTGTTTGGTTCTGGTTTTCAACAATAGTTTTTTTGTTTTTTTAACTCAAATCAAATCTCAAAATTCTCAAAAGCGTCGTATTGAAAAATTTTTATTTTGAGAATAAAAATATGTAAAACGGCGTCGTTTTTTTTTTTGATTTATTTTTGAGTCTAAAATTTTAGCTATAAACATTTTCCTTTTCTGAAAATAATTTTCAGAAAATTCTACTTTTTTTTTTTCCGTATTTTAATGTTTTCAATGAATTTTTTTAATATTTTAAGAATTTTTTTTAATTTTTAGATACACCGAACATAAATACATTTAAAAAGTATAATATTTGTGATTTTTTTAAAATACACTAAATACCAAAAATATAAAAATTTAGAACATTTTTCATATTTTTGTGTATTTATTAATTTTTTATAATATTTTTTCATATATATTTTACTATTTAGATACATTTAAGTAATGTGCATCTAAAAAAGTAAAAAAAGTTGCTTAAAATTTAAAAAATATTCACTAAAAATAAAAAAATACAAAAAAAAAAAAACTCAATTTTTAGAAAATTAAATTCAAAAAATTAAAACCAAATACACTGAATATTTTTCACAGAAACAGAGGAGTCATGATCCCATAATCTTCTTCTAATTCCATCTCTATTTGTGCCAAATATGGCATGAAGTATGGTACAAGAGAATACGGAACCAAGAAAAATAAAAATTATATCCATGTGAATATTGTATAAATTTATTTATTTATATATTTTTTGTTGTGAGTCTAGCACTTTTTATAGCACAACACCAAATTTTGACAAATCAATGGAGTGGCCTTTTTTTTTTTTTTTTTTTTCAGATAAATTAAAAATATACTTTTTTGAGATTTACTTAAAATACTATCTGGTTGTAGAAATTAAAAATATTTTTTTGTTAAAATTTTTTATTTAACAAAATTAATAAAAAAAAATTCTTAACTATTCTTATACACCAATAAAATTAATTGAATTGTTAATTAAAATATATTTATGACATTATTGAAAACTGTTAATTGATTTAATAATTTATTAATAAAAGTAGTCATTTGTTATCAAATAGAAACTTTTCTTGAATGGGATGTAATTTTCAAAACTACAAGCAGAGGTGATAAACAAACCAAACAATTTGAGTTCGACTCGTGTTCAACTCATTAAAAACTTGTTCAAGCTTAATTCGTTAGGTAAACAAGCTTAAACACATTTTTGAACTTGTTAAAATTTTCAAAAGAAACTTGAATAATCAATTACTCATTCAACTCATTAAATCTATAAAAAAAAATACTAAACTATTCGAGTTCGGCTCGACAAAAACTTGTTTGAGATCGGCTCAAAAGTTTAATAAACTAAGCTTTCATTACAATTTTCAAACCAAACTTAAATGGTTACCTGTTCGGCTCATTCAATTTGTTTATCAGTTCTAACTATAAGTGACAATTTGTATTTTAAACAAATATAATTGTAATTTACTCTTTGTTTGGTGGACTCAATTGTCAAAATTTGACTTTGGCATTGGATTTTGGTAATCCCATTGGAGTTGCTCTTGGTTGTTTCAACCAACCGATGGCTATGGTCCCATTCAACCCAAATACACAAGGATGATAGCAATAAACACTCCTGGTAAGTAGTTGTGTGATTATGATTCTAAATACCTGTGTGTGTATATTATTCTTAGTATCGATTACTCTTAGCTCTTGCTGTAATGCTTGCAATGTGCTCGATCAAATGCCTGCTCAGATGTTTTCGATACAGTTATTTTAAATGTTCATTTTAAACTTCTATCACTTTTGCATTGATGTTTCTTGTGCATTTTGA
Organism: Camellia lanceoleosa; assembly: GCA_025200525.1. Lineage (NCBI taxonomy): Eukaryota > Viridiplantae > Streptophyta > Magnoliopsida > Ericales > Theaceae > Camellia > Camellia lanceoleosa. The sequence continues at coordinate 113,591,634 of CM045770.1, read as the reverse complement.
ATCTGGGTTAAATAATCTTAAATGTTCATCTATTTTTTTAAAGTTCTATCACTTTTGCATTGATGTTTCTTGTGTGTTTTGAATCTGGGTTTTCATTTCCTGCCTTTATTTTACATTTGATCTGTTTGGTGTATTAGTAATTGCTCCAATTCTTACTCTTTTTTTTTTTTTTTTCTTTTTTTGGAGTGAAATGTTTTGTTATAAGCTTGATCAGGTTTGAAATACTGTAATCCTTATTTTCTTTGTTTTTTCATCAAATCCTTTTGAAAAATTCCAACATTTATGCTAAAAATCTGTTTTAACCATTTTTGATGAAAGAAAACCATCTCTAATTCTTACTTTCTAAGATTCATCAAATTTGAGTAAAAATTTAACTATTGAAAATTCAGTGAAGAATTGGTTAATCCTTGATTTGGTGAAAATTTTGCCTCTCCCCTAATTTGATACAAGTTTGATGAAATGATTGGAACTGACTTTTAGCTCTTTATTCATCAAATTTGAATTGGATGAAAGAATTGGTGAAAGATTGGAGATGCTAAAAGCATCTCCAACCCTGAACCAAAGTTTTCATCAAATCTGAGTAAAAAAATGTCTTTTTCCTCGATCTGATACCAAGTGCTCCAACGGTTGATTTTCATCAAATCTATGCCGGGATAACCGGTTGGTCGACTGGCCGGTCGACCGGGTGGTCGACCAGTTAAGCCAATTTTATTTTATTTTATTTTTTTTGATTTTTTGATTTTTTTTGAACTTTTTAAACCTTTTACCGGTAAGGCAAATTTTATTTATTTATTTATTTTTTTTTCTTCAACTGTTTGACCTTTTTTTTGGAACTGTTTGAACCTTTTGGTGGTCGACCGGTTGGTCAACCGGCTGGTTGACCGGTTGGTCTCCCCCAACGGTCATGCACAGTGTTTTGATGAAATGCGGAGCCTGTCCTCATTTTGGTGAAACGTTTGGTGAAATCTCGATTTGATATCAATTTGGTGAAACCGTTGGAGCATGAAAAAGTGCTTTTTTCACCAAATTTTAAATTTGATGCCAGATTTGGTACAGGGTTGGAGATGAGAAGAGAGAATTTGATGATCGGCCAGGCAATCCAACTACTATTGTTCACTGTGTTCTTTAATTCTGGTGATTGTGATTTAATGGTTCTGTTGATTTATTGTTAACTTTTGTTCATTTCTGTTTTTGAAAACAAAGGCCAAGTGCTTGTCTGGACCACCATAGACAATTAGACATGAAAATTGTGGTGGTCTCAAGCCAAGGTTTTAAATATGTAATTTTTTCATTTAGTCTCCTGAAAGTTTCTATGCAAATGTAATATTAACAGAAAGTTTTACAAAGTTAAGTTCTCATTTTTGTTAAGCAGATTATTATGGAAAAAAAAAAAAAAAAAAACATTTGTACATCTGAGTTTCCAAGTGCTACGTGGGTAGGCAGACAAACGACCAACATAATTTTGGACTTTAAATAAGATATTACAAATTTGGGTTAATGCACTGTTAGTCCTCAAAGTATGCACTCTGTCATTTGAGTCTCCAATAATTAAATTGTGTCAATTTTGGTTCCCAACTTATCCAGTTTGTGTTTAACTTGTCGCTAAATGCCATTTTTGTCCAAATTTTATGACAGAAGCGGGGGCATTTTGTCCAAATTTAGACAATTTGGACGAAACTTTGGATGGAAACAGCATTGGGATATTTTAAACATAAATTGGATCAGTTAAGGATCAAATTGACACAACCAAAATGAAACACACTGAATATTTTGATAACCGAAAGTGTGTTGAACTCTACAAAATTCTATCACTACGTCATCTATTCACAAATAGAAAATATAAGTAAAACACCATAATATCAATATTAACAGTTAGGAATATCCAATAGGAAACCTTACATTAACATTTAATGCAAGGAAACAGAGCTTTTTACATTAGTGTACAAATGATTTTAGAAAAAGAAGGGAAAACAATAAATAAGACCGATGAAAGTCAGATGGCCGGAAAGGATAGCATTTTGCCAATCACTTTTCCGTTTACGCCCTAAAGTACATATATTTATACATGCATTTCTATTAGTTTTGGTTCTTAATGTACATACAATTTACTCCATGGTACTAGTAAATACAAGCAGTTCTCTAACTCCAATTAATCGTTCTTCAGAACTGGCAAGAGGTTCCCAACCTCTGCTTCACCAAACCCATGCTCTTTCTGCCCTCAAAAACCCCAGGCAAAAGCTTCTCAAAATTCTCCAAGAACAATTCCCATTCCTCGTCATTTATTTCCTCAAAAGAGATGCCACCATTTTCATGGTTGTAATTTGATGCCGAGCAGCTCTTGCTCCTAATCAAGCCTGTCCACACCTTGTACTCATTGCTGCCACCACTGTCATTGTCATCATTGTTGTGGACTCCGCAGACCTCTTCATCTTGTGAAGGAAGCAGTCCACTCATTGACCTTGTGATTCTTGGTGGCGTGCCTATGACGATAGGAGGGGTTTGTAAGAGTTTACAAGGAAAGTCCAAAGCCTGACTTGAGTCATCTTCCCATTCATTGTCAAGCTGAAATATTTCAGTTTCTATTACTTCACTTTGATAATCATCAATTTCATTGGTGCTATCACTATTCAATATACTACTGCAGGTACTCGCCATACCCTTTGCGTTCAAACAAAGATTCTCTAGCACGCTCAAATTTTCTTCGCCTCCATGAAAATCCCGAGTCATCATTTCACCTATATCGTCAAGACAAAGCCCAGCACTAACAGCTTGCTTCAAGAAAATGGTGCAAAGGACTAGAACCCGAATAGAGGACTCCCTTATAGAAGGAAGTTCTTTCCTAAGAAGTTGTGCATCTTTGAATGGATCTAGATTGAGTATGTATTCAACTTCAGAATCCGAAAAGGGAACTGAGGCTTGAGGCCAGTGCAACCACTCAAAATATGGATCGTCAAGTGACTCAGGCAAACAAAGTCCATGGTCTATGGGCACGAGCTCGGCTGCACCGTCAGCATAACTACTACCATGCCCATGGCCTTGCTTTACAAGCATGTTTCCAGCATGCCTATCAAGATTAAGGATTCTTATGTCAAGTATCCCAATACAATGGATCGAAGAGACTGAGAAGCCAGAAGGACCCAGGTCTCCTGCATCAGAATCATGATCTACGAATCGTTGAAGCGAGGCAATCTTACAAGATGGTGGTGATTGATCCAAAATATTTGCTAATTCTTCTTCTGAATTGTTACTATTATTTACATTTACATGGAAAGAAGCAACATGAGAAATCTTGACTAGTGCTGTTGGAGGAACCCCGGCAAAGCCACCATGATCAAGAAGGTAAGCAGCCAATTCACGCAGGCCCGTTTCACCTATCCGGATAGAAGACCGTTTCATGCCAGGTTGTTGGCCAAGCATTCGACCAGCTGCATAACCTTTCGGGTTATTAATGGCCAGAGGTTCTTCATCGGTGGGCTTTATCACAGCAATGGTGTCATTATTTTGGCCACGTAAAAAGTAGGCCCCACTTAGCCCACTTGATACCGGCACAGGAACAGCACCAGAGGCCATAGCTATGGCAACCTCAACTACAAGAGCACGTGTTCTTGGGTCACTATGGCCACTAACAATCTCAATCCTTGGATTATTACTATTATTAGCACTGGGATTAGCATCGAGTTCTTCTTTTTCCTCCAGTCTGGTGGTGAAGGGTAGGCACGGGGTTGAGAAGCTTCGATGAATGTTGTTGGCAACTTCAAAGGCTTGTTTTAAGGAGGAGGAGTAATGGCAGGGGAAATTAGTTTGGCTGATCAATTCGGGCATGGTGTAATCCAGATGAGAGTAGGATTGGAGTCTGCATCTTGGGGGTCGGCCGAACGACTTGAATTCATGGTGTTGATGATCCACTGCTACAGCCATCTTGAAGAATCTCATGCAATGCAATTGAGAATATGTATATTTGTAGATATACGTGGCTGTAGTTCATGAGTATGGCAGGAATTAAGCAGCTTTTCTTCTTAGGATTAGGGGATCTCTATCTAGGGTAGTGTTAAAATTCTTCTTCCCTGGGAGATGACCCCTCACATGTCTGCAAATTCAAAATAAACAATCAATTTTATTCATTACCAGTTTACAACAAGAAGAATGTGCAATTAAAGTGGGAAGTGGATTTAACATGTGTATATAGTTCTTGAAGAGTCAAATCTTGATATGGACTACAAGATCATTCATCCTTCTATTTTATTTTGTTTTGTTTTTAAAATTTTATTTTGGTGCAGCTCATTTTGTTGTCCAGGTGATGTTTGGAGGTGGTGGTGTTGATGGCTGGAAGGTGGCGCGATAGAGAGTATGGTGGCAGCGGCAGATGCAATGTCAATCTAGGGTTGCCCAGTTGAAGGTTGCTGTGGTAATGGCTAGAGGAGGTGGCAGTGGTAACGGCCAGAGGTGGTGATGGTTGGAGATGAGTTAGGGTGGGCTGCTGGTCAAGTGTGTTGCTGCACAATTGAAATACCAATTGCTTTGCAAAATCAAGATTTCATTGAGTGTAGCTAGGGGTGCTGTGGAGGTGGGGCTGCAATGGATGAGCTTGGGTACAGAAGGGGGCTTTTACTGGAGGCGGCACTAGAAAAGGGTGGTGGATGATAGCAGTGGCTAGGTGGTGGTGGGGGAAGATGGAGGAGGTTGCAAGGCTTTTTTTTTTTTTTAACAGAGGAATAAGTAACCAAGAAAGGCTTAGCAAGGGGAGTATGACGCGGTGGGTGGTGGCAAAAGGAGTGGGAAGAGAATGGGTGGCGGCGCGGAGGAGAGGTGGTAGATGCCAATGGTGGTGGCATCATTGGTGTCTCTTTGTCCCTTGAGAGGGAGGTGGTGGAAATGGGAGTATAAGCAAGGAAATGGGTTGAGCTAGCATTTTGAGTGGCTTGTTTGGAGACGATGAATTTGAAGCTATTTTTATCAAATTTTTCCTTCCATTAACAGAATTAACATATGTTCTATTTGAAGGGAAATCAATGCAATTATCTCCTATCGATTGAAAAATTAATGTTTTTGCCAACAGCTGTGATACAGACCTCCGGCACCCCACACATTCGTGAGAGACCGGGAAAAAAAAAAACATAATGTGTGGTCACAAATCAATTGGTGGTTATGGGAGTCAAAAATTGTGGGAGTCCCAAATATTTTTCTTTTGTCAATTGACACAGAAATTCATGTAATTTATTTATTCAAATTAATAATATATACGTGAGGTACAAATATCAATCAATACCAACCTTCTTACTTGCGATCGAAAGTTTCATCTGTCAACCCCTTAATCCAATTTGCTATACAAACCAATTTACACTCATTTTTGAATCGTTCATGCCCTGTACAGATCTGCAGAAAATTTAATATATGAATTTTACAAAAGATCATGGTAAAATATAATTTAATTTTCACTATTTCTTAATTCTTATCAAAGAACCAATTATCATAAATAAATAGACATCATATAAATCAGTGACAACAAAATAATATATAATAATATTTGTTAATTGACCTTTTAGTCCCTCGCTCCTCCGCTTAGAGATCGCCACAATGTACTGAAAGATACGCACAAATCTGAATTTAATTAAGGTAAAGTCAAGAACAGGTTATAATTTTGTAAAAAATATATATATCTATTTCAGTGGTTGTCAGATAAAACATTTGTATATTAATGATAAACTTTGCTACATTAAAATCAAACTTAAATTTTTTTTCATGGAATTGATATTTATTCTTCAACCTAATACTGATTTGTTATTTCTCCTTATAAAAATATATTAAAAAAACTGTTGTGCTTATTTAAAATTAATACAAGATTCATTTTGTATATAGTCCACAAAATACAAACTTTAAACTTTCTATATTTCACATTTATGATAAAATATTGATTGAATTTTCATAATACCTTGAATTATTGTTAAAAATTTACATTTTTTTTTAATAAAAAAATAAATTTAAAATAATTTGGTAATAACCAACTTTTTAGCAAACACTAAAATGTTGTTTGTAAAATTTTGAAAACTATTTTCACATAAAATTAGATACGACATGAAAGAAGTGGGTACGTATTTCTTACCTTTTCGTTATTTTGTTTCCTGAAAAATAAAAAATAAAGGCATGGCTTACAATAATATTTCTTGCAAGACTTTTTTTTGCAACAATCATACTACATACTCAAAAAAAATATTTAAAAAAGTTCTCAAAACTTTAAAATATACATATCAAAGTCAACAAGAATGCGACTTATATCATACATTCAAATTCTAAATACTTTCTTAAATATTTTTTTTCCTTAGTATCTAAAATTTCTATTTCTACAATCTTAAACTCTCGTGCAAATGTAGAAACCCAAGAATCATGCACGCACGTATATGCATGATTCCTACTTGTGGGATATACTAGAAATCCTGGTTATGAATTTGTAAAATCTAACAATTACTAGTTAAAAGAGTAAGATAAGACTAATAACTGTTCACAACAGTTACCAATGTGATCCTACTTTGTTTCACTAATGCTTCAGGCCTCGAGAGTTTCAGGCGCGAATTTGTGGTCACCGGTCGACCGGCTGAATCACTTGTTTACCGCGGTTGTCACCTTGTCAACCGCAGTTGTCAGCCTCTTTATCGAATGACCGGCCAAACGACCGGTTAAACAAATTCGAGACAAATTCACGCCTTAATATTCGAGGCCTGTTACACAACTCACTTTGTTTATACCAACTCAAGGGTTGATTTCATATATATATATATATATATATTAAAGAATAGATTGATATATACGTATATGTATGTATAATAAAGAGAGGGATAGAGAGAGACCCTGAACACTGATGAGGCATTCAGGAGAGCGTGAGAGAGAGAGAGAGAGGGAGGATGAATCAGTCACCGAGAAGTTGCTGAAAGACAAGCCTTCTCCCCTCCCCCCTTAATTTTTCTTGATAATAAACCAAAATAATAATAATAGTAATAACCCCCTAAAGCAAACCTCTGGTTGAGCTAACCACCTCTCTATCCTTTTTATTTTACGATGAAATCTCTCCTTCACATATTTTCTTCCCTATTTTTTGGGATTTTTGAAACTGTTTGTCTAAAGCGAAATCTTCGCTAACCGTTTTTCTATTTAGGAATAGTTATCCCACGCTTTCTATTAATGGATAGACCTATTTTTTTGGTCTTAAAAAAACAGAAAACAAAAATGTTGCCAAACAACCCTTCAAATGAACTCACCCTTGAAGTTATTCAATTCTATCTAAATCAATATATGTGAATAACTATGAGAAAGAAAAATTACTTGAAAAAGTGACAAGGATTTAATTGAAGAATAACAGTATTATTAATAATAAAAATAAAAAAAAATAAAGAAAACCAGATATATCTTAAATAAATAATGTGAGACAAGGATAAATTTCTATATGACAAAACCTGAGTCTTGGGAATGTGTTGTAATAGAGCTTGGTAGACTAGATAAGATTGTTGAGAGTATTCAAGTTGAAGAATTATACCAACAGTTGCAGACATCGCTATGCTATTACCTTCACAAATATATTTGCATTTCATGTAAAATATTTTCTTATGACTCTAGTGTTTTCAAAATGCATTTCAAAATACACCAATTTTGATGTTTTTATATTAAATGAGTATTGCAGCGGTGTAACGATGATTTTCTAGCAAAATTAGTGAGTCTGCACATTTCTAGAGTCAAAGAATTGATAAGTGATCGATTTATTACAAATGATTGATAAGGAATTGATAGGTCATCAATCTCTCACAAGAAACAAGCAATTGATAATTAAACAATAGTCAACATGATGCCAAAACGATGACTCTTCACTCCAAAGTGTAGATATCGCTTAGGAGTCGTAAAAATAAGCCTGATTTAACCTATCTTAGTTTTCTAATCCCCTAACTGATATAAAGGACCCTTTTGAGGATTTTTTTTTTTTTTTTTGGAATTAAGACAAAATATCATAGCACATAATAAATATTACAGAAGTCATTAGCTCCGATGAGAGGCAATTTTAGCAGCGACATGCACTACTTCAACTACCTTCCATGGAGCCTTAGATATACTAGACACATAGTCAAACTGATTACATAGAGACCTAATATCTAATGACACATGCATAAGCTCCCAATTTGTTATATTGAGTAACTATAAAAGTTCATCAGAGAGTTTTGAGTTTTTTCAACTTTTGCATATGTAGGCAAACTTCTCTCGAGTTTTGAATGAAAATCATTTACTCTTTGCATTGCATGTACTACACTTCATCATTATAACATCCCGTGCTTGTATGGATAAATACAACTATTGGAGTGCGGAGATTAAAATTTGAAACAATGAGTTTCGTAACGATAAGAAAAAGTACATTTACAATAATAAAATTTAAATTCAAACATCACGCCTGATAAGAGAGCGTCTTATCTACCAAGTCAATCCTTAGTCTTCATCTGTTTGACCTTGCTCAGTTATAAAACTGATGTATCAAAGAATTGGGATTATCCTCCAAAGCAATATAAACTAACCATCATTGTTCCATTGAATTACTACTTCTTCATCTCATTGCATTCCATTTTGATTCCATTGCATTGGATCAATGTCAACCTACACTCAATGGTATATATACAATCACCATTACATGGTCTGAGCAATTTGTTTTACAAATCAACATGATGTTGCGTACACAAATTCAATCGTAAAAAATACACTTAGAATGATAGGATAGATGCCTACTAATAGTTGTCAACTTCTTTGAACCCCTTATTTCTTTGGATTCCACTAATCAAGTTCAAATTTTGAAAATATTTTTGGACACCTTACTTGGGGGTATTTAGGAAAGGATTTTTTTAGCCTTTTGAGCTAAAATTCACAAAAAGATAAAATAGATTAAAATAGTCAATAAAACAAAATATTATATCAAATTCATAATCATTTCACTTTTTCTCTTACAAACATCGTATCTAACTACAAAAAAAATACAACCATCTTCCCAAACATAAATATTTTAGCCTACTAAAATTACTAAAAACGAAAATAGCCAACTTCTCAAATAAGACTTTAATATCAAAATTAACCCTCAATCCTCTCAAAACCTAAGCCTAGCAGCACCAATGGTGGAGGCAGCAAGGGATGAGGAGGGTCACGTACCTCCCCTGAATTTTGGGATATTTTTTTTTTTTGTAAATATAAAAAAAGAGGGTGACTATTGGTTCAATGGTTAAGACATGACCTAATAACCTTGAGATTATGGGTTCAAGTCTTGGGATTATGCATCATGTGAAAGGTTAGGTGTGTACTAAATGGGCGTTATTGTTGTTGTTGTTTTGTTGCAAATATAAAGAAAATATTTAAATAAAAAAAATTACAAAAATATTATTAGAGTGAAATATCAATGATATTTTAAAAATTATGAAAACAATAATTATTGTTTTGAATAAAAATGAAGAGACTATTATAAACTATATCATCTATGAAAATTTTATGAAAACTTTTTAATGTAACGGTGATGTCATTATTATTGACATGCAAGTATAAGTAAACTCATTATAAAGATATGAAATTTATTAGATTGTTAGTTACATTTGACATGTGCGGTTCATTCTCTATATATTTATTTACTATTAGTTGGTGATATCACATACTAACGATGACGTGGTATTACCATTAATTGAATTTTTAATCAAATTTTGTATAATTTTTTTTTTATTATTATATAATTTATTTTAAGACTTATATCCATATATTGTCCATGATACACTAGTTATAAATTACATTATATTTTTTTTTATGTTTCTCGAAATCAATCGTAAAAACTTGCGTTAAATATTTTTGTAAAATTTTTCAATATTATAATTAATAAGTAACCTCATCTAATTTGATTTTTTGACTCCGCCATTGAGCAGCACCCTAAGATTATTTTACAAGATGGGGGTTCAAAGAAATTGTGTATGTGAGATAAACAACACCCTAAGATTATTTTATGTAGTTATTATGTGATCAGTTCTATGGAGAGGAATAGGGAAGGGGAATCAGGGGTTCCGACCTCCTAAAATTTTGACAAAATTCATGTTCATATGTAAAACTCTTAAAATTTATTGCATTTTGTATAATGGCCATCCCAAATTAAATTTGCATCTAAAAAAATTTGGAAAAGCCTAATCTAGACAAGGGTTGCCTTTCAAAATTTTTAATGTCTCGTATAATATCCCACAAAAAATTAATTTGATCTCATGTGAATAAGCTAACGGTAACCCAATATTAAAAATTTATTTCAATAAACAAGAAATATAGTCTACTTTTTATATTTGGTAATTAAAAATAAATATAATCTACTTAATGTGAAATCATATTATTAAATAATATATATTTGCTAGAAAACAGTTAAATTTATTAGAAAAAAAATTAATGATTCTTATTCGGATTACTATGACATTGACTAATAGTAAAGTAATTATATAAGTTTATGAGAAGTGAATAATATGTCCAAATTGAGATTAGTCTCCTATAATTTTTTATTAGGGTAATTGGCTTATAAGTAATATTTTAATAATTATTTAATCTATTTTATTAAATAAAGCATATATATAAATTAGTGTGAACAGTGTCATATTTTTTTACTTTCACATCTTGTAACTATTAGAATAATTATTCTTCTTCATCCAATAGCCCAAATCACCAAGAGGTATTTTCAAACTGGGAGCCTCTAAATATATTTTAAAAATAAATAATAATAAATAAATAAATTCGTTAGACCATCTCCAACGGTGAATCAAATTTAGTATCAAATTTGAATTTGATAAGAAAAGTCACTTTTTTTGCTCCAATGGTTTCATCAAACCGATATCAAACTGAAAACGAAACAAATTTTTCATCAAATTGAGAATCTGCGTGAGCCTTCACCAATTCACTGTGCTGTAACGTTGCAAGTGGGGCCACGATCAACCTGCTGGACATCCGACCGGTCGACCAACCGACTGACCAGTCGACCAACTGGTTGACCGATAAAAGGTTCAAACAGTTCAAATATTCAGGTTCAAACAAGTAAAAAAAATATATATATATTTGCCTTATCGGTCCACTCCTGCCTTTGATGACAACCATTGAAACAACCTATATCAGATTAAGAAAATGATCCTTTTTTTATTCAGATTTGATGAAAAAAAGGGTTAACCATTGGAGATGCTCTTAGACATCTTTGTAAACATCATTTTCAAATTTAAATTTTGTTGATTTTTTTTAACAGTGCCACCTTCGCCACACCTTCCCTATTATAGTCACCTCTACCATTCCTTTTCCACCACCTACCACCCTCGCTCCTTCCCTCCCCGTCCCTCCCTCATATTTCCCAACCGTTCTCATTCTCTCCTCAAATCTTGTTGCCCTCCATTTCTCTTTCTCAAACCCTAACCCCACCACCCACCATCACTAAAGAGAGAAAGAGTTACAAGGGGAGAGAGAGAGTCACATAGATCTAGGGTTTCCAGGAAGGAGGTAGCATATTTGAATGTTTACAATAGGTAACAAATTATATATACATGTAGTCTGAGTCAGTTTTAAATTGCATCTGTAATTATAAAACCATAGACTAAACCGTAAAATACGGTTCGCCTATTTTAAGAATCAAGATGGATCCATGCAATGAGAAAACCAAACAAACCATTTGATTTTTTCTGAATTGGACCGATTTGTAATTTTTTCAATTTCATGCTCAGCCCTTCTAAAAGCTATCTAAACTCTCCAGCTTCAACTTCAAACCATCATTACCAGTACCACCATCTCTTATGTGACCTCAGGCAAGCAAATAATAGACAGCTTAATTAGGCTATGCTAAAATTTCAAACCAAAGAGTACAACAAAGCAACACTGTTCATGCTTTATTTAGATTACAAATATATGTGCTTATTTCTAGGAGGAAAAAAAGAAAAGAAAAGAAAAGAAAAGGAAAATAGAGATTGGAGCAAGAACTGGCGTCTTTTTACAAACCACCAGAATACCGAAGCCGTGATGCTTTCTTAAATTTCAATAATCCCGTTCTATAATAGATGTAAAACAAAAAACAAAACAATAATCAACTTACAACACTGCTAGTGTTTCCTGTTTCGGAATTCCAATTAGGTGGGTCACTGATGAGATCTTCTCCTGGCCAGTGGTAACCTGCTGCTTTATTGAAGCTACACCTGCTTGGATTTCAACTTCTTCCGAGGGAGGATATGATCTACCGCTCCCATGGATCAGGTCTTTGATGGTTGATTTAAGCTCTTTATCCTTCAGCAACGACTCCATTGTCACATGTACACCTGATTACAAAAGACAGCACAAAAGATGATAAAATTAGAACCGATCCATATTCCAGTTGACATGTCTGATGTCAAGAAGAACGAGCACCTCATGTTCCAGTGATGCAAAGTCATGCAAGGCCTACTACCAACATAAAAGAAAAATTGTACTTACGGTATCTCCAATAGTGCTTTGGATTTGTAGGATCGTTGATTGTCTCCTCTGCTGCAGGGCGTGTCGTGTATTCTTCTTTCAACGCTAATAAGTCCTGATTATTACAAGTATCAATGGTTGTCAGACATCAATTGGCGGATATTTAAAATATACATATCAAACAGCATAGTCATAATGATACATAGAAATGACTAGAGTATGACAATTTCACTTGATTCAATAATATAGAGGAGAGATATAGAGGGGTAGAGAAAGAAATGGTAGAGAGGGTAGAGAAATAATATAAAATTTATAAGATAAGATTTGTAACATAATTAAACATATAAAGTGACAAATTGAATGTATTTTGTTGAAAAGAAAAGGTCAAAAAAAGAGGCGGCTTAAAAATTTAGGGGCATACTTGAACTTCAAAGGAACAAATTGAAAAGAATTTTTTTTATCAGAGGTAAAAGTGTAATTTTCAAAACGTTGTCCTCACTTGGCTCTGCTCTTGATGGCTAACTTTTTTTCTCATACTCAGAGTCATTCTGAACCTTGATATAATCACCGGTCAATGTTTGAGCAACTTGTTATTGTTAGAATAACATCAAGTACATTATTGCCTCAATTACAATACCTGGAGAGGGAATATTGCCCACATTGATGGAGATTCAACATGCTGCCGTTGGATGAAATATGCAATTTCAGGAACACACTGACTAGGTGGCAAGCTGTCGGACCCAATCACATTTTTGAAAAATCGACATCTTCTCTCTTCATCCTCTTCCCACCATGCTCGTAGGGTGGAGCAATCATGGCACGATGGAGCACATACCTAAAATGGATTCAGGCAGTCTACTAGTTTAAAGCTATGCTTTGGTCATAATTAAAAAAGTATCTTGAAAATTCAGTGACAGGTATTTACAATATATTAGTGACGGAAATTGATTCACTATCAAAAACCATAATTTTTCACCCATAAGAAAAGGAAAACAAGATAATCAGGTATTGGACAAGATTTGATTCAAACAGCAATAGCCACGATAAAGCATGTGAATCAATTCAGACTAATCAGTGGAAGGTAACAACTTCCACAGTAGGTGTAAAACGAGTATTCAACCTCAATGAAGCAGAAGAAGCACATTTTGCGGATATATACAATTTAACAAAGACATTCAATCACATGCAATACAAATCAATTCTTTGTTGAGATAGCAACCTAAAGGCTTGAGAAATTCATATAAATTCTATCAGTTTCAACGTAAGTTCAGTTTCAAGACCATGGTGAAGCAGGGAACACAGTATCTGTCAACTACAAACACCAACCAGGGAAAATAAAAAATAAAACAATACAGTCAAAAAAGCACAGATATGACACAGTAAAGACATACCAATACAGCAATTTCTAACATGTTATAGGACACAAACAAGGCAAAGACATGAAAGTAAACAAAATCTACCATTTTGTCTGTCTGTCTAGTGTCTACCTATATATAAATACCAAAATAATAACAAATTAGTTTTTTTTTTTTCACATAACACGTAAATAAAATTTATTATATGAAAACAACAAATAGTCGTTTTCTATTTTATATGTTAGAAAAGTAGGAACAGCAAAAGTTACAAACAAATCAGAAGTTGTAAAGATTTAGAATTTAAATAATAAAAACTTAAAAGGCATAAATATGTATACATCCATATTTTTTTAATTGTTGGGCAACCATTTTATTCTCTACGAACTTGTGCCAAGACCCTGGATGTGTCTCACATGTCTGGCAATAGACACGTCCCATGAGTGTAAAAAGTGTAAAAAATAACGACCAATTAGTACACATTAATGAGTGTAAAAAGTGTCCAATTTTAAAATATTTAAAAAAAAAAAAACTACAACCAATTTGGGTGCAATTTTTACGTGTCAGTGCGTGCTCAAAGAGTGTTGGACCTCCATTTTATTTTCTACCAACTTGTGCCAAGACCCTGGATGTGTGTCACATGTCTGGCAATAGACACATGTCCCACCAGTGTGAAATGTGTCTGATTTTAAAATATTAAAAAACAATAGGACCAATTTGGGTAATTTTTTTTATTTTTTTATTTTTTTGGGTGTCGGTGTGTGCTCAAAGAGTGTTGATGGCCAAAATGTGTCAAACACAAATACAACACCCTAGCAAGTTATATTTCATGTACCACGTGTAGTCGTAATTTTATACATACAAACACTTACATGCTTATATATATATATAAAACTATGCTTAAACATCACCTCTGCAAACAATTCTATAAATTTTCGGTTGGCAACACTCAAGGCTTTTTCTTCACTTAATGGTGTATATTACTCTGTTTAGACGATGAGAAAGAAGCTAACTGAAAGAAAGCTCAGAAAGCTTAGCTCAAGAAAAAGCGAGGGTCCAAATGTAGACTTCAAAAACGAAGGGGACCAAAGAGAGAGGAAGAAAAGGTCTCAGCCAAGGAAGTAGAATATGATGATTCCGAAAGTGACTATGGGAGCGGATTTGTATGCCCAAGCCAAAAATCAGTCATAAAATCATTGTTACATGGCTTAATGGGAATAACTAAACAGTGCTCAATATCCCTGTCACAAAAAAAGAATTCTCAAGTCCTCCCCTAAAGACACTCGGGGGTCATCTTCAAGTATCAAGGAACACCTACAGTTTCATCTAATATCTTTTTTCCATCTCTCAAGGATTTAAAAAAAAAAGAGTTCCTTTCGTGAAACTAATATGGTGTGCTTGGACAAGAGACTTGGAATTCTTCTATAGTCTTACATGTAGCACTACTACAACTAAATCCAATTTGTTTTGTAGCATTTCAAAAATGACTATAATCATTGCATAATTTCAATGTCCACAATCATTTGTTGTGTTGACTCCTTATCTAATTTTGCGCTATAGTGATAGATTTGTGCTGTCAAAGCCCACGAAGACTAAAATGGACACATTCCATTTTCTTTGTTTTATTTTTTTGTCTGCAGGAAAAGATAGGTAAGACTCCATATCCATGTAACATCAAATACGACCACAATAAAGTAGGTAAAAGAGATACTAGACAATGAATGACCTTACCGTCATGTAGGGGTATTGAGAAGGAATCCCAAACTCTAAATCAGGTTCACTTGGCATACGTTGAATGCGTAACCCTATTAATCCCAGTTCTTGCATAACCTGTATCAACATGCTGTAACATATCACAACTCATGTGGAAGATATGCTTGACTCGGCAATAAAAAGATACAGTAAAAGAAAAAAAATAAAATGCAAAATAAAGAAAAAAGAGGAGGATGAAAAATAAATATAAAGTGAATTTGCATACGGGATGAACACAGGAAGGAATAAGTCCCAGATCTTCCCCACAAGCCAGCATATCTGATGAGTTCAAGAGGACAGGCAGGGTCTTCAGAGCATTTTGACGCCAAAGACTTTCTTGCCGTTGGAAATAGTAGTCATAGTAAAATCTTTTTAGGACATTTTTGCTGTATTATACAACAGAACATTAGTGATGCCACAGTGGTAGTATATCAATAGCAAACAAGTTAAGAGTAATGCTACAATGACCATCTATTTCTACCATTTTATCTTACCATCTAATGTGTCAAGTTTACTTGTCAGTATTGCATTGGAGATATACAGTAGTGGTGGGACCCATTACGCCAATATTGGGTTGACAAGTAAGATGGTAAGCAAAATATGGCATAGAAACGTGGAAAGTGTAGCATTATTGAACAAGTTAATAGCCTTCATTTCCTATACAAAGCACAAGAAGCATAGGAGTATAAAAGCAAGCAAAAATGTAGCAGACATTTGGTTTCAATTTTGAGTACCAAATTCACTCAAGATCACGATCGTTCAAGTACCTGTGATCGTCCAAATCCTTGAAACTTGATGTATCTTCAAGATTGAAGCGAGGATAGAATTTTCTTGCATCTTCTGGATCTCTAATGAGAACTATATTCTGTCCAAACAAATAATCATATCAAAACCCGAGGCTGGGACTGTGAATAGGCTTGCATTACACTTGCATTAGACAATAAGATTACTCATATAAGAATTAGAATAAAGTTAAAGAGCATGGGTGACTTTACACATCTATGTTTTACACTCTACTTGCCTGTAGAAGATCAAAAAGATTGCGCCTTATTTTGTCTTCACTATCCAACAATAAAGAGCTCTCTGCACAGGACTTCAGCTTGGAAGCAATTTTTTTTTCCGTGTTGCAGTCCTCCTTGAACTATAACAATTGAAACAAAGAAATAATTTAAGGCGAGGATTGATGAGAAAATGTTTGATAGGAGAGTAAAAACTCAACAAAAACAATAGTATAAGTTCCAGACTTCGGGAAATAAAAGACAACTCTCATTTACAAAGAAAATCAATAGCCAAACAGACACATCCAAAAGAAAATCAGACTGTGCGCCTAAACTGTATATTATTTTATGAGCAAGTTTATTAGTACAGAGACATGTTTCTTATCATCTGGGAACTTCTTATGTTGGTTTTATCTGTCATATATGTGCAAGGTAGTGCAACAAGACTACAGACAAGCAGTAAACAAGGGAGAGACAAGAAGGGAGAAAAAGAATGGTAAAGACTAGAGTCACTTCAAAGCAACAAAATTGGTAACTTGGGGCCATGCAGATGCCTGAAAGATGGATAAATATTTATCGCTTAATAACATCCTCTCATCCAAATATATCTAGAAGAAAAGCCAAGAATAAAAAATGCACCTTCTCAAAGAAGGTTGTTTATCTAATAATGAAAACCGTACAATAAAGTAAATGGGGGAATTTCAAAAAAGTGGAGGGTAGAAAAAATAATTTCCAGATGATGACAGTACAAGTTTTTATTGCATAAATTTATGCACGAACCACTTGTACTTTCATTATTTTGAAATTATTTTGTCTGCTCACCACTTTTTTGAAATTCTCCCAAAGTAAATTCCTTGCTCTTTCCATTGGAAACTAAATTATTTCATTAGAAGAAGCCGAAAAGGGACAGCAGCCCATGTATACACAAAATATGTAAAATAAGATCAGTAGGCCTATAAAACAAAATAAGAATAAAAATTTCCTTTATCCAAAAAATTCTAAAGCCAGGGTCATAATCTAGCACCCTGCTAAACCAAAATCCCGGAAACCAGAGCTTCAAATTTTGGAGTCCTAATTGGTCTAGAATATTTCTAGTTACCAAATACTCTTAAGTCTCTAAAATGAAATCCTACCTAGTCATTATAGAAGTATGAAAAGTCTCTAGGAGCTTATATATTTTCAATATGGATTTGGGTTATGAGAATTTGAGATTGTGTTTGTTTGAATTTGCCTAGAGCACATCTTTCCTTCTCCTTCTATTCTCGGGTTATTGTTCATAACCCTCAAAAAGTGCACTCTTCAGCCCTAAACCCTAGCCGAACAAGCTCAAATCATCCCCAATCCTTAGACCTTTCATTTAACACCAAAACACAAAATTTGGTTGTTTCTAGACCCTTAAACCTTTTTCCGAAAATCCTGCTAGCCGAAAGTTCAGAATTCAACCTTGTTTTTCTTTTCCTTCATAAATCTTGCACTCTTTCTCCTGTCACGTTAGAACCATTTATAGGGCTGTCATATTTTGAGTATTCAAAGTTGTCCTACATGACCATATGTAGGTACTTCTAGTGAAGAGAGCAAAATTGTAAAGGCCAAGGCAATTCCATCATGGTAGTCTTGTCCTGGTGGCAAAGCTGTGCATAATTATACAATCTCGATGTGGAATCAGTCCTATTTGATCTGTGGCAATGAAAAAGGACACAAAAAGAAAATATGTGACCTTCATCTACATGTACAAATACATATCTCATACCAGTCCACGCTGCACAATGATAGAATCCCATATGAATGCATATTATTCATATGCTACATTTATTCATCAAATATACAAGGATCTATTATTCAGTTTGGCCAGAGTGCTGGCCAATCAATTGAACTAGAACTGAGCTTCTTCTAGGATGATATATCCATTATACTAGATATGTCTACTTAAGAAAAGCACTCAACCCCAATAACATATAAATATTAGTAATGTATTGGTGTATCCATTAAACTATACTTTTGAAACCAAATCAATGATTAGCCTCTAATTACACCTGACATTGCAGCTCAGTCTAGCAAGTGCTTCTACTATTTGAGCATTTTAGCCAGAATCATATCTGTGGAACAACGTTAACAACTTTTCTGACCTCAAAGACTAGCTATAAAAAAAACAATTGTACATGAAGTTCCATCATTTATTTGAATAAATGCCTACCCAAATGATCCTA